>OX578149.1:118707443-119381757 GCA_951213105.1 Amaurobius ferox | reverse complement strand
TGAATGGAAATATAATTTTTCAAAAGAATTTCAGTTTTATTACATCAGACAAAATAACAGAATTAGGAATCTTTCAATACCTGCAGCTATACAAACTATAAAAGAAAACTTTGCTATAACTTATACTGACAAGATGGTATCACATTTTGCATTTACATGCAAAAAGTTTTACATGGATACACTTCTTCACTGCTATCTAGACAGTACTATGTACACCCCTTTACATAATAATGGGAATGTTCTATCCAATAGGATTAAAGCTTTGTACAAACGAATCGGTAATGAAATAAAAACTGTTAAATTTCCATATTTAATCCTCATTCCAAAGATGCATAAAGAGCCTGTAAAATTCCGTACAGTTACCGTTGGCTGTGGATCATATCTGACAATAGCTAATAAACGACTATTGAACATCCTCAAGTTTGTGATGGAAAACATCAAAAAACAGAATCATGTCATGATCAAAAATGGAGTAGAAGTTATCGATCGATTAAAACATTGTAATAAAAATATATGTTTCAAAAGCTTTGATTTCCGCGACCTATTTAACAACATTGATTTATCTAATTTATACTCAATCTTGAAAAAATTACATGAAGAATATGATTTGAAGGATTTTATTACTTATCGAAGATACCTTGATCTTATTGAACTGGTATTAAAAGAAAATATTCTATATAACGGAAATAATTATTACCGGCAAATAAAGGGAATCCCAATGGGAGGAGCCTGTTCATCAATCTTGGCCGATATTTACCTCTCAACATATGAAAAAGGAACCCATATTTTGTCAGAGATACCATATTTCCGGTTTGTTGACGATGTGCTATTGGGGAGTTATGAAACCACCACCAATTTCGATTTCACATTTTACCCACCGGAATTGGAATTAATAGAAAATTGTAAAGAAGAAAATGAAGCGGTAAATTTTCTGGACATCTCAATAAAAAAACATGGATTATATGGTCATTATACAACGTTATACGACAAAAGAGAATTATATAAAATGAAGATAAATCATCTCATCGATTGGAAAACAAATCTTACCAAAAATACTTTCAGAAATATCATACTCGGACACTTCAAGAGAAATCAAATTTACAACACGTTTAAAAAAGATAGCAATAATAGCAATATTAAAATCATAACAGAGGCTTTATATAGACATTATCCTATATATTTCTTAAAGGATTGCTATAGATCGATTTTCAAGGATCATGTAGATTTTGACAGTTTACTTCAATTTGCAAGTAAATAAAGTTTATGCGTACCTGCTAAGATTGCACGCATGCGTAAAATGAACATATATATGATAGCGAGTTGGGCAGGATTCACTTTTGGTCCAGTTTCCTTCTGTTTGGTTGGTCTTGTTCTTCCGTATCCGGGTGCCTTCGTATTAGCACGCATTGGGGACCAACCTTTGCTTTGCATTGGTACCGTGAGCGTTTGCCTAGGCTGGAAAAGCAGCTTTAAACGGGAGGGGGAGTCGCAATCCTCCCCAACCATTAAATGCAAAGCATTTGGTTATCCCAAGTTCCTTTAAATCTTCTTTTTCTTGGATTACATTCTGCTTCGGAGTATAGAGCGGCTTGGCGCCTTTTCCTGAGTAGTGCCTTTGATTTTTGTGGATATGCATAGGAATTCTTTTTGAATTTGTTTACTGGATTTTATATGATACATATATGTATATATATATATTACTAACATATATATAGGCATAAATACATAGATGAGCGCTCCCCTCTACATGTCGCTCACGAGCCGCCACTGGGTTTCAGCGTCATCAGTTAAAAAGATAGAACGTGAGGAGAAATCGCTTAATGACACTGAGATAAGTATTTTATCAATTTGAACAATTTTCAATTATTGCTTAAATAAGCTATTTTAAAAGTAACACAAAATGACTGGAAAGAACACTGTGAAAAAATAGAGAATATTTATTGTAAGAAATATGGACTGATAGAAAATATTGTGGATAAATTTGTCGGATAGCGATTCAGACTCTTCTTCAAGTAAAGACATTTCAAGCGATTTGAACATAGTAGATAATAGTTATTCCAATGAATGTGAATGAATATTTTATAATTGATTGAAAAATATGAAAAGAATGAATACAGTGACCGCCGGTTTAAGATTCAGTGGTTATAAGAAACAGCCGTTTATAAGACCCAAAACGACAGAAACAAATACAAACTTCGTTTTAACATTAAAATTGTGTCGCTTATAAGAAACACGATTCCGCTTATAAGAAACAGTTTTCTACAGAAAATTTGTTGATTTCCTTGCGACGCGGGCGTAAAAAAAAATCGATTTGTTTAAGGTTAACTGAAGGACGAGTTGTTATCTCTTGTCTCTGGGCGTACGGGAAGGGGGTGGGAGTTTGCTATGTAACAAAGGATGACAGAGAATTTCTCCGTAGAAATGCTTGGAGGGAACAACCCCAAACCAGTAAGAAACGAATTTTAATCTTTTGGCAGTTAAGGAAACGTACTGATAAGGAAAGGCATCTTTGCTTATGCACTCAAATAAGATTCGTACAGCTTTAGTTAGTCATTTTATGTTTTGCTAGTGGAAACATGTCGCAAAAGAGAAAACCCCCCTTACTTTGCTTGAAAAGCAAAGTTTACTTAAAAAGTATGATTCTCTACCTCCGTGTAGTCAGTAAGCAAGAAAATAACCCTGCTTGATGCTCTATCCATATGATCGCAGGCGCATGAAAAAAGGTTTCTGACATATACATTTTTAATTGCTTCCACAAAGCAGGATTTTTGAAAAATAATGTCGACATACTAGCAGAAGATGAAGAAAAATTAGAAGCACCTTTCGAAGAATGGATTCACAACGACGAAAATTTACAAACATCTAAAGAAAACAGTGATGATGACATAGTGCGGAAATTCAGAATGTTTGCAATGAAGAAGAAAATGAAGACGAAGTTCCACAAGAAGAAAATTTTCCTACAGCCAAACAGTCGCGAGAAGCCCTAACTATAATTAGAAAAACTTTTGAACACAGAGGGGCATCAGAAAAAGTTTATGGACTATTTTATGATTTAGAAATGGATGTACGTAAACTAATCACAGACTCATTAACACAAACAACACTGCATAAGTTTTTTGCTATTCCTCAGTAATAGATTACGATATGTATGAAAATGTACTTTGCTCTTATACATAAATGAACGACCTATGAGTTTTACTTTTTATTCTTATTTAACTGCATACTATATGCATATAGATAATATTTTAAGTTGTAAGGCTTAATTTGTAAAATAAGAAATATTTTTGAATGCAAAACTTAATTTACAAATGTATTATGTACGTACTAATATTTTGCTTATATACATTTATCTTTTAAATTCTGTAAAACTGTGTTCAATAGTTAGTATTTACAATGGAAGAACGATATTTAAAAAATTTCCGGATTTAAGAAACAACTGCTTATAAGAAACAAAACGAGCGAAACGAACGTGTTTCTTATAAGCGGCGGTCACTGTATTTGAAAGTCATAATTTTGCTTATTTATCAATTATTTTTTTCCTTTTTGCTGACTAATAATTGTGTAACTTGTTGATTGAAAACTGTAATAATTTTTATCTAATTTGAAATTTAGTTTTAAACAAAATGATATAAATTATGGTTTTAAATTGTACGCTTTTCTCTCCCAAAACCGCCGAATCTAAAAGAAAATATCTAAAACTACTTTGTTCTAATAGATTGACGGCTTCCCGTAGCTTCTGTCGCATATAATAACAAACTATTTTCTGAGTTTAAATGACGAGAAATTTTTAAGTTAATCTATAATTGAATGCCATTTAACATGAAAATTTTATTTAACTGTCGGACAAAAAACATCTACTATTTTCTTTTAGTACATCATGATAGACGAAACGGATCCTCGCTTAACGAAATGCGCTTGCTTTGCCAAATGTTGCAGTCGATTTTATACCTTTCTCCCTCCTTTCTTCGACTCGTCTACTTGCGGCAACCCTGTTCACAGACTTTCTCGTTGTGAACTCTCTACCAAGCACTCTCTAGCAGCTGTCAGATACATTGCAGTCAGCATGGTTCCACTTACCTGTGAACACCTTCCAGCATCTTATTGAGCCACTTCCAGCTTTCAAGATTCTGTCCGGGCTGCACAGAGCGGTTATTCAAGATATTAGCTAGTGGTCACAATAATTTGACTCGACTGCGTACATAGAGTTTTACTTGCATCACCGGCACAAGGCCACCTAGAAGAGAGCTTGTTTACATGCCGGAGCTGTTTCACTTGCAACACCGTAAGAAATATATCCAGTAGCGTAATAAAATCACCAGAAAGATCAATCATACATGAAGCATTGAATATGGAACACTTTTCAACTAGAATGCAATTTTATTTAAACATCTCTAAAATGTGATACATTCTGTACTGATTTCTTTAATTATCACAGCACTATAGTAATTTGTTATACTTGAAAACTTAACTTCATCGTAAAAGACAATGCTAGTTACACAAAATGAGCTTTATTCATATGACATCATTGAAATACAAATTTTTTTTTTTTAATTCTATTTTTTTTTTTTTTAATTCAATTAACGTGGCAACAACAGATCGAAATCCAGTTACAGTAGCCACACAAGCCTCCATGCCTTATTCGGGATTCGAACCCGAGCCCTCCACACATCAGCCGAACACGCTATCCACTACACCACCTGGGCGGCAATTATCTGCCTCTCTGCAAATTATCTGCCTCTCTGTGCAAAATTAATGAACATTTAATTCATATCACTTTATTCCAGACACCAGAGCTGAAACATTTTGTACGAAAAAATTTCATCAATTCTTATACAACTCACCTTAAAAAATATATATAGTATATAATATAAAGAATATTAAGTACTACGTGGTTTTATCCATAAAATATCAAAATTGACATTTTATTTCTTATACTATTCTCACCTTTATGCCAAGTCGAAAATAGTTTTATATTTTGCAATTTCTCTATTCAGGAATTTAACGCTACTTGCAACGTGAGTTAATCAGAAAGGTTGTTTGAAAATTGGTGTACTTTTTTTAATATGGTTGTTGTTGAGACCCTGACCGTCTGACCTACCAGAAAGGCTGTTTGGATGGCCGGGAAAATCCACCCAATTTAAACCGGAACCCAGTGGGGGAGGCATCCACAGGGACCGTACCCTCCTTCCCCTACCACCAACCTCTCGGAAGGACTTTCGGACCCACATGTTTAACGTGATCGTACTCCGCATGAATACGGCGGCAGTTTTGGCAGTGGCTGGAATCGAACCCGGGCCTACCGAGTGCAACTCCAGCGCGTTAACCATTGGGCTACCGCGCCCTATCTGTTTTTAATGTGTCACAATTGTATCTTCGTTCATTTCAGTCCATTTGGAGTAAGGAATGTAAGCAAATTAGTAAATGTATTTAGTACTTGAAGTATTTTATTTAACTACATGGGCACTGTGTCATGAAAGAGATTTACTTCAACAGCTTGATTTTAGAAGTATAATTTGGGACATTTGAGGTCGAGATGCTTGCGGTTCTCGTAATTATTGTTTCAATATATACCACATTCTTTATTCAATTAAATTAGGAAATAACATGAAAAGGAAATGTTTTGGCCAGAAGAATAAATAAATATGGAAGAGTCCCTCGTGTCTTGTTTTGTCATCTTCTCAATTCGGGGGGATAAATTCAAAGCCAGATGGGGTACATTGAATGATGAATTAGAGTTAGTAGGGTAGTGTGAAGGTCATTTGTTACGAATATGGAGATGAGCACTTTCTTCTACCTTCGCCGCGTTTTCGGTTGTACCGCAAATGCCGAATTTACTTGGGTGAGTGACGTCGCGTTTCTTGCATGTCCTAAAGAAGCATGCTTTCTTTTGTCTTCCAAATCGGTAAACAGTTTTATGGTATGCTGTAGTTACATGAATCCTTTCTATGAAGTTTTAACAGCAATATTTATTAGATTGCGAATATGTTTGTAAAATACTCGTGGAATAAATTAGAAATGTGCAAATCTTTAATTCGTGGATGAACAAATTCAAACATAAATTTGTTTAATGCGTTTTGTGAGGTATTTTCAAAAATAAATTTTAAAATTGATTTATTATCACGGATCGTTCTTCGCACGCGAGCTTTCCAAAGGTGTTAAGATGGAAACTCTGTGACAATATGTATGACAATACTCTGTGGCAGAAAGGAATCGATTTGTATGAAAATTGCGCTTCTAAAATTTAATTCGAATATTAAAAAATATATCCTAAGTTCTTCGGGATCTGACTTTACCTATCACTATATCAAGATTTGTTAACGTGAGTTGATTAGATTTTCTGATACGCCGTCAACGGACAAGTAGACATATTCTTATTATTACAGATTATTGAATGAATGTTCTGATCTTTTATGGTTTTAAAAATTCATTCCGTAATTTGAAGCCAATTTGACCGCTGTTATAGTTAATAGATTTCCAGTATTCACTCATTATAATAATTGTAATAAATTTTATTCAAAACGGATCATTCGATTTGAAACTCATCAGCCTTGTTCTCGTCTGACAGTGCAGCGTCTGGAACAAGGTAAATATGTTTCACAGTAAATCCGATACTCAAAACGTGTAAAAGTGTGTACATTCGAAATCGAATATTCGACTCTGTTGCAATTATACTTTACAAAACACACGTGTAGACAAATGTAGACATGTGTAGACTAGTGGTAAACACACGGGTAGACTAACTTTAGTTTTTGAGAGATTGTATCGCTTCACTTCTGAAGCATTTCATGTTAAATTAATAATCCTGATTTTCTTGTATTGTCTTTACTTTCTAGGTTCCAAGACATTAATCGAGAAATTAACGGAGTTGCACCGAAAAGGAAATTTTGATGTCAAAATCATTGTGAAAGGTAGAGAGTTCCAAGCCCACAGATCAATCCTATCTGCCCGCTCTCCAGTTTTTGCCGCCGCTCTGTTCGAAAAGGACATGATAGAGAAGAAACTAGGGGACGTGGTCATTTCTGATTGTGATTCGAAATCATTTGAGGATTTTCTTCTATATTTGTACCTTCGACCAGAGATATAGGTAGACTGCGCATTGCTATTCAGAAGAGATTGAAAAAGTGACCACTGCATGTATCACGTGACTTAGGGTCGAAGACTCGCAGACTTGGAGACTTATTGCCGCGCTTGGCGCTATAAAATAATTTTTTGTACTGTAGTAAAACAGTGCTGAATACATCTGATGTATTTCAAAATACCTATTGTTTAGGTCCTAACTAATCAAGTTCCATTAATCACACTAACATGAAATTTGGCATGTCGTTGTCTTTTGTGATATATTTTAATTTTCTAGTTAGAAGATCCAAATTTAGTATTTCGTTGTCTTTTACGGTATATATTGATTTCTTGTATTTTGAGCCTTATCGGGCTAGCCCACCCTGGGCCCGCCATAGATATATACTCATTATGCGGGAATAACTTGTGAGATCCGGTGTATCTAGAAAGATCATATCATATTTGGCATGATTATCTTTCATGGTATATTTTAATTCATTGGATTTTGAACCTTACCATCCGAGCCCGTACAGGAACTGTTAAGAGTAATGCACAAAAGAATAATTTAATGTTATTCTAAGGAAAAACTTGGGAACCGGAGCAAACATTTTGTATGGTGTTGTCCTTCATATATTTAAGTTACATACAACTAATAAAGGGGTGTATTTGAAAAGAAAATACGTTTTTTGTTTGTTTTTACTTGTTTTCAATTCAATTAATAAAAGCATCAGTGAAATTGTCCATAATTTCGTAAAAAACATTAATTATATTATTTAAGGTTGTTGATGTTTAATATTAATGCATCAACATTTTAATAATGAATAAAAAACCTGTATAAACATTGAGATTTTAAAAGTATACATTTACAGAGCTACCATACCATTTAGTATTATAAAAGTGCCACTAAAATTATTCTTTTATTTCAGTAAACGTGTATTTTTAGCAAAATACTTTTTTTTTTAGTTTTTGTATAAACGAAGTGCAAAATTGCCTCAATGCCAATTTTCAAATTTAGAAATATAGCTGAGAAATATGCAATTCTATATAACTATTCAAAATCTTGAATATTGTTCCCAAATTATGCAACAGCTACTTTATATTTCTTGCCCCCCCCCCCCCCCCCTCACACACACACACACACCAAAAAAAAATGTTTTTAAAGATATTTGGACACAGTGTTATTATAATAAATCAAAATGCTGCTTGCAAGACATTAACTTTCAACTTCTTAATAAAATGGCTTTATTAGTTCATAACACCCTGTCAAATGCAGAGAAGGGGTTGGGCAGGAATATACATTTTAAAATATTTTTCAGTTCTGAAATTCTTATTGCTCATTTTTTCCAAATATGTGGATGGAAAAGACCCATTTTATATCAGAAGAACGAGGTATATCAATACATAATTCACCACTGGTTTATATAGTGTATATAAAATTAAACTGGATAAAATAAACCAAGAAATCACTAATTATTTAAGGTTGTTGATGTTTAACATTAATGCATCAACATTTTAATAATGAATAAAAAACCTGTATAAACTTTGATATTTTAAAAGTATACATTTACAGAGCTACCATACCATTAAGTATTATAAAAGTGCCACTAAAATTATTCCTTAACTTCAGTAAACGTGTATTTTTAACAAAATACTTTTTTTTTAGATTTTGTATAAACGAAGTGCAAAATTGCCTCAATGCCAATTTTCAAATTTAGAAATATAGCTGAGCAATATACAATTCTATATAACTATTCAAAATCTTGAATATTATTCCCAAATTATGCAACAGCTACTTTATATTCCTTGACCCCCCCCCCCCCATTCAGTCATCAGAAAATATACATTCAGTCATTAGAATTACCATACCTTTTAGTGTTTTAAAAGTGCTGCTAAAATTATTTTCTTACTTCAGTAAAACTTTATTTTTAATAAAACACTTTTATTTTTGTACAAACTGAAGTGCAAAATTGACATTGAGGTAATGCCAATTTTCAACTTTAGTAATATAGCTGAGCATTATACAATTGTAACTATTCAAAATCTTGTATATTATTCCCAGATTATGCAACAGTTACTTTATATTCCTTGACACCCCCCCAAAAAAAAATTGCTTTTAAAAATATTTGGACACAATGTTATTATAATAAATCAAAATGCTGCTTGTAAGGCATTAACTTGCAAAAGTTAATGACTTTAACTTTCTAATAAAATGGCTTTATTAATTCATATTTATCAATAGAACAACACCCTGTTAAATGCTGGGAATGAGTGGGGAATGAATAAACATTTTAAACACAATTTTGAAACATTTTCACACTCAAATCCTCACTGATCAAAAATATTATTACTTTGACATAATTAAAAGGATCAAAGAACGAAGTTTCAAAGAGCTAAATAGAATCTATAGGACAATAATTTCTCCATATTTAAAATTATTTTTAATTTTTTAAATATGTGTTATGAAATGTCTTATATTTATGTTGTTGCATCCCAAAATTTAATATTTTCACAATTCCAATTTTTAACATAATGTAATGATATCTTCGCATTCTAATTTAAAAAAAATATATATTACTTTGAATCTTTTATGAATTTACGGGGCGACTCATTATATATGTTTTTTTTTATTATTTAAAATATCATTCTTTGCTTTACATATTCATCAGACAGTGAGACACAGTTTAGATTTCTTCATTTTTAAGATATGGAAAAAAGCCAGAGTTGAAAACAAAAATCAGTTTTGTTCCCAAGTTTCTGTAAAAAACATCCTCATCCCCCCACTGTTTAAAAAATCCCAGCCTTTATAGAACACTAGGCATAACAAATAATTGTTTAAAATGACTAAACGTTAATTTTTTTTTCATTTAGCCAATTTTGATGCAATTTAGCATATTTTGCACATATAGCACAATTTAGCATATTTTAATACTTAAAACTTTTCTTTTTTCAGTTGTGTTTCCCACATCTTTCTTCATCTTTGGGAAAACTAATAAAAATAATAGAAATTAGCTAATATTTTAATAAAAGTTTTAAATGCACAAAAACTGAATTGAAAAATATTTTTGTATATTTTATTGCACTTATCATAGATAAATATTAGGAATTTTATATGGTTACTTTATACATTTCATAATCACAAAAAAATTTCAAATCGCATTTTAAT
This sequence comes from Amaurobius ferox, assembly GCA_951213105.1. NCBI lineage: Eukaryota > Metazoa > Arthropoda > Arachnida > Araneae > Amaurobiidae > Amaurobius > Amaurobius ferox. Next base: position 119,371,538 of record OX578149.1, on the reverse strand, counting down.
TACTCAATTTCATTTGATACATTACATATACAGTTAAGGACTTTTTTAAAATGTTTAACGAGTATTTCTTAATGTACATACAAAGACAGTTAATACTAAAAGAAAGTGCAAAAAGGAATTGTTTCTGCTACAATTCTCAAGAAAAATTATATTTACGGCCATATACTGTATTTATTTTTATAAGTCTGGAAAATATATACTCAGCAAAAAATATCAATTTTAAATGTGTACTTACTGATATTTATATAAATTTCTTGGGGGAGTTATTAATCATTTCATAGCATTATATGGCATGAAAACATTGTCAGGGGAAAAGAGTATGTATGAAAATGTAAACAATCCAAGTTGGCGTAAAAAAAATGTCGCCAAGAGAGGAAACTAGGCGTATTAAAAGTTTCACCTTTATTTTATTTTTCTCTTCTAATTTTAAGCATTTATAGAGGTACAGTTTATGAAAGTACACAAACATATATATAAAATATTTTATTTTAAAAATAATTACAAGGCTATACATTATTTACAAAGCCAGAATATCAACTTTTATTATAGGAAGGCATGGTCGTACATGCCAATTAACGGTTTATTTTATATAAAATATCTTTTAAAATGAATGGAAACGACTTACCTGTGAAACGTAGTGTCTCCACTTTTGATAAACTTTGACGTACATTCATATGCAGTGCAGGATATTACCATATTTTGCTTAAATGTAAAAGCAAACGTGCGATGTGCATTCTCGATTTCGGAAACGTAATGCAATTGCAATGGAAGAAGAGATGCGCAAGAAAATATGCGCGTAGGGGAGTGCCTAAGTCATGTGACTTAGTTCAGTGGTCACGGAATGGTTGCCATAAGCCTCTCTACCTGTATTTCACCTCGATGATTTGTACACCGGACAGATAGGCAAAGTGTCATCCGACAATGTGTTTGACATTTATAGGACTGCAGAAAAATTTGATGTGAAGGAACTGTGCACAAAAAGCACACAGTGCATGGCGTGTGATCTATCCGTTGAATCGTTCTGCGACGCCTTTCTCATAGCTGTGATGTACGACGAGTCTGAACTGTTGGAAAGTGTGACGGAATTTTTCATCAAAAATGTTAAATTAATTCTTCCCACCCCAAAATGGCAGTTATTTATGAAAAACCATCACATTTTTGCTAATGAACTTGTCAAGAAATCGATAAACAAGAACTAACATTTTATTATACTTTCTAAAGCTAATAATAAATAGAAACATTCTCTTTAATTTGATTATTTTTTTACTTTTCTATAGTTTTTGCCTTTATCTCTACATAGAAGCATAACAAACAAAATACGAAAAGTTAATAACGAAGTTATATACGAAAGTATAAACGAAAAGTTTAATTAAATAACTATTTATTTTTATCTCATTTTGTTGGAAAAAATAAAGAAATCAGTTTGAGGACAAGTTTCATTGAAAAATGAATGAGATTGGGTGCCGAGTTCGCGCGTTGTAATTAAAAACTATTTCTTCACATAAATTGTATTTTAACTTTCGAGATTTTTTAATGAGACATTTGAGAGTATAATGCTTTTCTTACCACACGCATTCTTGAAGTTTTTATTTCAATTGATGATGTAATTGACTAATGATTAACTAAGCGTTACGAGAAATTTAGAAACTGGACGCTTTTTTATGCACACACACAACACATCACTTCAAATACATTCTATATTTTCTTTATTTTTATATAACTTAAACGTATGAAATATGTATGTATTGAAATGCCTGCTTACGTATATGTATTAAAATGGATGCTACTTCATGTTAAAAATATTGAATTTATTCAAAATAGATTGTTGAAGTACTTGCATTACAAGACAATCGGTAATTACTATAAAACTTCCTGTGCTACCTGTCTTCGAAATATGTTTAATGTTAAAAACTTGCAGAACAGAAGGAATTGCATTTTTTTGTTTTTCTTCAACAGTGTGCTTAATGTCAAAATTGACTGTGTCCCTGTCTTTAAGGGTGAGCGTCAGTAAATCTTCTGCCCTATCCGCGCTTTGTTAACTTTCGCGACACACATTTTTCGCCGAAATTCTGCTCAAACAGTTGTTTTCTGATAAATAAAATGCAATGCTTAGATTATTTTAAAATTAAATTTAATACCCTATAAAACATAGAATATATATTTTAGTTTAATTCAAAATTTTTGGTGCTGCCATCTGTTGTCGTAATTTAATTCATACAGAATATTTTTATTTTTTAATGAACATTTTTAAATGTCTATTCCTTCTAATACGGTATTAAATACAACAACAGATCATATATAATAATACCACAATCACGGTAAGGTATTTTCTTATAAATTTGATAAGGAGATCTGAATGTACATCACTGAGGACTGTAGTTTTGTCTTCAAGTTTTTCTTTGTCTTCAAGTCCAAGTTCAATTACGTTTCCGTGATTGCGGCATTGTTATATATGATCTCTTATATTTAATAGCGTATTAGAAGGAATAGACATTTAAAAATGTTCATTAAAAATATAAATAGTTGGTATGAATTAAATTACGACAACAGATGGCAGCACCAAAAATATTATGTATTAAAATAAAAATTATATTCTGTGTTTTATTGGGTATTAAATTTACTTTTAATATAATCTAAGCATTGCATTTTATCTATCAGAAAACATTTCGCAACTGTTGAGCAGAATTTCGGCGAAAAACGTGTGCCGCGAAAGTTAACAAAGCGCGGATAGGGCAGAAGATTTACTGACGCTCAACCTTAAAAACAAGGGGCAAAACGTATAGCTCGTGAAGCAATATCTGGGGTTGGTGAGTACCAGCTTACAAGGGACAGCTCCAACGGACGTATCAAGCCTGTATAGCAAGTGTAAAGAAAAGAGTTCGCGATGCAAGCGTCAGCTAGTAGGATGTATGTTAGTGAGCGTCAGCGAACATGGGGTGTATCCCCTTGTGATTTAAACAATTAAAAATAAATTTATTATTCAGATCTCTAATACTGAAGTTACCGTTCACTGTCGTTATCGTCAGATTTTAAATGCCTTATTGTTGTAAATATGTAACTAAAAGTAACATCCCATACAGCAAAGATCGTCACAAGTGTGACAGTGACGTTGTAATCACGTGACATATGAGTCACAATGTGATATCACAGTTGTGATTTCTATGTTACGTTGCACATTGGTAATATTGTGACCTTATTGTAACTATATTTTGTGAAGTTTCTGCACCTTAATTAACACGTCACAATGTGACGTCGCATTTGTGATTTGTATACAACATCGCTAATTGGTGACACCATGACATTACTGTCACTATATTTTGTCACGTATCTGCAACTAAACATAAATGTCACAATGTGACGTCACATTTGTGATTTATATTTAACATCGCTAATTGGTGACATCATGACATTACTGTGACTATATTTTGTCACGTATCTGCAACTGAACATAAATGTCACAATGTGACGTCACATTTGTGATTTATATTTAACATCGCTAATTGGTGACACCATGACATTACGGTGACTATATTTTGTTACATATCTGCAACTGAATATAAATGTCACACTGTGAAGTCACATTTGTGATTTATATTTAACATCGCTAATTGGTGACACCATAACATTACTGTGACTATATTTTGCCACGTATCTGCAACTGAATATAAATGTCACAATGTGACATCACATTTGTGATTCATATTTAACATCGCTAATTGGTGACACCATGACATTACTGTGACTATATTTTGTCACGTATCTGCAACTGAGCATAAATGTCACAATGTGACGTCACATTTGTGATTTATATTGAACATCGCTAATTGGTGACACCATAGCATTACTGTGACGATATTTTGCCACGTATCTGCAACTGAACATAAATGTCACAATGTGACGTCACATTTGTGATTTATATTTAACATCGCTAATTGGTGACACCATGATATTACTGTGACTATATTTTGCCACGTATCTGCAACTAAATATAAATGTCACAATGTGACGTCACATTTGTGATTTATATTCAACATCGCTAATTGGTGACACCACGACATTACTGTGATTATAATTTGTGACGTATCTGCAACTAAACATAAATGTCACAACGTGACGTCACATTTGTGATTTATATTCAACATCGCAAATTGGTGACACCACGACATTACTGTGATTATATTTTGTGACGTATCTGCAACTAAACATAAATGCTGCAATGTGACGTCATAGTTGTTACTTCTAGGCGATGATGCGTATTAGTAACATTGGGGCTTTATTGGGACTATATTTAGTGACGTTTCAACCACTTGATAAACACATAACAATGCAACGTCACATACGCGACTTATATGCAGCATCGATAATTAGTGACACTGTGAGATTACTGTGACTATATTTTGTAACATTTCTGCAAATAAACATAAATGTCACAATATGACGTCATTGTTGTAACTTGTATGCAATATTGCATATTGGCTACATTATGCCATTGATGTAACTATATTTTGTAACTTTTATGCAACTGAATATTATTGTTACAAAGAGGCGTAACAGTTGGAATTTCTATATAATATCGCTCATTGATGACACTGTAACATTGTCGTAACTATATTTTGTGTTGTTTTCGTCCCTATCTATAAATGTTACAATGCAACGTAGCAGTGGTATTGGCAAAACTATGACGGCACTGTAATAATTTATTATACTTCTGCTGCTTAAAACAGAGCACAATAGCTATATAAACGTCACTGTTGTGTCTTGTATTTCACATCATGTATTGATGTTACCTTACACCTTTCTGGTAGGTCGGACGGTCTGGGTTTCAACATCATGTATTGATAACACTGTGAAATGTACGATTAAAAACTTATATATTTTTTTCTTTTTCAAGACAAAGCATTTTGTAAACCCACTATGTATTTACCTTCAGCTATAACTGCTTTCCTTTAACTGTCGTTTTTCTAAGCGATACATAAGACAGTGATCACTAGCTGCGGGACTCGCACCGAACCACAACATGTGCAGTATAGTTTACGGGCAACGTAAATATAAGGTAATAACTGTGTATAACTATTTTTAAGAATGAAAACTGTCCAATAATATGTATGGCTAACTTCAATTTATGGTCAATGACCGTATTTTTATAAAAAAAAAATATTTTATTGTGCAGTTTGACAATTTACAAAATTGTATTCAACTTTCAAATCAAAAAGCAGCTGGTTGTGGGTGCCACATTTAACGTACTTTATATGTAACAAAGAAAATCCAATATTGAAATATGATGATGCACGCAAAATAGTCTGACATAGATACTTTACAATTTTGTACATACAAATCAATCGAAGCACATTCCATATTTCTTAAAATTTTGAAAGAAAAAAAATATATATAGGCATGTTGTCCAAGTTGTCAGTGTTTATAGATATATAGATATAATCTATTCCTGATATTCGAAACATGCATTTTGTGTTCATTTTTTTAAAATGCTTGGACTTGATAAAGAATTTTATCGAAATGATCCATTCATTATTAGGCATAGGGCTTGTCCACGTGCAAAGCGTTCATGCTTGGATTTTATTTTATTTTATTTTATCGATCCATTTCCATTGATGTTTTTTGTTTGTCTTCAGCTTGATGACTAGAGGTTTGCATTTTATTTTCCACTTGATTGATGGTTCTCTGTTTGATACTTTTATTTGTAAGGCATTTTTTAATGTTGGGTTCTTTTGAGTTGAAACTTCTCTCTACTCTTTCATTGGATTTTCAAAATTTATTATATATATATATATATATATATATACATATATATATATCTTCATTCAGTACTTCTTCATTCTCCTGCAATTATATTTTCATCTTTTTATCTCGAAGCTTTAACAGTTGAATAACTCATTTTATTTCATTTTATTGCTTTTGCGCAGTACAGTTTTTATTACTCTCTTTGGCAACAGCAAATCACATCTTTTCATTTTGGCATATGGCAACATTGATCCAGTCATATTTTGCTCGTCATGGTTGCGCTGAAGAGGTGCGTTTTGAGGTATTTATGTTTCCTTTATTGTTCCAATCTATATGCTTGTCGTCCATATAACACAAGTTTATAGATAAAATCTATCTTGTGTTTCAGAAACAAGCATTTTTGTGTTCATTTCGAAAGGATATATGGACCCGATGAGAATTTTTTCGAAATGAACTTTTCGTAAGCCTAATCTCGTAAGCCTAAATCTCCTCCATGTGCAAGCCTTTTTGCTTGATTTTTTTGTTTTCTTATTTGCATTCCTCATTTTTGAAATTTGTTGATTGTCTTTGTCCTTTTGACTTGCATTATGCTTTATTATTTCCTCTTTTTGTCTTAATTTCTTTTATTTCTTTGTATTTGTAGAAAATTTTGGAATAGTGTATTATGAGTTACTACATACATTCTAACTTTGGATTTAATAATTTATATTTATATACATATATATATATATAATATGAAAATTCAAAGATTGAATAGAGAGAAGTTGTAACTCAAAGTACCTTAACTTAAAACATGCCTACAAATTAAAAAGAAGTTTTAAAAATAGAATTTTCAATCATGAGGGAAAATATAATGACGTAATCACATGTAAATGTAAAAGTATATGTTCCGGAGATGAATCAAGCCGGGTAAAAGTTTATGATACTGTAATAGTGGTTCAATAAATATAACCCCAGAGGTTCGCCTTCCCAGATGATGAGTGACAGGACTCACCAATGGCTGGCTACGAAGTTATAAAATGGCAGAGACATGTATACACAATAATTTTCATCATAATATAGAAAAAAAATAATTAATTTATGTTTTAAGATATAATAACTTTCCAATCATCATAAAACAGCTATTAGATGTTATATCACGTCGTTTCAAATATTTTTCAACACAATATGTACTTGATTCACATAAATGTTAATTGTATTACACAACATACACATAATTTTTTCAGCATTCTTTATATTTATTCATAGACACTTGAAGTCATTATTTTATATCGATGAGATTTCTGTTATAAATTTTTTCAACCACTACCAAATCAGACGCCACAACAAATATCACGCCATCCAGCACTCGCTTTCACAGGCGCTCCGAAAAAGAAATAATTAAAAAAAATAATAATAATACATCTACATAAACGGACTCCTCAAAACCGGAAGTCACAGCCACGAAATATGCAAGTACATGAAAAGTGCGGTTTCTTTGCAGACGAACATTTAACACAGAATATATTACATTTACATTCAGCATGAAAACACATTTAAAACAGTAAAATTAAGAGTTTATAAAATACCGATACACAATATATATAACCCCTGCAGTTATTTTTTATGTATCTATTATTTTTACTTTCCTTATATATATGGTATAATGTATAAGGAAAGTTTTGTGACACTGTCGAAAATTCGAATTCGAGTTTTCGACGGGACAGCACGCTTCAAGCATCCCTGAACACGAATCAAACGTTTTTGAGGTAATGTCTGTGTATGTGTGTGTGTGTGTATATGTATGTGTGTGAAAGTGTGTGTGTGTGTGTGTGTGTGTGTGTGTGTCAGTGAGTCTGTGGAGACGATATCTCACGAACGAATGGAGAAATTCGAAAGAAATTTGGTACAAAAATTACAATCCGTGAATACTGGAAACCTATTGTTTTTTAACACAATCGAATGTTCAGAACCCCTCCCTCTAAATTTTAAGATGAAATTTTGAAAACATCATCAAACAAATCAAAACATTTAATAAAGTTACGCAAATAGACAAATCTTATGTAATTTTTTCTTAGAAAACGATTGACATACATTTTGGAGCGCTAGCATAAACCGTTCTCGAGATATTGCACATTTTTCAAATAAATTTATCAAAAAATCGCATAAATTGAAAAAAAATATTAACTGTTGAGAAACATGTTCATTTTTCATATATAATATCATGCGATAAATTGGGTGACATCATTCTCGTGGATCTAGCTCGTTTCATTCTTGAGAAAAGATACTCTAAGTAATACTTTTGCATTTGAAAGCCAATAGTGATTTATCTGCTATAAGAGTAACTTATTTCTCCTCCATAACGCTTGGCGAGATTTTGACAACGAATTTAGCTATATGTCGCCAACCTTTTTTAATGTTGCCAAATTAAAGAAAATCTCGTCAAATGGATAAAAATGACGCTAAATCAATAAAAATCACAACTCATTGACGAAAATTCAATATCTTGGAAAAAATATAAGTATCTACTGTAAAAATAACCTATTTTATTTTTACTCTAAACGTGGTAAATTGATTGCAATATAAAGAAAGTCATGTGCTGCTCGCATCAGATTTTTTTTTATCGGGTTTTAATTCATGAATATGAATACACCTATTATTTCGAGGTTTAAAGTTCTTGTTTTTATCAATTTGATTATTTTCAATACCCTGTATTTATACTAGCGTTCTAATTTTTGTGTCAATCGTTTTATAATGAAAAATAACATAGAAAATTATTATTTACGTAATTTCATTGAAAATTTTGATTTTTTTACGATTTTTCCAAATTTTATTCGAAAATTTGGGAGTGTTCTGAACATTCGAATGTGTCTAAAACCAATATAGTTTCAGTGTTCACAGATGGTAATTTTTGTACTAAATTTCTTTCAAATCTCTCCATTCGTTCGTGAGATGTCGTCTTCACAGACTCACGGACACACACACACACATACACACACGCAGACATCACCTCAAAAACGTGTGATTCATGTTCAGAGATGCTTGAAACGTGATCTCCCGTCGAAAACTCGAACTCGAATGTTCAAGCCCGTCTCAATACTTTTCTTATACATTATACTACTTATGTATAAGGAAAGTAATAAGCTTACCAAATTTCGTGAAATTCACTTGATTATTTTGAGATATCGCCTTTTTTTTTGGAAAAGCAAAATTTCAAATATAGAGAACTATTTATAAAACTACTCATTCATAAAGCAGTACTATTCATACTACTTTTAAAAGTAAAAAAATAAGTAATAAATAGGACTTTCTTAGGACTTCAAACATATTTTAACTTGTATTAAAATAATAAAATGTGTCTGCTTATTCGCGATATATCTGGCGAAACACTCACTCACATTTACAATATTTTGAAAAAAAAACCACTAAAATTCATTCATTTTGAGTAATTTTCTAAAATTCACAATTTTAAAGGAAAGCGTTAACATTTGCAATTTAAGAAAATGCTCAAATGTACTTTTTTATTTAAAATCGCTAAAAGTACAATTCTATTTAAAAACTTTAAAATTTGTAATTTTAATAAAAGCTATAAATACGAATGTCACAGAGAATCGCGCTAATACTAATGTTTCATGAAAAAAGAAAGAACATATTTTGTCTGGCCTTATATTACCATATTTTACAGTGACTTTACATCTACAACAAAAATGCAGCTGCTCGATAGTTTTGAGGAAGCTGTTCTAGTATTTATCAACAATCTTAGTGGCGGGAAATTAAAGAATGCTGTGTATCAATGAGTATGCCGTAGATGTATTTTCCCACATTCGTGTTTTTAACACATTTAAATACAAATCATATCGGGCTGAGACTTATTAACCTTCGGGTCGAGTCGGATCGTGCATTTATATGTTTCTTTGGATTCGAGCTGGGTTTAAAGACTAGCATTTCGGGTCTGTCCGAGTGGAAATCTGGATTTCGTCCTTACAGACCTCTTATGTGCGGGCACGGATAAATAAATATGGATGAGCACCGAAAGCCTAAAATAGACTGAAAAAATCTCGAGATGACTTCTAAACAATGTTGTTCATTAATTTCAGAGTAAATATATTTACGAAACATTCATTCATTTGACAATAGTGAGTTTTTCGATGTTTTATGAATTTTGTTATTTTGGATCAAAAACCTGATATATCGTATAACATTTTTATCGATTTTCGGAATGAAAAGTTCGTTATGTCGTGAATCTATACCGACGCATCTCATTCTCAATTTATATATATAACACCTGGACTTATTTTTTATGTATCTATTATTTTTACTTTCCTTATATACAGGGTGTAAAGTAGAATTCGAATTCGAGTTTTCGACGGGAGAGCAGGCTTCAAGCATACCTGAACACGAATCAAACGTTTTTGAGGTGATGGCTGCGTGTGTGTGTGAGTGTGTGAAAGTGTGTGTCATTGAGTCTATGAAGACAATATCTCACGAACGGAGAAATTCGAATGAATTGGTAAAAAAATTACAATCCTTGAATACTGTAAATCTATTGTTTTTCAACACAATCGAATGTTTGGACCTCCCCCCCCCCCCTAAATTTTTCGGTGAAATTTTGAAAAAATCATCAAAAAATCAAAATATTTAATAAAGTTACGCAAATAGACAAATCTTAGAAAACGATTTACATGAACTTTGGAACGCTAGCATAAACTGTTCTCGAGATATTACACATTTTTCAAGTAAATTTATCATAAAATCGCGTAAATTAAAAAAAAATATTAACTTTTGAGAAACATGTTCACTTTTCATATGTAATATCATACGATAAATTGGGTGACTGGGTAACATCATTCTCGTGGATCTAGCTCGTTCCATTCTTGAGAAAAGATACTTTGAGTAATACTTTTGAATTTGAACGCCATTATTTCTCCGTCTATAACGCTTGGCGAGATTTTGGCAACGAATGGTTTGGCAAAGTTAGATTTGGCAACGATAGCTGAATGTCGCCAACTTTTTTAATGTTGCCAAATTAACGAAAATCTCGTCAAATGGATAAAAATGACTCTAAATCAATGAAAATGACGACTCATTGACGAAAATTCAATATCTTAAAAAAATATAAGTATCTACTGTAAGAATAATCTATTTTATTTTTACTGTAATTCATGAATGTGAATACACCTACTATTTCGAGGTTCAAAGTTCTTGTTTTTATCAATTTGATCATTTTTAGTACCCTGTATTAGTTCAATCAAATAATGGTACAAATACTGCTGCAATATTAACACGGTAAATTTAAGCTTCTTAATATATAGCGTATATACAAAAATAAACTGTTCAAACGGTTTCAAAAGCTATGTTCAAACACATATCTAGTCAAGTCAAAAAATCTTGAAAAAACCACTTTAAAATACCAAGGAATAAAAGACTGCGGAATTTAAAAGAATTGCGGAATTTAATCAAGCGAAGGAATCAACTGGTTTTGGAAATTATATGAGCTACCTTTATCAACTAAATTCAAATAACATTTGATCAAACTAGATTGAAAATGAAAGGAAAAAAAGCTGAACAATTAAAAAGAATGTTTCAAGAACTGAAGTAGACAGCCATAGTATTTTTTATATATATTTTCAATTTTACAATTTTTAATTCTCTGGTATTATTAAATTGAATTTCGTTAAAATATCTCATGTAGTTTTTCAAATCTGTTTTTCTTTCGTAGTATTTTATGACTTGGCAATTTTACAATAATTTGAACGAATGCTTTGAAATTTTTTTATGCTGGTTCCTCATTTAACTCTCGAAGCAGCTTGTTTCCATCGTTTTCGATATACTACATAATTTGACAACATTTATTCACATACATTTTTGAAAGTGTTTGAAAATCTAAGAAAAAACTACTAAATCAGAATAAAAAGTTTTGACACTAAAGCTATTTATTTCTAAAATTAAGTTAACTTATATTTTGATGTGAATAACATACATCTATGCTTGAAGTATCAGTAGCGAAAATCGGAGCATTACGAAAATGTAAACAATTTGGACGTTTATGTTTGCCGAATCTAATAGAAATTTAAAGGCTCAACTCGACTTTCGTATACACGAAATCAGAATACAAAGTTTCATAAAAATACATTAATACTTTAGAAGCTATAGAGTACACAAAAAGAATCGAGCACAGACAGACATCACCTCAAACATAATCAAAGCGTGCTCAGGGGCCCTAAAACATAGATTGGCATCACAATCTCGAAATATAAATTTTAGTGAAGCAATACTTTCTCAATACTACGTATGAGAAAGTAAAAATGTAAATAATTTTTCTTATTTTGGGGGAAATATGGTCCAGATTAAGAATATATAAATATAATTCGAATATTTTAATATTTTCAAAAAAAAATTTTTTTTCGAAAGAAAATTAAAAAGTATCTATCTGTTCGAGCGGATTTTTTTCTTCTCCTTACTTTCATTAACATCTTCGAAACTATGAAAGATCGATGTAAAGAATAAGTGGCAAAAATATATAGTAGGAAATTAAGTTTCTCTCTCTCTCTCTCTCTCTCTCTATATATATATATATATATATATATATATATATATATATATTATATATATTATATATATATATATATATATATATTATATATATTATATATATATATATATATATATATATATATATATATATATATATATATATTATAGATATCTTTATATATATATTATAGATTTGCAATAGATATCTTTGATTGAAAAGTTATTATAGGAATTCTCCAGTACTTTTAAAATGTCTTCGAAAATTTCTTCGCTTTAAGAATTCTTAAAAATGTATTTCTGGAAAAAGAAAGTAAGTTTACAATCAAAATGACACATTTACTATAAATATTTTCAAAAACCCGGTTAAAATATATCCCGGTTGGAACATATTTATTCAATTTAATTCAATTCAATTTAAGTGGCAACTGCATATAAAATCCAATTAGAGTAATCTGAAAGAACATAAAATACTAGAATACTAAACAATAAAAAGCTAAGAGCATTAAAATTGGCATTTAAAAAAAATGGCAGGCGTCAAAATAAAAATATCAATATCCGCGCAATATGTATCAAGGAGGTTAACAAATTTATATACAAAATAATCTCTTAATATAATTGTTGTTTTATTTGTTTGCTTGTTTTCATGTCTAATATTAACAGGTCATATGAAACTCCAAGAACGCAAGAAAGTATAGTAGGACAATGAATAATATTATTTAAAACTTCATAGTAAAACAAGAGGCAAAACTATTTACTTTTTTCTAAGGCGACAAAATCATGGATAATAACTATAAATTCTGTAATAGCACATAGCACGTTAAAATGATTACAAATATTTTTTATTATTTGTTATCTCTGGAACAAAACTCATAATGCTGATATATATATATATATAATCTATCTCTGATATCAGAAACATGCATATTGTGTTCATTTTGATTACATACTTGTATTTGACAAAGAGTTTTTTCGAAATGAACAATTCATTTAGGCCTAGTGCTTATCCACGTGTAAAGCTTTAAAGCTTGAATTTTATTTGATTTTCTATTATCGGAAGCACTCCATTGATATTTGTTGATTATTTTTGGCTTGGTTACTAGAACATTGCATTGCAACTTCTCTCTATTCTATCATTGGGCTGGGGGCGTAGTAACCAAAAGTGTTGTTTTCCATTTCTCCATACATAATTTCTCCGATCTTAAATGGGTTCAGATATGTTGTTCCTGACGGGAATGGCACCTTCTGTGCAATGTTATTGGGCCCAGGTTTCGAGGCGGCCCTGACTCAGATTTGTTTGTTGGAGAGGGGGACTTTGAGGATAACGCGGGCGTTTCAAAATTCAGCCATGCGTATTTATAAAGTCACTGTTATTCCAGAATTAGAAAAAAAATTGTAAATATTGGTGGTGACTACGGTAAAAGGAAAGTACTCCACGAACTTGCTCTTTTCTTTTATTTTATGTTACAATCCTCTTTGTACAAGAAATATTGTTAGCGTTAGTAAATCGAATTTGAGTTTTGCATGATTTTATTTATTGCATTTTTTCATTCAAAATTAAATACTTTTTATTCAATTTATTGTTTCTTATTATTGATGAAAATAATAATTTAAAATAATCATGAATGTGGAAAATAATGTGAAATTGTTAGGTTGAAAGTGAGCAGAGCAATAATTTCTGTGTCGTGGAATGGCAACATCTGTTGGCTCCCATGTTTATTTGCGGCAGTTTGTTGGCAGTTTGTTTATTTGCGGGAACGCGCGGCAAGATGTTATTGTTAACGGATCATTGGATATCTTTGTTAAAAGGTAATTTCATTTATTTTGTAATCTATTGATCTTATAATTCAGTATTTTGTAAATAAGTATATTGCATATTCCTTTCTAATTTTATAAGTTTCTTTAGCGATTGAGATTAATTTATAACACTCTTTTCTTTGTTGCGCATTCGACGTGTATTCGATTCTTGACCATCTGCCAAGCGTGATTAGATTAGCTTCATTCTTGTTATGTTTTGAAAGTGGGAAGTAAGTAAATATCAGAATTGTATAACTATAATAAACTTGTAATACTGTGACATTTTCCTAACCAATTGTTTTAATTTCATAGTGCAGCTACTTGTCGATTCTGCCTTTTCACTAAAAATGTGATCTTATCTTTTAAATCTGATATACTATATTTGTGTATTTTATATGCAAAATCAAATTTTTCTATATCCTCCTTTTTTATTATTATGGTTATTTTCAATCGCGGTTAGAAATTGATAGCAGAAAATGAAGCGTTGATGGGTCCCAAGCATTTTTACTCAGTTACCAAAAGGTTCTATACTTAAACAGGGAAGTTAGACATAAAAAATTACATCTGGGTTTAGAATCTCGTTGTCAAAATGAAATTTAAAGGTGGAAAATGCAACTAACAAATAATTTCGAATACTGTCTTTAATGTAGTTTAAAATTCTAAAATTGTGCAGTTAGATTTGGCTATTTGTACAGAAAAATTGTATTGAATTAAAATTTATTCTGGCTTTTACATAGTTTTGCAGAAAGAATGAGAATTACCTGTTGCATGTATAAAACATTTTATTACCTCTAAAATAAAAATGTTTTTTACAATCTATACAATTTATATGTATACGTAGAATTTAATACTTATCATATGTATACAGTCATATCTATACAATCATATGTATACATAAATTTGTCACTTACTGTAATATTATTGTTAAATTTCTAAACAATCCATATAAATGAAATTAAAAATCTGTCTGTCTGTATGTAAGTTTGTCTCTTTATCACAGGAGAACGGGTGAACCGAATTTAATGAAATTTTGTGGGTAGGCTTAACTTAGCCCCACTTAAAATTTAGTTTAAGTTTTTAAGACCAGGGGTTATCTAGATATTAATTAAAAATGAACAATTGAGCCTTCCATAGAGATCGCATTATGCAGACAATATTTTTTATCATGCCGCTTCAATGGATTTAAATCCAATGCGTTTATGTAACAGAAGGATTTTTATTAAATTTTTTCCGATTTAAATAATATAGTATGTATATAAAATAAATTTGAACGATATTGCATTTTTGACAGGATTATATCAATTACGGTCTTCATGTTTAAACATTATTATTATTGATATTTTCGGAGATTAATGATATTTTCAATTTATTACATCTTTGTTTTATTTTGGCAAAAATTGTTGAAACTCGTATATGTTCATAGCACTGATCTTCTACAACTGCACTGGTATATCTTCTAATCTACGAGAATATAAGTAGTACATGTATATTGTCATATATTAGAGTGAATTACGGCCTTTAGATTTAATGATTACGGGATTATTGTTATTTTCAATTTATTATGTCACCTATTTTAATTTGGCAAAGATTTTAGAAACTCATATAATGTAGTAATTGTAATCCTCTACTAATACATTGGTATATATTATAATATTCGTGAATATAAGTAGTGCGAGTCCCATAAAATTCTAGCACTTTTAATTTGCATATATTGGTTCAATTTCATATTTTTTGTAAATTTGTTTGCGAACAGGACCAGGATGTTTTATTCTTCAGATCTGCCTGTGAAGATAATTTTATATAGCGAGAACAGACATTCTTAAACTTCTTTTTAGTCAAGCATTAAATTAAATATTTTAATAGAATATTTTTATTAACAATATCATTTATTATACTATAGGAATTTGTACATGATCGTGAATTTTGAATTTCTTTATATTATATGCTCCGCACGAAGAACAGGTATTACTGCTAGTTTCTATATATATATGTGTGTAGAAATTAATAAATTTCAGTCAGTGGTCTAAGGGACCAGTAATTTTTATGACATCGCAGGTCCTCAACCTTTATTGCTGGTCTGTATACAGAATTTTTAAAAATATTTAAAAAATTGAAAAACATAGGAAATACTTGAGTAGTATTATATTTTGATTTCTGTAAAAACCATAATAAAGAAAATATAAAAGAAAAGTTATATAAATTGTGATTTAATGTTTATGGAATAAACCAGTTAAATATATCTATAAAATATTTATGAGGGAGAAAAGACACCACTCCTAATTTCAATACACCATTACTAACACCACTCATTTCAACACACCACTCCCAATTTCAAGCTCTGCATATAATAATACATGAAGGAATATATTTGAAGAAATCAAAGAAATATATAATATATATGATATTTTAGGAAACGTCTTAAATATTTCATTTAGACTAACTTTAATAATTGGACTAAAATTTCATTTGAATAACTTAAATTGTTTCAGAAATATTGGCCGTACTCCACTGAGTCACACACGTATTACATCATAAAAACATTCAATTTTGTGTTTAGTCATGCTCAGAACATGTTTAATTGTCAAAATCTTAAATTATTACGTGTTATAACATATTTTTACTCATATCATGCATGTATGAGAGATTAGAATTAACATTAAAAACTATCCTTACCTATGATGCTCCTGATAATACCTTCATTATAAAACAATGGCGATTCTCGACCGCTTTTACGTTACAACTACAGTTCAAAATATTTCCACGTGCTCTCATTTTCTATCCAGAAATAAGTAAATTGCCATAAATTCCTTTAGAAATATGTTATATCACACCTATATATATTATTCATACTTAACCTAAGATGGCCATGCTTAAAAATATAGTTTCGTTGTTTTATTATGATTATATGAATTTTAATTACTATTACTATTTAGTACTATTTACAGTGGTAGTTGATAATCTTTTGCTAAAGCAAAAATGATTAAATATTAATGAGTTGATATTTTTATATAGGTAACATTTCGAAAGTTCTATTAAGTAATTTTACAACTTTGCAGTATAGCAAATTTTTATTAAATAAAAGATAAAATATCGTGTGTTTTTTTAATCTTGTTTTTAGGGATGCAAAGAATATTCGGCTTGTCTGAATATTACCAGTATTTTGTGAAATGATTCCACCGTATACTGTTGAGAGTATTCTATATTTATAACATCACTTTAATATTTCAAGTAGATTAACTATCTTCTATTAATAAGGATACAATTCATGCCAATAAAGTGATATTAAATTACAATAGGAAAATTGCCGGCTCTAGGTACAAGAATTTCCTCTACACAAGAAAAGAATATTTTATATACTAGGGATTATAATCCCAGATATTCTGTATAACTCTGGTACTTTGGGATTGCAAAATTGTTAATCCTGGGCTTTGGAATTTCATTTTATCTCATTTTAAATAATTCAAATTTTATACTCTTGTATTTTTTTTTATTCGTCTATAAATATTACATGTATGTGTGGAATGAAAATAGCTCTTTGAGAGCTCTTTAAAATAAGCTTTCTTTACATAGAATTTTTAGATATAATATTTTTATTAAAAGATATCTTCTAGTATTTTTTTGTGTTTATAATGAGCATATACTGACTATGCTCATTACACACCCATTACATAAAAACGTGTAATAGTAGAGATGGCCTTATGTAAGATACACTACTACACTACACCTTAAATAATGCAATAAAACATATAAAAAAATCTGATGTGGGCAACACATGACTTTCCTTATATAATGTAATGAATGTACTTTTACAGTAAAAAAAATAGGTTTTTCTTATAGTAGATACTAATATTCTTTTCAAGATATTAAATTTTCGACAATTAGTCGTCATTTTCATTGATTTAGCGTCATTTTTGTCTATTTAACGAGATTATTGTTAATTTGGCAACAATTAAAAATGTCGCCAAGTTGGCGACATTTTTTTCACGACACACCCAATTTATCGCATGGTATTACATATGAAAAGTGAACATGTTTCTCAGTAGGAAATATTTTTTTTTATTTTATATAACTTTTTGATATTTTTTTTGAAAAATGTGCAATATCTCGAGAACGGTTCATGTTAGCGTTCTAAAATTTATGTCAATCGTTTTCTAATGAAAAATTACATAAGAAATGTCTATTTGCTTAACTTTATTAGCGGTTTTGATTTTTTGGCGATTTTTTCAAAATTTCACTCGAAAATTTAGGAGGGTTCTGAACATTCGATTGCGTATAAAAACAGCTTTCTGTATTGCGTATAAGTAAGCTTTCAGTGTTTGCGGATTGTGATTTTTGTACCAAATTTGGTTCGAATCGGTCCATTCGTTCGTCAGTTATCGTCTCCACAGACACACACACACACACACACACACACACACATACTTTCACGCACAATACACACACATACTTTCACACACACACACACACAAACACGCACACACACACACAGACATCACCTCAAAAATGTTTGATTCGTGATCAGGGATGCTTGAAACGTGCTCTCCCGTCGAAAACTCGAATTCGAATTTTCGACCCCATCACAATACTTTCCTTATACATTATGCATATAAGGAAAGTAAAAACTAGTATCTTTACAATAAATGCACCTGTGTACTTTGGAATCTTATGGCTGAATTTTAACATTGATATATGGCGGGGTGGGTGGGGTGGGGGTGAGGAGAGATCTAATTTTAAATTCGTAGTTTGGGCATGACACATTTGTATTATTTTAACTATTATTCAATAGCTTATACCAAGTTATTTAAAAATGCTTAAATTGGAGTAAGTCGAAAAATTAGGTTATCAAAATCATGATCAATCAAGAAGGAAATTGTACTCTTCGGCAAAGAAATATTTTAAAACTGAACTGCATATTTATGTTGTATGTACATGATTTTGCAAAAAAAATGCACCATACCAGGATATTTTTTTAGGTTGTGTGAAAAATTAACGATGGACATGTTTCTAACTTACATGCAAATCGCGCAATGTGGGATTTTGCAGAATAGCAAAATCCTGTTTCCCTATACTCAGTTATCCCTCGACTTATCTCAATTATTTTGCACATCTATTAAAAGTACTAGAGACAATCTGACTTATATAACATAACAACCTATTTATATATTGAATTTGGTATCATGTAGTTGAATATTTTGGGAAATATTGCATTAAAATGTGAAACTCCCGTGCCTATTCTGTGCACTGTTGTGAATAATACTGGTAAAACTGTACCTTTAGAAACTAGTGAAACTGCCCCAAAAGAAAATTGCACCTTAAATTTCACATTCATCGGTAGCTTTGCAGAAAATTGGTTATAGAATTTCGTAGTGCAAAGGATGTTTGCGCACAATAGGGAAATGAATGGACTGCCATAAGTTGGTTTTTTTTTACATAAACAGCACCTTTGAAAATGTATAGGTATCCTATTTGGCTAATAAGTGTTTTTGACATGAAAACAATACTTTCCTATAGTGAGATAAGTATAAAAGGAACACATTTAATGAAATCAATGGTAATGTCAAACGATTCGAAGTAATTTTTTTATATATATAAAAACATTTCTATTAAATATACGGGGTGTCCCATCAAGACTGCTCCTTGCTCGGAGTACATAAAAAGTGACCCAAGAACCATACCTCCACGACCCATAGTTTTCAAGAAAAATGCGAAAGAAAAAATATGACATCGCATCCGGTGCACGTAAAATAAGCTTTACCGGAAACATGAACATCAGTACTTGCATATGACATTATATTTACATAGGAAGATGCTCAAAATAACCACTGCCAATAACGAGGCATCCATGCGCGCACTGTAGAATGGCTGATTGCATACGATATTGCATCGTGCTTCAGCATCCACTTAGTTGCTTGCCTTCATGCTGCGCTCACTGTGAAGAACAACACAATCCTAGATCATGTGCAGTGATCCATTCTACAGCGCTCGTATGCATATCTCGATATGCACAGTGATCATTTTGAGAATCTTCCTACGTAAACATGTAATATAGATGTACCGATGTTCATGTTTCCAATAAAAATTATTTTCCGTGCACCGGATTTGACATCATACTTTTTCTTTCGCATTTTTCGCAAAAACTATGGGTCATAGAGGTATGGTTCTTGGGTTATTGTTCATGTACACAGAGCGAGGATTTTCACTCTGCAGAGTTTATGCTATCTTGACGGGACACCTTATATATTCGTTTTTCACAGTTAGTCCTAAATTACACTATTATTATACTAGACAGTATTTAGCACTAAACATCTTATAATTTATCCTATTCATTCAATGCTGGTCATAAGAAAAAAATGTATATACCATATTTCTTCAATTTTAAGTTGCACCTTTTCCGATATAAATGTAACTGAAAACAGGGTGTGTCTTAGAACCGATGGTGTATTGTAATTCTTTTTTTTATGAAGAAAAATATAGCTCAAAGTCATTAGACTCTGCATGGTTCGCTCTTCTGATATTGATTCAGAAGAAAGTGATGAATAACACACTGATAAATACTATTTCTATTAATAAATTGAATTCTATTAAAATAAAAGAAATTTTTAGTTTTACTTTTTTATTTATTTTTAAATCAAAGCTTTTTCTCTGTTGGTATTACGGAAATCAAGGTGGTGTCTTACAATCTTAGAATGTAAGAAATACAATACATAAATTATAAAATATTATTTAAAAATATTTTTATGTAATTTTATAATGGGATAATTAATTAAAATTAGAACAAAATTGAATTGTATATTTTAGACATTCTTTACTTTTGCAAAGTTATATTTAATTTTTTGATTTATGTAGGATTTTGTGACAAGCATCTCATTCAAGTGTTTCCTGACTATCCAGTCGCTTGCTCGCATAATTGATGGGAGTGGAAGCTGAAATTGAGCATCTGTGCTGTGATAACGATGTAGTTTATCTCTGTTTAGTGCTTAGGCATTTTAAGAACCTTTTTTATCATTTTAGTATAAATAATAAAAAGACAAGAAAATATAGTGATAAAATATTTTAATTGTTATGTACTATACAGTATATTATAAAGTGTCGTATTCTTGTATATTTTATTTTAAGAACAGACTTAAGGATTTTCATGAAATGAGGTGAACGTATATTGGATGCGAGAAGGTGATTTAACTATATTTCAACTTTGGAAAATCTTATTTACAACACCCTCCTAACCATTTATTATCCTTTAGCAGTAAATAAGAAGTCAGTAATATCCATGAGTTTAATTATTGGTTGTAAAATGATTAAAAAAGAGTGCAATATTCAGCTTCACCTCATTTATGTAAGATAAAGGGAGTTTAGTCATTGTAAGATAGTTACAAAAATAATCCAATATTCAACTATGCCTCACTTACATAGGGATCCAGATGAATTGAGATCAATAATTAAAAATTTATCAGATATGTGTAAAAGAGCACTTTGTGGTGTAACTCAATCTGCTTAGCAAATCAGTTGCTAGCAATTGTGATATTTATATTTTAACAGTTGAAGAGAGAACTTATACCGGGACTCATGATAATGCGAAATAGTGCAATGTTTATGTTTTTAAGTAAATTGGTGTATTTTTATAAATATTTATAAAATTTTATATCTTAAACGGGCCTAAAGATGTCCTATGAAACTAGGAAATGTCAGAATTTCAACTTTAATAAAGAGAACATGACACCGTTGGCAGAAGACTGATTGGATTCTAATCTCAAAAGCTATCCTTTGGATGAAGATAGGCCTACAACAGAGTTTCCCCCAGGATAAAAAAGGGCAGGATGCTGTTACCAAGAAAAGGACACTTGTTAAAAAAAGGGGCACATTTTTTTATGTGAATAATATTTATGCTTGGGGTTTCTGTGACGAAAATGAGTATTGCAAAATATCTGTCTTAACAAATGCTTTTTTCTTTCATTTTGCTTACTTTCATTTGAAATATCTTTGAAACCATATAAGATAGATATACATAGTAAACGACAAAAATATGCATTAGGAAATTTAGTTACTAAATCTATATTTATACTTTAAACAAGAAAGATTAATCTTGCAGGAGGCATTGATTGTGAAACACTTTCCAACTGAAATGCAATTTTATTTAAACATCTCTAAAATGCTATACATTCAGCAGTGATATTTTTAAAATTATCATAGTACAATAATTTATTTTACTTGGAAACTTAAAACTTCATTAAAAAAGGCAATGCTATAAAATCGCTTGCTTCTCTATCTAAGTAAATCGATGAATATTCCATTCATTTCACTTATATTCCAGACTCCGGAGCTAAGTAATTTCGCTTAAAAAAATTCAGCAATTCTTATACAACTCATCTTACAATATCTTATTTTGTGTACATTTTGAAAAACTGCTTTGCCTACAATGACTACAAGACCAAGGAAAGAGGCATGGAAAGAACCTCTGATTTTAACATGATACATAATGTTCAGCGATTAGAAGATATGTGACAACATGCAACTCAATGACTAACTGACGAAATAAAGCCACAACATAACCAATGTTTGGAAGAACATCGAATCTCAACCAAAACTACCGAAGAACATATTCAACAGCTGCACGACATGCGACAATGTGCAACTCAATGAACAACATAACCGCCGCTTGGAAGAACAATGACGTTGATTGTTGAATGTTACAGCGAATTTGAACCGAAACCTTCAAATATAACACCTATAGAACTCGAATATGAGAATTAAATATAGACGAAACAGCATTTTAATTCAAATATTTTAATATACTGCAAACAACAACGACAACAGAAATACTTATTTTTTGTTGCGATGTTCATTCATAATTTGCCTCTGATTTGATTTACATTATTAATTTTGATGATTTTGATTTAATATTACAATCTGAAAATAACATTTAAAATTTTAAAAATTTTTATGCACAGCAAGTTTATAACTGAATAGGGGAAACTCTTGTACTCTTGTAGGGCCATTCAGCTTTATTTTAATAATTATTATTTTACATTATTACTCTTTGAGGTAAGTAGCTACATGATTTGAAATCTTAGCAACCATTTTGAGTGAAAGAAGGTAAATATAGCAGTTAAGTAGAAGGAAAAGTTTTAATTTGATGGCCCAAAGTAAAATTCTTAACATTACTTTGATATTGATATTTAGAAGGTAAGTGAAAAGTTTTATTTTTATGTATAACAGTTAGTTTCGGTCATAAACTAAGGGAAAAGATGGAATATTAACAAATCGGAATATTTATAGAGTTTTGGCTGTGGAAGCCATTTTATAAAAAATGGCTATACCTTGTACCTAGAGCCATGGTCCTAGGTACAATATTATAATTTGTATAGTTTAAAAAATATTTATAAAGGGATGAAAAGATTTTTATATTGTAATAATAATAGATTTATAATGCAAGTTTAGAACTTTTGTATAACATTATTTGGCTTACTGTATTAGTGTTGGTGTTTTATTTATTCAGACTGGTTTTCGGGTATCGGGCTTATGACCAGTAAATGAAAATATATGCAATGTGATGAATATTTGAGTTTTCTAACAGATAGACCCTATTCAACTGAAAATGGTTTCAAATGTGGGAATTTGATGGTGAATAGGCCAATTAATAGTCATCAAGTGACAGAAAAGGGATATCTCTGCTGGAATTTGTCAGTCTTCTACATCAAACACTGAATCAATGCAATGTATAGCACCGAAATAAGTGTCCCATTTCCTTAAATCTAAAACTTATATTGTACAAAATGATGGGCAAAAATCTGGTAAATGTAGAATCCTTACTAATACTCTAGAGAAAGCTGAATTTGAAGGAGTAAAATTAAAGAAAATGATCGCCAAAAAGATAATTGTTAAGAGACCTACATTTAAAGCAGAGAAGCAATATATGTGAATTGAGTAAATGGAAAGGGACAGTTCTGAATGAATATGCATTAGGAAATGATTATGGTGATGAGACATCTAAGGAATCACCACATATGATGGAAGCTTCAGTTTCTGCAAGTGATATGGATTCTGTAATAACTTATGGGAGGGATCAAATTCAAAAAGGAAACTATTGCTTGATAAAATTAGACGGGAAGAAAACAAAAAAAATTATGTTGCAGACCAACAATAAAATACCTATAACGAATGAGTAGTCCGAAAAGTTTCTACACCAGAATGCTACAACGTCTGCGATTAGCACAAATGATGTTGTTACCTGAACCCAAAGCTATTGGAGGCTCAGAATAGCTATGTTTACTACTTACTTTTGGTATCAGTTTTACAAATTACTCTGTGGAATAATTCAAATATTTTCTTTTATTATTATTATCGTGATTTGAGTAATCAAATTTTGTTTAATTTGTATTGTTTATATATAAAAAATATTCTTTTCCAGGCGTAGACGAGTGTGCAAGAATATTAGTGTTTATCGACGATTCAGGATTCTGTTTGTCGAATGACAGTTGCCGTGTGAGAGTCTGGAGACGACGTGGAAACAGATCCAATCCTGCTGCGAATGTTGAACGCAATACTGCTCGACAGCGCGGCATCATGGTTTGGGGTGCTATCGGTTTCGATAGCCGGTCACTTCTGGTTCATATCAGAGGCAAATTAATGGCACGACGATATGTAAATGAGGTGCTGCGGCCAGTTGCACTGCTGTACTTTCAGCTGTAATATAACGCATGACGGCATATGGTAACCATCAGCAGATAAGCCTTGCAAGGTATCCAGGTGCTTCCTTGGCCTCCGCTGTCTCAAGAACTGTCTCGTCTGTCTGTCGTTTGACTGCCCTACCTCTCAGATCTGTCTGTCGTTTGACTACCCTGCACCCGCCTCAAACAGAGTATGACCTGTGAAAGATTGCTGAGGGCATATAGTCATATATACCTCAGGAAACTCTCCTCACTCTATTTGCATATGTTATTTGAAGGATTGCTGCTTGTATCACCGAAAGATCTGAACCTACTGCCTACTGATTACCCTGTCTATGCCACTAGTATATTTCATTATTCTTCTGGAATTAACATCACTTATTTATATATGCCATCTCTGTCTGCTCTTTAACTTCAAACTCTATCCGTTCTTTCATGCTGTTGCATTTTCTGTGTTGGGTAGTGTATTTCCAGTGAAAGTAAGAAAATAAAAAACACTCACTTGGACAGATGTTAAAGTTTTTTCGAAAAGAAAAGTTTAAAATACTGAAGTTTTTCTATTACATTTATATTAAGTTAATTCTATTATATTTTTGTACATTTACTAGAAAATGTACCCCACGTTACCCGAGATTAAAAACAGACTTCTGATAAAAATTATACCGGAACTCGCAGCGAATTCCCGAAAACTAAATACAATTTTAACAGCTCACTTATAACAAAAGCAAAGTAAAATAAACTGTTGCTTGGGTGCACACACGGCTATTAAATTATTGCTCATTTTGGGCAACATCGAGTACATTTTCTAGAAAATGTACCTGGCGTTGCTTGGGATATGAAATTCAATCCTTTGATTAAAATCATGAACTCGCATCGATTTATCGAAAACAAAAATAACATGTCAACAATATGCCCGCTTATGATTAACACAATTATAAAAAAAAAAACATCTGCTCTGATTGTGGAGGGAAGGAATGAATCTCCGCGAGAATATCGCAGGTGCGTCATTTCGTTTTAACATACGAATATATATATATATATATATATATATATATATATATATTAAATTCTTTTAATTCTATGGATTCCTTTCAAAGTTTATTTGAAAGAGAATGTTTTGATCTTTTCTATGGTGTCAAGTTCGAAAGTCTGAATAATGTTTTTGGTCTCTAAGGAAGTCATTCGTATGAAAATAGTACTAAAATATAAATAACTAAAAAAATTTCGAATAAAAAAACAAACAAAAACCCGCCAAGGTGCAACTTTTCGTGTTCTGAAGTAACTGTGTATCAAATTTCATGACCGTACGTCGATTAGAATTTACTCTACAGCCGAAAAAACGGACAAATCGATATCTTCTTTTATTATTACAGATAGTCTGGACTATATTTCCGACAAAACATGAAAAATTATTTACATTTTTATCCACTGGGTTCGGAGATATAAACGTCCAAAACGTTTACATTTTTCGTAACTCTCCGATTTCCGCCACAGATACCCCAATCATAAATATTTTTCACATAAAAGAACCTGATGTGGATCGCACAACGATCTTCCCCTATATAGTACAATGAATTTACTTCTTTCATGCTGAGAAAATTATGTATAAGATCCACGACACAATGTTTTTTATTTTGATTTATACATTTGGAGCTTTTTTGGATGACAACATATAAAACTATTTCTTACTCAATTAACTTATATTTCTCACAGTTCCAAATTGACTATTATCAATATTGATAGCATCTGCAATAAGCTGTATATTAAAATATTTAAAAAATTCATCAATATTACGCCACTTTCGTTAATGCAGAGTCATTTTTGCAATTTTGACGGTAATTTCGTCAATCTGGAACGAAACAGTGTCAATCTGGCGATATTTCTCTAAATTAAGGCCAAATTTATCGCCAAATGTTGCAGATAAATAAGGAACAGCTTTTCTTATGTATTACGTATTAACTTGTTTGTGACGTCACATTGTAATGTCTCTGAACTAAAGCTCCTATATATACAGCCTGACGTAAGAGCGGCCATCTTGACTCCCAGTTGACGCGATGGCAGTACCTGACGAAACGAAGATTAGTTTCTCTTCTTTTTCTTAGGATCTCGAGAAAATTAAAGTATTCTAGACTACTTTCTTAAATGGGTGGTACAATTTTTTGAAAGCAGAAGCACCTATTTTACAGCAAAATTACGTATCAAATATCAGTCATATAACATGCGCGCGCCATTGAAATAGCACAGGCAGACGATAACTAACTGAACCGGTTGCAAACAAAATGGCGATTGTGTCAGCGGAGCCTTACTCTGAACCGTGATTTCGTAACATTGCTGTTACATCAAGTTACGTTTCAGCAATGTATTCATGTCACAGCGAAGCTACTTTGGTCATTTCCGAGGTACTTTTGTGACGTCACATTTTGATGTTTCTGCGAAGTGAATTTTTGACATTGCAGTTACATCAAATTGTGTTACTATAGTGTCGCATTCATGTGACAGTGAAGCCAGAATCTCCATTTTAGTAGTATATTTGTGAAGTCATATTAACACACGATCCATTAAGCTGCGCAGGTTCTGTTCCCAGTAGGAGCTAGCTGACGCTACTTCGAATTGTCGAGGAAAGAGCAGGTTTCAAGTATGACTATTGGCTAATTGTTAAGCTTCAAAATGCAAAACTGTTACCCAAAGTGTCTTTTCTTGTGAATGGAACAAACTAGATCTACGAGAATGATATTAACAAATTTATTGCTTAATATTACATATGAAAAGTGAACATGTTTCAAAATAGCTAATACTTAAATTATTAATTTTATGAGGGTTATTTTTATTTTAACATATGCAATATCTCCAGAACGGTTTCTGCTAGAGTTCTAAAGTTTGTCATTCGTTTGCTAATGAAAATGCACACAAATCATGATCATTCACGTAACATTGAAGATTCTGATAGTTTCAAAATTTAATTTGATTTCATAAAATATAATTTTGGGTGTCTTTCGAACATTTGATTACATTTAAAATCGACATAGTTTCAGTATTCACTGATTGTAATGTATTTACCAAATTTCATTCAAACCACACCAATCGTTCGTGAGATATCACATCCAGACACTCATGGACACATACAGACATCACCTCAAAAACGTTTTATTCGAGTTCCGGGATGCTTGAAACCTGCTCTTCCCTCGACAATTCGAAGTAGTCAGCTAGCCCCTATAGGCAACAGAAGAACCTGTCCAGATATGACTTCGCAAAACTATACTCCTAAAATGGAGATTCTGGCTTCACTGTCACGTGAATGTGACATTGTAGTAACGCAATTTGATGTAACTGCAATGTCAAAATTTCACTTCGCAGAAACATCAGTATGTGACGTCACAAAAGTACCTTGAAAATGACCAAAATAACTTCGCTGTGACGTGATGGTCACATTGCTGAAACGTACCTTGACGTAACAGCAGGGGCGGCAAATAGGGGGCGCGGTCGCGCCCCCAAATTTTCCCTCGTCGTCTATCGGCTTCTCCCATTTTTTATCGCCTGTCCACTGGTCAGTTTTCTCACGCCATGAAGTTTCAAAAGCGCCAACCTTCACAGCGAAGTTCCCACTTCCGGTTGGAACGAATCCTTTTCAACTTGAAAATATTGGGGTGATGTTATCCTTTTCACTTGAAAATTCCAAGTGTCCGATTAAATTTATTTGTAGTTAGCACATGCTCATCCATTCTTTCCGCTGGAAATGCATTTTAGCAGCTCAATGCATTATATTCTTTCATAGAAACATCATATAAAAGATATGCTATTTTCGAAAAAATTCGCTCATCAACAAATAATTTTTCTGGAGGCTCTTCAACTCTACAATCACTAAGTGATACGAGGTGGTCTTCCAGAATTAAAGCCATAAAAGCACTACTTGATAATTTTAAAGTGGTGATTTTAACACTGGAAGAATTATCTGAAAACGATTCTCTCAATGGTGGAAGAGCCGAAGCCCTTTTAACATGCATGACATCGTTCGAATTTTTGTTCACTTTGTTTGTATTGAACAGCGTTTTTGATCAATGCAATACTTTCTCCATCTTCAGTCATCTGATCTTATTTTTCAGGCTGTGCAAGCTTTGGTTAAAGCTACTATTGAAACTGTTAGTTCTTTTCGCACTGATGCATATTTTAATCAAGTGTGGAGTTTTGTGAGAGAACGTTGCGAAAAAAATTCTTATTCTGCACCAAAACTGAAAAGGAGTAAAAAAATTCCAAGCGAATTCGGAGGCGGTGAAAAAAATCCCCATGATGATGTTAAATCATATCACAAAATCAATATTCAATATGAAATTATAGATTCAGTATCTAATGAAATTGAGGCAAGATTTAATGAGAACAATATATCTGTTTTGTTTGCCCTTAGTTCAGTATTATACGGATCAGATGTCGAAAAAAGAAAAAGAAAATGTTTCAACCATATGCAAAGTATACGACTTCCAGAAAGAGGAATTGCGACTGTTTTATTCAATGGTGAAAAATGAAAACATAGCCCATCTCAATTTTAAAAGTCGCCTGGATTATTTTAAAGAACGGAATTTAAAAAAATGTGTTTCCTATCATAACATTATTAGTTATATTGTTTTTGACTGTGCCAATCGGCTCAGCCACTTGTGAAAGGTCTTTTTAGTGTCTTAGGAGCTGAAAAATAATTTTCGCAGTACAATGGGACAAGAAAGACTTTCATCTTTAGCTGTTTTAGCTATAGAACAAGATATAGCACTAGATTATGATGATATTGCAACAAAGTATTCTCTTCTTCCAGACTCTAAAAACCGGCGTTTAAAACTTTATTAAAATGTAAATAAATATAGATATTTGTATTTAGAAAAATTATGTTAACAACAATTATGTTAACACAATTATGTACAAAAATTATGTTAACAACAATTATTTTTCTCAACATCAATTCAATTTTGTGCCCCCCCCCCCCGTGTTAACAAACATTTTATTTATTCCATATTGGGGATTTTCATACATATAAATCTCGCACCCCCAAATGGAATGCTGAAATGCCGCCCCTGCGTAACAGCAATGTTACGAAATCACGGTACAGAGCCATTACAATGTGACGTTACACATAGGTTGGTATGCGACGTCACAAACGACCACGAAAATGACCAAAATGACTTCGCTGTGACGTCGATGGGAAATTGCCGAGACGTACTGTGACGTCCTGTAACATTCCAAATTCACAGTGTGACGTCGCAAAAGTACTCTTAGAATGAAAATAATAACTTCGCTGTGACGTGAATGTCACATTGCAGAAATGTTACGGAATCACAGTCCAAAGACATTATAATGTGACGTCACAAACAAGTTAATATGCGACGTCACAAACGACCATGAAAATGACCAAAATGACCTCGCTGTGACGTTAATGTGAAATTGCCGAGACGTACTGTGACGTCCCGTGACGACCCAAATTCACAGTGTGATGTCACAAACGTACCTTGAGGATAACCAAAGTAACTTCGCTGTGACGTGAATATCACATTGCAGAAATGTAACGTGACGTTACAGCAAAGTTACAAAATCACGGTCTAACGACATTACAATGTGACGTCACAAACAAGTTAATATGCGACGTCACAAACGACCATGAAAATGACCAAAATGACCTCGCTGTGACGTTACTGTGAAATTGCCAAGACGTACTGTGACGTCCCGTGACGACCCAAATTCACAGTGTGGCGTCACAAACGTACCCTGAGAATGAACAAAGTAACTTCGCTGTGACGTGAATATCACATTGCAGAAATGTAACGTGACGTAACAGCAAAGTTACGAAATCCCGGTCAAACGACATTACAATGTGACGTCACAAACAAGTTAATATGCGACGTCACAAACGACCATGAAAGTGACCAAAATGACCTCGCTGTGACGTTACTGTGAAATTGCCAAGACGTACTGTGACGTCCCGTGACGACCCAAATTCACAGTGTGACGTCACAAACGTACCCTGAGAATGAACAAAGTAACTTCACTGTGACGTGAATATCACATTGCAGAAATGTAACGTGACGTAACAGCAAAGTTACGAAATCACGGTCAAACGACATTACAATGTGACGTCACAAACAAGTTAATATGCGACGTCACAAACGACCATGAAAATGACCAAAATGACCTCGCTGTGACGTTACTGTGAAATTGCCAAGACGTACTGTGACGTCCCAAAGTCACAGTGTGACGTAAATCTTACGTCACTGTGAAAAAAAATGCTGTGTGGGCAGTATTTTATCTAGAGCGGATACATGCGATTTTTGAGGGTCATTTCACAAAACAAAGCGGACTATTTTTGTCTCTTATCGCATCCAAATCTAATCATCACTAGGGTCATCCACAAGTGACTTACCCACCAAATTTTGTGATATTTGGTCCATTAGTCTTTCAGTTAGAGTGGATACATACATTGCATAGACAGGAGAACACACAGCTAAAAGTAGTTATTTTCGTGTTCTGTAAGTCCCAAAACGTGTAGATCCGTCGAAAACTCAAGTTGCGATTTTCGGTATGATTCCAATACTTTCCCTATACATTACCATACATTGCAGGGAAAGTAAAAATAAACGTCTTCATCAAAAATTTCCCAGATTCTGTTCCGCGGTCGATATAATATGCGTTCTGTATTTGAACCTCCAAACTCACTTCTGAAAGATCAGGAAGCACTTTGCGAAACCCCCATTTTCTCCGCCTCGTGGGTCAGATCGAAAATCAATCTCCATTCTGTTCTGTCGTGCGGTCGATACCATGATTGTGCAAATATGCAGTCTTCTTGGTCATCGCGGGGCTTCTGAAGATTCTGACAAGACCAAAATACGTTCGACAATTATTATGTTGATATTCTACCGTATTTCTCCTGTAATTTTCTCCTGTAATTAAGATTTCATAAATATGTCAAAATTTTCAATTTCATGACCACGTTGTAACTTGAAATTCAAAATACTATCAGAAGTTTGAGAGAGTGAAAAGTGAAAACCCAGATCGTGGCGCCCGCCACGAATGGCACAGGGCTACTTTAAGGGTGAGCGTCAGTAAATATTCTGTCCTATCCGCGCTTTGTTAACTTTCGCGGCACACATTTTTCGCCGAAATTCTGCCCAAACAATTGCGAAATATTTTCTGAAAGATAAAATGCAATGTTTATATTATATTAAAACTAAATTTAATACCCAATAAAACAGAGAATATATTTTTTATTTTAATTCGAAATATTTTTGGTGCTGCCATCTGTTGTCGTAATTTAATTCATACCGATTATTTTTATTTTTTAATGAACATTTTTAAATATCTATTCCTTCTAATACAATTTTAAATACAACAACAGATCATATATAATAATGCCATAATCACGGAAAAGTAATTTCTCATTCTATAAATTTGATAAGGGGATCTGAATGTACATCGCTGAGGACTGCAGTTTTGTCTTCAAGTTTCTTTGTCTTTAGGTCCAAGTTCAATTACGTTTCCGTGATTGTGGCATTATTATATATGATCTATTGTATTTAATAGCGTATTAGAAGGAATAGACATTTAAAAATGTTCATTAAAAAATAATAATAGTCGGTATGAATTAAATTACGACAACAGATGGCAGCACCAAAAATATTTTGAATTAAAATAAAAATATACACTATGCTTTATTGGGTGTTAAATTTAGTTTTAATATAATCTAAGCATTGCATTTTATCAATCAGAAAATATTTCGCAACTGTTTCAGCAGAATTTCGGCGAAAAATGTGTGCCGCGAAAGTTAACAAAGCGCGGATATGGCAGAAGATTTACTGACGCTCGGTCGGAGAAGCTTCAGAGAGTGGAATTAATGTAACCATCAGTTTCAAAAGCAAAGTAGAATTTTCTTTATCAAGAAAATTGAAAGAAACTAGTTACCACTAGCGTCGCCAGAAAACATTTTTTGGTAGGAGTGTTTGGTAAAATGAACGTTATCCATTTCTCCAAATATCATTTCTACACGCTTCAATGAATTCTGGTGGACCCCTGATAGCTTACGGCTCCAAATCCTCCTTGACGACGCCATTACTAGTCAAAACAACATAGGTAGCGAAATTTAATGTCTATTTCTGTGGACATATTAATTTCTCTGTCTTTAAGTTAGATACTGCTGTCTCATTTGTCCTGATGATTTTTTGTTGTATTTGAAACCGATTTTATATATTTAATAAACTGTCTTATTTTTAACATTTTACAACAAAGTTGAAAAGTGTTTATGACTTTGTTCATTCTGTCTGTCTGTCTGTCTGTCTGTCTGTCTGTCTGTCTGTCCGTTAGCACGATAACTGCCGTAAAAATGAGTTTATCAAAATGAAATTTTAGTATGTTGTTCAGACGGTCTGTAGGACCTATGGGAATATAAATAAATAATATCACCCAATTAGTTTTTTATTGAACCCGGGTTGAAAAAATGAAATACATTGAACCCTATGGGACCTAATTTTTCAAACATTTTTTAAGTAAATTTAAAATTCACGAATTGCTTCGAAATTTTTAGGAAATATTCACATTATCCCATAGAATATATAAAAAAAAATTCAGTAAAATATGTTAAGTAGTTTTTTATTTAAAAAAATTATTTAATATAGGGAAAAAAACAAATTCAATTAAATTCTGACTTTGGGATATCTTCCAGAAAGAAAAGAGAGAGATATTATATAATAAATATCTCTCCATTTGTTTAAACGTTTAGCATATGGGAGTGGCTTCATATTTTAAAATAAATTTGGTAGATAACAATTTTTCATTTTTTTAAAATTTTATATAACTCTTCATGATAAATTTAATTGATGGCATTTTAAATGCACTTTCCTACGTCCTAGAGAGTTAAAATTTGGTACACAGCTTAAATTTGTTGAACATTTTATTCGACAAAAATTTTATGGATCTTTAAATATAGATCATACATTTTTTTCGAAATGGCCTGAAAATAATCCCCGTTCACTTCTATAAATCATTGGTGTAATATTGTTAAAAATTCTGATGTGGACAGCACATGTCTTTCTCTGCAGACTCATATTCGTTCTCTTTATTTATTCAATGATAATTTGAGTTTATCTGCACAACATAAGTATTTTAAATGACATTGAATTTACACGTTAAACTTAAATTTGGTTCTCATTTGATAGCTGGACTTATTGTCAAAGGTGGCGTAGCGAAAACGCGAAAAAACTAGAATATCTCAAGAACGGCTAGTCCTAGAGTAATGGGGTTAGTCTTATTCTTTTTGTTGTCAAAAATCACATATAAAATAGGAATTTAATTGATATAATGGAGCACACGTAGTCTTTTATTTTTATATATAACGATTTTTGCTGGCCATTTCGCAAAAATAGCCCGTTCCTTTTTCCCGAATCGTAGTAGAATAACCTACAAATGATTTATATACAAAATTTTGTTAAATTTGGTATATAAATCACTTGTAGGTTATTGAAATATTATACTCCAAATTTTGTTAAATTTGGTTCATTAGTTTTTAGCTAGAGTGGGTAAAGGCAATTTCTGCGGCCATTTCGCAAAGAAGGCAGATTCTTTTATTACGAATCGTACTATAATCTAATGAACATCAGGATTTCCCACAAAAAACATACCTACCAAATTGTATGAAATTCGGTCCATTAGTTTTTCAATTAGAGTGGATGTAATATCCACACAGACACACAGAAACATACACAGATACACCCTTACACACACAGACGTCTTCCTAAAAGTAGTTTTTTCGTGTTCTAGAAGTCCCAAAACGTGTAGATCCTTTGAAAATTCGAGTTCCGATCTTCTGCACGATTCCAATACTTTGAGTACATACACATACACATATATATTATCTGTGTATTATCTGTGTATCTAAATTCCGTGCCTATGCAATTACAATAGTTGTGATTTTAAATGATCCCTAAACTTTTATTATTTCTTCAAGGAAGCCTAATTTTAACATATGCAGAATGCAAATATCTCAAGCGATTGTAAGATGAATTACATTGCTGAATTTTTTTCACACAAAATTATTTAGCTCTGGAGTCTGGAATACAAGTTATATGAATGAAATATTCATTGATTTTGCATAGAGAATCAGATGATTTATATTTCGATACAGTTTTAAATATTTAAGTATAATAAATTACTGTAGTACTGTGATAATGTAAAAGATATTACCACTGAATGAATCACATTTTAGAAATTTTTAAATGAAATTACATTTCAGTTGGAAAGTGTTTCATAATCAATGCTTATGCATGATTGATCTTTCTTGTTATTACTTAAGGCAGTAGGTTGGGATAATTTATTATATTTTTCATAGTCTCATTTGCCCTGATGACTCTTCGGAAACAGGTGAACTGTATTATTTTTATTACTTAAGACAGCAGCTTAGGAGAATTTTTTGTATTTTTCATAGTGTCTATTGTCCTGATGACTCTTCGCTGTCTTTAAAATCGGTTTATATATTTAATATAAACTGTCTTATTTTTATTACTAAAGGCAGTAGGTTGGGATAATTTATTATATTTTTCATTGTCTCATTTGTCCTGACTCTTCGGAAACCGGTAAACTGATTTATTTTTATTACTTAAGACAGCAGCTTGGGAGAACTTTTTATATTTTTCATAGTGTCTTTTGTCCTGATGACTCTTCGCTGCCTTTAAAACCGATTTATATATTTAATAAACTGTCTAATTTTATTACTAAAGACAGCAAGTTGGGAGAATTTTTTATATTTTAGTATCATTACCAAGTTTCATGTTTATGACTCATACAGCAATTGTGAATTGTCAATTTTGACTCATTTTACTGTTTAATACACATCATTGGTCATAACTAGACATTTTTTGCCTTACACACTGTCCCATCGCTTTGTAACGCATAATTGAATAAAACTTTAATTAAAAACTTCACAACTGCAATTTCTAGTTCATTTTGAAACAGCTCTAAATTAGAGTCATAGAATGCGTGTATGGGAAATTCTCATTTCCATTTTACGGAAAGTTTAACTACAGAAACTTGAGGAATTACGGAAATATTGCGTCATTTAGTACACTGGATATAACTGGCAGCCGTAGTAGCATGCTAAAGGAACATTACTGCTTGAAAATGTTAACGCTAATATCAAGTTAATCTCAAAACAGCTTCTGAAGTCCTATAAACTTAAATTCAAGTTTATAAGACGGAGAGTGAAGTGTCCTGAAACTGTTAGATTTAATTAGAGATAGAGAATACTATTTACGCGATACACGAATGGCTCGAATAGAAGAAAATGTTCGAGATCTCGAATATAACGTCACTCTAAAAATCGGAGTCAGCTCCAGTCTGATGGAGCCGAAATTGTTTTGCATGAGTAACATTTTGTAAAATAAAACTTCTACTTTTTGTAATATCGAAAAAAATAAATTGATCCAAAATGTGATTATATACACTTATAGAGCTTTCAAAGCGCTACAAATTCTTGCTTATAGCTATCACTTTTAGTGTTTAAGAGGACGGTGGACGTTGAATTTTTACTTTCCTTATATGCATAATGTATAAGGAAAGCATTGTGACGGGGTCGAAAATTCGAATTCGAGTTTTCGACGGGAGAGCACGTTTCAAGCATCCCTGATCACGAATCAAACATTTTTGAAGTGATGTCTGTGTGTGTGTGTCAGTGAGACTGTGGAGACGATAACTGACGAACGAATGGACCGATTCGAACCAAATTTGGTACAAAAATCACAATCCGTAAACACTGGAGGCCTATTGTTTTTATACGTAATCGAATGTTCAGAAACCCCCTAAATTTTCGAATGAAATTTTGAAAAAATCGTCAAAAAAACAAAACCGCTAATAAAGTTACGCAAATAGACATTTCTTATGTAATTTTTCATTAGAAAACGATAGCCATAAATTTTGGAACGCTAACATGAACCGTTCTCGAGATATTGTACATTTTAAAAAAAAAAATATGAAAAAGTCACATAAAACAAAAAAGATTCCTATTGAGAAACATGTTCACTTTTCATATGTAATAACATGCGATAAATTGAGTGACATCATTCTCGTGGATCTAGCTCGT
Organism: Amaurobius ferox; assembly: GCA_951213105.1. Taxonomy (NCBI): domain Eukaryota; kingdom Metazoa; phylum Arthropoda; class Arachnida; order Araneae; family Amaurobiidae; genus Amaurobius; species Amaurobius ferox. Next base: position 119,334,734 of record OX578149.1, on the reverse strand, counting down.
TCCATTCATGAAAAAATATACTTTGAATAATACTTTTGTATTTGAACGCCAATAGTCATTTATCTGCTGTAAGAATCACTTTTTTCTTAGTGCATAACGCTTGGCGAGATTTTGGCGACGAATTTGGCGGAATGTCGCCAACTTGGCGACTTTTTTGAAATGTTGCCAAATTAATGAAAATCTCGCCAAATGGATAAAAATGATGCTAAATCAATGAAAATGACGACTAATTGTCGAAAATTCAATATCTTGGAAAGAATATTATTATCTACTATAAGAAAACCCCAATTTTTTACTGTAAAAGTAGTAAATTCATTACATTATATAAGGAAAGTCATGTGTTGCCCACATCAGATTTTTTTTATTTATTTATTGACTTAGAAACATGAAAATTTGTATAAATATTCCTTTTAACATTACTATATAAAATACCATTAAATTTTTTTAAATTTTGTTATAATTTCGTATTTTTTATTTTCAATTTAATTATTTTTAAAGAAAATTTGAAAATGCTCTTTGCGTGCCATTTGCTCACATTTTTTATTCATTTTACATTATGATCGCTCCAAAACACATTATGAACAAATTTGGGTATTCATTTTTAAATCCCTTAGAAAGTTAATTTCTTTAAAATATTTTTCTGCATTAAAACTTAATTTTCATCATTTAATTAGGTTCTTATTCACTTTTAATTATCTTAATAAAGTCCAATTATAAAATGCATACCCAGTTTCATTAAAAGATATGAAAGGTGTCTTCTTGCGAAATTTCATGCATCTCAGACAAAAATTAAGAGGCATGGAACATTTTAAAAATGTAAAACCTTTGAAAATTCCGTTTCGAAAACAAATGCATTCAACCTTTTGCTTACGGGTGGGACCGCGTCCATCCCAAACGAAGACCCTCCCAAAAAGACAGGTATTTGACATACCCTATCCCAAACAGTTCGATCCCCCTTTGCAGGCCTTGGCGTCCATGGAAATCGCCGACAGAAACATTGCACCTGCTGCAGCAGGTGCAATGTTAGGGATAGGGTATGTCAAACAACTGTCTTTTTGGGAGGTTCTTCGTTTTGGGATGGACGCTGTTCCACCCGTAAGCAAATGTTAAATGTGTAAAATAATGATATATATTAAAAATTTTTAGTCGATTTTTGCTCATTTCAACGTCCACTGTCCCCTTAAAATATAAAAAATGCAATCTTGAAAAAAGTAAAATTTTTTATACTTCTTCAAATTGATAAGATGATTACTGTAAAACTATAAGCACTTTTAAGAAAAAATATATAGATTTAGAAATTAATTTCAACATATATATTTTTGTCGCTTACTATTTATATCATTATTTTATAGTTTATAGATATAGTTTAGATATTTTGCGTGAAAGTATGAAATATGGAAATAATAACTAGTTCGGACAGTTTTTTTTTTTCAAAATAATAGAGCTCGATCCAAAACCCAATCCTATACACTTATAGAACTTAGAAAGAGCTACAAATTCTTGCTTATTGTTCAAAGCTGGCTGTTTTAGTTTTTTGAGATATCATCATTGAAAACTTGAAAAACGGAAATCTTTTAATCTTCTTCAATTCGACAAGACGATTACTCGAAAACCACAAGAGCTTTGTTAAAAACTAAATAATAGATTTAGGAAAAAAACACTCGCTTAGAGAGCTGCAGTTTTAAGTTTTTTCAAAAGAGGGAGTTCAAAATATTGAAATCATGTTTCTATATTCATAATCTAGGTTCTATTTCCGATAAAACAAGAAAAAACATTTACACATTTATGTATTAGGTTCGGAGATATAAGCGTCCAAAGTGTTTACACATTTCGTAACGTTCCGAATTTCTGACATATATACCCCATGCATAAATGTGCATGCATTGTGATTTAAAACTGCTCCTGTATATTAAACACATTTTTGCGATTTAAATGTTTCTTTTCTTACACTGTTTTCCTGTATTCTAATGTGTTTCATTTAATATTCTAATTCTAAAAACTTATATGCTGTTTTGTATTAGGATTTAAAACTATTGAAATTAACTTTTCATACTTCTAATTTCATAATTATTTGTTACATTAGGTTTTCATTTGAAATCTTTCACAGCTTAGGGTGAGGTTGGTGGTTGGGGAAGGAGGGAACGGTCCCTGTGGACGCCTCTCCCACTGGGTTCCGGTCTAAATTGGGTGGCACTTCCCTACCGTCCAAACAGTTACCTTACACCTTTCTGGTAGGTCGGACGGTTTGGGTTTCAACAACAACAGCTTAGGGTGAGTGCACTTTACCTTAAAAAATTTTCAAGTACTTTTCAGGGACTTTCAAACATCTTGCAATATTTTTCTTTAAGACTAAATCATAGAAAACTAATTTTATCGTTTACTAGCAGTATACCCGTTCTTCGTACGGAATATATATTATAAAAAAAACTTAAAATTCTCAATCTTGTACAAATTCCTATAATATTCTAAATGACATTGTTATTCAAAGCATTTTATCAAAATATTTAAATGTCCTACAAAAAGTTTAAGAGTCACTGCTCTCGCTATACAAAAATTATCTTCACAGGCAGATCTGAAGAAAAAAAACATCCTGGTCCCAATTGTAAAGAATTTTTCAAAAAATATGACATTGAATATTAAAAAAAAAAGCACTATAAGTGTATATTAATATATAACCGTATTATTAATATTCACGTAGATTAGAAGATATACGAATAGAAAAATACCCGTACTACAAATTGTAGAAACATTTGGCGATGTTGCGTACATTTTGGCTAATTTTTTTTAAATTCTGCTTATATACGTGTTTTGAAATTTCGTAAAATATTTTATAATAGAATTACATATTCAGAAATATACGGTATATTTGGAGACCGAATTTTTTTCTGATAACGTACATAATAAAAAAACAAGATAGCCGGAGATTTTCGTTAAAAATCCGGAGAGTTGGCACGTCTGTACAATATATGAGTTTCAATCGTTTTGGTCAAAATAGAACAGATGACATAATAAATTGAAAATATCAATATTCCCAGTAATTTTTTAAGCTGATGGCCGTAATTGATATGATCCATTCAAAAATGCAATTTCCATAAAATTTATTATATATACATTGCTTTATTATTTAAATGGAAAAAGATTTAATAAAAATCGTCTGCGGCATAAATACTTTGGATCCGTTGCCAAGCAACATGATATCATTTTCTTCAAATAAATTTACGGGAAAAATATCGTCTGCATAATGCTATGTCTATGAAAGGTTTAACTGTGCGTTTTTAATTAATATGGCATTCCATTTGTCATTCCAGTTCTGGAACTTGTCTAGTGCAGACGTGCTCTCATTCGCTCCTGTGTTGTTTGCGCCATTTTGCCACTTTGACATCGAATTCGAACATTCGTATTCTGCCTATCTCGGGAGTTTCTCCTACTGAAACGGACATGGCGTCCGCCTTTTCATCTCCTGCTGATCGTCCCGGAATTCCACCTGACTTGGAACTTATCATCTCCCGTTTTCGGAATGGAAATTTTCCACTGCCTGACCCATCTTCTAGTGGATACCTCCAATATCTCAATGATCTTTCTTATACCGGAAGTTTCCTGATGGCCGAGTGGCACAAGATCGCTGCTGGACTTTCTGAAAATTCCATGGATACTTTTCAAGGTATGTGCAAACTACTGACCTCTTATTTTGAGCAGAATATTTCCATAACTGAACAAACCCCCTTTAAACCTGAGATTGAAGCATATATATCTCAACATGAAAGCATAATTAAAGCTAATGCTAACTGTAATCTTAATGCTAATTCTTTTGCCAACTCTGACTATAATATTATGCTAATTCTCTTGCAAACTCTAACTGTAATATTAATGCTAATTCTTTTGCCAACTCTGACAATTCTAATATCAAATGCAAGACCAGTGTAAACACTCATAATATTCTTAAATCTAACTTTAACTCTAATACTGTTGCAACTATTCATGCTAATGCTAATTCTAACCTTGATGCTACTTTAAACTCTAATCTTAATGCTAATAATGTTAACAATTCTGAGGACCTGGAAGGATTCATTTACCCCAACCGCAAAAAAGTTTGCCGTGATGCAGAAGTCTCCACCGGATTTGAACCTCTCACTGCTCACAACGCTTTTTTGAAGCGTTTATCATGGACGCTAATGGTCCCCCCCCCCCCCGAGGAAGAAAACCTTCAATTAGACAATATTCAAACTCCTAATAACTTTTCAAACTAAAACCTTAGAGGAAATTCTAACGCGGAAAATCCGCCCACTAACTCCCATAAACCAGAACCATTCTATGTCAATTGTCCGGAAAATTGGAGGATTGTAGTCAAAGGACTCAACTCACTTGTTTCTATCCCTGTAAAAACCCAGCTTGCAGGTGAACACATTAAAACCTGCCCTCAAAGCATAGAGGATTTCAGAATCGTACAAAGAATTCTTATAGAGAAAAAATTAAAATTCCATTCTATCAACATAAAGGCAGAAAGGCCAATAAAAATTCTGATTAAGGGACTTCCAATCAACTCCCCAATAAATGAAATTTCAGATGAGCTCCGCCTCCGCGGATTTAATGTACACAGAATTACTCAGTTAAAAGATTTGTAAAACAAAGCCCCCTCCCAATATTTCTACTGTATCTAAACCCCTCTAAAAACTGGGAACATTCGAGAAATTCATACCCTACTTGATATGTCAATCAAAATTAAAGATTTTGAATCTAAAGGTGTTAAAATGTGTTTCCGCTGTCAGCGGTACGGGCACTCGAGTGATTGCTGTTATCAACCCCCCAGATGCCTTAAATGTAGTCTTGGACATTTCACCCGGGAATGTACAAAATCCCCAAACACTCCTGCTAAATGCGCAAACTGCCTTGGTCCCCACCCCGCCAACTTCAGGCTTTGCTCTTCCAACCCTCAAAACAAAAATAAATCCCCCTGAACTCAACCCATACTGCCCCCCCTCCCCAAAATCCTCAACAACCCGCACCCAATCCCAAAGACTTCCCCACTCTTCAAACCGCCGTCCCTAAGCCTACAAACTCCAAACCTGTGCAAAACTCTGCTAGCAAAACCACTACCAAAAACTCCAACCCACCTAACGCTGTTTCAAAAACCTTTGCCGAAGCCGTTTCCGACTCCACTACCACCCGTGGACAAAATCCTGATGGCCCCCCTGCTCCCAGTGTTAATACCCAAGCTTCTACTAGTAAACGACCAGGAACTCAATAAACAACCTCCTAACAATATTACTATCCATTCTTTTATTACCGCTCCTACCTCTCCTCCTTCTGCTACTATCCCTGCTACTGCTACCATTCCTGCTACTAATGCTAATGACAATCAATTAGCTCATCTCAGCTCTCAGACTTCATTCTGCTCATGCAAGAGATGAAAAAAATATTTACAGATCTAAACTTGGACTGTGAAAAAATCAAGAAATTAATTTCAATCATCCAAACGAAATTCCAGCAAACCAGCAACCCACTGGACAAGCTACTTGAAGTCATATCGGCCCTCGGCGAGGTTTTCTGTTCAGCCGCTTCGCCCCAGGATGGGGAGTAATCAGCTTCTTTCTTCTGTTCGCCTCTTGTCCTGGAACGCAAACGGTCTCAGATCGAAGATCACCGAACTTCGGGACTTTGTTATTAAGAATCCCATCGATATCATTCTCATTCAAGAAATAAGGCCTGGGCATTGCCGCCCTCCTTTAAAAATTGCTAACTATAGGCATTACACTGCTCTCCGAAATCAGAATCAAAATCCCCCCTCCGTCTACGCCGGAGTCTCGGTTTATGTCAAAAACAACCTCCCGCATCATGAGCTGAATTCTTTGGACACGGAAAATATTGAAAATAAAATGATTCACCTAGACCTTCCTAACCATCCTCCCATCATCATCGGATCTGTGTATATTAAACCTGGACAATCTACAGACTTAAATAGTGATAATAAAATTTTTAATGTTAAGCTTAGAGCCATTATGGCCGGTGATTTCAACGCACATCGTCCAAACTGGAACTGCAGGCGCCGCAACAAGTACGGAAAACAGGTTATGGATTTCACCTCAGCCAATGAAATTCACTTTGCCGTCCCTTCCAAACCCACCCACTTTTCTGTAACCGCATCCCCTTCTACGATCTGACGCAAGAAATTCAGATATCCCTGGCAGATGCCACTTCCTCCCGCCCTGCCCCCCGCCATAACTCCCTCCCTCAGCATATTAAAACTAAAGAGAGTGGTAGAGTACATATCTTCTGGACTTAATAGTAAGACACCCACAGCTGCGATTTTTCTTGACATACAAAAAGCATTTGATAAAGTGTGGCACTGTGGATTAGCATACAAATTGATCACTCTAAAAGTCCCTGACGCACTTGTCAAACTTTTAATCTCATACCTAAATAACAGACACTTCCATGTTAGAGTAAAAGATAACTTGTCTACACCCAAGCTCATTAAAAGTAGTGTACCGCAAGGATCCATCCTGGGCCCGACACTATCTAACATATATCTAAATGACATCCCCAGGACCCTAGACACGGAGTTGGCACTCTATGCAGACGACAGTGCGATACTTGCAAAACATCCTTACGTCTCAGTAATGCACAGACAGCTACAACAACACTTAGACATACTCCAAACATGGCTGGAAAAATGGCGAATAAAATTAAACCCCAATAAATGTCATTGGATTTATTTCTCTAGAAAACGTAAACCTCCGCCGCCTCTGTACATAAACAACCATGCCCTAAAAGCGGAAAAATCTACTAAATACCTAGGTGTAACGATAGATTCCCACCTAACCTGGAATCAGCACGTAACGAACTTAATCAAAAAAGCGTATATGGCCACAGGAGCCTTATACCCAATGATAGGAAACGGAAATCTAAGTTATCAAAATAAACTCCTAATTTATAAATCGGTCATCCGCCCGGGAATGCTGTATGCAGCACCCGTATGGGGATATGCCTGTAAAACTACTATAGACTTACTAGAGACAAAACAAAACAAAACCCTAAGGATTATAAGGAAAGCTCCTAGATACTTAAGAAACTCGGTAATTAGGAAAGACTTCAAAATAAAAACTGTTAGAGCCCAAATTAAAAAGCTAGCGCTTAAATTCTATAACAATTTGCCATCTGTTCCAAATGAATTACTATTCAATCTGCATGACTATAATCATCGCAAAGCCAAATCACGTAAGAGACCCCGCGCGGTACTTAATATTGAAAATCGGAATTAGGTAAGTCCCAACTTAAATAGTTGATATTAAATTAAAACTCGATCAATGTTTTCTAAAAAATGTTCTTAAACCTTAAACTGCCAAATTGATAGGAAATCCTTAGAACTGCATCAACTCCCCAAAATTACTCAAACTCTAAATGTACAACAAACTGCCACACTAGGAGCTAAGTCAAATAACAAAAACAGTAAATCAAAAACCTCGAACCTCCAACTATGGGCAAATGAAATAATGTCACAGTATGAAGATAAGAACCACACCTAGAGATTGGAGATTAAAGGCGCTTCGCGCCTGGTGCTCTTTTCTGGACGAAACCCATACATCATTAAAACTAAAATAAAAGCACTTAACGCCACATGCAGAATTTGGCAAATTACCAGAAACCCCCAAACTAAAATTACCCTTAACACCCTCAACAGAAAAATCAGAATTGAAATTAAAAAACATAATCAAAAAAACTGGAAAGAATACATTGAATCCCTTTCCCCTTTCGACAGATCCATATGGAAGGAAATCAAGAGAGTCAGAAGACCATTTGCTCAATTCCCGCCTTTGTGCGCGAGTTGTGGGACGGCCTTCTCCGATCTTGAAAAAGCCAATGCCATTGCTGAAACTTATGAAAAGCAGTTCGAAACCAACAGTCAGGATGATGTCTGCCACTTGCAAATTAACCAGTCTGTAGATAACTTCTTATCTACCCCCCACCCTGAGGCTATCCCCCTCTCCTCCCCTTCTGAAATCCTTGAGCATATTCATAAATTAAAAAATAAAAAATCCCCTGGTATTTATAAAATTTCCAACAGGGCACTCAAATTCCTCCCACTTAATATTATTTTCTATTTGGTTTTTATCATTAATGCTATTTTAAATCTCCATCACTTCCTAGCCAGCTGGAAAACTGCAATTATTATTCCAATTCTTAAGGGGATAACAACCCTTCTGAGCCTACTTCTTACCGCCCCATTTCTCTCCTCTCCTCCCTCAGTAAACTCTGTGAACGTGTTATTCAAACCAGACTTCTAAACTTCATTGATAATAATAATGTAATCATTCCTGAACAGTTCGGTTTTAGAACCGCCCACTCCACTACCCACCAGCTCCTTCGTTTAGTTGAATTTGCAGCCGAGGGTCTTAAAGATAACAAATTCGTCGCTGCTCTTATGCTTGACATCGAAAAAGCTTTTGACAAGACTTGGATTAACGGAATCATTTACAAACTCATCCAAATGGATATCCCCCCCCCCCTCATTCAAATTATAAACTCTTACCTTAATAACCTAACCCTACCTTAATTACCTAAATAACAGATCGTTTCATGTTCGTATTACAAACTCTCTTTCCATCCAAAAGCCTATCAAAGTCGGAGTCCTCCAGGGTTCCATCCTGGCCCCCCTTCTGTTTAATTGTTATGTTAATGATCTCCCCCGCTCCCCCCATACCTCCCTTTGCCTGTATGCTGACGATACTTGTATCATTTCTGCCAATCATAATATTAACTTCCAGCACATCATCATCTCCAAAAACATATTCAAACCCTTGAAAAGTATTACAAACTTTGGAAAATTAAAATAAATGCTCCTAAATCACAAGCAATTTTCTTCTCAGGTAAACGTTTCCTTCCCCCTCCTGTTGTGATCAACAATCAGCCTGCTTGTTTCTCGTGCACTGCCAAATATCTCGGTGTCCATTTGGACAGCCGACTTACTTGGAGTGTGCACTTCAATTACATCCTTAAGAAATCGCGAAAGCTCATTGGTTCCCTCAATCATCTGCTCTTCTCAAATCACTTAGACACTGACAACAAAATCCTACTCTATAAGTCTATTGTTCAATCTATCCTTTTATATGCCTGTCCCATTTGGGGGTTTGCTTGTAAAACCAGCATTAATAAAATTTAGATTGAACAAAATCGCATTCTCAGGATTATTCGTAAAGCTCCCCGGTATCTTCGTAATGACGTGATCCGTAAAGATTTCAAAATCAAAACTATAAAATTCACGATCCGTAAACACGCGAAAAAATTCTTCCATAATATTCCCACCATTCGTAATGAATAACTCTTTAATATCCCAGACTCAGGCCCGCAACATTCAATTTTGGGCCCGGGTACTAAGTCGAGCTGTGGGCCCTAGTTAAAAATAAGGGGGGGGGGGGGGGTACCTTTTTTTATTTTATGTATTATTTAGGGGTAGAGTTGGATTTAATAAAATATATCAAGTACGAGGTTTAATACAATATAACACAGAAAAATAACACAGTTTATACAATCTATTAATACATCAAGTACGAAATATAACACAGAAAAATAACACAATTTATACAGTCTAATAAAATATATCAAGTACAAAATATAACACACTTTATGAAAGATCGTTCATATGATAGCAAGTGGTGTGTACATTTCATTTTAAACGAAATATCTTTATACTCAGTTGCACACTTACAGAGGGTGTTCACACATTTTTGTAACGATTTTGAAAAAATATATATATAAACAAAGATAAGAATTTTATTTTCTAATATGTTCAATCTGATAGCCCTGTTGTTGAACTATCATATTATATCTTGATTTCAAAGATAAAAGAGCTTTTCTTAAAATATCAAGGTTGATTTTGTTCCACTCCTCCGCCACAATCTTCCAGAGTCCATCGAATGTTTTGGGATGCCGCTTATAAAGAGCTTGTTCTAAAAGTCCAAATGCACAGTGATCCACAGGACATAGGTCGGGGGACTTAGGTGGGATGCATTTAAATTGGATAGCCTCAATTTCGGTTTCATTTCTCATTTTTTCAAAAAATATAGCAGTAGATTTAGAGGTATGGCTGGTAGCCTTATCCTGATGGAACTTAACACAGTGAAGATTGTTTGGGTAAAATGATGGAATGTCTTTTCTGAAAACAGGTGTTAAAACATATTTCTGATAGTAATCCGAGTTAATTTTGGCATTTTTTTCTACTTTCCTTATTTTAAGTTTTCAGTTATAAGAGAATCCAGCAATAACCATAAAACCTTTAGCAAAACTTTCCTTGTTTTCTCTGAACCAACCTTTGTTTTGCATGCATTTTTTACCTTTTTCCCAGTCAAATGTAAACTTTGACGTTTCTTTCCTTTTTTATTAATCATGTCACTAAATTTACGTGTAGAAATATTAAAACCATGCTTTTCACATCTTTTTTTAATAATCGAATAATAGTATTATAATCTAATAAGCGTATTTCTCTTCGGAAAGCGCAAAAATATAGCCTTCGATCCATTCTTTATTTTCTAGCGACATTTTGAAGCAAAGAATATTTTTAATGATGCAGACGATAACTAAACCCTACTCCGACTTTATGCCAGTCAGGTTTTTATTTTTTTAAATTTAAATTCAATTCGTGGAGAAAGTCAAAATCGTTACAAAAATGTGCGAACACCCTCTGTATTTCGCATAGTCTTACGAATTTTTGTAAAAATCAGAAGTGACATCTCCAGAACCAGAAGTGTAAATCATTAGTGACCCCCACTCCCTGCAAAATTCGTTGCTGAATCCATATCAGTCTTCTAACCCCTAAACAATTTTATACTGAATCCATATCAGTCATCATTTAACTCTATCTATAGCCGATTTTGAGAAATAAATGTTTGAAGGAAAATGATTTTTTTTAAATCCAGAATTGGGAAAAGAACTGGAAGTGAAAATCCTTAGTAAATCCTCAGTCCCCCCCCCCCCTACCCTTACTGAAATTCGATGCTAAATTCCTATTAGTCATCATCTAAGCTCTATAATCAATCAAAATATACGTTTCAAGGAAATGTTCTGAACCGTAAGATGAAAAACCACAAGTAGAAATCCTTAGAAAACTAAATTCCAGAGGAGGCAGGAGGTTCCCTACTTCCTCTGGAATATGATGCTGAATCTATATCAGTCATCATCTAAGCTCATCTTTAAAAAAAAATAGATGTTGCAAGGAAAATGTAAATTTTTTAAATTGAAGTGACCCCTCCACAACAAGAAGTTGAAATTCTTAGTGAATTCCTCTACCCCCTTCGAAATTCGATACTGCATAAATCATCGTCTAAGCTATATCCTTAACCGATTCCAAGAAATAGATGACGCAAGGGAATTTTTTTAACCGAAAGTGAGAAAAAATAGGAAATAAAAATTCTTTTTGAATCCAGGATTTGATACTGAATCCCCTGAATATTCCTCAGCGAAAGGTAACAAATATATAATACAGAAAGTGCAAATTTTCTCTTTCAACGAGCACAATTCCTAGTAATTACCAAGTTCAACATAAAATCATACAATATAAAGTGAACGTTTAAAAAAGCAGTATAAACACAAAAGCATCGATTTTCCTTTCATAATGCAATATTTTCTCTCAAGTTTTGTACATATTTAATTGGAGTTATTTTAGAGGATTGAATTTACAAAACAGTATAGAAATTTGATAAAATAAATTTTAATTAATTCTTAAATTAACTTTAAGATTAATATATCTGAAAATAATATTTGGAAACTATAAGAAAATTATTTTGAACATATCTTAAATCTTAGATGGTAGCATTGGGATTTGTTTCAGCGAATAATTTTTTTATAACATTTAGTCACGTGTTGAGAGATGCATTAGCAACTAGCACTGATAACACATATGAGATTACCATATAATTACATGAGAAATTAAAACAAGCCTGCTTTTTGTACTTTCTAATATCGGCTATCTCTGAAATCAACGTGGGAAACAAGTTCATGCCAGGAGGGAGAACCAAGAATTCTTTTTTATACATCCTTGTATTCAATCCAACACCATGGATACCCCGTCGCGTTAATTAGTTTACGACCTCGAAGAGCAGGATCGCCCCCTTTCCAAACTGATAATTTCACAAAAGAAATTTGTAGACGGGTAGTCTCAGTCACTGTGGTGTCAGTAGTTAGCTGGTTGTGATTGATATGAGCTGTAAACATGAATGAGCAAGAGCAACCCTTAGGGTCATAAACGTATCAATTTAGGTGTAATTCTAGAAAATTTCTCCCTGATCGGTTTTTATTGCCTCTGAACACAATGACATTGGAGCTCTTATATCTGTACCCAGTCGGTTTGTATTGAACTAATGGGCCCTTCTTTGAGGCTTTTTTGACTATTTCAGAAATGAGACACAGAATCCAAACAGATGATTACAAAATGTTTTATACTTTTCTTTCATTCAGACTTACAGGTTGTGTTTAGGCTTTATATATAATTTATATTTGTAATTTTATAATTACACATAATACCTAAATTTCAAAACCTTCAATTAATTTAGAAAAAAATTATATATTCATAAACAAACGTATACATATTTTATCCTCAGCAATATTCACGGGCCCCTAACAGTCGGCGTACCCCAGTACTGTAGTACTAACTGACCCCCCCCCCCCTCCCTTTGTGGGGGCCCTTCCCAGACTACGACCCGCGAGCAGTGCTTTTTGACCCACCGTACATTTACTAATTCTCTGTCTTTCTATACCCTCACCTTTAATTTTAAAATTCATTTAATATCTAAAATCTTCCTGCTTCATCTCGTATCTTTTGATACTATTTCTCCCCTCTTTTCTTTCATCTGTTTAAGAACAGATGGCAGCACTTACGCTGCACTCGTTTTCTTTCCGATTGGAAGGCGGGACTTTTCGTCCCATGTTTCATCCTTTTCTGATGTTTTTATGTTATTTTCATATCTTTTCTGCTCAAATAATGTCATGTTGCATACCTTGTTTACAAATCGGAGGTTAAAGCCAACTGGCTAGAGACTCCTCTCATCGGCACATTGGCTTGATTTTAATTAATATCTAGACAACCGGCAAACTCGAATAATGGTTTAAATTTTAAGTGGGTCTATTCCAAGTCTACCTACAAAATTTCATGAAATTCGGTTCAACCGTTGCCCCGTGATGATGAGATAAACATACAGGCAGACAGAGAGATTTTCAATTTTATTTATATGGGTTAAGTAAAATTAAGGAGTTAAAATATATCAATAACACCACAATATGTTAAAAGCCAGCATTAGGAACACTTTATGAATCATCATGATCAAATTACTTTTAATAATTATTGGTAAGAAAGTTAGTTAATCTATTTAAAATTACAAAATTAATGGGTAGATAGATTTAATCCGATCCCCCCCCCCCCCCCCCCCCCCGCACAACAAACTTTACAGAATCAACTTAAAATATATCAAGAAAGATCAATCATGCATAAATCATTGGTTATGAAACACTTACCAACTGATATGCGATTTTATTTAAACATCTATAAATTGCAATGCATTCAGCGGTGATATTTTTTAAATTATCACAGTACTACAATAATTTATTTTACTTAACTTAAAACCATGGAAATAAAAGTACTTTCTGACTCCATGCTTAAAATTTCATCAAAAAGTGCAATGTTTCAAAATCGTCTGCTTCTCTATGTAAAATCAATGAATATTTCATTCATATCACCTATTAAACATCTCTAAAATGCGATACATTCAGCGGTGACACCTTTTAAATTATTACAGCACTGTAATAATTTATTATATTTGAAAACTTAAACCTTCATCGAAAATAATGAACTTTATTCAACTGACGTCATCGAAATATAAATCGTCTGGCTCTATATAAAAGCAATGAGTATTTCATTCATATCACGTATATTCCAGACTTCAGAGCTAAATAATTTTGCGTGAAAAAAAATTCAGTTATTCTTATACAACTCATCTTACAATCTTTTGTTTACATTCTGCATCCATTAAAATTAGGCTTCGTTGTAGAAATAATCAAAGTTTGATGATCATTTAATCTTAAAAATATTGTAATTGCTTTGGCACAGAATATAGATGTACAGAAAAGACGCAAAAATAAAGCGGGTTTAGGTCAAATGCAATACTAAATATAAATTTAAAAGAACTTTAAAAATCACGATTTTTACACTAGGAAAAAAAGATGGATGCCATATTTTATTTTGAAATGAGTAGCATGGTCTCTTCATATAATATGGATGTGATTATTATTTTAATTTCTATTTAAAAAATTATCAAACATATTTTGTTGAAATTTTTTTATATTTTTATGGGATAATTTGATTATTTCCTAAAATTTTCGAATCCATTTGTGAATTTTAACTTCGCTTAAAATTATTACTTTCTTTATATACATAATGTATAAGGAAAGTATTGTGACGGGATCGAAAATTCGAATTCGGGTTTTCGGCGGGAGAGCACGTTTCAAGCATCCCTGATTACGAATCAAACATTTTTGAAGTGATGTCTGTGTGTGTGTGTGTGTCAGTGAGTCTGTGGAGATGATAACTAACGAACGAATAGACCGATTCAAACGAAATTTGGTACAAAAATCACAATCCGTAAACACTGGAAGTCTATTGTTTTTAAACGTAATCGAATGTTCAGAACCCCCCCTAAATTTTCGAGTGAAATTTTGAAAAAATCGTCAAAAAATCAAAACCGCTAATAAAGTTACGCAAATAGACATATATTATGTAATTTTTCATTAGAAAACGATTAACATAAATTTTAGAAAGCTAACATGAACCTTTCTCGAGATATTGCACATTTTTCAAAAAAATTATCAAAAAGTTATATAAAATAAAAAAAAATATATTTCCTATTGAGAAACATGTTCACTTTTCATATGTAATACCATGCGATAAATTGGGTGACTACATTCTCGTGGATTTAGCTCGTTCCATTCATAAGGAAAGATACTTCGAGTAATACTTTTGTATTTGAACGCCAATAGTCATTTATCTGCTGTAAGAATAACTTATTTCTCGGTCCATAACGCTTGGCAAGATTTTAGCGACGAATTTGGCGGAATGTCGCCAACTTGACGACTTTTTGAAATGTTGTCAAATTAACGAAAATCTCGCCGAATGTATTAAAATGACACTAAATCAATGAAAATGACGATTAATTGTCGAAAATTCAATATCTTGGAAAGAATATAAGCATCTACTATAAGAAGAACCTATTTTTACTTTCCTTATATACATAATGTATAAGGAAAGTATTGTGATGGGGTCGAAAATTCGAATTCGAGTTTTCGACGGGAGAGTATGTTTCAAGCATCCCTGATCACGAATGAAACATTTTTGAAGTGATGTGTGTGTGTGTGTGAAAGTATGTGTGTGTGTGTGTGTGTCAGTGAGTCTGTGGAGACGATAACTGACGAACGAATGAACCGATTCGAACCAAATTTGGTACAAAAATCACAATCCGTAAACACTGGAAGCCTATTGTTTTTATACGCAATCGAATGTTCAGAATCCCCCTAAATTTTCGAATGAAATTTTGAAAAAATCGTCAAAAAATCAAAACTGCTAGTAAATATACGCAAATAGACATTTCTGATGTATTTTTTTATTAGTAAACGATTGGCATCAATTTTAGAACGCTAACATGAACCGTTCTCAAGATATTGTACATTTTTCAAAAAAATTATCAAAAAGTCATATAAAATAAAAAAAAAATTTCCTATTGAGACACATGTTCACTTTTCATATGTAATACCATGCGATAAATTGTGTGACATCATTATTGTGGATCTAGCTCGTTCCATTCATGAAAAAAGATACTTTGAGTAATACATTTGTATTTGAACGGCTATAGTCATTTTTCTGCTATAACTAAGTATAACTTATTTCTTAATGCATAACGCTTGCTGTAAGTATAACTTATTTCTTAATGCATAACGCTTGGCGAGATTTTGGCGGAATGTCGCCAACTTGGCGACTTTTTGAAATGCTGCCAAATTAACGAAAATCTCGCCAAATGGATAAAAATGACGCTAAATCAATGAAAATGACGACTATTTTTTGAAAATTCAATATCTTGGAAAGAATATCATTATCTACTAGAAAAACCTATTTTTTTACTGTAAAAGTAGTAAATTCATTACATTATATAAGGAAAGTCATGTGTTGCCCACATCAGATTTTTTTTACTGTAAAAGTAGTAAATTCATTGCATTATATAAGGAAAGTCATGTGTTGCCCACATCAGATTTTTTTTTAAAAATTAGGTTCCGTAGGCTTCAATGTATTTCACCTTTTCATTTTGTATGTTGTTGTCAATTTTAAGGTAGCTATCGTGCGAACGGACAGACAGACAGACAGATAGACTGATCAAAGTCATAAACACTTTGTACTATGTTGGAAAGTGTTCAAAATAGGGATTTAAAACTAATCAACTTTAAGAGTTTAAATAAATTGATCCACCACCCACCCTCAGCTGCCAACGGCCGTACCGTGCTGAAAACGCCGGTTCTCGTTAGATCACCGAAGTCAAGCAGCATCGGGCGCGGTTAGTACTTGGGTGGGTGACTACCTGGGAACAGCGCGTGCTGTTGGTACATTTCGGGTGCGGTAGCCCGCTGATTTGCGCTCTGGATTTGCACGCTGTCACAACTGCCGCCGTGTTCATGCGGAGTACGATCACGTTAAACATGTGGGTCCGCAAGTCCTCCCGAGAGGTTGGTGGTAGGGGAAGGAGAGCACGGTCCCTGTGGATGCCTCTCCCACTGGGTTCCGGTCTAAGCTGGGTGGCACTCCCCGGCCGTCCAAACAGTTACCTTACACCTTTCTGGTAGGTCGGACGGTCAGGGTCTCAACAACAACAACAACCCACCCTCACAAGTGTCTCTTAAATTGCGGGTTCTATATGCAAGCGACTTGTCCACACCAAGTGAATAATGGAGTGGTACCTCACAGCGGACCCACTGAGTAAATTTTCGAGAAAATAAAATTGATATCTATAAGGATATTTTCTGCAAAATCGGAACCGCTAAATAATTTTTTGGGAAAAGCAGAACTTTTCAGAAAATACATAAACACTACAGATCTACGGAACATTTTTATCCCTGTCTTTGTGAAGCACTTTCTAGGACTTAATCAAGAAAATGTGAATTTCCAAGTACTTTCAAGGCCTTAATGGTCATATAAAACTCAAGCACTTTCAGATGTTCAAGCACCCGTGTGCACCCTGACAGTTCGAATGCTTCATATACGCGAGTTTATACAAAGCCCGTATTTTTGCTAGTAGTTATTTCTAAGCGGAACTTTAACAGGCAATTTTCACTTTCAGTACAACATTTTTCATAATCTACTACAAAGGACAGAGTGAAAAAATCTGATGTGGACAACACATGACTTTCCTTGTATAATGTAATGAATTTACTACTTTTACAGTAAAAAAAGAGGTTTTTCTTATAGTAGATATTAATATTCTTTCCAAGATATTGAATTTTCGACAATGAGTCGTCATTTTCATTGATTTAGCGTCATTTTTATCCATTTGGCGAGATTTTCGCTAATTTAGCAACATTAAAAAAAGTCGCTAAGCTGGCGACATTCCACCAAGTTCGTCGCCAAAATCTCGCCAAGCGTTATGGACAAAGAAATAAGTTATTCTTACAGCAGATAAATGATTATTGGCGTTCAAATACAGAAGTATTACTCAAAGTATCTTTTTTCATGAATGGAACGAGCTAGATCCACGAGAATGATGTCACCCAATTTATCGCATGGTATTACATATGAAAAGTGAACATGTTTCTCAATAGGATTTTTTTTTTTCATTTTATATGACTTTTTAATAATTTTTTGAAAAATGTCAATATCTCGAGAACGGTTCGTGTTAGCGTTCTAAAATTTATGTCAATCGTTTTCTATTGAAAAATGACATACAAAATGTGTATTTGCGTAACTTTATTAGTGGTTTTGATTTTTTGACGATTTTTTCAAGATTTTATTCGAAAATTTAGGGGGGTTCTGAACATTCGATTACGTTAAAAAACAATAGGCTTCCATTGCTTATGGATTGTGATTTTTGTACCAAATTTGCTTCGAATCGGTCCATTCGTTCGTCAGTTATCGTCTCCACAGACTCACTGACACACACATACTTTCACACACACACAGACATCACTTCAAAAATGTTTGATTCGTGATCAGGGATGCTTGAAACGTGCTCTCCCGTCTTAAACTCGATTTCGAATTTTCGACCCCGTCACAATACTTTCCTTATACATTATGTATATAAGGAAAGTAACATGTTTCACAATCTACTACTGAGAACAGAGTAAAACAAAAACTATTAGAAGTAAGATTTTATTTATTTCCAGCTTTTAATAGGAAAATATAGTTCTCCTGGCGATAATATTTTAGTTCTTGTTTATCGATTTCATGACGAGTTCGTTGCCAAAAGTAGGATAGCTTTTCAAAAATGACAACCATTTTGTGGTGGGAAGGATTGCTTTAACATTTTTGATGAAAAACTCCGTCACACTCTCCAACAGATCAGTCTCATTATGCATCACGGCAATAAGAAAAGAGTCGCAGAATGAATCAACAGACAGATCACGAGCTATATACTGGATGCATTTTGCACTCAGTTCCTTCAGCTCGTACTTGTCTGCAGTCATGTAAAGTTCAAACACATTGTCGGATGACACTTTGTCCATCTTTCCGGTGTACAAATACAGAAGAACGTCTTCAAATGAATTTGAATCACAGTCAACAATGTCCACGACTCCGCTTTTCTTCTCCAACATCTCGTACTTGAACATAGCAGCAAACACTGGAGAACGGGCAGATAGAATCGATTCATGGACTTGAAACTCTCTGTCCTTGAATCGGATAACAAAATCACAAAAGTGTTTCTTTCGGTATAAATCTTCAAAATTCCCAATCAAAGTCTCAAAATCTAGAAGAAAAAAAAAATCTTATATTTTAATTTAACACAAAATATTCCAGAAGTGAAGTATAATGGGAATTTTTAAAATCTATTTAACTCTTAAATCTCAATATTTGTTAAAAAGTAAAAGCTGCACTTAAATTTACTAACTTAGCTTGAGTGGTGTATGTACTAGAAATGGGATATTGTATATTTTAGGACTCATTCATGAAAGAACGACATGAAAGTTTAAGTATTTTAAATATGGTTAAACAAGGTGTGGTTCAGTGACATTTCATGGTGAATACAATGGTGAATCCAGGCAGAAATAACAGGCTTTAGTAAGGTTACAATGCCTAGAAGGAATAGTGTGCCGTCCGAGGCGAAAAACAGGTTCACTAAAACCCGCCTCCGCCAGACAGCGTTGGTCTCGAATAAGCGGTCTAAAGCAGAGGAGTTAACATTGAAACTAATGGGAATTTATTTCAAATGGAATGACCGATATCTTTCGAAATAACTGAAGAATTTGTGTGAAATTGGGTGTGATTATTGTAAGTGGTATATACAAAAAGTCATTGGATTTTCAGAGATTGAGCTAGAGATATATTCGTATTTTTAAAATTTTATTTAACTTGATCTGGTGTTCGTTCAAACCTTTGAGGTCCAAAATAATCAGGTTCATTTAGCACAGTAACGTGAAATTCGTTATGACGTTTCCTCTTGTGGTATATTTCAGTTCTTTCGATTTTGAAGCTTATCGGGCTAGCCCGCCCTGGGCCCGCCATAGGATTTAACCTGGTTTTAGAGAATAACTCGAAAATCAGAGAAAGTAGGAAATCTAAATTTAATATATCGTTTTCGTTTGGGGTATATTTTAAATATTTCAATTTTGAACTTTACGGGGTTAGCCCGTCTTAGCCCCGCCTTAGAAACTCACGCGTTTTTGCGGTATAACTCGAGAACAGGTTTATCTAAAAATTCGAAGTTTAGAATATCCTTGTCATTTTCTGTATATTTTAACTCTTTGGATTAAAAATGTTATCGGGCTAGACCGTCCTGAGCCCAACAAGAGGAACATATAGTTTCTTTTTAGAAAAACTCAAAATTCGGAACATCTAGAATGTCTAAATTTAATATATCATTGTCCTTTGGGGTATATTATATTTCATCGCATTTCGAACCTTATCGGACTAGCCCGTCTTGGCCCGCCATAAAAATTTACTCGCTTTTCAAGAATAACTCGATCAATCGGAGTAGCTAAAAATGTAAATTTAGTATATCATTTTCTTTTGCATGGATTTTAATTTAGATTTTGAACCTCATCGGGCTAGCCCGTCTTGGGTCCGCTAAAGAATGCTTTCGTTTTTGAAGAATAACTCGAAAACCGCAATAGCTAAAAATTCCAAGTTTAACATGTCGTTGGCTTTTGGGGTATATTTAAGTTTCTTCGGATTTAAACTTTATCGGGGTAGCTCGTCCTGGGCCCGACATAGGAATGGACCCGTTTTTATAGAATAACTGGAAAATCGAGGCAACTAGAAAATATAAATTTAGTACATCCTTCTCTTTTGGGAATATTTTAATTCCTTCCATTTTTAACCGTATCGGGCGAATCCGTTTTGGGCCCGCCTTAGGAATTCCTCTTTTGGGGGGAATAACTCTAGAAAGGGAGTATCTAAAAGTTCCAAGTTTAGAATGTCGTTGTCATTTGCGGTATATCTTAGCTCATTGGATTTAAAACCTTATAGGGCTAGCCCGTCCTGGGCCCAACAAAAAGAATATACTCGTTTTTTAAGAACAACTCCAAAACTGTAGCAGCTTGAATGTCTAAATTTAGTACATCATTGTATTTTAGGGTATATTTTATTTCTTCGGATTTTAAACCTTATCAGGCTAGCCCGTCTTGGGCCCGAAGTTGAAATGTACTAGTTTTTCGAGAATAATTCGAAAATCAAAGCAGCTAAAAAAATCAAAATTTAGTATATCATTTTCTTTTGGGGTAAAGTTTAATACTTTCGAATTTGAACCGGATCGAGGTAGCCCGTCCTGGACCCGACATATTAATGCACTCGTTTTTTATATAACTCAAGCAGATTATCTAAAATATTTTATATATCATTGTTTTAGGGGTATATTTTAATTCTTTAGCTTTTGAACCTTATTGGGTTAACCTGTTTTAGGCCCGTCTTAGGAATGCACTCGTTTTGGAGGAATATTTCGAAAAATGAGAAGCTGAAAATTCCAAGTTTAGCACGATCGCATTCCTAACACGATCGCATTCCTAAGGCGGACGTAAGATGGGCTAGCCCGATGGGGTTCAAATTATAAATTATGATAAACCCCAAAAGAAAATGATATACTAAATTTTGATATTTTTAGCTGCTTCGATTTTCGAGTTATTCTCGAAAAACAAGTACATTTCTACGTCGGGCCTAAGACGGACTAGCCTGATAAGGTTCAAAATCCAAAGAAATAAAATATACCCTAAAATACAATGATATACTAAATTTAGACATTCAAGTTGCTACAGTTTTGGATTTATTCTTATAAAACGAGTACATTCTTTTTGTTGGACCCAGGACAGGCTAGTTTGAAATCTAATGAGCTAAGACATATCGCAAATGACAACGACATTCTAAACTTGAAACTTTTAGATAATCCGGTTCTAGAGTTATTCCCCCAAAAAAGTAAATTTCTAAGGCTGGCACAAAACGGGTTCGCTCGTTCAAAATCGAAGGAATTAAAATATTCCCCAAAAGATAAGGATGTACTAAATTTATATTTTCAAGTTTCCCCAATTTTCCAGTTATTCTAAAAAAAATGGGTCCATTCCTATGTCGGGTCCAGGACGGGCTACCCCGATAAAGTTCAAATCCGAAGAAACTTAAATATACCCCAAGAGTCAACGACATGTTAAACTTGGAATTTTTAACTACTTCGGTTCTTGCGTTATTCTTCAGAAACGAATGCATTCTTCAGCTGATCCAAGACGGGCTAGCCCGATGAGGTTCAAAATCTAGATTAAAATCCATCCAAAAGGAAATGATATACTAAATTTACATTTTTTTAGCTACTCCGATTGATCGAATTACTCTAGAAAAGCGAGTAAATTTCTATGACGGGCCCAAGACGGGCTAGTCCGATAAGGTTCGAAATGCGATGAAATGTAATATACCCCAAAGGACAATGATATATTAAATTTAGACATTCTATATGCTCCGAATGTTTAGTTATTCTCAAAAAATGATATATTCCTTTTTTTGGGCTCAGAACGGGCTAGCCCAAAAAGATTTTTATTCCAAAGAGTTAAAATATACAGCAAATGACAAGGATATTCTAAACTTCGAATTTTTAGATAAATCTGTTCTCGAGTTATACCGCAGAAACGGGTGAGTTTCTGAGGCTGGTCTAACACGGGCTAACCCGGTACGGTTCAAAATTGGAAGAATTAAAATACACCCCAAAAGAAAACGATATATTAAATTTAGATCTCCAACTTCTATCTGATTTTCGAGTTATTCTCTAAAACCAGGTTAAGTCCTATGGCGGGCCCAGGACGGGCTAGCCCGATAAGCTTCAAAATCGAAAGAACTGAAATGTACCACAAGAGGAAACGTCATAATGAAATTTCACATTACTGTGATAAATGAACCTGATTATTTTGGACCTCAAAGGTTTGAACGAACACCAGAACAAGTTAAATAAAATTTTTAAAATACGAATATATCTCTATCTCAATCTCTCTGAAAATCAACTGACATTTTGTGTATACCACTTACAATAATCACACCAAATTTCACTCAAATTCTTCAGTTATTTCGAAAGATATCGGTCATTTCAATTGCAATAAATTCCCATTAGTTTCAATGTTAACTCCTCCGCTTTAGACCGCTTATTCGAGACCAACGCCGTCTATCTTCCAGCATTGGGAGGTATAGGCTGTCGCCACACTATTAGTTCTAGGCACTGTAGTAAGGGGGAGGAGAGAGAACAATTAAATAATTGTGGATTTCAAAAGTCATTACCCATTTAAGGCGATTGATGGTATAAGCTAAAAGTACTTTTGAACCGCTTTCTAAAATGTTTAAAACTATCGTTATTTTTTTAATTTTGATTTTTACTTTCCTTATATACAATAATGTATAAGGAAAGTATTGAGACGGGGTCGAAAATTCGAATTCGAGTTTTCGACGGGAGAGCACGTTTCAAGCATCCCTGATCACGAATCGAACATTCTTGAAGTGATGTCTCTGTGTGTGTGTATCAGTGAGTCTGTGGAGACGATAACTGACGAACGAATGGACCGATTAGAACGAAATTTGGTACAAAAATTACAATCCGTAAACACTGGAAACCTATTGTTTTTATGCGCAATCGAATGTTCAGAACCCCCCTAAATTTTCGAGTGAAATTTTGAAAAAATCGTCAAAAAATCAAAACATCTAATAAAGTTACGCAAATAAGCATTTCTTATGTAATTTTTCATTAGAAAACGATTGACATAAATTTTAGAACGCTAACACGAACAGTTCTCGAGATATTGCACATTTTTAAAGAAAATTATCAAAAAAACATATAAAATACAAAAAATATGTCCTATTGAGAAACATGTTCACTTTTCATATGTAATACTGCGCAATAAATTTGGTGACATCATTCTCGTGGATCAAGCTCGTTCCATTCATGAAAAAAGATACTTTGAGTAATACTTTTGTATATGAACGCCAATAGTCATTTATCAGCTGTAAGAATAATTTAATATAACGCTTGGCGAGATTTTGGCGACGAATTTGGTGGAATGTCGCCAACTTGGCGACTTTTTAAATGTTGCTAAATTAACGAAACCTGGCCAAATAGGTAAAAATGACGCTAAATCAATGAAAATGACGACTCATTGACGAAAATTCATTATCTTGGAAAGAATATAAATATCTACTATAAAAATAATATATTTTTTTTACTGTAAAAGTAGTAAATTCATTGCATTATATAAGGGAAGTCACGTGCTGACCACATCAGATTTTTAATTACGCCTTTGCACACTAGTGAAACTGGGTACTCGAATAGTCCTCAGAATACTTTGTTCCAGAGTGTAACTATGCCTCAAATATGAGACTAGGCCCCGGTCTGTATGTTGCACAGACGGTTACGGTCACGATTAGTAAAGTAAGCATGTTATATAATTAAAAGCATAGAAGCTGCAATGTAAATATGCTTATTATGTGTTAAGATTTTTCTAAAATATCTTTCGATGATGGGTATTATTCTTCTCCACCGATGCTTCAATACATCAGTGAAAAATTTATTTGATACTAGCCGCCTTTGGCGACCAGCCTGTTCGCTACCCTTGAAAATTCTGACCGTGGCAAATTCTAACCGTGGCACACTCGCTGGCGCGACCTACCAGAAGGAACGACCTACCAGGAAGTGCCACCCAATTTAGACAGGAACTCAGTGGGGGAGGCATCCACAGGGACCGTACCCTCCTTCCCCTACCACCAACCTCTCGGAAGGACTTACGGTCCCGCATGTTTAACGTGATCGTACTCCGCCTGAACACGGCGGCAGTTTTGGCAGTGGCGGGAATCGAACCCGGACCTACCTAGTGCAAATCCCGCGCGCTAACCACTGGGCTACCGCGCCCTCCGCGACAATCTCCATAACCTTCTTTTTATTCACCCAATTTAGACCGGAACCCAGTAGGGGAGGCATCCACAGGGTCCGTACCCTCCTTCCTCTACCAACAACCTCTCGGAAGGACTTACGGATCCACATGTTTAACGTGATCGTACTCCGCGTGAAAATGGCAGCAGTTTTGGCAGTGGTGGCAATCGAACCCTAGCCTACCGAGTGCAATTCCCGCGCGCCAACCACTGGGCTACCGCGCCCTCCGCGACAATCTCCATAACCTTCTTTTTATTCACCCAATTTAGACCGGAACCCAGTGGGAAAGTCATCCACAGGGTGCGTACCCTCCTTCCTCTACCACCAACCTCTCGGAAGGACTTACGGACCCACATGTTTAACGTGATCGTACTCCGCGTGAACACGGCAGCAGTTTTGTCAGTGGAGGGAATCGAACCCGGGCCTACCGAGTGAAATTCCCGCACGCTAACCACTGGGCTACCGCGCCCTCCGCGACAATCTCCATAACTTTCTTTTTATTCACCCAATTTGGACCAGGACCCAGTGGGGGAGGCATCCACAGAGACCGTACCCTCCTTTCCCTGCCACCAACCTCTCGGAAGGAATTATCGACCCATATGTTTAAGGTGATCGTACTCCGCATCAGTGGCGGGAATCGAACCCAGGCCTACCGAGTGCAATTCTCGCACGCTAATTTAAATTTATAACCACCATATGCTAGGCTCTTAATTCCACCATCCTCGTTCCATCGTTCCATCATTTAAAATAGCCATAAAATTAAAATATCCATTTAAAATATCTATAAATTAAAATATCCATAAATTAAAATATCCATTTAAAATAAAAAAATCAACCATATCGTTCCACCAATCCATAAATATAATAATTTCAAATACATCACCACAATTCAAACCACCATAATTCAATCATTTAAATTATTTAAAATATCCATTTAAAAATATCCATTTAAAAAATCATATAAATATAATAATTTCGCCCGATGTATACAACACTTATGCTCGTAATTCAGTTAAAACCGAAAGCGCGGTCTCCATGGAGACGGGGAAGAAACTAATGCGGATGGGGGGAAAATGCCGTTGAGAAACTGAGCCGGTAGCCGACAAATTTAAAATCATGGCGTCTTTAAAATTGCCATCCTGAAGGCAATTATCATTATTTCTGGACCAGATTGGACTTGTAAGAATGCCAGATGTTTGACCTTTCTGAAAATGTAAATTATTAGTCGAAATTATGAGTACTTTTCACGATGCGAGAATTTAAAAACCAAAAATCGTTTTCTTGAACAAAAAGTGACTTTTGTTTTAAAATCTTTAAAAAATATTAGAAATCGAAATTCAGATTTGAAATTGATATATTTTTACTCGAAATTCTCTAGCCGCCTTTGGCGACCAGCCTGTTCGCTACCCTTGAAAATTCTGACCGTGGCAAACTCGTTGGCGCGACCTACCAGAAAGGTGTAAGGTAACTGCTTGGAAGGCCAGGAAGTGCCACACAATTTAGACCGGAACCCAATGGGGGAGGCATCCAAAGAGACCGTACCTTCCTTCCCCTACCACAAACCTCTCGGAAGGACTTGCAGTCCCACACGTTTAACGTGATCGTACTCCGCGTGAACACGGCTGCAGTTTTGGCAATGGCAGGAATCGAACCCGGGCCTACCGAGTGAAATTCCCGCGCGCTAACCACTGGGCTACCGTGCCATCCGCGACAATCTCCATAACTTTATTTTTATTCGGCAATTTTGGGAATCGAACCCGGGCCTACCAAGTGCAAATCCCGCGCACTAACCACTGGGGTACTTCACCCTCCGCGATATTCTTCATAACTTATTTTTTATTCACCCAATTTAGACCGGAACCAAGTGGGAGAAGCATCCACAGGGACCGTACCCTTCTTCCCCTACCACCAACCTCTCGGAAGGACTTACAGACCCACATGTTTAACGTGATCGTACTCCGCGTAAACACGGCGGCAATTTTGGGAATCGAACCCGGGCCTACCGAGTGCAATTTCCGCGTGCTAACCATTGGGCTACTTTGCCCTACGCGACAATCTCCATAACTTTCTTTTTATTCATCCAATTTAGACCGTACCCTCCTTCCAATACCACCAACTTCTCGGAAGGACTCACGGACCCACATGTTTAACGTGCTCGTACTCCGCGTAAACACGGCGGCAATTTTGGGAATCGAACCCGGGCCTGGTAACTGGTTGGACGGCCAGGATGTGCCACCCAATTTAGACCGGAACCCAGTGGGGGAGGCATCCACAGGGAACGTACCCTCCTTCCCCTACCACCAACCTCTCGGAAAAACATACGGACCCATATGTTTAACGTGATCGTACTCCATGTCAGTGGCGGAAATCGAACCCGGGCCTACCGCGTGCAATTCCCGCGCGCTAACCACTGGGCTACTTCGCCCTCCGCGACAATCTCCATAACTTTCTTTTTATTCACCCAATTTAGACCGTACCCTCCTTCCCCTACCACCAACCTCTCGGAAGGACTCACGAACCCACATGTTTAACGTGATCGTACTCTGCGTGAACGTGGCGTAAGTTTTGGCAGTGGCGGGAATCGAACCCGGGCCTACTGAGTGCAATTCCCGCGCGCTAACCACTGGGCTGCCGCGCCCTCCGCGACAATCTCCATAACTTTCTACATATTCACCCAATTTAGACGGGAACCCAGTGGGGGAGGCATCCACAGGGGCCGTATCCTCCTTCCCCCTACCACCAACCTCTCGGAAGGACTTACGGACCCACATATTTAACGTGATCGTATTCCGCGTAAACACGGCGGCAGTTTTGGCAGTGGCGGGAATCGAACCCGGGCCTACCGCTAACTTCCCGCGCGCTAATTTGCAATTTAAAATGACCATATGCTTAATTCCATCATCCTCATTCCATTGTTTCATTGTTCCATCATTTAAAATATCCATAAAATTAAAATATCCATTTAAAATATCCAAAAGTTAAAATATACATTTAAAAAATCCAGATCGTCCCATCATTTAAAATATAAATATAATAATTTATATAGAGCAAAGGCGCTCTATTTAGAACCGTGACGTCACCTCCACCTTGACGTCCCCACCCACCACCTTCCCTGCTTCAGCGAGGGAGAAACGAACGGAACGCCGAGCGGAACGGCGAGAAATTTAAAATCATGACGTCTTTAAAATTGCGATTCTGAAGGCAATTTTCATTATTTCTGGATCAGATTAGACTTGTAAGAATGCCAGATGTTTGACCTTTCTGAAAATGTAAATTATTAGTCGAAATTATGAGTACTTTTCACGATGCGAGAATTTAAAAACCAAAAATCGTTTTCTTGAGCCAAAAGTGACTTTTGTTTTAAAATCTTTAAAAAATATTAGAAATCGAAATGGAGATTTGAAATTGATATATTTTTACTCGCAATTGTCTGCTCTTTCCGATGGTGTGAGTTGTTTTTTTCTACGACGTCTGGATCGTGGAGAAAAAAGGGCAAAAAAAGGTCGAAATCGCATAAAACATTAAATAAATAAAAAAATAATTAGAATTTTGAAAATCGGTTTTCACGTGTCCCCTTCCCTCCCCCCCCGGGTCTCCGATTGCCAAATTTCGTAGCTCTCCGACGCGCGGTCGCGAAACGTATAGTGTATAAGACAGACAGACGCACACACACACACACACACAGACATTGCCTTTTATTATTTACTAGCCGCCTTTGGCGACCAGCCTGTTCGCTACCCTTGAAAATTCTGACCGTGGCAAATTCTAACCGTGGCACACTCGCTGGCGCGACCTACCAGAAGGAACGACCTACCAGGAAGTGCCACCCAATTTAGACAGGAACTCAGAGGGGGAGGCATCCACAGGGACCGTACCCTCCTTCCCCTACCACCAACCTCTCGGAAGGACTTACGGTCCCGCATGTTTAACGTGATCGTACTCCGCCTGAACACGGCGGCAGTTTTGGCAGTGGCGGGAATCGAACCCGGACCTACCTAGTGCAAATCCCGCGCGCTAACCACTGGGCTACCGCGCCCTCCGCGACAATCTCCATAACCTTCTTTTTATTCACCCAATTTAGACCGGAACCCAGTAGGGGAGGAATCCACAGGGTCCGTACCCTCCTTCCTCTACCAACAACCTCTCGGAAGGACTTACGGATCCACATGTTTAACGTGATCGTACTCCGCGTGAAAATGGCAGCAGTTTTGGCAGTGGCGGCAATCGAACCCTAGCCTACCGAGTGCAATTCCCGCGCGCCAACCACTGGGCTACCGCGCCCTCCGCGACAATCTCCATAACCTTCTTTTTATTCACCCAATTTAGACCGGAACCCAGTGGGAAAGTCATCCACAGGGTGCGTACCCTCCTTCCTCTACCACCAACCTCTCGGAAGGACTTACGGACCCACATGTTTAACGTGATCGTACTCCGCGTGAACACGGCAGCAGTTTTGTCAGTGGAGGGAATCGAACCCGGGCCTACCGAGTGAAATTCCCGCACGCTAACCACTGGGCTACCGCGCCCTCCGCGACAATCTCCATAACTTTCTTTTTATTCACCCAATTTGGACCAGGACCCAGTGGGGGAGGCATCCACAGAGACCGTACCCTCCTTTCCCTGCCACCAACCTCTCGGAAGGAATTATCGACCCATATGTTTAAGGTGATCGTACTCCGCATCAGTGGCGGGAATCGAACCCAGGCCTACCGAGTGCAATTCTCGCGCGCTAACTTCCCGCGCGCTAATTTAAATTTATAACGACCATATGCTAGGCTCTTAATTCCACCATCCTCGTTCCATCGTTCCATCATTTAAAATAGCCATAAAATTAAAATATCCATTTAAAATATCTATAAATTAAAATATCCATAAATTAAAATATCCATTTAAAATAAAAAAATCAACCATATCGTTCCACCAATCCATAAATATAATAATTTCAAATACATCACCACAATTCAAACCACCATAATTCAATCATTTAAATTATTTAAAATATCCATTTAAAAATATCCATTTAAAATATCATATAAATATAATAATTTCGCCCGATGTATACAACACTTATGCTCGTAATTCAGTTAAAACCGAAAGCGCGGTCTCCATGGAGACGGGGAAGAAACTAATGCGGATGGGGGGAAAATGCAGTTGAGGAACTGAGCCGGTAGCCGACAAATTTAAAATCATGGCGTCTTTAAAATTGCCATCCTGAAGGCAATTTTCATTATTTCTGGACCAGATTGGACTTGTAAGAATGCCAGATGTTTGACCTTTCTGAAAATGTAAATTATTAGTCGAAATTATGAGTACTTTTCACGATGCGAGAATTTAAAAACCAAAAATCGTTTTCTTGAGCAAAAAGTGACTTTTGTTTTAAAATCTTTAAAAAATATTAGAAATCGAAATTCAGATTTGAAATTGATATATTTTTACTCGAAATTCTCTGCTCTTTCCGATGGTGTAATTTGTTTTTTTCTAGGATGTCTGGATCGTGGAGAAAAAAGGGCAAAAAGGGCAAAAAACGGTCGAAATCGCATAAAACATTAAATAAATAAAAAAATATTAAAATTTTAAAAATCGGTTTTCACGTGTCCCCTTCCCTCCCCCCCGGGTCTCCGATTGCCAAATTTCGTAGCTCTCCGACGCGCGGTCGCGAAACGTATAGTGTATAAGACAGACAGACACACACACACACAGACATTGCCTTTTATTATTTACTAGCCGCCTTTGGCGACCAGCCTGTTCGCTACCCTTGAAAATTCTGACCGTGGCAAACTCGTTGGCGCGACCTACCAGAAAGGTGTAAGGTAACTGCTTGGAAGGCCAGGAAGTGCCACACAATTTAGACCGGAACCCAATGGGGGAGGCATCCAAAGAGACCGTACCCTCCTTCCCCTACCACAAACCTCTCGGAAGGACTTGCAGTCCCACACGTTTAACGTGATCGTACTCCGCGTGAACACGGCTGCAGTTTTGGCAATGGCGGGAATCGAACCCGGGCCTACCGAGTGAAATTCCCGCGCGCTAACCACTGGGCTACCGTGCCATCCGCGACAATCTCCATAACTTTATTTTTATTCGGCAATTTTGGGAATCGGACCCGGGCCTACCAAGTGCAAATCCCGCGCACTAACCACTGGGGTACTTCACCCTCCGCGATATTCTTCATAACTTTCTTTTTATTCACCCAATTTAGACCGGAACCAAGTGGGAGAAGCATCCACAGGGACCGTACCCTTCTTCCCCTACCACCAACCTCTCGGAAGGACTTACAGACCCACATGTTTAACGTGATCGTACTCCGCGTAAACACGGCGGCAATTTTGGGAATTGAACCCGGGCCTACCGAGTGCAATTTCCGCGTGCTAACCATTGGGCTACTTTGCCCTACGCGACAATCTCCATAACTTTCTTTTTATTCATCCAATTTAGACCGTACCCTCCTTCCAATACCACCAACTTCTCGGAAGGACTCACGGACCCACATGTTTAACGTGCTCGTACTCCGCGTAAACACGGCGGCAATTTTGGGAATCGAACCCGGGCCTGGTAACTGGTTGGACGGCCAGGATGTGCCACCCAATTTAGACCGGAACCCAGTGGGGGAGGCATCCACAGGGAACGTACCCTCCTTCCCCTACCACCAACCTCTCGGAAAAACATACGGACCCATATGTTTAACGTGATCGTACTCCATGTCAGTGGCGGAAATCGAACCCGGGCCTACCGCGTGCAATTCCCGCGCGCTAACCACTGGGCTACTTCGCCCTCCGCGACAATCTCCATAACTTTCTTTTTATTCACCCAATTTAGACCGTACCCTCCTTCCCCTACCACCAACCTCTCGGAAGGACTCACGAACCCACATGTTTAACGTGATCGTACTCTGCGTGAACGTGGCGTAAGTTTTGGCAGTGGCGGGAATCGAACCCGGGCCTACTCAGTGCAATTCCCGCGCGCTAACCACTGGGCTGCCGCGCCCTCCGCGACAATCTCCATAACTTTCTACATATTCACCCAATTTAGACGGGAACCCAGTGGGGGAGGCATCCACAGGGGCCGTATCCTCCTTCCCCCTACCACCAACCTCTCGGAAGGACTTACGGACCCACATATTTAACGTGATCGTATTCCGCGTAAACACGGCGGCAGTTTTGGCAGTGGCGGGAATCGAACCCGGGCCTACCGCTAACTTCCCGCGCGCTAATTTGCAATTTAAAATGACCATATGCTTAATTCCATCATCCTCATTCCATTGTTTCATCATTTAAAATATCCATAAAATTAAAATATCCATTTAAAATATCCAAAAGTTAAAATATACATTTAAAAAATCCAGATCGTCCCATCATTTAAAATATAAATATAATAATTTATATAGAGCAAAGGCGCTCTATTTAGAACCGTGACGTCACCTCCACCTTGACGTCCCCACCCACCACCTTCCCTGCTTCAGCGAGGGAGAAACGAACGGAACGCCGAGCGGAACGGCGAGAAATTTAAAATCATGACGTCTTTAAAATTGCGATTCTGCAGGCAATTTTCATTATTTCTGGACCAGATTAGACTTGTAAGAATGCCAGATGTTTGACCTTTCTGAAAATGTAAATTATTAGTCGAAATTATGAGTACTTTTCACGATGCGAGAATTTAAAAACCAAAAATCGTTTTCTTGAGCCAAAAGTGACTTTTGTTTTAAAATCTTTAAAAAATATTAGAAATCGAAATGGAGATTTGAAATTGATATATTTTTACTCGCAATTGTCTGCTCTTTCCGATGGTGTGAGTTGTTTTTTTCTACGACGTCTGGATCGTGGAGAAAAAAGGGCAAAAAGGGCAAAAAAAGGTCGAAATCGCATAAAACATTAAATAAATAAAAAAATAATTAGAATTTTGAAAATCGGTTTTCACGTGTCCCCTTCCCTCCCCCCCGGGTCTCCGATTGCCAAATTTCGTAGCTCTCCGACGCGCGGTCGCGAAACGTATAGTGTATAAGACAGACAGACGCACACACACACACACACACAGACATTGCCTTTTATTATTTACTAGCCGCCTTTGGCGACCAGCCTGTTCGCTACCCTTGAAAATTCTGACCGTGGCAAACTCGTTGGCGCGACCTACCAGAAAGGTGTAAGGTAACTGCTTGGAAGGCCAGGAAGTGCCACACAATTTAGACCGGAACCCAATGGGGGAGGCATCCAAAGAGACCGTACCCTCCTTCCCCTACCACAAACCTCTCGGAAGGACTTGCAGTCCCACACGTTTAACGTGATCGTACTCCGCGTGAACACGGCTGCAGTTTTGGCAATGGCGGGAATCGAACCCGGGCCTACCGAGTGAAATTCCCGCGCGCTAACCACTGGGCTACCGTGCCATCCGCGACAATCTCCATAACTTTATTTTTATTCGGCAATTTTGGGAATCGAACCCGGGCCTACCAAGTGCAAATCCCGCGCACTAACCACTGGGGTACTTCACCCTCCGCGATATTCTTCATAACTTTCTTTTTATTCACCCAATTTAGACCGGAACCAAGTGGGAGAAGCATCCACAGGGACCGTACCCTTCTTCCCCTACCACCAACCTCTCGGAAGAACTTACAGACCCACATGTTTAACGTGATCGTACTCCGCGTAAACACGGCGGCAATTTTGGGAATCGAACCCGGGCCTACCGAGTGCAATTTCCGCGTGCTAACCATTGGGCTACTTTGCCCTACGCGACAATCTCCATAACTTTCTTTTTATTCATCCAATTTAGACCGTACCCTCCTTCCAATACCACCAACTTCTCGGAAGGACTCACGGACCCACATGTTTAACGTGCTCGTACTCCGCGTAAACACGGCGGCAATTTTGGGAATCGAACCCGGGCCTGGTAACTGGTTGGACGGCCAGGATGTGCCACCCAATTTAGACCGGAACCCAGTGGGGGAGGCATCCACAGGGAACGTACCCTCCTTCCCCTACCACCAACCTCTCGGAAAAACATACGGACCCATATGTTTAACGTGATCGTACTCCATGTCAGTGGCGGAAATCGAACCCGGGCCTACCGCGTGCAATTCCCGCGCGCTAACCACTGGGCTACTTCGCCCTCCGCGACAATCTCCATAACTTTCTTTTTATTCACCCAATTTAGACCGTACCCTCCTTCCCCTACCACCAACCTCTCGGAAGGACTCACGAACCCACATGTTTAACGTGATCGTACTCTGCGTGAACGTGGCGTAAGTTTTGGCAGTGGCGGGAATCGAACCCGTGCCTACTGAGTGCAATTCCCGCGCGCTAACCACTGGGCTGCCGCGCCCTCCGCGACAATCTCTATAACTTTCTACATATTCACCCAATTTAGACGGGAACCCAGTGGGGGAGGCATCCACAGGGGCCGTATCCTCCTTCCCCCTACCACCAACCTCTCGGAAGGACTTACGGACCCACATATTTAACGTGATCGTATTCCGCGTAAACACGGCGGCAGTTTTGGCAGTGGCGGGAATCGAACCCGGGCCTACCGCTAACTTCCCGCGCGCTAATTTGCAATTTAAAATGACCATATGCTTAATTCCATCATCCTCATTCCATTGTTTCATTGTTCCATCATTTAAAATATCCATAAAATTAAAATATCCATTTAAAATATCCAAAAGTTAAAATATACATTTAAAAAATCCAGATCGTCCCATCATTTAAAATATAAATATAATAATTTATATAGAGCAAAGGCGCTCTATTTAGAACCGTGACGTCACCTCCACCTTGACGTCCCCACCCACCACCTTCCCTGCTTCAGCGAGGGAGAAACGAACGGAACGCCGAGCGGAACGGCGAGAAATTTAAAATCATGACGTCTTTAAAATTGCGATTCTGAAGGCAATTTTCATTATTTCTGGACCAGATTAGACTTGTAAGAATGCCAGATGTTTGACCTTTCTGAAAATGTAAATTATTAGTCGAAATTATGAGTACTTTTCACGATGCGAGAATTTAAAAACCAAAAATCGTTTTCTTGAGCCAAAAGTGACTTTTGTTTTAAAATCTTTAAAAAATATTAGAAATCGAAATGGAGATTTGAAATTGATATATTTTTACTCGCAATTGTCTGCTCTTTCCGATGGTGTGAGTTGTTTTTTTCTACGACGTCTGGATCGTGGAGAAAAAAGGGCAAAAAAAGGTCGAAATCGCATAAAACATTAAATAAATAAAAAAATAATTAGAATTTTGAAAATCGGTTTTCACGTGTCCCCTTCCCTCCCCCCCGGGTCTCCGATTGCCAAATTTCGTAGCTCTCCGACGCGCGGTCGCGAAACGTATAGTGTATAAGACAGACAGACGCACACACACACACACACACAGACATTGCCTTTTATTATTTAAGAAGAAGATTATTTGTCTTCATGAGCCGTAAATGAAATTTCATTTGCAAGTACAAATCGTAGAACTAAAAGTCAAAATTAATACGTGAAGTGAAAGGTGAAGTGTGGTTAAAATCTAATTAATCTATTTTTATTTAATCTGAATATTTGTTAGATATGTTAGTCAGGAAATCCAGTTGGGTTTTTAATTTTCAAAATGTAGAACATTTCTATTAAAAATTTTATATCCGTGATAACATTATAGCTGCATATAAAAGTCAAATCATGTTTCCGATTCTTTGTTCAGAACTAATATTTTTGAAATATTTATTATATATTGCTTTTTAATGTTCCTCATTTAAATTCTTATTTGCATTCTTTGTGGATCATTATACGATCATGCTACACTCATCCAAATGGTGCGAAATGCAATTTATGGAATTTTGCTGTTTAAAATGTGTTATTCATTATATGACCTCTTTATGCATTCTTGATCATTAATGAGTATGTAGGTGTTATTTTAGCTAAGATTCTTAATAACTATTCAAATAGTTGTTTTTATCACTACTGATATCTGGGCGACATTCTATTGTTACATTGCCGTTGTATTTAAATTGGTTTGTGTAATAGTTAGTTTCTTGGAAATTAAAATTTAGTTAAATAAATGCACGCTTAGTTAAATAAATATATGTTAAGATACAAATATTTGTAAGAACTGGGGCCTAGTCTCATATTTAGGAGATTTTGAACATAGGCGAAGCCGTTTAAGCTCCATCAGATCAATATCATGGCCAATTGCACTTAGTAGAAAAATTTACTTCCCTACCTATACGATTAAAAATAAATAAATAAATAAAACTTTATGCCACTTGAAGACGTCAAATATTTAAAGTGAATGTAAACGTGAGTAAATTTTTATTTCATTTATTTATATTTTTTTTAACTAAGGCGAAGCTATGAAGTTCCATAATTGAAAACAAGGACTCACTTAATCAAATAGGAACACTTTTATGTTTGTCTGAAGCAACCTCTAACGTCTAATCTGTTCATCACACTACATAATATATCAGACATATATTTGATACGCATGACATAGACATATATCTGATATATATAACATACATCAGATTCATGTCACAAATTAAATTCAGCAGACATACGCAGTTTCATAGACCAATAGCAACAAATTTATAAAAAAAATGAAAATTTTAAAATTCAAGTGAAGTATCAAAGGGGAAGGCGAAAAAGGCGCACTGAGATTTCAAGAATGCAAGATCTTTAATTTTCGACTATGAGTGAAGATAAAAAATTCAAGTTGCTACTTCTTAGTTTTTAGAAAGTAAAAAAAGAACAAAAATCTGAAAATTTTTAAGCTGTGCATCACCATAAAATAAATACAGAAAAATAATACGAATAAGGAAAAAAGAAGAGGTGGGAAAATAGTTAAAAACAATAAAAGTATTCAAATGGGGTATTAAAAATCGAGCGCATAGACAACTGGGAAAATGCAAAATTTTTATTTTTGAAGTCATTCAGGAATTGGAGGTAGAAAAAGGTTAAGCATTTGTTTTTACTTAGTTTCGTAAAATATAATGAACTAAAATACCTGAAACAATTTTTAGTAGCACATTAACCTCAGCCCGGGAAAATAACGCAGATGTTAGAAACAGATTAGAACAAGTAGAAAGTTGTTAAAGTGTGAGAAGGTGGGGAGAAGAGAACAAAAATAAAATATTCGAATGCGGATTAAGAAATTCAGCCATGTTGTGAATAAGGCAAAAATATTCAATCTCCGCAAAAAATTAAAGGTTTTATTCTTCATTTGTTAAAAAATAATGAACACATGTAAAAAAATCTGATGTGGGCAACACATGACTTCCCTTATATAATGTAATGAATTTACTACTTTTACAGTAAAAAATAGGTTTTTCTTATAGTAGATACTAATATTCTTTCCAAGATATTGAATTTTCGACAATTAGTCGTCATTTTCATTGATTTAGCATCATTTTTATCCATTTGGCGAGATTTTCATTAATTTGGCAACATTTCAAAAAAGTCGCCAAGTTGGCGACATTCCGCCAAATTCGTCGCCAAAATCTCGCCAAGCGTTATGCACTAAGAAAAAAGTTATTCTTACAGCAGATAAATGACTATTGGCGTTCAAATACAAAAGTATTATTCAAAGTTTATTTTTTCATGAATGGAACGAGCTAGATCCACGAGAATGATGTCATTCAATTTATCGCATAGTATTACATATGAAAAGTGAACATGTTTCTCCATAGGAATTTTTTTTTATGTGACTTTTTCATAATTTTTTTGAAAAATATACAAAATCTCGAGAACGGTTCATGTTTAGCGTTTCTAAAATTTATGCCAATCGTTTTCTAATGAAAAATTACATAAGAAATGTCTATTTGCGCAACTTTATTAGCGGTTTTTATTTTTTGACGATTTTTTCAAAATTTCATTCGAAAATTTAGGGGGGTTCTGAACATTCGATTACGTATAAAAACAATAGGCCTCCAGTGTTTACGGATTGTGATTTTTGTACCAAATTTGGTTCAAATCGGTCTATTCGTTCGTCAGTTATCGTCTTCACAGACTCACTGACACACACACACACACACACATACTTTCACACACACACACACACACACACACACGCACGCACACACACACAGACACCACTTCAAAAATGCTTGATTCGTGATCAGAGTTGCTTGAAACGTGCTCTCCCGTCGAAAACTCGAATTCGAATTTTCGACCCCGTCACAATACTTTCCTTATACATTATGTATATAAGGAAAGTAAAAATTTCAGAGATACATCAACCCAAACTCAGGAAAAATAGCATAAACGCTTTAAGTGTATTAGAAAATGATGGAGTTGTAAAATGAGTGTGTGTGTTATGGAAATTAAAACAACATTCACATTATTCGTGTAGCATATCAATAAATAAGATGTATTGAGGCTAAGATAAATATACTGATATTACTTTCCTTATATACATAATGTATAAGGAAAGTATTGTGACGGGGTCGAAAATTCGAATTCGAGTTTTCGGCGGGAGAGCACGTTTCAAGCATCCTTGATCACGAATCAAACAATTTTGAAGTGATGTCTGTGTGTGTGTGAAAGTATGTGTGTGTGTGTGTGTGCCAGTGAGTCTGTGGAGACGATAACTGGCGAACGAATGGGCCGATTTGAACGAAATTTGGTACAAAAATCACAATCCATAAACACTGGAAGCTTATTGTTTTTATACGCAATCGAATGTTCAGAACCCCCCTAAATTTTCGAGTGAAATTTTGAAAAAATCGTCAAAAAATCAAAACCGCTAATAAAGTTACGCAAATAGACATTTCTTATGTAATTTTTCATTAGAAAACGATTGACATAAATTTTAGAACGCTAACATGAACCGTTCTCGAGATATTGCACATTTTTGAAAAAAATTATCAAAAAGTCATATAAAATAAAAAAAAATATTTTCTATTGAGAAATATGTTCACTTTTCATATGTAATACCATGCAATAAATTGGGTAACATTATTCTCGTGGATCTAGCTCGTTCCATTTATGAAAAAAGAAACTTTGAGTAATACTTTTGCATTTAATCGCCAACAGTCATTTATCTGCTGTAAGAATAACTTATTTCTTCGTCTATAACGCTTGGCGAGATTTTGGCGACGATTTTGTCGGAATGTCGCCAACTTGGCGACTTTTTGAAATGTTGCCAAATTAACTAAAATCTCGCCAAATGGATAAAAATGACGCTAAATCAATGAAAGTGACGACTCATTGTCGAATATTCAATATCTTGGAAATAATATAAGTATCTACTATAAGAAAAACCTTTTTTACTTTCCTTATATACATAATGTATAAGGAAAGTATTGTGACGGGGTCGAAAATTCGAATTCGAGTTTTCGACGGGAGAGTACGTTTCAAGCATCCCTGATCACGAATCAAACATTTTTGAAGTGATGTCTGTGTGTGTGTGTGTGTGTGTGTGTGTGTGAAAGTATGTGTGTATGTGTGTGTGTCAGTGAGTCTGTGGAGACGATAACTGACTAACGAATGGGCCGATTCAAACCAAATTTGGTACAAAAATCACAATCCGTAAACACTGGAAGCCTATTGTTTTTATACGCAATCGAATGTTCAGAACCCCCCTAAATTTTTGAATGAAATTTTGAAAAAATCGTCAAAAAATTAAAACCACTAATAAAGTTACGCAAATAGACATTTCTTATGTAATTTTTCATTAGAAAACGATTGACATAAATTTTAGAACGCTAACATGAACCGTTCTCGAGATATTGTACATTTTTTAAAAAAATTATCAAAAAGTCATATAAAATAAAAAGAAAAATATTTCCTATTGAGAAACATGTTTACTTTTCATATGTAATACCATGCGATAAATTGAGTGACATCCTTCTCGTGGATCTAGCTCGTTCCATTCTTGAAAAAAGATACTTTGAATAATACTTTTGTATTTGAACGCCAATAGTCATTTATCTGCTTTAAGAAAAATTTATTTCTTAGTGCATAACGCTTGGCGAGATTTTGGCGACGAATTTGGCGGAATGTCGCCAACTTGGCGACTTTTTTGAAATGTTGCCAAATTAACGAAAATCTCGCCAAATGGATAAAAATGACGCTAAATCAATGAAAATGACGACTAATTCTCGAAAATTCAATATCTTGGAAAGAATATTAGTATCTACTACAAGAAAATCCTATTTTTTTACTGTAAAAGTAGTAAATTCATTACATTATATAAGGAAAGTCATGTGTTGCCCACATCAGATTTTTTTTTATTGTAAAAGTAGTAAATTCATTACATTACATAAGGAAAGTCATGTGTTGCCCACATCAGACTTTTTTGTTTATGCATTAACTGTGGAGAATGGTGGCAAAATCATTTAGTTTCTATAACAGTATTTAACAGAATCACCTGAATACCTTTTAAAAAACATAAAATGACACAATTTACAACAAGATACTGTATGATAATATTTACGTTGTCAATATTGTATGACAACGTAATTGTGTCAATATTGTATGATATTGACGCAATTTAGAACAAGATACT
The DNA here is from genome assembly GCA_951213105.1 of Amaurobius ferox. Classification (NCBI taxonomy): domain Eukaryota; kingdom Metazoa; phylum Arthropoda; class Arachnida; order Araneae; family Amaurobiidae; genus Amaurobius; species Amaurobius ferox. The sequence goes on along the minus strand of OX578149.1, from coordinate 119,294,653 downwards.
GTATAATGACAGAATTCACTACAATCCGATTACTGTAATTTGATCAGATAAGGAAGAGTAGAAAAAACTTTCGAAAATATTGAGTAGTTGCATCAAATGAAATGTCTCAGGCGATCTAAGAAGAAATACAAATTTCATAATTTTGTAATGATTATGTATTCTTCATCAAATGGCCCTTAATATAAATTGAGTATTTGCATGTCAACTTCCAAAAATATGTAATAACGACCGTAGATCCGCGATCATAATTGGAGTAATTAAATTTAATAGGAACTAAAGCCTTTATATTGACAATTGGACTGAAACTGATTGTCTTTAAAAAGACAGGGGAAAATTGATGATATAATCAATCAAACGGCGGATTAAAAAAAATTTGATTAAAATCCTGCACAGAAATGTATTCTGTCGACGTACTAAATTTGGTTGAAGTAGAATAGACAGTTTTACGACGAACTGTATTTCATTTGGACAGGGGAGATTTTCGTATTTACACTGTAAAACATTTGCAAGCATGTTTCTGAAAGTTTCAGAAGAATCAGATGTTCGTAATGGGCAGTACCTGATAGTTATGATAATGTTTATATCATAATACAAAAGCAACGCTTGTGCAGACAATAATTAAGTGAATATTTCAGAAATGAAGCTGAAATTTTCATGAACGCACGTAATTGTGGCTTTACTTATTAGTTTACTGAAATTATCGACAAAGTAACTGAAAAAATCTGATGTGGGCAGCACATGACTTTCCCTGCAGACTTATATCCATGTTCTCTTTATTTTAATTAAATTTATTTCACTTTTAATTCAATTTTCGTTCTCATTCGGTAACCGGACTTATTTTCAAAGGTGGCGTAGAGAAAATACGAAAAACTAAAATATCTCGAGAACGGCTAGTCCTAATGTAATGGGGTTGGTCTTATTCTTTTCTTCGCTAAAAATTACGTATTAAACAAGCATTTAATGGATATATTTGAGCATACGTAGTTCTTTAGTTTAGATTTGGACGATTTTTGCGGGCCATTCTGCAAAAAAAAAGGCGGGTTATTTTTTTCTGAATCGTACCAAAATCTAATCAGCACCAGGGTGACCTATACGTGACTCATCTACCGAATTTTGTGAAATTCGGTCCATTAGTTTTTCAGCTACAGTGGATACAAGCTTTTGCGGGCCATTTCACAGAAAAGGCGGGTTCTTTTATTCTGAATCGTACCCAAAAGTAATCAGCACCAGCCCCGGCCACAAGTGACTTACCTACAAAATTTTGTGAAATTCGGTCCATTAGTTTTTTAGTTAGAGTGGATACAAAATCTGCACAGACAGACACACAGACAGACAGACACACAGACAGACAGACACACAGACAGACAGACACACACACAGACGTCACGCTAAAAATGGTTTTTTCGTATTCTAGAGGTCTCAAAACGTGTAGATCCGTCGAAAACTCGAGTTGCGATTTTCGGCATGATTCCAATACTTTCCCTATACATTACCATGTATTGCAGGGAAAGTAAAAAAATGAACTAAGGTTGCAGAATGTTCTACAGCGTAGATAGTAGATCCATCGCACGTATGAGCAAAATAAGATTTGGACAAGCAGAATATCTGAAAGTTGGTCTCCTTCCGCCTTCCTCCTTGCACATTCAAATAGACACATAGAAAGAAAAGTAAAAGAAAAATATTTACCATCTGGGGATAGAGTCTGAGAGGCTGTTTCTCCGGTATTACGCTCCAGAAGACGAGCCGCACAGACGATTTTGAGCATATCTTTCTGTAACAGAACATCCTTCATTTCAAGCAGTTTCGAGTACTCTATAAAATGAGACCATCCGCTTGATTCGGTATCACGTGTAAATTCATATTCACACTCTTTTGGTTCGAACACGGAACCATCACTTTTTCTAATTCCCATGGAGAAGATAACACGATGATTCTCCGTTACCGAAGATATCCTCTCAAGATTCAAAGATATCCAGCCATTTTCACCACTTTGAGTTGCACCATTTGGCCGCAAACAGATCTGCCATTTGGCATCTGAGAGCAAAAAGTCTGTAGCATGTATTTTATCGTTTATTTCAGAGAAGTTTCTGATCGCCCACTCGACTTCCACATCACCTAAGTGTACCGTTCGGGTCATCTTCATTATATTTTACCAACAGTAATTTACTACCAAGTATCTGGAATAAATTTATTTTTCTGTTGAATCTGAAAAGAAGAAAATGTTACTATTAAGTTACTATTATTATTACTACACCTTAAAAAAAATCTGATGTGGGCAGCACATGACTTTCCTTATATAATGCAATGAATTACAGTAAAAAAAATAGATTATTTTTATAGGAGTTATTTATATTCTTTCCAAGATATTGAATTTTCGTCAATGAGTCGTCATTTTCCATGTCGTCATCATCAACGAGTCGTTATTGATTTACCGTCATTTTAATCCATTTGGCGAGTTTTTCGTTAATTTAGCAACATTTTAAAAAGTCGCCAAGTTGGCCACATTTCACCAAATTCGTCGCCGAAATCTCGCCAAGCATTATAGACGAAGAAATAAGTTCTTCTTACAGCAGATAAATGACTATTGGCTTTCAAATACAAAAGTATTACTAAAAGTATATTTTTTCATGAATGGAACAAACTAGATCCACGAGAATAATGTCACCCAATATATCGAAGAGTATTACATATGAAAAGTGAACATGTTTCTGAATAAAAATGTTTTTTAATTTTATATGACTTTTTGATAATTTTTTTGAAGAAAGTGCAATATCTCAAGAACGGGTTACGTGAGCGTTCTAAAATTTATATCAATCGTTTTCTAATGAAAAATTACATAAGGAATGTCTATTTGCGTAACTTTATTAACGGTTTTGATTTTTTGACGATTTTTGTACCAAATTTCGTTCGAATCGGTCCATTCGTTAGTCAGTTATCGTCTTCACAGACTAACTGACACACACACACACATACTTTCACACCCACACAGACATCACTTCAAAAATTTTTGATTCGTGATCAGGGATGCTTGAAACGTGCTCTCCCGTCGAAAACTCGAATTCGAATTTTCGACCCTGTCACAATACTTTCCTATTATGTATATAAGGAAAGTAATAAAAAGTTACCGGGATTTATGGTATACAAACCCCAAAGCATTTATCTCATCAGCTGTGAACATGTGCAAGTGTTTATCAATCATTTTCTTCGACACGATATCTATTCTGAGGTGAAGTTTCGATGAGCAACGTAAAAAATCTGATGTGGGCAGCACATGATTTTCCTTATATAATGCAATGAATTTACTACTTCTACAGTAAAAAAAATCTGATGTGGGCAGCGCATGACTTTCCTTATATAATGCAATGAATTTTCTGCTTTTACAGCAAAAAAAAAAAACGTTATTCATATAGTAGATACTTATTTTCTTTTCATGATATTGAATTTTCTTTAATTAGTCGTAATTTTCATTGATTTAACGTCATTTTTATCAATTTGGCGAGATTTTTGTTAATTTGGCAACAATAAAAAATGTCGCCAAGTTGGCGACATTGAGCCAAATTCGTCGCCAAAATCTCGCCAAGCGTTATGTAAGGAGAAATAAGTTATCCTTACAGCAGATAAATGACTATTGGCTTTCAAATACAAAAGTGTTACTCAGAGTATCTTTTTTCATGAATGGAACGAGCTAAATCCACGAGAATGATGTCACCCAATTTATCGCATGGTATTACATATGAAGAGTGAACATGTTTCTCAATAGGAAATATTTTTATTTTTTATTTTATATACTTTTGATAATTTTTTTGAAAATTGTGCAATATCTCGAGAACGGTTCGTGTTAGCGTTCCAAAATTTATGCCAATCGTTTTCTAATAAAAATTACATAAGAAATGTCTATTTGCGTAACTTTATTAGCGGTTTTGATTTTTTGACGATTTTTCGAAATTTCATTCGAAAATTTAGGAGGGTTCTGAACATTCGATTACGTATAAAAACAATAGACTTCCAGTGTTTATGGATTGTGATTTTTGTACCAAATTTTGTTCGAATCGGTCCATTCGTTCGTCAGTTAGCGTCTCCACAGGCTCCCTCTCTCACACACACACACACACACACACACAAACATCACTTCAAAAATGTTCGATTCGTAATCAGGGATGCTTGAAACGTGCTCTCCCGTCGAAAAGTCGAATTCGAATTTTCGACCCCGTCACAATACTTTCCTTATACATTATTCATATAAGGAAAGTAAAAATCTGATGTTGGCACCACATGACTTTCCATATATAATGCAATGAATTTTCTTTCTTTCCAAGATATTGAATTTTCTTCAATTAGTCATCCTTTTCATTGATTTAGCGTCATTTTTATCAATTTGGCGAAATTTTTGTCAATTTGGCAACAATTAAAAATGTCGCCGAGTTGGCGACATTCCCCCAAATTCGTCGCTAAAATCTCGCCAAGCGTTATGGACGAAGAAATAAGTTATTCTTACAGCAGATAAATGACTATTGGCGTGAAAATACAAAAGTATTACCCAAAGTATCTTTTTCATGAATGGAACGAGCTGGATCCACGAGAATGATGTCACCAAATGTATCGCATGGTATTACATATGAAAAGTGAACATGTTTCTCAATAGGAAATATATTTTTTTTTTATTTTTATATAAATTTTTTATAATTTTTTTGAAAAATGTGCAATATCTCGAGAACGGTTCATATCAGCGTTCTAAAATTTATGTCAATCGTTTTCTAATGAAAAATTACATAAGAAATGTCTATATGCGTAACTTTTTTAGCGGTTTTGATTTTTTGACGAGTTTTTCAAAATTTCACGCGAAAATTTAGGGGCTTCTGAACATTCGATTGAGTATAAAAACAATAGGCTTCCAGTGTTTACAGATTGTGATCCTTGTACTAAATTTCGTTCGAATTGGTCCATTTGTTCGTCAGTTATCGTCTCCACAGACTCACTGACACACACACACACACATACCTTCACACACACACACATACTTTCACACACACACACAGACATCACTTCAAAAATGTTTGATTCGTGATCAGGGATGTTTGAAACGTGTTCTCCCGTCGAAAAGTCGAATTCGAATATTCGACCCCGTCATAATACTTTCCTTATACATTATGTATATAAGGAAAGTAAAAATGTTATTTTTATAGTAAATTCTTATATTTTTTCCAAGATATTGAATATTCGTCAATTCGTCGTTATTTTCATTGAATTAGCGACAGTTTTATCCATTTGGTGAGATTTTCGATAGTTTGGCAACATTGAAAAAATTGCGCCAAATTCGCCAAATTCGTCGCCAAAATCTCGTCAAGCGCTATGGACGGAGAAATAAGTTATTCTTATTGCAGATAAATGACTATTGACGATTGGCTTTCAAATACATAAGTATTTCTCATAGTACATTTTCTCATGAATGGAACGAGTTAGATCTGCGAGAATAATGCCACCATATTTATCGCATGATATAACACATGAAAAGTGAACATGTTTCTTAACAGTTAATATTTCGACTTTATATACATATTGTATAAGGAAAGTATTGTGACGGGGTCGCTTAACGAGATTTTGGTGACGAATTTGGCAGAATGTCGCCAACTTGATGAATTTGGCGGAATTTCGCCAACTTGGCGACATTTTTAATTGTTTCCAAATTAACAAAAATTTCGCCAAATTGATAAAAATGACGCTAAATCAATGAAAATGACGACTAATTGAAGAAAATTCAATATCTTGGAAAGAATATAAGTATCTACTATAAGAATAACATTTTTACTTTCCTTATATACATAATGTATAAGGAAAGTATTGTGACGGAGTCGAAAATTCGAATTCGAATTTTCGGCGGGAGAGCACGTTTCAAGCATCCCTGATCACGAATCAAACATTTTTGAAGTGATGTCTGTGTGTGTGTGTGTGTCAGTGAGTCTGTGGAGACGATAACTGACGAACGAATGGACCGATTTGAACCAGCTCGAAGCTTTGAGGTGATGTCTGGCTGTGTATGTGTCAGTGGGTCTTCGAGTCTATGTAGACGATATCTCATGAACGAATGGAACGATTCGAATAAAATTTGGTACAAAAATCACAATCCGTAAACACTGGAAGCCTATTGTTTTTATATGCAATCGAATGTTCAGAACTCCATTTCAAATTCAGAATTTTCAATTTCAGAATTTTCAAATGAAATTTTGAAAAAATCGTCAAAAAATCAAAACCACTAATAAAGTTACGCAAATAGACATTTCTAATGTAATTTTTCATTAGAAAATTATTGACATAAATTTTAGAACGCTAACATGAACCGTTCTCGAGATATTGCACATTTTTCAAAAAAATTATCAAAAAGTCATATAAAATAAAAAGAAATATTTCCTATTGAGAAACATGTTCACTTTTCATATGTAATACCATGCGATAAATTCGGTGACATCATTCTCGTGGATCTAGCTCGTTTCATTTATGAAAAAAGATAGTTTAAGTAATACTTTTGTATTTGAACGCCAATAGTCATTTATCTGCAGTAAGAATGACTTATATCTTCGTCCATAACGCTTGGCGAGATTTTGGCGACGAATTTGGCGGAATGTAGCTAACTTGGGGACTTTTTGAAATGTTGCCAAATTTACGAAAATATCGCCAAATGGATAAAAATGACACTAGATAAATGAAAATGACGACTAATTGTCGAAAATTCAATATCTTGTGTGGAAAGAATATTAGTATCTACTATAAGAAAAACCTATTTTTTTTACTGTAAAAGTAGTAAATTCATTACATTATAGAAGGAAATTCATGTGTTGCCCACATCAGATTTTTTTTTAATTTATGGGTTATTTTGATAAATTTATTTGAAAATTGTGCAATATCTGAACAATGATTCATGCTAGCATTCTAAATTTTATGTCAATCATTTTTTAAGGAAAAATTGCATAAGAAATGTCTTTTTGCGTAAATTTATTAAGGGTTTTTATTTATTGATGATTTTTCAAAATTTCACTCGAGAATTTAGGGAGTTTCTGAACATTCGATTGTGTTTAAAAACAATAGGCTTCCAGTATTCACGGATTGTGATTTTTGTACCAAATTTTATTCGAATCGTTCCATTCGTTCATGAGATATCGTCTACATAGACTCGAAGACCCACTGACACATACACAGCCAGACATCACCTCAAAGCTGTTCGATTCGTGATCAGGGATGCTTGATTCGAATTCGAGTTTTCGGTGGAAGGGAACGATGTTCTCTTCCGACGAAAACTCGAATTCGAATTTTCGACCCCATCACAATACTTTCCTTATACATTATTCTATGTATACTATAAGGAAAATAACAATCAGTTTTCCACAAGTCACAGCAAGTAATATATCGTTTTTTAGCTTGGTGTTTCTCGACATATTTACGCATTTTTCTTTTTTTTATAATCATACAATTTAAGATAAGTAAGATATAATTATTTTACATAATTATTTTTAAATTATGTTTCTTCTACAGATTATACAATAGAACCAGGTAGTCCATATAATATGTTAGTCCAGATTATGTCAAATTCTAGACACAAAATTGGTATATTCTATACTTTAAATATCGCGATAGTTTTGTTACGACTTATATACAACACCTGTCAAGTTAACGTTTTAGCTAAAAATTATTTTAATTAATACTCACGGGTCAGTACTTTTATTTTCCCTGCAATACATGGTAATGTATAGGGAAAGTGTTGGAATCATGACGAAAATCGCGACTCGAGTTTTCGACGGATCTACTCGTTTTGCGAACTGTAAGAACACCGAAAACCTATTTTTAGAGTGACGTCTGCGTGTGCATCTGTATATCTAACTGTGTGTCTGTCTGTCTGTGCAATGTATGTATCCACTTTAACTTAAAAACAAATGGATCGAATTTCATAAAATTTGGTAGGTAAGTCACTTGTATAGGACTCTCGTGCCGATTAGTTTTTGGTACGATTCGGTATAAAAGAACGCGCCTTTTTTTGCGAAATGGCCGCAAACATTGCCTCTACCCTTTCTAGCTGAAAAACTAATGGACCGAATATCATAAAATTTGGTAGCTAAGTCCCTTGTGGGTTACTCTGGCGCTGATTAGATTTTGGTACGATTCGGTAAAATATAATCAGCTTTTTTTTGCGAAATGGCAAAGAACTTCAAAAGCTAAAGGTATGCTCAAATATATCAATTAAATGCTTGTTTTATACATAATTTTTAACGATAAAAATATTAAGACCAAACCCATTACACTGAGACTCGCCGTTCTCGAGATATTTTAGTTTTTCACAGTTTCGCTACGTCACCTTTGACAATAAGTCCATTTACCAAATGAGAACGAAAATTGAATTAAAAGTGCAAATTATGTGTAATTAACACTTTACAACATAATTAAAAAAGTGTTTATGACTTTGTTCATTCTGTCTGTCTGTCTGTCTGTCCGTTAGAACGATAACTGCCGTAAAAATGACTTTATCAAAATGAAATTTTAGTATGTTGTTCAGACGGTCTGTGGGACCTATGGGGGAATATAAATGAATAATATCACTCTATTAGATTGAACTCCGGTTGATAAAATGAAATACATTGAACCCTATGGCACCTCATTTTTCAAACATTTTTTAAGCGAATTTAAAATTCGCAAATTGCTTCAAAATTTTTAGGAAATATTCAAACAATCCCATAAAATATATTAAAAAAATTTCAAAATATATTCAGTAGTTCTATAAATAAAAATTAAAATATTAATTACAACCTTTATATGAAGAGTGTATGAAGAGATCACGTGACCCATTTCAAAATAAAATAAGGCATCCATCTTGTGTCAAAATCGTGATTTTTAAAGTTCTTTTTAATTCATATTTAGTATTGTATCCGTCCTTTATTTTTGCTTAAATGCTGTGCATCTACATCCTGAAACAATGCAATTACAATATATTTGATTTTAAATGACCATCTAACTTTGATTATTTCTATAACAAAGCCTAATTTTTCAAGGCTTTTTTTCCCGTTATATTAACGGACGTTATGAACCCTTTTATTTTAAAATTTCCCCAATATGTTTATTTTATAACAAATAAATTATTTATCCTTTTGAAGAAATTTGATTTTTCTTAATATTTCGACGTTTTGAATTTAAAAAATGGCGTTTTATATCGCTAGAAACATGCCGTTTTATTGCAATACCCGAATTTTCCGATCAGTGCACTATCAAAGTTATAGAACTCAATCATTAATTACCCGGGGGTGGAGTGAATTTTCCACCATACGGCACTTAATAAAAATATTACATAAATATATACACATGCAATGTCGCATTCAACTTAATTAGCTCTAAGAAAAAGCTATCCAAATATCAATTATTATATATTTTATAAAAATACGGAAATATTCTTTAACTAATTATACCAATACCTTTTAGAATTTAGTCTAATCGGCAGTAATAACACAGCACTAATTTCGTATGATGAACACGTGTATACTTATAATGGACACCTATATAGGATGGTGATAACTAATATTATTTCAATTTTAATAAAAAATAAATTACATACCCTGTAACGCAACCAGTCTTCTTTTGTCAATCCATTTCTTGAAATGATCTAATCACTTAACAAATAATCCTTTTCTGCACGTTACTCAAACCACGCTACAATGCATGCTACAGGACACAGACTAATATAAACAGACGTTTCACTCGACAGCAGCGCCCTCAACAACCAACCAAAATAATATCCAATATGAAGGTTGGCACGCTTGGCGATGGTCTGTGACGGTTTTCGCCAAGACGTTCTGCTAATGTAACCCTATTTGGCACTGAACGAAACACTTGGTACTTGGAAGAACTTTGTTCTATCATCGCATGTTTACACGTGGAAAACATACTTTTGCTGCTATTTTGGATTTTATAATCAATTATGAATTATTTATAATCAATTATGGATCATTTTTTATGGATTACCAAAAGAAAAGGGACTACGTTTACAAGGTATGTAATTTATTTTTATTTAAATAAAATGATTATTTGTTATCCATCCGATATTTCATCCTATGCACGTGTTCATCATAAGAAATTGGTGCAGTATTATCACTGCCGACTAGACTAAATTCTAAGAAACAGTGGCATTATTAGCTAAAAAGCCTTTTCCGCATTTATATGAAATGTATAAAAATTGGTATTTGGATAGGTTTTTCTAGAGAGTTGAATATGATATTGAATCAATAAATTGAATGTGTATATATTTTACATGCTTTTTACTAACTGACGTAATGTGGAAAATAATAATTGTAATTAACGATTGAGTTCGACACCTTTGATAATGCATTTATGTAAATTTGTTATTTATTATAAGAATATTAGTGTATTTAAAAAAATATATTAACAGCATCCCAGAATAAATTAAGAACTAAGCAATTTAACAATCAACACGCTAGTATTCTTTTTAGGCTAAAATATTTCAGTCTTTTGGGTATGTTAGCTTGTAAATTTTGGTGTATAATGATTTCCAGTGATGCAATGCGTCAATTTTTTATTTAGTTTATGATTACATGAATTAAATATATATCTATGTTTATTTATTTAAAGTTACACATGTTACAGATAAAAGTATTTTGAAATGCTGATTATGTTTATAGTTTAAAAAATTATAAATGTACAGTTCCGTAATTTCTTTTTTGCCCGCATTAATATAAAATCGCCAATTGAGCGATAGTCGCCAAATCTAGCAGTCGAGCCTTTTTACGTCATAGCTGCGATGGTTGGCTCCTCGAACGCTAGTGTCTATGCGAAATCCTATGTTAACGATGTTGCCATAGGTTCCTATGGGAGTGAACCTTCTGAATATAGTATTCTGTGCTACAGGGTTATAACATTGAAAATCGTCTTGGACCCAAACCAGACCATCGCCAAGAGCGCGCCAACCCGCATTTTGGTCCATCTCTAGTGACCGCTGCGAAATAGAGAGTGACAGGTCCGTATATTAGTCTGTGCTGATAAGGTATAATTAGTCCTTTGGGCATTACCTCATTTTTTTCCTCACGCTCTTATAACGCCCGTTTCTACCTTCGCGAGCTGTTTCACCATTCCACTCATCGTAAACATCTACCTGCTTATATGTTAAATTCCGGAATTGTACGTTTTGCCGTTTGTGCTTAATACCGCGACAAAAAAAAAGGCATTTCGTTTGTTTCAACTAATAATTTAAATATTACTTATTTTGAAATGGCAACAGCATTTTCAACAATGAAATATGCATCATTTAAATATTAATTCCTTTGAAATGTCAACAGTATTTTCAACAATGAAATATTAGATTTTGAATATAAATAAAACCAGAGAGGTGGAATATAATTTTCATATACATAATAGCCCCAAAAATATTCACTAATAATTATACAATAAAATTTGATGTGAGCAGCACATGACTTTACCTACACACTCATATTAACGTTTTCTCTTTATTTCTTCACTAATTAATTGAATTAAGGTTAATATTACAAAATAACACCCATAATTATTTTAAATTGCACTGAATTGGCACTTTTAATTCAATTTTCGTTTTCATTTGGCAACTGGACATATTTTCAAAGGTAGAGGAGCGAAAATGAGAAAACACTAAAATGTCTCAAAAACGGCTAGTTCTTGAACAATGGGGTTGGTCTTATTTTCCTCGTCGGCAAAATTTACGTATAAAATTAGGATTTAATTGATATATTTGAGCATACTACTTCTAAATAGTTTTGCATGTTGCTACCCGGAAAAGAACCAAATGTACATTAAACCCATTGTGTCGTAGATCTTATAATCGTACACATCATTTTTTCACTGTAAAAGAAGTAAATTCATTGCATTAATCAATATATAGCGAAAGTCATGTGCTGCCAACATCAGATTTCTTTTAAGATGCAGGTAATTTAGTTTTGCACTTAATGTATTAGAAAAATACACCTACTTATATAAAACTTCAAAATATGTTAGATGGATATATTATTTTTTACTTATAAAAAATACATGTTAAATTATTCTCCATTTTGTATCTTAATAATAATCTTCTGTTAAAGGCGCATTTTAGATCACATTTTCAGAACACATACTTTTCTCATACAAGACATACTTTCTTTAGTAGTTGATGTGGGCAGCACATGACTTTCCATGCAGACTCAAATTCATTTTCTTTTTTGTTGCTTTCAAAATTCAATTGAGTTTAAAAATTGAGTTTAATTGCACAAAATAACAAGCAAAATTATTGAAATTATACTGAATTTTCACTTGTAGTTCAATTTTAGTTTTCATTGGACGTTGGACGCATTTTTAATTTCGCCGTGTTAAATATTCGGAAAAACTAGAATATCTCGAGAACAGCAAGTCCTAGAGTAATGGGATTGTTTTTATTCTTTTCTTCGTTAAAATTTACGTATAAAACAAGCATTTAATGAATACATTTGAATATCCCTAGTCTCTTAATTTAGATTTTGACAATGTTTGCGGGCTATTTCGCAAAAACATTTAGATTCATTTTTCCCGAATCGTACCAAAATCTAATCATCACCAGGACAGTTTACAAGTAACCTATCTACCAAATATTGTGACATTTGACAATTAATTATTTATCTAGACTGGATACAGACGATTTTTGAGGGACATTTCGCAAAAAAAGAGATTTTTTTTTATCCTGAATCGTACCAAAATTTAATCAACACCAGGGTAACTCATACCTGACTTATAAAATTTCATGAAATTTGATCCATTAGTTTTTGAGTTAGAGCGCATATATACATTGCACAAGCAGACACACACTCACACAGACGTCACGCTAAAATAGTTTTTTCTTGTTGTAGAGGTCCCAAAACTTATGTATAGATTTGTCGAAAACTCGAGTTGCGATTTTCAATATAATTCCTGTACATTACCATATATTGCAGGGAAAGTAAAATATCAAGCTCTTTAGAACATTTAATACATTTTTACTTTCCCTATATACATAACGTATAAGGAAAGTATTGTGACAGAATCGAAAATTCGAATTGAAGTTTTCGACGGGAGAGCACGTTTCAAGCATCCCTGATCACGAATCGAACATTTTTGAGGTGATATCTGTGTGTGTGTGTGAAAGTATGTGTGTGTGTCAGTGAGTCTGTGGAGACGACATCTCACGAACGAATGGATCGATTCGAATGAAATTTGGTACAAAAATCACAATCCCTGAATACTGGAAACATATTGTTTTTAAACACAATCGAATGTTCAGAACCCCCTAAATTTTCGAGTGAAATTTTGGAAAAATCAAAACCTTTAATAAAGTTACGCAAAAAGACATTTCTTATGTAATTTTACCTTAGAAAACGATTGACACAAACTGTAGGACGCTAGCATTAACCGTTCCCGAGATATTGCACATTTTTCAAATAAATTTATCAAAAAATCAAGTAAAATAAAAAAAATATTAACTCTTAAGAACCATGTTCATTCTTCAAATCTAATATCATGCTATAAAAATTTGGCGATATCATTCTCGTGGATCTAACTCATTCCATTCCCGAGTGTAATACTTTTGTATTTGAGCGCCAGTAGTCATTTACCTGCTGTAAGAATAACTTATTTCTCCGTCCATAACGCTTGTCGAGATTTTGGCGACGAATTTGGCGGAATGTCGTCAACTTGGCGACTTTTTTAAATGTTGCGAAATTAACGAAAATCTCGCCAAATGGATACAAATGAAGCTACATCAGTGAAAATGACGACTAATTGAAGAAAATTCAATATCTTGGAAAGAATATAAGTATCTACTATAAGAATAACATTTTTTTAACTGTAAAAGTAGTAAATTCATTGCATTATATAAGGAAAGTCATGTGCTGTCTGTCCACATCAGAATTTTTTATAAATGGACTTTAAATGCATGGAATATTTCAATGTAAAAACAAGAGAAGTTGAATTTTAAGGAATATTTTTTCCACTCACTATATGTTACAACAAAAATGTTAGAGAATTTTCAATTCATAGGACCAGCAAGAAGACTATTTTGACTCTGGCCCAGTTAGGCCTCTAATATCGATCAAAATGGTGTGTTCAAAAATTTACATTGTCTAATTAACAATGCCGTCTGTTAATTTGTTACAGGTTGAACAGCTGTCGCAAAGTAATTAGTTGATATCTATTGAATCTTCTACTTATCTCTAGAATTGCCGGTCAAATGTTTTAAACCCAACGCCGGAGAGAACCACAAATTTCTTTAAAAGTAAATTTATAAAATTGTTTTCCTTGTGCATGCATCACATTTTTTACCAAAATGTGAAATAAAATTTGAATGAAAAATTTCTTGAAATTTAATAAATATATATGACAAAATTAATAAATTAAATAAATATATCCCGACAAACGCCCATGAAAATTTCTCGATTGCCCTGAAGGGGGAGGGGGGGGGGGGGGTAGTCTTACCAATCCTTCACAAGAGCCGCTTACGCAGCCATTTGGCTTTCATAGATTAATATAATAATTGAAAATAATAAATTTACGAAAGTGTTTTCAAATGATGGCGAAAGGTGGGCACACTTCATTTTCAACGGAACTAGTAAGCATTTTTATTCCATTAGACATACTTATTTCGTTCAAGTCATACAAATTTCCGGAAAGATCGGTAGTGACACCTGCTACAGTAGATGTGGAAAGCCTTAGTAACCTCTATCTCCTTTATATCTCTTTTAAAACTCGATGATAAACACATATCACTCGTCATCTAAGCTCTATCTATAGCCAATCCTGAGAAATAGAGGTTTAAAAAAATTATTTTGAACCGAAAATGAAAAAAATTATCCAAAATTGGAAAGCCATAGTGAGCCTTCTACCTCCTCTGAGATTTAATACTGAATCTATATCAGTCATCATCTAATCTCTATCTTTAGTGAATACTGAGAAATAGATGTTTCAAGTAAAACTTTTTATAAAAATAATAGTATGACAAAATGTTTGCCACTTAAAGTATAACTTACCTTTGTATGAAGAAAGTTTTCTTATTTTCTAATCTTTATATAGCCAATACAATCTTCTATGGTATAATGATAAAAAATTTAAGGTTCAATTATCCCTTAATATTGGCATATCCTGAATAATTGCCTAGAAGGGTCACTTTCATGTGCGGCTAATGTAGAATAAAATAGTTGACTCGCCACAACCAGTTCCATTTCCTTATCCTACAGGTGCCGTTGCCAGAAATGTCATTGTAAACTTACCATTCTTTCACAAGCAATATTTCCAGTTCTGCCAATCTGACGACCTTTGTTAACAAAGGGATTTATACAGTGGGTAATCAATGTAAATCTACTTAAACCCTAGGAATGTATTCTACAGCTTTGTGGTCAGCTGCTGTCTCCTTCTGTGATAAACTCACGCCCTGTTCTGGTTAAAAGTCATCCAACCGTATGTCTAATACAAGATGAAAGGTACATTGTTCAATTTCTTCAATTATCCTTTAATATTGGCATATCCTGAATAATTGCCTAGAAAGGTCACTTTCATGTGCGGCTAATGTAGAATAAAATAGTTGACTCGCCACAACCAGTTGCATTTCCTTATCCTACAGGTGCCTTAGCCAGAAATGTCATTGTAAACTTACCATTCTTTCACAAACAATATTTCCAGTTCTGCCAATCTGACGACCTTTGTTAACAAAGGGATTTATACAGTGGGTAATCAATGTAAATCTACTTAAACCCTAGGAATGTATTCTACAGCTTTGTGGTCAGCTGCTGTCTCCTTCTGTGATAAACTCACGCCCTGTTCTGGTTAAAAGTCATCCAACCGTATGTCAAATACAGGATGAAAGGGACATTGTTCTATTTTTTTCGATCTCCTTTATGGAGAGAGGTAGAGGTTTTTCGGGGTCTTGGTGAGTCGCACGTCAAAATTTATAAAATAGGTCAATTGGCACAATTACGTTAAATCTTTAATTAGCAAAAGGCCAAATATCCAAAGAGATCAAGTGCATATCTAAACTTAGAATAACTGAAAATCAGGTAATACCTCTTTTCAAACCATCTAAACTTAAAACAAAAACTCGTACCAGGATAACGATATATTCTAAACTACTCCCTTAAACTGCCTAGTTGCTTAAAAATCACACAGATCTATCTATACCAACCCTCTAGGAAGACAAAAACTCAAATGTGCATCAACATTCCACACTAGGAACCTTAGATAAAAATGCTAGTAAATGAATTCCAAACCTAGAACCACCATCCATTGGTCAATGATTTAATGTCATGCAGGGCCGTAGCCAGACAGGAACCAGAGGACGCTAAGCCCCCCCCCCCCCCCCCAAGAAATATACACAGCCCCTCTGATAAAAATATTTAATTTTTAGTAGTAATATGAAATTTTTATAAAATGTCATTTAAATTTTGCATTAAAAAAAAATTGAATATTTTTTTATAAATTACTTCGTTTTAGAGATATTTAAATTTAGTTGAATTTGTGATTATGCTAATTAATCGAATTTAAAAATATTTTTAAATTGTAACAATAGTATTTAGGATACTTTCGTAATGTTGTGGTGTTCACTGTTATACTCGTACATCAAAAAGTCAAAATTAACTTATAAGTAGGTACGAATTAATATTAATCATTATCCTGTATTAACTCTCAGAATGTTTCTACAAATTATTAACAGCTTTATTACTAGTTAATGCTTACATTAAAATAAATTGTAAATATTAAATATTACTATTGATGTATAGTAGCTATATAGTTTATTAATAATCAGTTCTTAGTTTGCAAGTATAAGTATGCAATTATTTGTTTATAATTTATATGAATTGAAATACTATATAATAGTAACCGTTATGGTTTATAAATGCTAATGATTAATGGTGTTTTTGTGAGCCTCTTCTTTAAGACTGTTAAGCCGCCCTTGAATTTTCCTTCACCCCCCCGCCCCCCCCCCCCCCCCCTCTTCCATTCCGTCTCTGGCTACGGCTCTGATGTCATAATATGAGGATACGTGCCAAAAGCTGAATTTGGAGATTAAAGGCTTTCTGCGCCAGGTGCTCTGTCCTGTACGACACCAGTACTATGTCACATTCTTCGAACAAATATGTTAGGGACAGGACACCAACCAACCCACCAGTACTATGTAAAATCTGAAGGTGGTCAGTTGTATGGGAAAATCTTTACCTAAATGGACTTCCTTCCCCCTACTGTGAAAGAAATTGTGTTATATATATGGTTAACCATATATATATGTAGGACCAGAACTATGAGATTATCGGAAATCATATAGCAAGGCTTTAGAGAACATATATACAAAAATTAATAAAAAGAAATCGCAATCTTTCATTAATGCAAGCTTTATGTTATTAATTTTGCACAATTCTATCTTCCTTTAAAGTTAGGAACTTTCATCTCTAACTAAAAATTTAAGACAAAAGTAGGATATACTTTTCAAAAAAATCGAGCCTTGAAATTTCTGATTTTTGGTACAATTCTAATAAGTTTACAATGTTTTCTTTTCTCATCTTATACTTTACATTTCTAATTTCTCTTGGATTAGTGTACATACATCAGTTTGTATTTACTTTATTACTTCCATAAAAGTAAAAATGTTCGGATGAGGTCTGCTAAAATTTTCATTGAATGGAATGATTAACAAACATTCGTTGTTCTTTCCGATTCAACACTATAGCAAGACCACATAATTAGAGGAAACGTTGCTTCCTCAGCTATGTAATGTAATTAAATAATCGCTGAATTTTCTAACCTTTTCATTGTTTGGCTGTTGTGACACACATTTCGATGCTTGACTTTCATGTAAATACGCTATCTAAAAATCCAGTGAAGCCTTTAACTCATTTCAGATTTGCTGCCATTTTAATCTCGCGCTAAACCATATTATTGTATTTTTTTTTTCACCATGACTGAGTTACGATATGAAATCGACATGTTACGATACTGCAGTTTGGACAAATACTTCTTGCAGCACTATGGATCGCTATTTCGACACCTGCAATAACTGTACGTACAGGGACAAAATTGTAAATTCAATTTTTTATATTGCTCAATCAACAATTCGAATATGCTTTTATATGTGAGAATTGCATTATTATTTTCCTTATATACATAATATAATGTATAACCAAACAATTGTGTCCGGGTCGAAAATTCGAATTCGAGTTTTCGACAGACGAGTACGTTTCAAGCATCCCTGACACGAATCAAATGTGTTTGAGGTGATGTTTGTGTGTGTGTCAGTCAGACTGTGGAGACGATATCTCACGAACGAATAAAACGATTCGAACAAAATTTGGTATAAAAATTAAAATCAGTGAATACTGGAAACCTATTGTTTTTAAACTCAATCGAACGTGCAGAACCAGCCCAAATTTTGAAATGAAATGTTGAAAAAATCATCAAAAAATCAAAACTTTCTATAAAGTTACATAAATAATGATTTCCTATGTAATTTTTATGTAGTATTTATGCAACATAATTATTAGAACGCCAGTATGAAAAGTTTTTGAGATATTAAAAATTTTTCTAATAAATTTATCATAAAATCACATAAAATTGAAAAAAAAAAATTACTATTGTATAGCATGATCACTTTTCATATGTAATATTATGCGATAAATTTGTTAACATCATTCTCATACATCTACCACGTTCCATACACGAGATTCAAGAATCTCAAGTCTACGGAGTACCTCGGTCAGCCGAAGGCTGCCTTTAATCGCAAATCTTAAGGGGCGGCTGGGAAATAATAATAAAGATAAGTTACATAAACGAAGGTTCAAAAAGAGAAACGAGCGATGCTCTTCGATTCCTATTATGACGAATCACATTAGAAATCTGCCGAGTGGCATAATTTAGAATAAGAGGCACAAAGGTCCTCGAGAAGTAAAAGCGAGATGGGAGGGGGGTGGGGTCGAACTGTGCTCCGTGGAGCACTGGCCTTGAATCGGTGAAAAGCGGCGTTAAACAAAACCCGGGAAATTGTGCTCATCAGAGCGGGCCCTTAACAAGTTTTATACTGGGATTTGGTGAAGAGCACCAAAAAGAATCTGAATTTTGTCGAGATCGTGCTCGGCCGCCTTCATCTGGGGAATGACTTTAGAAAAACAATCGTATATATATTTAGGGGGAAAATGCTTTTGGTAACCCATAAGCATTCCTATCACTGACTCGTAGAAATCATCTACTCTGTTTTCATCTACTGGTTTAAGTTTTTAAGGTTTCTTAGCGCGGGGGGGGGGGGGGGGGGGGGAAGCCCTGGAAAGTCGTCTGGGTTGTTTTGGAAGAGTTTAGCAAAGGAAACATTTTTATTTACATATTTAGATTTGAAATTATTTTGCACAGGATTAGAATTAAAGGTGGATCTGGGTTTGAGTTTAGGGAATTTCGGGCATCGTCTATAGCTAGCAGGGTGAGCACCACCGCTCCATACACGAGAGCTGATATTTCGGGCACTAGTTTTTCATTTGAAAGCCAATAATCATTCACTTACTATAAGAATAACCTATTTCTCGTCCATAACGCTTGGCGAAATTTTAGCAACAAATTTGGCAAATGTGCATGATGCACATTTTCAAGCCGAAATTTATATTTGCATTTTGTCCGTGTCCAATGTTCACATGTCCAAGCGGGCAAAATATCCGGTGCCTAGAAGAGGTAATTTTACAAAATGCTAGTCTCCCCTCAACAAAAGAAAGAAAACTCCATAATCGCTAGTACCAAAAATATTAATTTATAGATATGTATTTAATATACTACGTGTGAAGTCAGTTTCATGTTATTAATTCTTACTTTCCCTACAACACATGTTAATGTACAGGAAAGTATTGGAATCATGCCGAAAATTGCAACTCCAGTTTTCAACGGATCTACACGTTTTAGGACCTGCAGAACTCGCAAAAACTATTTATAACGTGACGTCTGTCTGTATGTGTATGTGTGTGTGTGTGTGTGTGTAATATATGTGTCCAATCTAGCTGGAAATATGATGGATCAAATTTTATAAGATTTGGTAGGTAAGTTATTTACCGACCCAGGTGCTGATTAGATTTTGGTACAATTCCGGATAAAAGAATCTGTCTTTTTTTTTTTTGCGAAATTTCCACACAAATTGTCTGTATCCACCTAGCTAAAAAACGCATTAGTCAATTTTTACAGAATATGATGAATAAGTCACTTGTGTGTTATCCTTGTGCTGATTAAATTTTGGTATGATTCGGCAAAACAGAAATCTGAATCTGCCTTTTTAGCTAAAGAGCCCGGAAAAATCGTCAAAACATAAAATTAAAGACTATGTGCTCAAATATATGCATTAAATGCATATTTTAGGCGTAATTATTGACAATGAAAAGAATAAGACCAACACTATTAATCTAGGACTAGCCGTTCTCGATACATTTTAGTTTTTTCGCATTTTCGCTGTGCCACCTATGAAAATAAGTCCAGTTACCAAATAAAAACGAAAATTCAGTGTCATTTAAAACATTTTGTTCAATTAAACTCAATTTTATGAATTATTGAAGAAGCAAAGAGGAAGTGAATATGAGTCTGTAGCGAAAGCCATGTGCTGCTTACATAATGTTTTTATTCTTGGATTACTTGGAGAACATGGTTATATGAAAACGGACAGCAAAAAATTTCATAAATTCGTTTGTTCCAGACCAGACATATTAAACTCTGTAAGATCGAATGAAAAATACAAATTTAAAATAAATAATGTAATATTGTACGATTAATATAATGGAATGTTTAAAACAATTACATTTTTCATTTACAGATTACCTTATCGCCAGGGGGTGGAGGGATATTTGGGAGGCAATCTCCCGGAATCATATGGACAATAGGTGGCAACCCTAGCTGTTTTCCTGTCCGGAGCTGTCGTAACTTGTTGGAAATATTTATCTCAATCGCGGTAAACACCAATAACGTGGCGCTAAGATAAGGTTTGTTTGAGAGTGCTATAACTGTACTACGTGGATTTCGTCAGTTTGTTTTTCTCATTTCGTCGTCGTGGTAAGTTTCTTATTCTTACTTTTGAGTATTAAATATATGTCCTGTTATACTAATCCATCATTTGCGTGTTTTAAATTAGCGGGGGTAATGTCGAAAATGTAAATGTGCTACATATAACTCTGAAAAATCTGTTGAACGTATTTTACATGTATTTTTCAGATTTTTTTTTTTTTTTCTGTGCCTCATCTTTCGGATTTTATGCAATTTTTGCTGCTTATCATTTCTATTTGTAACAGCATAACATATATGTCGTGCAACTGAATCTGCACTTGGCATTCTCGCCGGGGCCGTCCGTCTTTAGCTAATTCCAGGTCTGTGGTAAAAAATATTTTGGGGGCTCTACAAATAAGAAAACAGATAATCAAAGTTTTAATGTGTTGTCTTCTTATAGTGAAAATAAACTAGTTACAGCTGTTGATACTATTCGGGTAAACATAACTTGCTTCTTTTTTGCAGAATGATCCGCAAAAATCATTAAAATCTGAAATAAAAGACCACGTATGCTCAAATTTATCCATTAAATTCTCGTTTTTATACATAATGTTTGACGATAAAAAAATAAGGCCAACCCCATTACTCTAGCATTAGCCGTTCTCGAGATATTTTAGTTTTTCGTATTTTGGCTGCTCCGCATTTGAATATACGTGCATTTATTCAATAAAAATGGAAATGGAATTAAAAGTGCAGATTCAATGTGATTGCAAATAAGTATGCGTGTTTTTTTTTTTTTTGTGTGTGTGTGTGTGTGTGTGCAATAAAATTAAATTTAATGAATTATTAAAACAATTAAAAATGAATAAATTTAAGTCTTCATGGAAAGTCATGTGCTGCCCACATCAGATTTTTTATATACAATTTTAAAGAAAATTTTTTATTTTCAATATTTTTAAAGTGAAATGTTTTTTTTTCCTTCATTTAATTTAAATATCTAACCTTTCATTATTGAAAACTCAGTTACCATTTCAAAAGAAATAATATTTAAGTAATTTAAATGTTATTGTCACAAATGCTGTTGCCAATTCACAAGAAGTAATATTTAAATGAATTAAAGAATTAAAAAAATATATTTTTTTTACACTTTAGTTACAGTTGGTTATCGTTATCGTCAGATTTTAATGCCTTATTGTTGTAAATATGCAACAAACATTACATATTCTTGTACATTATATAACTTAAAGATTACATACTGTTCTTTTTTTAATATGTTGCCCTCTCCCCCACCACCATCGTTACAGAAGAAAACTCGCCCGATCCAACCCTGATAGCATGTCACCCATCATTTTAAAGAGCTTGAAAAATTTTTAAGATTGATACCAAGATCGGTAATGTTCCTCCCGGAGAGTTAACTTACGGCTAATGATGGTGCATTTCATAGTGTATTTTAATTTTTTAGATTTTAAATACATTGAACCCTAAGGGACTTAATTTTTCAAACATTTTTTAAGCTAAGTTAAAATTCACAAATTGCTTCAAACATTTTAGGAAACATTCAAATTATCCCGTAAAATACACACAAAAAAAAAAAATCAACAACATATGTTCGGTAGTTTTTCAAATAAAAATTAAAATAATTATTGCACCCATATTATATGAAGAAATCACGTGACGCACAAAATAAAATATGGCATCTGATCTATATTTTTTCCAAATGTCAAAATCGTGATTTTTAAAGTTCTTTTCAGTTTATATTTAATGTTGCATCCGTCCTAAAACCGCTTTATTTTCACGTATTTTCCGTGCATCTATATTATGGGCCAACGCCATTACAATATTTTTGAGTTTAAAAGATCATCAAACTTTGATTATTTCTACAACGAATAATTTTAATAGATACAGAATGTAAACGAGTGATTGTAAGATAAGTTGTACAAGAATTGCTGATTTTTTTTTTTTTCAAACAAAGTTATTCAGCTCTTGAGTCTGGAATAAATATAAATATAATAAAGTTATATGAATGAAATATTCATTGCTTTTACATAGGGAGCCAGACGATTTATATTTCGATGACGTCATTTGAATAAAATTCATTTTTTTCGATGAAGTTTTAAGTTTATAATAAATTATTTTTGTACTGTGATAATTCAAAATATAACAGCGACGAATGTATCGCATTTTACAGATGTTTAAATAAAATTCCATTTCAGTTGAAAAGTGTTTCGTAATCAATGCTTCATGCATGATTGATCTTTCTTGTTGGGATATATTTTATTGTTAGGATTTTTGTTATACTTAGGATTGAACCTTCCCGGTAATACAGTTTCTATGTTCTATGATTTATCATGGCTATTTCGATAATTCTATGATTTAGCAAGGCTGCAATTTGATTCATTGATATTTTAGATTAACTTAAAATAACATATCATGATGTAAGGAGTAATTTGTAACAGCTTTTGTCTTTCTAAAGTCTAAAAAATGTACGATTAACGATCTCAACAAAAAAAGTTTACTTCACAAAAGTCTGTAATAAAATTATGCTTAAAATGCAAGGTTCAGTGATGAATAACAAGTCATTCAGGCAATATTAAACATGAAATAAGAGTACTTTTCTCAAGATATAAGACTATTCGTACAGATATAGCAACATTCGGCGCTACACGCGCTATGTGTTACAAAAATGTTAAAATTGCATGCATAAAATAAGACAAAATAAAAAATAACTCACCATTTATGAAGTCCTGTTTGCTGTAGACACTATAATCCAAGTGGGCACGTATTTAAATTCTTTTTTTTATTTAAAAGTATGAATTTTTGAAAGTCACTACTGTAACTTCAATACACTTTCGTACACTCGCAGTGATTGCATATCTCTCCGCGTCTGACGTCACGTATCCCATGTTTCCTAGATGTCCGAGCCTTGTTTTAGATAGCCTTGGTCTGGGAGTAATATTGTGAACGTTCGTACTGCCTCCCTGGTAGAATTTCGACTTGTTCATTCTGGTGCTTCTAGATTAAGCTGTTGAGTTTGATCGTGTATACACGTGGTGGAAGAAGAAGGGTTCATGCCGCATGGTAATACAAATTTTCTTAATGTATCCTATTTTCTTTTTTTCATTTTTTGATGCCTGTAGTCTGGGTTGAAGTATTTATAGTAATGTACTATTGCTCGATCTGAAACAGGCATGTGTTTGGGTTAGTTAGGGTTAAATGCTCAGACTTGAGGAGGAATTTAACTCTGACTAATCATCGAATTTGGGCTGGTGCTATTCTCTTCTCTTATCGGCATTATGGCCGTGAATTTGCTTGTATGGTGATGTTAATATTACTTGAATTTTTTTTTTTATTATTCATTTTTAATTAATATATATATATATATATTATTTTTAAATATGCCATGTTAATAAGATTGTAAACTAAAGATTAGATTCAGCAGTGTAACCCCTAGTTTAACGTTACCCCCCCCCCCCTCCTCACACGCGCGCATTCACTCTTAAATACCGGCTATGGATAATAAGCTTGCATGTGACAAACAAAAATATTTAAGAATCTTTAGTTATTTGGTAAGATTTAAAAAAATTAAATTCGAATATATAATATCAATTTTATGAAAAGATTATAAAAAATTACTTTTTAACTAAAAAAAAAATTTTAGAAATGGTGTTAAGACAGATGCAAATATCAGATAAATGTAATAACTATTTTGCACACAGTTTATTTTAATTACGAATAAATACTCTAATTAGTGACCGCTAGCGAGCAAAGCTGGCTCGTTTTACTTTAAAATGTGCAAAATAAAGCAGTGGGTTGCCGTGCAGAAGGCAAGACCTGCAATTATGCAAAACACTTTTTTACAAGAATAAATCCCTTTTTATAACTTTATTCTATTAGAGCTTTTCTTTTTTAGATTCAACATAAAGTGAAATCCATCCTGGAAACTTGATTGTAAAATATCAATGGGAGAAAGAAATACTGAGCTAGTGAGAATGGCTGGTACAGTTCGCAACACGCTAGCTGATGTAGACCTCGAATGGGAGATCGAGAAGTTCTCGGAAACAACAGACGATAAAGCTAGCAGTTTCTTTCTGCTCTCGGATGCCATTTTGCAGCTGCAGATGCGGCATAATAATGAAAATGGCTGGTTATCTTTGGGTCTGCATAGGAAAGATTCCATAACAAGAAAATATAGAATTAGGTTCTCCATAGGAATTAAAAAAAGTGATGGTTCAGTATACAAATGTAAAGAGTGTGAACATGAATTTGAAAATAATGATAACGATAACACTCTATGGGGATGGCCTAAATTTATAGAGTACTCGAAACTACTTGAAATGAAGGATATTCTGTTACAGAAAGATACGCTCAAAATCTTCTGCGTGGCCCGTCTTCTGGAGCGTAATACTGTAGAAACAGCCTCTCAAACTGTGTCACCAGAGGGTAAGTGTTTTATTTTACTTATTTTTAAAGTGCTTACGACCATTTCAATGTATGATAACGTTAAGAAGACCCGCTTAACAAAGATTCCACTTCTTCTCTTATATTTCAAGTATGTGTTCTGAATCTATTATAAAAATATGAAAGTCTCCTCTTTTCGTATGAAATAGTATTTATTACTCCTAAACGATGCATTCGACTTCGACCAAATTCAGTTCGACAGACTGAGCAGGCTTTTAGCAGAAACTTTTCAAACCGATGGTCGATTGATTGTTTCATATACTTTTCCCTAATTTACAAATTCAATCCTGTGTTCATTTGAATCCAATTGACCATAAAAAGGTTTCATTTTCTATTTAATCTAATTACTTCAATTGCGACCATGTGGCAGTGGTCGAAATTCAATAATTTTTTAAATAGGCATGAAAGCATTCGTGTTGCTGATTAAGGTCTCCTTAATCAAAAGTTTATAATCCATATACACGGAATATGTACTAATCCATATACATGAATTATGTACTAATCGATATACATAGATTATGTATATATATTAAACACAATTGTGAATTTTGTATTGTCTCGTAGTTCTTCTGGTGTCTTTCATTTGATACAAATACTCAATATTTTTGAAAAAAAAAAGCATTCTAATCCCTTCATTTTTTTACACTGTTTTTCAACAAATCAAATTACAGCAATCGGATAAAGTTTATGTAAATTGCTCCGTTTTAAGTGTTCTAAATTATTCTTGCGATCCTGTTGATTATTGTTTTAAAAATTAAAAATTGGAAACCAAATATTTTAACATCCCACACAGAAATTGATGAGCAAATAAAAGTTAGTATATTTGGCTTGGTCTCAATGCATTCTAATTACTGATACCCCAAATGAATATTTTGAATACTGTTTTAGTTTCCATCTCACACTCACATTTATAATAACCTCATCTTTTTTAAGTGCAGTTAAAAAGTTCATGTTATTCCTCCTGTATTTGAGTCGAGGTTTATGTATTTCTGAAACACTTTTAAAAAAAAAACCATGGAAGATCAATCATTCATAAAGCATTGATTATGAAACACTTTCCAAATGCAATGCAATTATATTTAAATATCTCTAAAATGCGGTACATTCAACCATAATATTTTCAAAATTATCACAATACTACAATAATTTATTATATTTTAAAACTTAATCGAAAAAAAAATGAACTTTATTCAAATGACTTCATTGAAATATAAATCACCTGGCTCTCTCTATAAAAAAGCAATAAATATTTGCGATTTTTTGAAATGCTGCCAAATTAACGAAAATCTCGCCAAATGGATAAAAATGACGCTATATCAATGAAAATGACGACTAATTGTCGAAAATTCAATATCTTGGAAAGAATACTAGTATCTACTATAAGGAAAACGTATTTTTTTTTACTGTAAAAGTAGTAAATTCATTACATTATATAAGGAAAGTCATGTGTTGCCCACATCAGATTTTTCCTGTTTGTTTTGATATGATGTACCTCCAAAAGTGTTCAGATATATGCTTCTTTTCATTTTTTTCAAAACTAAGAAAAAGTAACTCCATATATTTATCCCCCTTCCCCTCCTCAGTAAGCTCGTAAATAAAATATCTAGCATTTCCCTTCATTTTAGTGTGTCCTTTCGCTTAATATCCCACTCACATTTGTTTAAAGTGAAATTTAATTTTCGACCGACTTCTTCTTAACGAGCCAGTACTTTTCCTGGATTTAAAATTGTCCTTCTTTTCTTAATTTGTTTTTAGTAGTACTGAAGAAAGCAATTTAGAAACTATTCGAGTACCCGATTTTAGTGATGTACAAAAACATCATTAAATGTGAAAATTAAAAGAAAAAATAGTTTTGAACATTTTGAAAAGCAGTCCCAAAAGGCTAAAGGAATATTACCCCTAGGCTCCCAATGATCTTGGTTCTTGTGAACGGATTCTTTCAAATTGAAAAAGGTTTGAAATCCCCAATTGTGCAATTATCTCTCTCCCTCACACACATCTATTACTTCTGCCTGGATTCAACATTGGCTATGGAAAGTGTCAACCATAATTAAACATCTTTAAACTTTTATGTCATTCTTTCTTAACGAGTCCTAAAAATATACAATATGCTATTAATAGTACATACATTTACCCACACAAAAGTTAATTTATTGACTGAAAAAAAGCATATATTTTAGCATTTTAACACATAAATATTTTGTGTGAAATTAATATAAGCATTTTTTTTTTTATTTGTCTAGGTTTCGAGACTTTGATCGAGAATTTTGCGGATTTATACAGAAAGAAAAACTTTCGTGATGTTACTATCCGATTGAAGGATAAGGAGTTCCAAGCCCACGAATCAATTCTATCTGCCCGTTCTCCAGTTTTTGAGGCTATGTTCAAACATGATATGGTGGAGAAGAAAAGCAGAGTCGTGGACATTATTGACTGTGATTCAAATTCATTTGAAGACGTCCTTCTGCATATGTACACCGGAAAGACGGACAAATTGTCACAGGACAATGTGTTTGACCTCTATAGGACAGCAGACAAGTACGACGTGAAGGAACTTCGCGAAGAATGCACCCAGTACTTGTCGTGTGATTTGTCCGTGGATTCGTTCTGCGACGTCTTTCTCAAAGCTGTGATGCACGACGAGTCAGAACTGTTGGAGAGTGTGACGGAATTTTTCACCAAAAATATTAAAGAAATTCTTCTCACAACAAAATGGTTGTCATTTTTGGAAAATCATCCCATATTCGCTAACGAACTCGTCATAAAAGCGTTATGCAAGAACTAAAATGTTATTGGCTGAAGAATTATCTTTTAATATGTAAAGATAAAAATATATAAAGCTTACTTCATTTTGTAATTTTTTTTGTTTCATTCTATCCTTAGTATTAGATTTGTAGAAAACTAATTTTAAGATGACATTGAAAATACTTTATATATATATACTAGTATGCATTATAATTATTAATTGCATTATATATATGTATGTATAGTATTCCTTATATACATAGTATAAAATTTGAAAAGTATTGTGACAGGATCGGAAATTCATATTCGAGTTTTGACGGGAAAACACGTTTCAAGCATCCCTGAGTACGATTCAGACGTTTTTGAGGAAGCATTTTATGAGGAAGATTCTATCTTATATCATGTTGCTCGGCAAAGCAATTAAATTAAATGTGTTTGTCAATGTTTACTATTATTTTTTCAATTTGAATAATTCAAAAATATTGCCTCATTTTCATTAACTTAGTTTAATATTAACAAATTGAATGATGTTTTCGTCAATCTGAAGCAGCATATCTCCAAGTTGGCGATATATCGCTAAATGATTTACCAAGTTGTAAAATTTATCGTTAATCGTTACAGACAAATGGATAGAAGAGCATTTCTTATATATAAATGACTGTTGGCGAATTGTTAGGCGTCAAACATACAAAACTATTACTCAAAATATCTTCTCTCGTGAATGAAACGAACTAGATCCACAAGAATGATGTTAACATACTTATCGCATAATATTGCATATTTACATATATTTTACAATAGTTAATACTATTGTTAATGTTACATAATTTATTTATTAAATTTATTTGAAAGTTTTCAATTCATGTTCGCGTTCAAACAATTATGTCAATCATTTTCTGATCACAAATCCCATAAGAAGTTATTAATTTATATAACATTATTGAAAGTTCTGAATTTTTTATGATTTTTTCAGAATTTCATTCGAAAATGTGAATCTTATTTGAACTCGATTGAGTAAAAAATCAACACTTTCAGTATACATTAATTGTAATTTCTGTACCTAATTTCGCTTGAATCGCTCCATTTTATTCCTGATATATCGTCTCCATTGTCTCATTGTCATCGTGAGACTCATATACAGACAGATTTTACATCAAAACTGTTCGATTCGAGTTCGGGCATGTTTAATACGTGTAAAGTTAATATTAGAATTTTTAACCCCTTCGTTATACTTTCCCTATCAAATAATGTAATTTTAAGTGTGAGTAAGAAACAACTCCGGGCGTTAGTGGAATTTGTCAAACGCGTATAATAAATGCATCAACAGAGGGAGCACGTAACGTACGAGATCTGACATAGATAAATTTTTGCCGCCACAAATAAGACTAATATGAATATATATGTTTCTAAACTAAAAAATACACAAGAACAAAATTTTAACTGTGTCTAAAAGAAAAAATTTGATGTGGGCAACACATGACTTCCCTTATATAATGCAATGGATTTACAAGTTTTACAGTAAAAAAAAAATCTGATGTGGGCAGCACTTGACTTTCCTTATATAATGCACTGAATTTACTACTTCTACAGTAGATGGTGCTAAAATCGCGTACTCAGACGAGGAAAAAGCCGAGGCGCTCGCAAGCCATTATGAAAAACAATTCCAACCAAACCACGATCTAATGTGTCAGGACACCCTAAGAATGGTTAGTCAAACTTTAAATAACTTCAGGAATTCCCCAGTAACGGCTGAGATTGACCCAGCTACCCCGCAGGAGATAGTAGAAATTATTAAAAATCTCAAAAACCGTATAAGCCCAGGGCACGACAAAATCAGAAATATTGCGGTTAAAAACCTACCCTTAAACGTAATATGTTACTTGACTATCTTAATAAATAAAATATTAAAACTAAACTATTTCCCCAAAGAATGGAAGGAAGCGATAATTATAACAATCCATAAGCCTGGTGAGGATGCCACAATTCCAGCCAACTACAGACCAATTAGCTTGCTACCGACACTTAGTAAAATTACTGAGAAAATTATTCTTAAGAGACTGAACACGCACCTTAGTGAGAATGACATTATCATTCCGGAGCAGTTTGGATTTCGGCCAAAGCACTCCACCACTCATCAATTGCTGAGAGTGGTAGAGTACATATCTTCTGGTCTCAATAACAAGACACCCACAGCTGCGATTTTTCTGGACATACAAAAAGCCTTTGATAAAGTATGGCACTGTGGATTAGCGTACAAATTGATCACTTTAAAAGTCCCTGACGCTCTTGTCAAACTTTTAATCTCATACTTAAATAACAGACACTTTCAAGTCAGAGTAGGAGGTAACTTATCTACACCCAAGCTCATTAAAAGTAGTGTACCGCAAGGTTCTATCCTGGGCCCGACACTCTTTAACATATACCTGAACGACATCCCTAGGACTCCAAACACAGAGCTGGCACTCTATGCAGACGACAGTGCGATACTTGCAAAACACCCCTATGTCTCAGTAATGCACAGACAGCTACAACAACACTTAGACATACTCCAAACTTGGCTGGAAAAATGGCGAATAAAATTAAACCCCAATAAATGTCATTGGATTTATTTCTCTAGAAAACGTAAACCTCCGCCGCCTCTGTACATAAACAACCATGCCCTAAAAGCGGAAAAATCTACTAAATACCTAGGTGTAACGATAGATTCCCACCTAACCTGGAAACAGCACGTAACGAACTTAATCAAAAAAGCGTACATGGCCACAGGAGCCTTATACCCAATGATAGGAAACGGAAATCTAAGTTATCAAAATAAACTTCTAATTTATAAATCGGTCATCCGCCCGGGAATGCTGTATGCAGCACCCGTATGGGGATATGCCTGTAAAACTACAATAGACCTCCTAGAGACAAAACAAAACAAAATCCTACGGATTATCAGGAAAGCTCCCAGGTACTTAAGAAACTCGGTAATTAGGAATGACTTCAAAATAAAAACTGTTAGAGCCCAAATTAAAAAGCTAGCGCTTAAATTTTACAGAAATTTGCCATCCGTCCCAAACGAACTGTTATTCAATCTGCATGACTATGATCATCGCAAGGCCAAATCTCGTAAGAGACCCCGCGCTGTTCTAAACATCGATAATCGGAATTAAAAGATCCCACCTCAAACATCTGATTTTTAAATAAAACTCGCGACTTTTATTTTATAAAAAAAATATTCTAAACTCTAAACTGCCAAAACGCTAGGTAACCCTTAGATCTGCATCAACCCCCCAAACTGCTTAAACTCTAAATGTGCAACAAACTGCCACACTAGGAGCTAGGACAAATAATAAAAAGTAGTAAATAAAAACCTCGAACCTCCAATTAGGGTCACTGAATTAATGTCACAGTTTGACGATAAGAACCACATATTGAAACTGGAGATTAAAGGCGCTTCGCGCCTGGTGCTCTGTCTTGTACGACACTACGACTTCTACAGTGAAAAAATAGATTATTTTTATAGTAGATATTTATGTTCCTTCCAAGATATTGAATTTTCGTCAATCAGTCTTGATTTTCATTGATTTAGCGTCCTTTTCATCCATTTGGTGATTTTTCGTTAATTTAGCAACATTTAAAAAGTCGCCAAGTTGGCGATATTCCACCAAATTCGTCGTCAAAATCTCGCCAAGCGTTATGGACGGAGAAATAAGTTATTCTTACATCAGATATATGACTATTGGCGTTCAAATACAAAAGTATTACTCAAAGTATCTTTTTTTATGAATGGAACGAGCTAGATCCACGATAATGCTGTCGCTAAATTTATCAAGTTTCAAGCATCTCTGAACACGAAGCGGGCGTTTTTGAGGTAATGTATGTATGTGAATGATATATGAGTCGGTGCAAACGATATCTCACGAAATGAAGAGATTTAAACAAAATTTGGTACAGAAATCCCAATCTGTGAATATTGGAAGCCTGTTGTTTTTACAAGCAATCGAATGTTCAGAACCTTCCTAAATTTTCAAACGAAATTTTGAAAAATTCATCAAAAAATTAAAACATTCAATAACATTACGTAAAATTATCAATTCTTATGCAATATTTTATTAGAAAACGATTGACAAACTTTAGAACGCTAGCATGAACCGTTCTCGAGATATTGCACATTTTTCAAACAAATTTATCACAAAGTTAAAAAAAGTATTAACTATTGTGAAATCTGTTAACGTTTCATATGTAACATTATGCGATAAATTTATTATCATCATTCTTGCGGATCTAGCTCGTCCCTTTTAGGAGAGAAGACACTTTGGGTAATCGCTTTTTAATTTGACGCCATTCGTCGTTTATCTACTATAAGAATAACCTACGTCTCCATCTACAATGCTTGACGAATTTGAAGGAATATCGCCAACTTAGTTTTTTAATTGTTGCCAACTTGACAAAAATATAGCCAAATTGATAAAAATCTCATCAAGTTGATAAAAATGACGCTGAATCAACGAAAATTATGACTAATTGATGAAAATTCAATCTTTTGGAAAGAATAAAAGACTACTATAAGAAAAACTTCTCTCCCCGTCTGTAACGCTTGGCGAAATTTTGTGGAGAATTTGGCGGCATATCGCCAACTTGGCGACTTTTTTAAATGTTGCCAAATTGAAGAAACTGTTACCAAATTGATAAAAATGTCATCAAATTAATAAAAATTTTGCCAAATTGATAAAAATGAAGCCAACTGGGATGCAGTGTTTTGTAAATTTTGAATTCCATCATATGATGGGCATACCTTTGATTACATATGAAATGATCTTTTAAATGTTGCCAAGTTGGCGATATCTAGAAGAACATTTCCCACATTGACGATAATACCGTCAAAATTGCAAAAATAACTTCAAATTAATGAAAATAACGCCTGATTGATGAATTTATTATTAAAATATGGACTATATTACTTATTCAGGTTGCTATCATTATTAATAATTATTAATTTAGAGTTGCGCTAAATACAAGTTAATTGAGTACGAAATAGTTCACAATAGTCCGGAAAAGAACCAAGTGTACAATCTAACGTTACACACATTGTGCCGGGGATCTTTTCAGCACTTTTTCATCGATAAAGAAGTATATTCATGGCATTACATAAGGAAAGTCAAGTGTGCCCAGATCAGACTTTTCTTAGTATTATATTTGCTGTATACGCGTTCTTCCTACAGAATATATAAAGCAAAAAATCTAAATTCACCATTTGCTGTAACCTTTAACAGTTGGGGTCTTTATAATAATTCTCACTAAAAGGAAAGAACAATACATTACAACACAACAATTGGATCTCTCTATATTAAAAAAAAATATTCACCCTTTGAAGTGTCTAGAATTAATGATTTTCAACAACATCAATTCTGAACAGTAATTCAAAATTAAATTAGTGAAAGATTTTATTCTTTTGTTATCGTCTTACAAAAAAAAAAAAAAAAAAAAAATCTGATGTGGGCAGCACATGACTTTCCTTATATAATGCAATGAATATATTACTTTTACAGTAAACAAAAAAATAGATTATTTTCATAGTAGATATGTATATTATTTCCAAGATATTGAATTTTCGTCAATGAGTCGTCATTTTCATTGATTTAGCGTCATTTTTATCCATTTGACGAGTTTTTCGTTAATTTAGCAACTATTAAAACAGTCGACAGTCGACATTCCACCAAATCCGTCGCCAAAATCTCACCAAGCTTTATAGACAGAGAAGTAAGTCATTCTTACAGCAGATAAATGACTATTGGCGTTCAAATACAAAAGTATTACTCAAAGTATCTTTATTCATGAATGGAATGAGCTAGATCCACGAGAATGATGTCACCCTATTTATCGCATGGTATTACATATGAAAAGTGAACAATTTTCTCAATACGAAATATTTTTTTTATTTTATATGATTTTTTGATAATTTTTTTGAAAAATGCGCAATATCTCGAGCACGGTTCATGTTAGCGTTCTAGAATTTATGTCAATCGTTTTCTAATGAAAAATTACATGCGAAATGTGTGTTTGTGTAACTTTATTAGAAGTTTTGATTTTTTGACGATATTTTCAAAATTTCGCTTGAAAGTTTAGGGAGGTTCTGAACATTCGATTGCGTATAAAAATAATAAGCTTTCAGTGTTAATGGATTGCAATTTTTGTACCAAATTTTGTTCGAATCAGTCCAATCGTTCGTCAGTTATCGTCTCCACAGACTCACTGACACACACACACACACACATACTTTCACACACACACAGACATCACTTCAAAAATGTTCGATTCGTGATCAGCGATGCTTAAAACGTGCTCTCCCGTCGAAAACACGAATTCGAATTTTCGACCCCGTCACAATACTTTCCTTATACATTATGTATATAAGAAAAGTAAAAATAGTTGAAGAAGTCGCCGCTGAGGCTGTTTGGCATATTTCGTTTTTCTCAAGTCTCTCTGTAACGTACGACAAAATGTATACTATATAAAAATATCAAAGTTCGTACATTTTTAGAGAAATGTTAAGGGAACCCACTGAACGGTGGTTCTTCGATTTAAAATTTAGTTAGGAATTATTTTATGTCAAAGTCAAAGGAAGAGTTTTTGAGCTGTGAGTTCGCGTCCTGCACATACTGGCAATAGGAAGACCTCCAATTTTTGTTAACATGTACCTACATAGCAGAATTTTTGCTGGAAAGAATCCTTTTATTACTTTCCTTATATACAATAATATATAATGAAAGTATTGTGACGGGGTCGAAAATTCGAATTCGAGTTCATTTTTTTCGATGAAGGTTTAAGTTTTCAAATATAATAAATTAATGTAGTATTGTGATAAGTTTTAAAATATTACCGAGGAATGTATTGCATTTTAGACATGTTTAAATAAAATTGCATTGAAGTTGGAAAGTGTTTCATAATCAATGCTTTAAGCATGATTGATCTTTCTTGTTTTTAATTGAACCTGGGTTGAAAAAATGAAAAACATGGAACCCTATGGGACCTATTTTTTCAAACATTTTTAAAGCGAAGTTAAAATTCGCAATTGCTTCGAAAATTTTAGGGAATATTCAAATTATCCCATAAAATATACAAAAAAAATGAGCAAAATATGTTTGGTAATTTTTTAATAAAAATTAAAATAATGATAACACCCATATTATTATGAAGAGATCACGTGACACATTTCAAATTAAAAAAAGGCATCCATATTATTTACCAGTGTCAAAATCGTGAATTTTAAAGTTCTTTAAATTTATAATCAGTGTTGCATCCGTTCTGAAATCGCTTTATTTTTGCTTATTTTCTGTGCAACTATATTCTGCGCCAACGCAATTACAATACTTTTGAGTTTAAATGATCATCAAACTTTGATTATTTCTACAACGAAGCCTAATTTTAACGTATGCAGAATGTAAACAAATCAAGCTGTAAGATGAGTTGTATAAGAATTGTTAAATTTCATTAACGCAAAATTATTTAGCTCTGGAGTCTGGAATATAGGTTTTATGAATGAAATATTCATTTATTTTACATAGAGAAGCAGACGTTTTTACAGCATTGCATTTTTCGATGAAGTTTTAAGTATGGAGTTAAAAATTACTTTTACCTCCATGGTTTTAAGTTTTTAAGTAAAATAAATTATTGTAGTACTGTGATAATTTAAAAAATATCACTGCTGAATGTATCGTATTTTAGAGATGTTTTAATAAAATTGCATTGCGATTGGAAAGTGTTTTATAATCAATGCTTTATGCATGATTGGTCTTTCATGTTTTAAATTTTTATGTAGCTTATGAACTATTACGTTTTTATGCACTTTTGAAGAGAAAAATGTTCTTTAGTGTGGAAAAGAATTTAAATGGTGGAGTCGATTGGGAGCACGAGAACAGTTGTGTGCGCTGGCCGGGTTGGAAAAGATCGCGAAGCGAAATCCGGGAGTTAGTAAGTGTTCGCGAATAATGGACAGACCCCGAACAGCGTACGCCTGCCTAACGGGCGACACG
The DNA here is from genome assembly GCA_951213105.1 of Amaurobius ferox. Taxonomy (NCBI): domain Eukaryota; kingdom Metazoa; phylum Arthropoda; class Arachnida; order Araneae; family Amaurobiidae; genus Amaurobius; species Amaurobius ferox. The sequence goes on along the minus strand of OX578149.1, from coordinate 119,258,453 downwards.
GAAAAGCTCGTAAAGCCATCTCATCGAGCTCCAGCGAGGAGTCGTAGCCCCTATCTACAAGGATTGGCGATTGGCAAGCATGGGAAGGCGCCCCCTAGCATTAAAATAACAATGATTCATATTTCTTCAAAATACAATGATTCATATTTGTACAATGATTCATATTTCTTCAAGAATAAGCAGACAGAAAGTTAATGATAGGAAATATACATTTAGCATTCCGCATATTTCAGCATGTATTGTACTCCAAGTAGCAAAGTTATGAAATTCCATTGAACACATATCATAAATATATCATTACCACTTACCTCTCATTCAAGAACTATACTTATTTTTGTAATCCTATGTAGACCGTAGAATAAAATTCTTTGGAATAGTTTTGAAAAATAAACACTTTCCAAAAAAGTGTTATGCTTAATATTGTTTACTAAAATTTTAAGTAAAGTTTTTACAAGCTTAAATCTTAATTTAAACTGGCTTCCTAAAGTTAAGCACGGAAGGTAAAATCAACGAAAATGGAAAAATAAATCTTTGATTAACTCAAAATTGTACATGAAGGTAACAAATTCGTGGTTTATCCAAACAAAAAGGTTGAAAATCATTTGAAAGTGAATTAAAAATTTATCTCTGAGTTTGGTGGGAGATTTTTTGCGCTGATTAGTCACTTCCGGAAAACATGAATTTAAAATGGAAAATCTATCTCCATGGTTTATTTTTCACAAGCTTTTACTCAACAATGGAAAGTATAAAGAAATCAAAATAGTTATTTAATTTCGCAGTTTTTGAGGAAGATTCTATCTTATATCATGTTTCTCAGAAACGCAATCAAATTAAATCTGTCTGTTAATTTTAATTATTATCTTTTCGATTTGAATAATAAATAAATGGATATAAAAATATATTTTAGAAAAGAAAGGTTTGATTTTTCTTTTTATATTAATTGCGGACTGCATGCATCACTTTCATTTATTTTGGCAAAGAGTTTTTAAGCTTTTATATTATGTTTAGCTTATAAAGTCATATATTGTGTTTACCCAATAAATTCATTTATCCAATTGTTGAAACAGACAAAAAAGAGTAGAACGGCATATCTGCTAATACTATTTTAGTGTTTTTATTTTGTATATACAAACGGGATTAGGATGTTTTATTCTTCAGATCTGCAAATTCAGAGTTGCGGATTTGGCGGAATATTGCTAACTTTGCAACTATTCTTAAACTTTACCAAATTGACAAAAATGTCGCCAAATTGTTAAAAACGACACAAAACAATAAAATAAAATTTGTTTTTTTAAAGGGAGTACTGAAATTATGTTTCGGTAGCAATTGTCTGTCAGTCCATCCATCCTACTTAGTAACACATTAAGGAAATTTTGAAATATCACCAAATTGATAAAAATGTTTGTAAATACATAAAAATATCATGAAATTGATGAAATTTCGCTTAATAACTGAAATTAATTGTGTTTCGTTAAGGGATAGTATTGTGATAATGTTTCGTCAATTTGTGGCAAAATGGGACTATCAGTTCTGGAGTCCCACTTGGCGATAAATTTGGCGACTTTTTAAATTATCGTTAAATTGACGAAAATGTCGGCATACCTTCCAAGGAGATCGCATTATTTAGAAGAAATGATTTTCATCTATTTGTTTAAGCAAATGATATCATGTCGTTTAGCAATGGATGTAAATCCAACGTGTTATGCGGCATACGATTTTTATTAAATCTTTTTCGATTTGAATAATAAAGATATGTATATAAAATAAATTTCATTGACATTGCATTTTTGACTATAGAATATCAATTACGGTCTTCAGGTTTAAACATTATTATTATTGATATTTTCGGGGATTATTGATTCAGGGATTATTGATATTTTCAAGTTATTATGTCATTGTTTTATTATGACAAAAATTGTTTAAACTCATATATTGTACGTAGTATGAGTAATCTTCTACAAATGCACGGGTTATAATATAAGTAGTAAAGGTATATTGGCATATAATTTGATATATATTGGCATATATTGCAATCAATTACGACCTTCTGGTATAAAAATTACGGGGATTATTTATATTTTCAATTTATTAATTCATCTGGGTTTTTTTTTGGCAAAGATTTTTGAGACTCATATTGTAATACGGGTAATCTTCTACTAACACACTGGCATATTTTCTAATCTGTGACAATATAAGTAGTACGGGGATATATCCATATATATTCCCATATAATTTTAGTGTTTTCAATCTGGCATATATTGGAGTCAATTACGGGTTTATTGACATTTTCACTTTATACATGTAATGTACTAATACAGGTTATATCTTCTAATATTCGAGTACATTAGTAGTACGAGTCCCATACAATTTGATTGCTTTCATTTTTCATACATTGATTCAATTCTTTTTTTTTTTTTTTTTTTTTTTTTTTTGTAAATTTGCTTACAAAAGGGGCCAGGATATTTTATTCTTCAGATCTGCCTGTGAAGATAATTTTGTACAGCGTGAACAAAGATTCTTAAACTTCTTTTTAGGAGCATTGTATTAAATATTTTAGCAGAACGTTTGGATTAAAAATGTCATTTAGTATACCATAGGAATTTGCACATGATTGTGAATTTTAAGTTTCTCTATATCATATACTCCGTACGAACAACGGTATGCTGCTAGTAAGCAATATAATCCATATATTAAAATATTTTAATAATAAACTTATCATGTAAGGGTCATTTTCATTAACTTGGAGTTGTTTTTGTAATTTTGACGATATTTTCATTAATCTAGGGTTAAATATCTCTACATTGGAGATCATTCCTTACATTATCACCAAGTTAACCAAATCTATCGCCAAGTGTTAGAAATATACGGAGAAAAAAGCATTACTTATATACCAGACGATAAGCCCGTCATATGACGAAATTAAAAATTTGCAGAACATTACCTCCTATTTAGCGTCATTTTTAATCAATTTCACTACATTTTTACTGTCAGACGTAGAAATTTGTTATACATCTTTCTTCTTATAGCCTTTCCAAGTTATAAAAATTTCATCAATAAATCATCATCTTAATTCAATTAGCATCATTTTTATTTCATTGAATTAGCATCATTTTTAGCAACATTTCAAAGATCGCTAAGTTGGCGATATTCCGCCAATATTGTTGATAAAATTTCGCCAAGCGTTATGGACAGAGAAATAGGTCATTCTCAGTAGATAAATGACTAATGGTGGCAAAATTTAAAACTATAACCCAAAGTATCTTCTTTTGTGAAGGGAACGAGCCATATCTACGAGATTGTTGATATCAAATTTATTGCATAATATTACATATGAAAAGTTAACATATTTCGGAGTAGTTAATACTTTTTACATTCCTTATATACATAGTATAATGTAGCATTGTGACGGAGCCAAAAATTCGAAATCTAGTTTTTGATGAGAGAGCACGTTTCAAGCATCTCTGAACACGAACCAGATGTTTTTGAGGTGATGTGTGTGTGTGTATGTATGTATGTGTGTGTGTGTGTCAGTGAGACTGTGGAGACGACACCTCACGAACGAATTAAAGGATCTGGACAAAATTTGATACAAATATCATAATCAGTGAATACTGGAAGCCAATTGTTTCTACACGCAATCGAATGTTAAGAATTCGCCTAAAATTTGAAATGAAGTTTTAAAAAATCATCAAAAAATGAAAATATTCAATGAAGTTACTTAAAGTTACGTAAATTTTTCAAGTAATTTTTCATTAGAAAACTATAGACATAAACTTTAGAACGCTATAGCATGAACTGTTCTCGAGAAATTGCACATTTTTCAAATAAATTTATCAAAAATCACATAAAATTAAAAAAGTATTTACTTTTGTAAAATCTGGTTACTTTTCATATGCAATATTATGCGATGAATTTATTATCATCATACTTGTAGATGTAGTTCGTTCCATTCACGGCAGAAGATACTTTGAGAAATAGCATTCTTATTTGACGCCATTTGAAGTTTATCTACTAGTATAAGAATAACCTATTTCTACCACCACAATGCTTAATTAAATTTTGGCGATGTATTTGGTTTTTTAGGAATATCAAATTGACGAAAATTTCGCCAAATTGATAACAATTTCACGAAATTCATAAACATCACGCTATATCAATGAAAATGAAGACTGACAAAATTCCAATATCTTGGAAAGTGTACTCGTATAAGAATCTACTATAAGGGGAAATACTTTGGGATAGGTTCGTATTTGGACGCAATTAGTCTTTTATCTACTAGAAGAATAACCTATTTCTCCAACCATAATGCTAGACGAAATTTTGGCGATGAATTTTGAGGAATATCGCCAGCTTGCAGAGTTTTTAAGTGTCGCCAAATTGATCAAAATGTTGCCAAATTGTTTAAAAAAAAATGTCTCCAATTAGGTAAGAATTACGCTAAATCAATCAAAATGACAATAATCAATGAAAAATCAATATTTTGGAAAGAACATAAGAATAACCCATTTCTTTGTCTGTAACACTTGGCGAAATTCTGGCGACGAACTTTAGATGGCATATCTCCAACATCGCTAGTTTTTATTAAATGTTACAAAATTGATAAAAATGTTTTCGATAAAATGCCAAATTGATTAAAATATATCCAAATTAATAACAAGAAAGATCAATCATGCTTAAAGCATTGATTATGAAACACTTTCCAACTTCAATGCAATTTTATTTAAACAAGTCTAAAATGCAATACATTCCTCGGTAATATTTTGAAACTTATCACAATACTGCATTAATTTATTATATTTGAAAACTTAAACCTTCATCGAAAAAAATGAACTTCATTCAAATGACGGCATTGAAATATAAATTGCCTGGTTTAAACATCTCTAAAATGTTACACATTCCTCGGTAATAGTTTTAGAATTATCATAATACTACGATAATTTATTATATTTGAAAACTTCATCGAAAACAACTGAAATTAATTCAAATGACGTCATAGAAAAAATAAGACGCCTGGATCTCTCTATAAAAACAAGATTTCATTCATAACTTTCTCCCATTCATTTCATTCATCACAATACTATAATAATTTATTTTATTTAAACATTTTGTTTAAGACCATGGAGCTACAAAAAATTAAACTCTATGCTTGAAACTTCATCGAAAAAAATCGTCCTTCTCTTTATGAAATCAATTAATATTTCATTCATATCAGCCATGCAGACTCCATGGAATAAATTATTTTGTGTTAAAAAAATACAGGAATTCTAATACAACTCATTCTATATATTTTGCTGTTTACATTTTACATGAGTGAAAAGTAGGTTTAGTTGTAGAAATAATCAAATTTAGATGAGCATTTAAACTCAAATATATTGTCATTGCGTTGTTTCTATATGTAGATGCACAGAATTTAAGCAAAAATAAAGTAGTTTTAGGACGGATACAACACTCAATATGAATTAAAAAGAACTTAAAAAAATCACGATTTTGAAACAAGATGGAAGCCATATATCATTTTGAAGTGGGTCATGAGATCGTTTCATATCATGGTCACGTGATCGTTTCATATAAGAGGTGTAATTATTATTTTAATTTTTATTTTAAAAACTACTGAATATATTTCGCTGAATTTTTTTTTATATATTTTATGGAACAATTTGAATATTACCTAATATTTTCGAAGCAATTTGTGAATTTTAAAACCGCTTAAACAATGTTTGAAAAATTAGGTCCCATAGGGCTCAATGTATTTCATTTTTTCGACCCGGGTTCAATCTAAAATTAATTGGCTTTATAATATTCCATTTATATTCCCATAGGTTCTACAGACCGTCTGAACAACATACTAAAATTTTATTTTGATTAAGTCATTTTTACGGCAGTTATCGTGCTAACGAACAGACAGACAGACAGACAGACAGACAGAATGAACAAAGTCATAAACACTTTTCAACTTTGTTGTAAAGTGTTAAAAAAATGATGCCAAATGGAATGCAATATTTTACAAATTTTTAATTCCGTCGTATGATGGACTTTCCTTTTATTATATAATAAATGCTCTTCTAAATATCGCTAACTTGGCGATATTTAGTCCCACATTGACGAAAATATAGTTCAAATTCAAAAAAATGACGCCAAGTTAATAAAAATGATGCCTAATTAATGAATTTATTAAAATATTTAAATACATGGACTATATTGCTTATTGAGGATATCAATATTGATTATTGATTATTGTTAATTTAGAGTTGCGTAAAATATAAGTTAATTGGGTACGAAATAGATTTACCGGAAAAGCGTCAAATGAACAATTTAACGTTACAAATATTGTGGCATGGTTTTTTTCATCACCTTTTCACCGTTAAATAAGTAAATTCATTGCATTATATAAGGAAAGTCATGTGCTGCCCACATCAGATTTTTTTTTGTTTTGGAATGCTAATATAATAAACAAAATATGCCGATAAATAACTTTGCATTAGTCTGGTTCTACTTTATTATACTTTCATAGTGTACATGCCAAAAAAATACCAAGCTATATTGGAAATAAGGGTTTTGAAACTTTTATAGTAGTTTTATGAAATCTAGAAGAATCTCAAGGAAAATTGATTGCGGATTCCTCCGAAATCAACACAAACTATCTAAATTGATATTCCTCATTCTTATGAAAATAAGAAAAACAAGAAAGTTCAATCATGCATAAAGCATTGATTATGAAACACTTTCCAACTTCAATGCAATTTTATACAAGAAAGATCAATCATGCTTAAAGCATTGATTATGAAACACTTTCCAACTTCAATGCAATTTTATTTAAACAAGTCTAAAATGCAATACATTCCTCGGTAATATTTTGAAACTTATCACAATACTGCATTAATTTATTATATTTGAAAACTTAAACCTTCAACGAAAAAAATGAACTTCATTCAAATGACGGCATTGAAATATAAATTGCCTGGTTTAAACATCTCTAAAATGTTATACATTCCTCGGTAATAGTTTTAGAATTATCATAATACTACGATAATTTATTATATTTGAAAACTTCATCGAAAACAACTGAAATTAATTCAAATGACGTCATAGAAAAAATAACACGCCTGGATCTCTCTATAAAAACAGGATTTCATTCATAACTTTCTCCCATTCATTTCATTCATCACAATACTATAATAAGTTATTTTATTTAAACATTTTGTTTAAGACCATGGAGCAACAAAAAATTAAACTCTATGCTTGAAACTTCATCGAAAAAAATCGTCCTTCTCTTTATGAAATCAATTAATATTTCATTCATATCAACCATGCAGATTCCATGGACTAAATTATTTTGTGTTAAAAAAATACAGGAATTCTAATACAACTCATTCTATATATTTTGCTGTTTACATTTTACATAGATGAAAAATAGGCTTAGTTATAGAAATAATCAAATTTAGATGAGCATTTAAACTCAAATATATTGTCATTGCGTTGTTTCAGTATGTAGATGCACAGAATTTAAGCAAAAATAAAGTAGTTTTAGGACGGATACAACACTCAATATGAATTAAAAAGAACTTAAAAAAATCACGATTTTGAAACAAGATGGATGCCATATCTCATTTTGAAGTGGGTCATGTGATCGTTTCATATCATGGTCACGTGATCGTTTCATATAAGAGGTGTAATTATTATTTTAATTTTTATTTAAAAACTACTGAATATATTTCGCTGAATTTTTTTTATATATTTTATGGAACAATTTGAATATTACCTAAAATATTCGAAGCAATTTGTGAATTTTAAATCCGTTTAAAAAATGTTTGAAAAATTAGGTCCCATAGGGCTCAATGTATTTCATTTTTTCGACCCGGGTTCAATCCAAAACTAATTGGGTGATATTATTCATTTATATTCCAATACGTTCTACAGACCGTTTGAACAACATACTAAAATTTCATTTTGATTAAGTCATTTTTACGGCAGTTATCGTGCTAACGGTCAGACAGAAAGAATGAACAAAGTCATAAACACGTTTCAACTTTGTTGTAAAGTGTTAATAAACATCTCTAAAATGTGATACATTCCTCGGTAATATTTTTAAAATTATCACAATACTACATTAATTTATTATATTTGAAAACTTCAAACATCATCGAAAAAAATTAACTTTATTCAAATGACGGCATTGAAATATAAATTGCCTGGTTTAAACATCTCTAAAATGCGATACATTCCTGTGTAATATTTTAAAAATTATCATAATACTACAATAATTTATTAAGTTTGAAAGCTTCATCGAAAACAAATGAACTTTATTCAAATGACGTCATCGAAATATAAATCGCCTGTATATAAAAGCAGCATTTCATTCATAAACATTTTTCCAATCCTTTCATGCATCACAATACTATTATAATTTATTTTATTTAAAAACTTAAAACCATGGAGGTACAAGTAATTTAACTCTGTGCTTAAAACTTCATCGAAAAAGTCATTTGTTTCTTTGCGTAAAATCAATGAATGTTTCATTCATATCAGTTATATTGCAGACTCCATGAGCTAAATAATTTTGCGTTAAAGAAATTGAGCAATTCTTATACAATTCATTCTACATCTTTTGGTGTTTACATTTTCCACAACTGAAAATTAGGCTTCGTTGTAGTAATAATCAAAGTTTGATAATCATTTAAACTAAAATATATTGTAATTGCTTTGTTTCAGTATGTAGATACACAGAATTTAAGCAAAAATAAAGCGGTTTAAGACGGATACAACACTAAATATGAATTAAAAATAACTTAAATCACAATTTTGACACAACATGGATGCCCCGGCCATTCAATTTGCTGCTCTAAGTCCTTAGACGAGCCGAATGGTCTGGGCTTTCGACAACATGGATGCCATATTTTATTTTGAAGTGGGTCATGAGATATTTTCATATCATGGTCAGGTGATCGTTTCATATAAGTGGTGTTATTAATATTTTAATTTTTATTTAAAAAACTACTGAATATATTTCGCTGAATTTTTTTTTTATATATTTTACGGAACAATTTGACTATTACCTAATATTTTCGAAGCAATTTGTGAATTTTAAATCCGCTTAAAAATGTTTGAAAAATTAGGTCCCATAGGGCTCAATGTATTTCATTTTTTCCACCCGGATTCAATCTAAAACTAATTGGGTGATATTATTCATTTATATTCCCATAGGTCCTACAGACCGTCTGAACAACATACTAAATTTTCATTTTGATTAAGTCATTTTTACGGCAGTTATCGTGCTAACGGACAGACAGACAGACAGACGGAATGAACAAAGTCATAAACACTTTTCAACTTTGTTGTAAAGTGTTAAAAATTGGGTGAAATTATTAATTTAGATTCCCATACTTCCACAGACCGTCTCAACAACATACTAAAATTTCAAAATATAAAATTTCGAATAAAAAGTCATTTTTACGGCAGTTATCGTGCTAACGGACAGACAGGCAGACATACAGACAGACAGAATAAACAAAGTCATAATGTTGTAAAGCGTTAAAAAATTGATGTGGACAGCACTTGACTTTCCTTATATAATACAATGAATTTACTTCTTTAACGGTGAAAAAGTGATGAAGAGATCCAAGGTACATTGTTTGTAACGTTAAATTGTACATTTGGCGCTTTTTCGGATGACAACATGTGAAACTATTTCTTACCCTATTAACTTAAACTTTACACCTCTAAATTAACAATAATCAATATTGAGAGCATCCTAATAAGCAATATATTCCATATATATATATATATATATATATATATATTAGCAATATAGTGCATATTGTCAATCAAGGGAATAATATCTCCAAGTTGGCGATACTTTGCTAGATTATTCGACAAGGTCGCTAAATACATCACCAAGTGTTACAGACAAACGGAGAGAAAAGCATTTCTTATATACTAGAACAGGGTTTCTCAACCTGTGGTCAGCGGACCCCCAGGGTTACGCCACAAGAGCCGAGGGGGTCCTCTACAAGGGCCGAGGGCGTCCGCTTCAGTAGACTAGGAAAGGAAAAAATATTTAAAAAAATTGTAATTAAAACAAAATTTAATTCTCTATTGACAAAATAACTTTCTAGAATTTTCTATTTCTGGAATTACTTTCTGAAAGAACATGTGATGTCACTGGGGTCTAGATTAAGAGAGTATTTTCTGTCTTCCGATGAAAATATTGATTGGATGAAAAATCCATTCCTGAAAACAGAAAACGAATTGCCACCTAATGAAGAAGATCAACTTATTGAACTATCTTGTGATTCGTCTTTGAGGATAATATTTCCTTCAATGGCATTACTTGATTTTTGGTTAGATACACAACCCTTGTATCCTCATGTTGCTAGAACAGCTATAAAATTCTTGATGTCTTTCGCAACCACTTACCTGTGTGAATCTATCTTTTCATCTCTCGTCTAAATAAAATAAATTCAGAAATAGACTCAATGTGGAACCAGACCTGCGATTAAAAATATCTTCTTTGGAATCCGACATTCAGAAACTGACAACATCAGCCATCGCACTGACGAAAAACTAGTGCAATTTGATTACTAAATTTTGAATTAAGTATAAAAAGAATTATAGAATAAACACTTACTTTCACCGTGTATTTTGCCATACCTTCCAAATCGGCAAAATATTTTTTTACATTTTATTTTTCCTTTGGGGGAAGGGGGGAGCGCATTCATATAGCATGAGCATAGAGAAGGCCGAAACCTGCTAAAGGTTGGGAACCCCTGGACTAGAAGGTATACCCAACATATGACGGAAATCAGAATTTATGTTAGAATTTTTATTTTAATCAAAAACATTACTTCACATATGCCGTTATTTTAATCAATGTGGCAACATTTTTGTCACCATAGCAACATTTAAAATAATCGCCAAGTTGGCGATTAAATTTTCCGCCAAGCGTTACGGACGGAAGGAGAAATTGATTATTCTTATAGTCTAGTCTTATGTTTTTTTTCGATATTGAACTTCCATCAATCAATCATAATTTTCATTGATTTAGAGCAATTTCCATCAATTTCGCGACATTTTCGTAAAATTGGTAACATTTCAAAAAGTCGCCAAGATAGCGATATTCCGCCAAAATCTCTTCAAGCGTTATGGAGGGAGAAATAAATTATTCTTATAGCAGATAAATGACCATTGGCGTCCAAATACAAAAGTATTACTCAAAGCGAACACATTTCACAATAGTTAATATATATTTTTTATTTTATATGATAATTTGATAAGTTTTTTTAATAATGTGCAATATCTCGAGATTGGTTTCTGCTAGCGTTCTAAAATTTATGTCAATCGTTTTCTAATGAAAAATTACATAAGAAATGTCTATTTACGTAACTTTATTAAAGGTTTTGAATTTTTGATGATGTTTTCAATATTTCACTCAAAAATTTAGGTTCTGATTGAGTATAAAAACAATAGGCTTCTAGTATTAACGGATTGCAGTTTTTGACCAAATTTCATTCGAATTTCTCCATTCGTTCGTGAGATATCGTTTCCACAGATTCACTGACACACACATGTACATGTGTTCGATTAGTATTCAGGATTGCTTAAAACGTGCTCTTTCATCGAAAACTCGAATTCGAATTTTCGACCCCGTCACTATACTTTCCTTAATCATTATACTATGTATATAAGGAAAGTAATAAAACAGATCCTCTCCCACAAAGCACATTGTAAGAAAATTAACATTGCCCCTTTCATCCCGCCTCTTGAGTGACAGATGGATGAACCAGAACAGGATGTGAGTTTATCACATACAAAGCACAGCACAAAAGGAGATTTCTTATGACAGACAGTACTGTAGAATTGTGAACTAACTACAGTGTCAATAATGCAATTTCCTCTGTTAACCATCGAGGTGAGATAGAGTCATTAAAAAGAAGCTACGGACAGGAAGGCTCCGTAATGTTAAATTCCGAAACCACTAGGTGGCGCTGATGCTGTAGGGAATTTGAGGAATAGGGACATCCTGATTCCTGAGGGGAAAATATTCAGTATTGTGTTTTGCTTGTGTAGTGTTGGTGTGTTACAGAAAATCTGAGCACGTGGTAAGTTTTAATGATCATTATTTCCTTTAATTTCGTTTAATCCTTTAAGTTTCCGGTAAAACCGGATAATAGACCCCCACTCATTTTTCTAAGTACAAATATGTATTCCAAAAAGTTTATACGTGTTTAAATCTTTGCAAATCGATCGAAAAAGATCTGTAAAAACAAGAGTCAACGAATTCGATCGAAAAAGGTCTGATGAAATACACAGAAGACTATTACTGCCTATTAAAATGCAGATTCCCAAACAGCCGAGCGCTGATTGGATGTCAGAAACCGATTATGAAACCAGAAACCGATTAGAATTACCCCCAATTCCAAGCTGATCAATAATTTTAGACTCGGTTATAGTGTAATGACAAAACAAATACAAATTGATAAGCATCAATAATTAAAAATATTTAAAAAGTAATATACATTGTAAATTTTATGTACTTGTGAAATTTAAAGTCAATATTTTATATAAATTTAATAAAATTGTTGATTCTTTTATTACATAATGTTAAAATAATTATTTACAATATTATTAACTGCATATCAAATGTCTTTGCCTATATTCCAATGCAAAAGTATCATTTTTTAAGTTTAATCAATATTTTCAAAAATCCTAAAAATATCAAATAAAAGATTATATTAAAAAATAGGCCTAAATATATCATGACATAATCACTAAGTAAATCTTAAGTGTTTATCTTTTTATGTTAGGGAGCCATTCTCTTCCAAATAATAAAAAAGAAAAATACTGTCAAATCGCTCCACAAAAATATCCTGCCCAATATTTTGAAAAAAAAAATCTAATTCCAGTCTTTCTACCAAAAACATTCTATATTTTACGTTTAAGAGCCGTTTTATTCGAAAGTTTGATAAAACTGAAATATATATAAAACATGGAAGTCCTTCTGTCCAAATTGTGAAAAAAAAGCGAAGTCCAATTGGAGCCGTTCTGTCTGAAAGTTTGAAAATTTTACAAGTCACGTCTTCTACCGAAATATATATGGGAGCCGTTCTGTCTCAATTGTGGAAAAAAAGCCAAGTCCAATCGTACTGTCGAAAAGCCGTTCTGTCTAGAAAATTCCCTATATTTCCCCTACAGATTTTCAAAAATTCCCTATCTTCAGTGGTCAAAAAAATTTCTAAGTTTTAACATTAGGAGCCTTCCTGTCCCTAGCCGCTTGTGAGGAGCCTTATGAGCGGCCGTGACCCGACTACTACGCAGACGGATGTAGTACGCGTTATATATCATAAAACGATAACTCCGCTCCATGCAATAACGATTCGACATATTTAATTCGCGTAGCGGATTTATAAAATTAAGCGCCTTCTTTTAACGAGTGTATGTAATCCGCATGCAATAACGATATATACCTTGTGCAGACGCGTGCAAATCGTGTGATATTGTGTTATGAACATGCGCACTATGCGGGCTTATGGATTAACAGATTAGCCCGTTGCACGACATCCGCATAGCAGATTTGAAACACAAAATAACCTCCCCTCATATGAGCGGACTTGTCTTTGATCCGCTCCGCGGACCCATGCAGTAATAATAATAATCAAGCTCATTTAATAACGATACGCCCGCTTTAGGGACGTATGCAGTAGCTGTCGTTCGCGTACTCGGCCGCTATGCGAGTTTACGGCTAAAGATACGGATGCGGCGCAGACGCATGAACGTACATTGCTTGCACTATTAATAACTCTGCCCCATGGAATAATGATTAACTTATCAGCTAAACATTTGCCAATCCATAGTTCAAAACCTTATACGGTGATTTTATGGAGCTTCCTGGAATTTTGTTTAGTTATTTAAATCAGGCTTTTTTTTTTTTTTTTTTTTTTAATCAATATATAACAACAAACAATTAACAAATATTTTCAACGTTTAAATATATCTTATCCCTTAAAATCATCAAACCTCATTGACTAATGAGAAAATACTAAAAATCAAAATTTAATATTCCCTTTTCAAAATTAATAAACTCTAAATTTATATAAATTCAATAATTGTAATTGCTAATAAACCCAATTGCTCAAGACTATAATTGCATTTGATATAGAAGTAGCATTTATTCAATGATAAATTTGTTCTCAACAAAAGAAACATTTTCATACCTTAGTGGTGGTGGCTCCAGCCCGATGAAGCCAAAATTGTTTTGAATGAATAACATTTTGTAAAATAAAACTTCAGTAAAGTTCAATAAAGCTATTCGATTTTTTCAGATTCATTTATATTATTTACATGATTTCAAAGTGCTATAAATGACTCGCTAACTGTTTATAGCTAGTTAGTACTTTAGTTTTCACAACGATTTTATCTGGATGCTTAGACCATAAACTTCAGGTTAAAACATAAAATTATTTTACGAACTTGTTTTTCAGTATATAAATTAAACTTATCTGACCTGAAATCAACTTGACCTATAATCTTTAAACTTGCCTGGCGGCACATAAATATGTACTTGAATATGTATATTTTCATTTCTTTTGTTCAAACCTAACCAATCATTACACATTTTTAGAATCTCCAAGTTCATTTAATGCCCTAATTTTTTAAACAAAATAAGATTATCTCATATATAATATTTCACCAAGGAGTAAGTAACAGCTTCAGCTCTGAAACAATAGTGACATTTTAAGTAAATTAAAGCTTTCCTACACATTGGAATGCCTAGTTTAAAATACTAAAATATCGAAATTATAACCACTATACTTTGCAAACAAAGAACTCATCCAAAATTCAATTATATACACTTGTATGGATTTCAAAGAGCTATATTTTTGCATAATAATTGTTTGCAGGTTTAATTTTTGAGATAGCATTTCAAACTTGAAAAAGGGGAAATTTTCACTCTTTTTCAACTGGACAAAACGATTACTCGAAAACTATAAGCACATTTTAAAAATATAAATATAGCAACTAAATTTGCTAATACATATTTTTATCCCTTACTATTTATATCTGTCTTTTATGGTTTCGAAGATATTTCGAGTAAAAATAAGCAAAATGAAAAAAAAAAAAAAAACACTTGCTCGCACAGATACTTTTAGATAAGTTTTTAAAAAAACAAGTCCAAAATATTGAAATTAATTTTATATATTCACAATTTTGACCCCATTTCCAACAAAACAAGAAAATATGTTTACATTTTTGTCTATTAGACTTGGAGGTATACGTACGCGACAAAAGTGTTTACTTTTATTTGCAATGCTCTAATTTTCGTCATAAAAATTCCAAGCATAAATGTTATTCAAACATAAAAAATATGTGCCTTTTTTTTTTTTTAAGAAGTGCCCTTTATCTGGTAACAGCACTCTGCCCTTTTTTAATCCTGGGGTAAACTCTGGTCCAATCAGTTACCTTACACCTTTCTGGAAGGTCGCACCAGCGAGTTTGCCATGGACAGAATTTGCCACAGTCAGAATTTTCAAGGGTAGCGAACTGGCTGGTCGCCAAAGGCGGCTAGTAAATAATAATAGGCAATGTCTGTCTGTGTGTCTTATACACTATACGTTCAGCGACCTCGCGTCGGAGAGCTACGAAATTTGGCAATCGGAGACTCTGGTCGGGTGGGAAGCGGACACGTGTAAAACGATTTTTAAAAGTTTAATTTTTTTTGTTGTTATTTAATGTTTTATGCCATTTCGACCGTTTTTTTGCCCTTTTTTCGCCACGATCCAGACATCGTAGAAAAAAAAAATCACACCACTGGAAAGAGCAGACAATGAGGAATTTGCACACGTGGGGAAAATGCTCAATTTTATATTTTCCTGGTAATTTTAGGCTTACTATTTTCAAATATGTCACATTAAATATCAAAATGATTTTGAATAAATTAAAAATTAAAGTTTAAATAAGCGAAAAATGACGCGATGTCATGTGATCTTGAAACGCTACGTGATTGGCTCTGACGCCACTGTGCATGAAGTATCAGTGTTTACGTTTTAAAAACAACGCTAGATCAATTCGCTTCTTCGCATTCATAGTTTAAAAATCATGTTTTGAGCCGTAAATTTTATAATCTTTTTTAATTTTATCGTATATTTTAATTGTATAACCCATCCATTTCATTTTTGTTTAAGATGTCGATTTTTCCGGGATTTGTCAAAGGACAATCCGATAATCTTCCTAAAATTGACGCTATATGTATGTTTTCATTTTTGGGAACGAATCCCAATTTTATTAGAGCAGAAATGCGAGGAATTAAAACTAAGAGGTATGTATGATCTTCATTAATATTGACAAATAAATCTAAAACTGATTCAAATGCATGAATAATTCTTTGACATTTAAAACTTTAATTTTGATTGCACGTGGAGATAGTCACACACTACAATGTCCTATTCTGCTTTTAAGCTGATAATTGACTTTTTATAGTAGTTTATATTGTAGTTTGAAATTATGTAAAGACAAATAAAGCGTGCCTGAAATACTCAAGAAATTTAAATACAATACAAACTACTAAACACCAAATTTGAATGACATAGTCTGATTTGTGAGGTTCTATTGCCAATAATTCTCAATATCTTCCTTTAACTGAAATATAGAAAGGAATCAAAAAACAGTTACATTTATAGTTTGATTTAATGTCTCCCATTACAAAGTTAAAAGGATTTATCGAAGCTTAAAAAAAATTTCATAGAATATTCTGCGATATGTCAAATTATATCATTTTGATATAATTCGAAGAATAAAAGCGTTATAAGAGATAGTTTATTTAATTTTTCGTCTCCCCTCCACCCTTCAAAAAAAGGAATATTTTATTTAGCAGATGAAGGGGGGGGGGGGCACTGAGATTTTGTGTTCTGTATATGGGTACAAAATTTGAAAAAAACCCATTTCTGTATAATACTACATAAGTTGATGATATAATGCATTTATATTGACAAATAATAGTTAAAGTAGTATATATATATCAGTAGTATATATATATATCAGATAAATATTGATAAGATATATCTTTATTTCACAAATGAGGGTTGTACAACTTATGATCACAACTCATTTGTTACACAAGGAATGACAGCTATTTATTATTATAAATTACTATATAATGTTAACATTTCTATTTATACAATATATATCATCAAAAAAAAATAATTATAAATTAATGTGCCATTCTTTATTTCAATAAGTTGCTTGGCTTAATAACGGGTGGCGCCAAAAACGCTGGCGTTATTTTAAGATATTTATTACTGCCACCTCTTCTCCCCCCCCCCCCCTCGGGCACATTCTAACGCCATCCCTATTTAATAAATTGTGAGATATTTTTAAGGTTTGATTCTATGTTTTTAAAACTTATTATTTTGAGATACAAGCTAGAGTATGTTTTATTGTTCAATCCCTAACTTGACCACAAAATTCTTTAATTTTAAATTACTATTTACACAGGATTATTTATAGTTTATTATTGATCCAAGCAAGATCGTATCCAGGATTTATTTTCGGGGGGGGGGGGGGGGGGGTTAAACCCACATTTCATATCTTGATGGATCTTTACCTTTTTAATGTTAACTTTTTTTATTTTGGGGGGTTTGAACCCCTGAAAAAAACCCTTGGTTACGGCCATAAATCCAAGTAAATAATATTTAAACAGAACCAAATGTTTACTTACCGAAAAATGATCTTCACAACACAAAAGAGATGTTTTATTCGATAATTTTGGATTTTTTTGCTCGTCCCTTTTTATTGCTTTAGTTTAGTCCATGCTATTCGTTTAATTGGATCTTTTGGAACATTAAAAAACAGCTTATTTATCAACTGAGTTAACAGTTGTATTTGTGCAGCAAGGTACTAAACAGTACTTGTAGGTCGGTTTTAGAATCTCACTCATTATAAAAATATGATAATTAAAATATTTTCTCGGAAAATCAAGTGGGCACCTCTCGGAATCCACAGTAAACAGTGTATTGCGCTCTTTGTTTACATGCATAGTGACGTCACAAGAGCAGCCATTACAGAAGCAGCGTTTTCGCGCCGGATTGCTAAGTGCGAGTTTAAAAATTTTTATATTAACTATCTAAGTTCAAAAATTAAAAAATATATATACTACCATTTATGATTTTTTCTATACTACATGATAAAAATAAGAAAAAAAAACGTGAAAATTCCTCATTCGCGTAAAAATATAAAAATTCCAAATCTCGGGGGTACACTCTAATATTTTTTAAAGATTTTAAAACAGTCACTTTCAGTTCAAGAAAACGAACTTTCGCTTTTAAATCCTTCCATAGGGAAATGTTCCGAGAATTTCGACTAATAATTCACATTTTTAGAAAGCTTAAAGATCTGGCATTCTTACAAGTCCAATCTGGTCAAGAAATAATGAAAATGGCCCGCAGGATCGAGATTTTAAAATTTTCCGAATTTCAATTTCTCGGCGATCCTCTAAAATAGTTAGTTCTTCACCGTCGTTTTCCTCCCGCAGAAGTTTTTTACCCGTTTCCATGGAGACCGCGCTTCCGTATTTAAATCAATTAAGAGCTTAGCATATGCATTGTATACATCGGGTGAAATTATTACATTTATATAGTATTTTAAATGGATATTTTAATTTATGGATATTTTAAATTGATTTTTTAAATAATTTAAATGATTGAATTATGGTGGATTAAATTGTGGTGATGTATTTGAAATTATTATATTTATGGATTGGTGGAACGATATGGATGATTGATGGAACGATAGGGATTTTTAAATGGATGTTTTAATTTATGGATATTTTAATTTATGGATATATTTTAATTTTATGGATAATTTAAATGATGGAACGATGGATATTTCAATAGAGCTTAGCATGTGGTTATTATAAAATTTAAATTAGCACGCCGGAATTGCACTCGGAAGGCCCGGGTTCGATTCCCGCCACTGCCTAAACTGCCGCCGTGTTCAGGCGAAGTACGATCACGTTAAACATGTGGGTCCGTAAGTCGTTCCGAGAGTTTGGTGATAGGGGAAGGAGGGTACGGTCCCTGTGGATGCCTCCCCCACTGGGTTCCGGTCTAAATTGGGTGGCACTACCTGGTCGTCCAAATAGTTACCTTACACCTTTCTGGTAGGTTGGATGGTCTGAGTTTTAACAACAACCCCAAGGGGTTATGGCGCCAGCGAGTTTACCGCCGTCAGAATTTTCAAGGGTAGCGAACAGGCTGGTCGCCAAAGGCGGCTAGTTTTAAATACAAATGAGTCAAATATAAAATCCTTTCTCAAAATAGTTTTATTTAAGAAATATATACAACTGATACAATCAAGCTCCGATAGATTCTCAGAAATTGAGAACTTAAAACGGCTTATGTTTCGAATATATAAATGTTAAATGAGCCAAGAGCCAAATGCAAAAACATCTTCCAAAATAGTTTTATTTCTAAAAACCAGGACTTGCTGTAAGAATGCTGACATTACATCGATCACAGAGGATGCATAACTCAAAATTAGAACAATTTAGTAAATCATCTCATTTGTCATCCCATTTAAGAATCTGGGGGTGGGGGGGGGGGGATTTTATTGCGCTTAACTTAAACCGAAAGTATTAGCTTTCAAACAAAAAAAATCTGATGTGAGCAGTAAACGACTTTACCTACAGACACAAATTCATTTTGTTTTATAATTTCTTAAATGGAGTTTAAAAGTACAAAATTACACGGATAATTATTTGAAATTATACTGAATGTGCAGTTTTATTTCATTTCTCGTTTTCATTTGGTGAATGGACGCATTTTCGAAGGCGACAAAAGTGAAATGCAACGCAAAAATATTTCGAGAATGGTCAGTTCTAGCGTTATGGCGGTAATCTTATTCTTTTCATCATCAAAAATTACGTGTAAAACAAGTATTTATTGGTTGCATTTGAGCATGCGTAGTCTTTTAGGAATTTGGAAAGTTTTGAGAGCCATTTCGAAAACAAAAAGACAGTTTGTTTCCCTCCGAATAGTACCAAAATCTAATCATCACCAAGGAAATGCAGAGGTGGCCTACCTACCAAATTCTGTGAAATTTTCTCAAGTAGTTTTTCCGCCAGAATGGCCGAATTATACTGATAGCCTGTTTTGTAGAGACAGAAACAAGAAGACGTCACCCTAAAAATAAAAAAATAAAAAGTTCTAAAGTGCCCTAAGCGTATAAATCCGTTGAAAACTCGAGATGTGATTTTCGACACGAGATGCCAATACTTTCTCTATACATTATTATATATTGTATGGAAGAATATATATATCGGTTCAGTAAATTCTCAGAAATTGAATGACAAAATAAATAAATAAATAAATAATAGGAAGGCTTGCGCGCGTATATATATATATATATATATATATATATATATATATAATAATAGAAGTTTGAAAATCCAATGAACGAAAAGTAAGAAGATGTAACACGATAAACCTAACTTTTTAAAAACACCCACAGAATAAAATATAATACAGCAAATCATCAATCATATGGATTAAAAATACAAAACACAAGCTATCAAGTTACAGAAAATCAACCAAATTAAAAGGTATGGAAACAAAAAAAGAAAAACTTAAACTAAATTCAACTATCTAACTGGCTTACAAAACAAAAGTAAAAATCATCTAATCCTCAAGCATATGGAAAAAATAAATAAAATAAATATCGAATCAACAAGTCAATGAAAAATATATAATACAAAGGTATGGAATCGAAATAAGTATAACAAACGAAATCAAGCACAAACGCCTTACACGTGGACGAGGCTCTAAGCCTAAATCATGAATTGTTAACCTCTACAAAAATCTAATCATGTCCAAGTTTTTTGTAGAAGCAAACACAAAAATGTATGTTTCTGAAGAAATAGATAGATTAAATCTATAAACTATTTCTACTTGGACGACATACATAAAGAAGGAATAAAAAAGAAAAAATGAATACCTGGAAAAAGCACAGCGTATGTACATTCGATTCAATACAGGGATCGAGGGAACACTGGTAGAAGAGACCAGTGTTGCCATTCGTAAAGAAAAAATAAAAAACCATTTACTGTTGCCATTCATAAGAATTGAAAAACTGTGAAGCGAAATGTTAAGAAAAAGTATTAATATACAAAAAGAGCTACTAAAAAGAGGGGCAAATAATAGTAATGCTGAAGTGGGAAGTGAATGTAAAAAAAAAAAAAAAAAAAAAAAGAATGGAGATGTCTGGCTAATATAAGATACTATGAATAGAATTATATGATACTATGAAAAGAATTATAAAAATCCAGCTATTTTAAATTTTTTAACAATACTATTTACTAAATAAGAGGGATATTTATATAAATTACTAGTAATTTTGAGATTATTGATATGCATAGCATGAAATTTTATATCAGATAATCTATAAATTCTAAAAAGCTGATTGAGTATAATATTTCTAAACAATTGAATCGAGTTACAGGAATTAAAAGGTAAGATTTTATTAATATTAAAATTATAAAAGTCTTTTTTATCATATAAATTTGTAACAATTCTATTAGAAGGATCAATAAAAAGATTTAAATCCAAAAAATTAACATTTTTACTAATAGTAGCTTCATTAGGTATTAATTCCAAATTGTCTGGATAGTAATCTATATCTATGAGATAATTTTCTGTATGTACTAAGCAAATCAGATCATCAACATATCTGTAAAAAGTATAATCTATTGATGTAAATGACTTTTCATAATGATAAAGGTATAAATTAGCTAGCATACTGCTACTACAGCCACCCTGTGGAACTCCTGAGACTTGTAAGTATAATTTATTTCCTTGAAAAATATAATTATTGAAAATAACAAAGTGAAGAAGTTTAGGAAAATTTATAAATTTAATTTGATTTGAAAGAGTTGTAATATAAGCATTATATAGAGCTAAAATTACATCATATAGATCAGATATCTTAATATTATTAAAAAGATCTTTAAAATCAAAAGTTTGAAATCCTATTATTTTTCTAAGAGATGTTAATTTATTCTTTAATTCTTTACTATTATTTAGAATATGGTAGTTATTGCTAGTCTGGCTTAAACTATTATTTATTAGATTTAAAGAATTTAGTAATAATTTACTCGCAGTAGTAGAGTAAGTATTATGGCCACTAGTAACTGTTCTAAATTTAATAGGATTTTTATGAAATTTTGGAATAAGCACTATATAAGGAAATTTAAGATATTTATATTTAATGTTTAAATCATTATACATATTGATAATTTTCAATTTAATACTATTGATGGTATGTAAATCAGGTTTAAAAAGACTATTATTTTTTAAATAATCTAACAGAAATTGAATATAAAATTTTTTACAGATAATAGCATAATTATTAGAGGCTTTATCAACATAGGTGATAACAAAGGATCTTTGTAAATCATTAATGGAATGTTTAATATTATCAATATTATATAAAGATCTAGACAATTTAATATCTCTAATAGCATTTTTAATAGATTCTAATATAGTAAATTTCCACATATTAAATGCCTCTAATGGCAGAGCGTATTTACAAGCTAATTTATATATATATTTATCAAGATCTAGATTAATAGATTTTAAGACTTTAAAAGAATTATTACAAGAAGGTATCCTAAATTTAGTGCCAAATGACATAATGGTTCTTAACACATTGTCACTAACAATATCTAAATCTCCTGTAACTATGTGCCCCAAGTCTGGATTTAGAAATTTAGCAAATTTATTTAATTTACAAATACATTCACTATCTACAATTGACTGAGAAGAATGATCAATAGAGAGCGATTGTGAAACTTCATTATAATTAAATATAGACCTACCAATAGGCTTATTGTATTTGAATGTCTTTGAAACAAATAAATCACCAATAGGCAATAAATGTTTAAACTTGTTAAACAGATGTCCAAAATTTATAGAATCCAGACTTGGGGCACATAGTTATAGGAGATCTATAGGGGGGATCTACAGGATCTACAGGAGATCTATATCTTGGGGCAGATGGTTACAGGAGCACTAAATCCAGACTTGGGGCACATAGTTACAGGAGATTTAGATATTGTTAGTGACAATGTGTTAAGAACCATTATGTCATTTGGCACTAAATTTAGGATACCTTCTTGTAATAATTCTTTTAAAGTCTTAAAATCTATTAATCTAGATCTTGATAAATATATATATAAATTAGCTTGTAAATACGCTCTGCCATTAGACGCATTTAATATGTGGAAATTTACTATATTAGAATCTATTAAAAATGCTATTAGAGATATTAAATTGTCTAGATCTTTATATAATATTGATAATATTAAACATTCCATTAATGATTTACAAAGATCCTTTGTTATCACCTATGTTGATAAAGCCTCTAATAATTATGCTATTATCTGTAAAAAATTTTATATTCAATTTCTGTTAGATTATTTAAAAAATAATAGTCTTTTTAAACCTGATTTACATACCATCAATAGTATTAAATTGAAAATTATCAATATGTATAATGATTTAAACATTAAATATAAATATCTTAAATTTCCTTATATAGTGCTTATTCCAAAATTTCATAAAAATCCTATTAAATTTAGAACAGTTACTAGTGGCCATAATACTTACTCTACTACTGCGAGTAAATTATTACTAAATTCTTTAAATCTAATAAATAATAGTTTAAGCCAGACTAGCAATAACTACCATATTCTAAATAATAGTAAAGAATTAAAGAATAAATTAACATCTCTTAGAAAAATAATAGGATTTCAAACTTTTGATTTTAAAGATCTTTTTAATAATATTAAGATATCTGATCTATATGATGTAATTTTAGCTCTATATAATGCTTATATTACAACTCTTTCAAATCAAATTAAATTTATAAATTTTCCTAAACTTTTTCACTTTGTTATTTTCAATAATTATATTTTTCAAGGAAATAAATTATACTTACAAGTCTCAGGAGTTCCACAGGGTGGCTGTAGTAGCAGTATGCTAGCTAATTTATACCTTTATCATTATGAAAAGTCATTTACATCAATAGATTATACTTTTTACAGATATGTTGATGATCTGATTTGCTTAGTACATACAGAAAATTATCTCATAGATACAGATTACTATCCAGACAATTTGGAATTAATACCTAATGAAGCTACTATTAGTAAAAATGTTAATTTTTTGGATTTAAATCTTTGTATTGATCCTTCTAATAGAATTGTTACAAATTTATATGATAAAAAAGACTTTTATAATTTTAATATTAATAAAATCTTACCTTTTAATTCCTGTAACTCGATTCAATTGTTTAGAAATATTATACTCAATCAGCTTTTTAGAATTTATAGATTATCTGATATAAAATTTCATGCTATGCATATCAATAATCTCAAAATTACTAGTAATTTATATAAATATCCCTCTTATTTAGTAAATAGTATTGTTAAAAAATTTAAAATAGCTGGATTTTTATAATTCTTTTCATAGTATCATATAATTCTATTCATAGTATCTTATATTAGCCAGACATCTCCATTCTTTTTTTTTTTTTTTTTTTTTTACATTCACTTCCCACTTCAGCATTACTATTATTTGCCCCTCTTTTTAGTAGCTCTTTTTGTATATTAATACTTTTTCTTAACATTTCGCTTCACAGTTTTTCAATTCTTATGAATGGCAACAGTAAATGGTTTTTTATTTTTTCTTTACGAATGGCAACACTGGTCTCTTCTACCAGTGTTCCCTCGATCCCTGTATTGAATCGAATGTACATACGCTGTGCTTTTTCCAGGTATTCATTTTTTCTTTTTTATTCCTTCTTTATGTATGTCGTCCAAGTAGAAATAGTTTATAGATTTAATCTATCTATTTCTTCAGAAACATACATTTTTGTGTTTGCTTCTACAAAAAACTTGGACATGATTAGATTTTTGTAGAGGTTAACAATTCATGATTTAGGCTTAGAGCCTCGTCCACGTGTAAGGCGTTTGTGCTTGATTTCGTTTGTTATACTTATTTCGATTCCATACCTTTGTATTATATATTTTTCATTGACTTGTTGATTCGATATTTATTTTATTTATTTTTTCCATATGCTTGAGGATTAGATGATTTTTACTTTTGTTTTGTAAGCCAGTTAGATAGTTGAATTTAGTTTAAGTTTTTCTTTTTTTGTTTCCATACCTTTTAATTTGGTTGATTTTCTGTAACTTGATAGCTTGTGTTTTGTATTTTTAATCCATATGATTGATGATTTGCTGTATTATATTTTATTCTGTGGGTGTTTTTAAAAAGTTAGGTTTATCGTGTTACATCTTCTTACTTTTCGTTCATTGGATTTTCAAACTTCTATTATTATTGAAATCATTTTATTTATGAGCTGCATTTGCGCAATAAATTAAATGTATTTTGCATTTTCAATCCATTTACTTAATAACTTTAAATTCTTTATTTAATAATTTTGCATAGTATCCTTCATATTTTAGTAAGCTATAGTATCTATAAAAATATTATATATATATATATATATATATATATATATATATATATTATAGATTATCTGAATTGAAATTCCTCATGCTCATAAAAAAGGGAAAACCCTCAGCTAATCCAGTTCTTATACAGGTCCTCTTTCACAAAGCGCATTGAAAGGGAATTAACTTGGGAGAGTTACCCTTTTCATCCTGTAGGCAGACGGTTGGGTGATTTTAAACCAGGACAGGGTTGTCACAAACGCAAATTTCTGATCACAGAGCTAATAACCTTGGCAGAGTTTCAGGATACACTCATGCACTCCTACAGTTTATGTAGTGGGAACATTTTCAACACCGTAGCAATCTCTCACAAAAGCCTTCAAATGGCAGAAGAGAAAAATCGCCTGTGAGTGAAAGGAATTTGCGATGACATACCCATCAAGGTGAGACCATCGAGGTGAACATACCAGGGAAAAGCACCTGGAAGATAAGGAAATAAAACGTGTTCTGGCAGATCAACTATTTCACTCCACATCAAAAGCACGCGGAAGTTATACTTTTATGCATTCATTCTGTCCGTGCCAATATTAAAAGTTAATTTGAACTTTTGAATTTTTAACCCTATATCCATAGACAATGCTAATTATTATATGGTTCTAAAGATTAGAAAATAAGTAATTTCTTCATAGACAGGTAAGTTAAATATTTTTTCTTTAATATATTACCACCATGATTCATAAAGTTTGTAGTGAATTTTGATTAAATATTTACCATTTTTATATCTGCATTTTATATTTCATTTTGCAAACAACATTTAATTTGATGCTTTCGCTAAGAAATTTTTTTATAAATTTCTGAATTATAATCTTTATAAAGAAAAATGTGTAATATAGAACTATATGTGCTCAAATGTATGAATCAGATGCTTGTTTATACGTAATGTTTACTGATGAAAAGAATAAGACCAACCCTATTATTTTAGACTAACCGTTCTCGTGATATTTCAGTTTTATTTTTTGCATTCTTGCAAAGCCGCCTGTGAAAATATATTCTGTCGTCAAATGAAAACATGCAGCATTACAATGCGGCTTAGGAGGCTGTCAAGTCCATTCAGGTCGCTAGGGTAAACTGTAATAAGCAGAGATCGGCAACAGGTGATGATAGATCGGTAACAATAATTGACAAGAATATACTTAAATTACTTAGAATAATGAAAACATACTTTCGTATCCCTATATGATTAATGATAGGCTTTCAGCTTATACTTAAAATAATAAGGGTGGGATTTGTTTATAAATACCTGAAAAAAATATTTACGTCCTAAGATTTCAGTATTCGTCTTAAAATTCTTGAATTTTACACTTTAATTATGCAATCTAATGGTCTCGCCTGCACACTTTTATTGTACATCAAGCTCTTTTCACGCTTTTCAGTAAAATTGGGAATTTTAACACTTTTAAGAAAAGATATCCTTCCCCCCACATATACACACACATACAAAAAAAAAAGGAAAGCTATATTACAAAAATGGCATTCGTTTTGTTCAGCCCGTAGCAAATTTAAAAAAATCGATTATTCCTGTATGTAACACTTAAATATTCACTTTATGCCCCATTATATCCAAAATGACGATTTTTAGAAAAACTATCTGTTTGAAAAATTTCTATTTATAGGTATTCAGAAAATAGTTAATGTGGTGGTACCCTTCAAAAGACCCTCATGTGAAAATGGGGTCTCCACATACGTGTCCTTCCCTCAGATACTTGGGAACAGATTCTATTTCATGTATCAGAGGGTATATTGAGTTTTTTAAGATGTTTCTTGTAAAAAGGGCTATGTTTTAAAAATAATAGCCGATTTCAGAGGCTCACGGAAAAATTAAAAATAAAAATTAAATATGAATATTATAGATTAGCGCATTTTATGGAATTATTGAGTACAGCGACTAATAATGCATATCCTCCCAAGTTTGTTATTAAAATTATCAACTCAGTATATTAACTTTCACTCGATAACATCCTAGAAAACTTTCCCAATTATAGTGGCTAACATACATTAAAAAAAATTATATATAATTATTTATTAATTATATAAATAAATAAAAATGAAAAATAATAAACTAAGTCAAAAAATTAGAACAATAAAAAAATCGGAAAATAAGATGCATTAACTTGATTGTTTTGAATTTTATTTTCGCAAAAAAATGGTAACTTTTGCCAGTATGAAACTACGATTTGAGCGCCCTTATAATGGTGTATAGTGGTATTCTCGTTTATCCAGTTTTCCTATAACTTGTTTAGTAAGAATTTTCATCTTTGATTCATGTTCATATTCAGGATTGCATATTTGGGATGTTCATATTCTGAATTGCTTGTCCAGTCTCCAGCTTAGACTCACTGGACGGGTCTGGGAGTATTTCTGTGAACGTTCGTACTGCCTGCCTGGTAGAATTTCGACTTGTTCATTCCGGTGCTTCTAGATTAAGCTGTTGAGGTTGATCGTGTATACACGTGGTGGAAGAAGGAGGGTTCATGCCGCATGGTAATACAAATTTTTTTAATGTATTCTATTTTCATTTTTTGATGCCTGTAGTCTGAGTTGGAGTATTTATAGTAATGTACTATTGCTCTATCTGAAACAGGCATGTGTTTGGGTTAGTTAGAGTTTAATACTCAGACCTCCTGAGGAGGAATTTAAAACTCTGACTAATCATCGAATTCGGGCTGGTGCTGTTCGGCATTATGGCCGTGAATTTGCTTCAATGGTGATGTTAATATTACTTGAATTTTTTCTTTTTTTTATTACATAATTTTTATTATTACATATATCAAATATATATATATATATATATACATACATATATTATTTTTAAATATGTTACGTTAATAAGACTGTAAACTAAAGATTAGATTCAGTAGTATAACCCCTAGTTTATTGTAACCCCTCCCCTCCCCCCACCCACACACACTCACTCAGACGCTTGCTCATTCACACTGAAGTACCAGCTATGGATAATAAGTTTGCTTGTGACAAAAAAATATTCAACTATTACAATTTTTTGTAATCTGATACGCTTTAAAAAAATTAAATACAAAAATATAAAATCAATTTGAAATAAAAAAAACTTAAATGAATTTTATGAAAAAGATTATAAAAATTAATTTTTTAACTAAAACGAAAGTTTTAGAAATTGTGTTAAAACAAATGCAAATATCAGTTAAATTTAGCAACTATTTTGCACACAGCTTATTTTCATTTCGAATAAATACTCTATTTAGTGATCGTTGGCGAGCAAAGCTTGCTCTAAAGGGTGCAAAATAAAACAGTGGGTTGCCTTGCAGAAGGCTGGGACCTGCAAATATGCAAGACACTCTTTTACAAGAATAGATTCCTTTTTATTACTTTATCATATTAGAACTTTTCTCTTTTAGATTCAACAGAAAGTGAAATCCATCCTGGAAACTTGATTGTAAAATATCAATGGGAGAAAGAAATAACGAGTTTGCGATGGCTGGTACACTCCGCAACACACTAGCTGTTGTGGACCTAGAGTGGGAGATCGAGAACTTCTCGGAAACAACAGACGATAAAGTGAGCAGATTCTTTTTGCTTTCGGATGCCTTTTTGCGGCTGCAGATGCTGCGTAATAATGAAAATGGCTGGTTATCTTTGGGTCTACAGATGAAAGATTTCATGCCAGGGAAGTATAAAGTTAGCGTCGTCATTGGAATTAAAAAAAGTGATGGTTCAGTGTACAAATCTGGAAAGAGTGAGCATGAATTTTCAAATAATGATACTATATGGGAATGGCCTAAATGTATAGAGTACTCGAAACTACTCGAAATGAAGGATATTCTGTTACAGAAAGGTACGCTCAAAATCTTCTGCGTTCTCCGTCTTCTGGAGCGTAATACAGTAGAAACAGCCTCTCAGGCTGTGTCACCAGAGGGTAAGTGTTTTCTTTTGCTTATTTTTTTAAATTCGTATGACCATTTCAATGTACAGTAACGTTAAGGAGACTCACTTAACAAAGATTCTGCTTCTTCTGTTATATTTCAAGTACGTGTCCTGAATCTATTATAAAAATATGAAAATCTCCTCTGTCCGTATGAAATAGTATTACTCCTAAACGGTGCATTCGACTTCGACCGAATTTAGTTCGACGACAGAGTGAGCAGACTTTTAACAGAAACTTTTCAATTCGATGGTTGATTAATTGTTTCATACTCTTTCCCCTATCTTTTTACAAACTCAATCCTGTGTTCATTAGAATCCAATTGACAATATAACGGTTTCATTTCCTATTTAACCTAATTACTTCAATTGCGACCATGCATCCGTTATCGAAATTCAATAATTTGTTAAATAGGCATGTAAGTATTTGTGTTGTTCATTAAGGGCTCCTTAATTAATAGTTTATAATCCATATACACGGAATATGTACTAATCCATATACAAGAATTATGTACTAATAGATATACATGGATTATATATATATATAAAACACAATTGTGAATTGTATATTGTCTCGTAGCTCTTCTGGTGCCTTTCATTTGATACAAACACTCAATATTTTTGAAAAAAAAATCATTCTAATTCCTTTATTATTATTTTTTTTGCGTTCTAATTTAACAATTCAAATTACAGCAATCGGATAAAGTTTAAGTAAATTGCACCGTTTTATGTTTTCTAAAAAATTATTCTGGTGATCCTGTTGAATCTGTAATTATTGTTTTAACTTTTATTTAAAAATCTACCGAACATATTTTGCTGAAATGTTTTTATATATTTTATGGGATAATTTGGATATTTCCTAAAATTTTCGAATCAATTATGAATTTTAAATTCTCTGAAAAAATTGTTTGAATAATTAGCTCCCATAGGGTTCAAAGCATTTCAATTTTTCAACCCGGTTTGAATCCAAAACTAATTGGGTGATATTATTTATTTACATTACCATATGTTCCACAGACCGTCTCAACAATATACTAAAATTTCATTTTGTTAAAGTTATTTTTACGGCAGTTATCGTGCGAATGAACAAAGTCATAAACACATTTCAAATATGTTGGAAAGTGTTAAAAATAGAAACCAGATATTTTAACACCCCACTCAGAATTTAATGCACAAACATTGGTATATTTGGCTTCATCTCAATGCACCCTAATTACTGATACCATCCCAAATGAATATTTTGAATGCTGTTTTAATTTCCACCTCTCATTCATATTTATTAACCTCATCTTTTTAAGTGCACTTAAAGCGCTAATGTTATTCCTCTTGTATTTGAGTCGAGATTTATATATTTTTAAAGCACATTTCAGAAGAGAAAAACGTTTTACTTATCTCAGAGTGCAGTTTTACATTTTCCGCAAAAGAAAAAACAAAAACTTTATGTTTTCTCTGCGATTAAATATTTTTCGTTTAGCCACGATATAGCCGAATTTTTATTCGCACTCTAATATTTATATTATTTTAATTATCTTTTTACCCTCTCGCATTTTAACAATTCCCCACTTTTTATAATCGACATATAATCACTTAAAGCTGTTTCCGAAATTTTCATTCATTACTTTCCACAAAACTAATAAAAAACAAGCGGTTAACACTTTATACCCCTCTCCCCAAAGTGAATGCAAAAATGCAAATTTTTACATTTATTCTTAGTCTCTATGTTGCAAATTTTAATAATTCAATTGAAGAATTTTATTGTATTTAACTTTTGACCCTCTTCCACCTTTTAATTTATGCGTCCGTGCTATTATTCCTGTTTGGTTTGATATGATATACCTCCAAAAATGTTCAGATATATCCATCTTTTATTTTTTTTAAAACTAAAAAAAAGTAACTCCATATATTTAGCCCCCATCCCCTCCCCGGTAAACTCGCAAATAAAATATCTAGCATTTTTCTCCATTTTTGTGTGTCCTTTCACTTGATATCCAACTCCATTTGTTTAAAGTGAATTTTAATTTTCGATCGACTTCTTCTCCTCCTCCACCCCCTGTCAGCACTTTTCCTGAATTTAAAATTTTCATTTTTTTTCTTGATTTGTTATTAGTAGTACACTTATCAGCGTATATAGAGCCGCTGTAGCTTAAACAGCATCGTTTCTGCTCTGGAAGAAACCAATTTAGAAACTATACGAGTACCCGATTTTAGTGATCTACAAAAACATCATTGAAATTGATAATTAAAAAAAAATGATAGTTTTGAACATTTTGAAAAGCAGTTCCAGAAAAGGAATGTTACCCCTAGATCCCTAATTGTCTTGGTTCTTGTGAACGGATTCTTTCAAATTAAAAAAGGTTTGAAATCACCAATTGTGCAATTATCTCTCTTCCCCACATACATCCATTTTTTCTGCCTGAATCCAACAGTGTATTGGCTATGGAAAGTATCAACCATAATTAAACAACTTTAAACTTTCATGTCATTCTTTCTTTACGAGTCCTAAAAATATGCAATATGCTATTACTAGTACATACATTTACCCACACAAAAGTTAATTTATTGACTTAAAAAGTGTATATTTTAACTTTTAAGACAGTTTAAGGTTCTTAATACATTTTATCTCACTTATGAAATATTTTGTGTGAAATTAATATAAGCATTTTTTTTGTGTAGATTTCGAGACTTTGATCGAGAATTTTACGAATTTATACAGAAAGAAAAACTTTCGTGATGTTACTATCCGATTGAAGGATAAAGAGTTCCAAGCCCACGAATCTATTCTATCTGCCCGTTCTCCAGTTTTTGCGGCTAT
Organism: Amaurobius ferox; assembly: GCA_951213105.1. Classification (NCBI taxonomy): domain Eukaryota; kingdom Metazoa; phylum Arthropoda; class Arachnida; order Araneae; family Amaurobiidae; genus Amaurobius; species Amaurobius ferox. The sequence continues at coordinate 119,226,189 of OX578149.1, read as the reverse complement.
GTTCAGACATGATATGGTGGAGAAGCGAAACAGAGTCGTAGACATTATAGACTGCGATTCAAATTCATTTGAAGACGTCCTTCTGCATATGTACACCGGAAAGACGGATAAATTGTCACCCGACAATGTGTTTGACCTGTATAGGACAGCAGACAAGTACGACGTGAAGGAACTTCGCGAAGAATGCACCCAGTACTTGTCGTGTGATTTGTCCGTGGATTCGTTCTGCGACGTCTTTCTCAAAGCTGTGATGCACGACGAGTCGGAACTGTTGGAGAGTGTGACGGAATTTTTCACCAAAAATATTAAAGAAATTCTTCTCACAACAAAATGGTTGTCATTTTTGGAAAACCATCCCATATTCGCTAACGAACTCGTCATAAAAGCGTTATGCAAGAACTAAAATGTTATTGGCTGAAGAATTATCTTTTAATATGTAAAGATAAAAATATATAAAGCTTACTTCACTTTGTAATTTTTTTTTGTTTCATTCTATCCTTAGTATTAGATTTGTAGAAAACTAATTTTAAGATGACATTGAAAAATACCTTATATATATATATACTAGTATGCATTATAATTATTAATTGCATTATATATATGTATATATAGTAATATATATATGTATTATATATATGTATATATAGTATTATATATATGTATATATAGCAACTTAGTGGATGGTCGGGAAAAATTTGAATAGCGGAGTCCGACCTCCACAGTCACGTCGAGCTGATCGGAGTATACCAGTAGTTTATTGAAAATCAAAGTAGATACAAAAGTTTTTACAGGTTTTCAGCCGCGTAGAAGGCTGAGAGGAAAAAACAGAACGAACAAGGACACAACAAGCAATCAACAATGTGAACAATATGAAGACTTTTTACTGAAATCAGCGAGTGACAATATGCTGATAATGTCTATAAGAATGTAAATGACAGTAAATATGTAAGTGGGAAAAGGGGGGCAAAAGGAGGGAGGAAAAAGGGAAGAGAGAATGAGGCCGAGATATAATGTAATGTCCAAAAAAGAGATGAAGAAGAATTTTTTTTTTTTTTTTTTTTCGTTTGACATCATAGTGGTCAGGTAAGTTATCATGTTATGAAGTATTCAAAATCGATTATCCGAAGAGAATCCGCAGCATCGAGAAAGTAGGAGCTCTAGAGGAATTTTTTTTTTTTCATTTACCATCATTGTGGTCAGGTAGATTCTCACATTATGAGGTATTCAAAATCGATTATCCGAAGAGAATCAACAGCAACGAGAAAAAAGGAGTCCGAAAGGACAAAGAAAAGGGGGGGGGAAAAGTACAAAAAAAGGGGGGAAGGACAAGAGGGAGGAAAAACAAAAATACAAAGAAAATATATACAAAATTACAAAAGCAATTCCAGAGTGAGAGTTCCAAACAATATATTTACAATATACCAGGTTGTGTTTTATTTAAAATTAAATTTTCTATATGTAAAGATTTATCATTGTTATTTATATTCATATTCTGTAATTTATTTTAGGTGACTGAAGTTAGTTTGAGAATAAAACGTGATACAACTAATACATTGAGATCATCAGAAAAGTCCCCGATGAAAAGTTTATCGAGGAGGAGATATATGTGCTCGGAAGGAAAAAGGAAATTTGCTCCAAAGGACCGTGAACAAGTGAAAAGTATTATTAACGTTTACATCATCATTCTCGCTCACTGTGGGCCACTAGGTCATGAGAGATCCGTGGAGAAGGGCGACCCAAAAGTTATTATATCCATAAACGGAAAGTTTATCATGGGAAGATCAGTGAATGTATATTAATCGTTGTTAACGTTTGTAGGAACATATGATGGATGAGTAAATTTATCATAAAAGTTCATGATAGCTCATTCAGTTTAGTGATTTTCTGGAGGATGCAGCTCACACAGTACAGGAGCATCAGTACTACGATGGAGATCGTGACAATACAAATAATTGCTGTTATAATGAAACGGTGATGATGCATATTGAAAACAAATATAGTGCAGTTTATCACCAAAGGAGTATGTGACAACACAAAAGGATATGATGCTTAATTGTTCGACACAGAAATGTAAGTAAGATGATGATATGCTTGATAGTTCAGCACACAGCAATGTAGGTAAAATGACACAGCAATGTATATAAGATGATGGTACGCTTGATAGTTCAGCACAGCTATAGTGTATCAGCGATCATAAGAGAACAATGGAAGATGAAGTAGATATCATCGTTTGAAAAGGTAAAGTCTGGAATGTACGAGGAGAATCCAACTTCCTTCAGACGGAGAGTTTTACGTGGAACGAACAGTTTGATCTCCAATGCAGACAGATATGATACTTTTCAGAAGTAGATACTTTTTATCGATGTTTTAAGTTGGAGCAAGGTAAGGTATATATGAATCAGTTAACACAGATAATGGCAGAACAAAAGGTGACAAAAAAAACACAAAGAGGAAACTCTCACCCGGACAAGGAAAATAAAATAAAGTAAAACCCAGGAACAACAGAACATTGATCACCAACAATTGAAAGCAGAGAACACTCACAAGGATGTCACTAAACTTTATTTGAAATTTCTCTCGCAATATGGATACAGTTTTTCAATTTATTAAGTAATGTTTTATTTTTGCAGAGATTGGAAAACCAAGTTGCACAATGAGCGGGAGAGGGTTTAACAAGGTGAAAGGATTTTGCAAAGGGGCAAGAAAAGATGAGGTGATCGGCGCCACCAAAAGAATTACAGGGTCAGTTTGATGTTGATTTATGTTTAAAATAATATAGGTAGTCCAAAAAGGGGCCATGTCCAGTAATGAAATATATAAGATATTTGTTAAAAATTTGGAAAGAGGGATTAACAAAAGGGATAAAAAGGTAATACGACCTGGGTCGTGAGTACGGGGAGAAATGTAGTCAGTTAAATAATTTTGCCAAGATTTCAAAAGGTAAGTTTTACAATTATTAGAGAGGAAGGAGTAGGGAAAAGGAACAGAAAGGGGAGTGCCATTTAGGGCAGCAGATTTAGCTCGAGTATCGGCAACTTCATTTCCCATGGTACCTGCGTGGGCCTTTAACCCATCGGAGGTTAATGAATTTTGAGGCCGAAAGTGCCAGAAGTTTAATATCACTTAGGTAATTTGATTTGTTTTTAGCTGATTTGAGTGCCAAAATAGAGGACAAACTATCTGAAAATATATTGACTTTAAGGTTTTTGTCCAGGGCCCATTTAATTGCAAATTTAATAGCAGAGATATCAGCTTGAAAAACGGTATTGCCATGTGAGAGTTTATAAGAAAGCGTTTCAACAAGGTCATCTTTTTTTAAAATACAGACGGCGAAACCGATGTTCTCCTCAATCTTAGAACCGTCTGTGAAAATATTAAAGTCCGAAAAGGAAGAAGGTTCACGAGCAGGGAGATTAACAATACGAAGGGAGGGAGGAAGACAAGATGAGGGGCAGTTAAAGTCGAAAGAGGGGGGAGAAGGGAGGTCAGGAGAGGGGAAAAGGTTGACTCTTTGTCGCCAAAAGTGATATTTTTTATAAAGGGTTTGTATTACAAAGTGAATGGGGGGGGGGGATACCAGTAATTGAAAATAGAGAAATGCTCGAAGTTGTTCTAAAACCGGAAGAAATTTTCAGAAGGAAAATCCTTTGAAGAGATAAAAGACGTGAAATCTGATCCCCCAGTTAAGCATTTACCCCAAACCCCAGAACCAAAAGAAATAATTTTCTCAATGACAGAAAGATACCATATTTTGAGAAAAGATTTGTTAACACCCCAGTTGTTATCCGAGATTTTCCCGAAAGTAGAAGAGAGCTTAAGGCATTTCTCTTTTAGGTAAAAGACATGAGGACTCCATGTTAGATTGTCATCTATTATGATGCCAAGATATTTAAGGTGACGAGTAATTTTAATGGGTTTATTTAAAATTTTTATTCTAGGATTTTGCTTACGTTTTGTTAAAAATTATACATTGATATTTATCAGGGGAAGAAGAAAGTTTAAGGGAAGAAAGGGAGTCCAAAAGGGAATTGGTATTTAAGATAAGTTGTTTAAGGGAATCACCAAATGTTACCACTGCAAGATCATCTGCGAAGGCTTGCAGGTGAAAAAGGTCGTTATTTAAAAGGAGGACTCGGTTAAAGTAGATGTTCCACAGGATCGGGGATATGACCGAACCCTGTGGAGCTCCAAGAGAAATAATTTTAGAGGATGAATGAATTCCATCGGAATAGGTAATCAAACGGGAGCTGAGGTAAGAGTAGATAAATGTACAATATTCCGCAGGGAGATTAATGTTTTCAAAGGAAGATGGCAGGATGTTCCAATCAAGATTGTCGAACGCAACGCAGATGTCCACAGTGGTGAGGGAGACAAAATGAGCAGGTTTAAAACTTCTTATAGTAGTGACAAAATTGTGAGTGGCATCCTCACAGCTGACCAATTCCCGAAATCCGAAATGAAGCTGATGAAGAGCGTCATTGGTCTTTAGCCAGTAGTTTAATTTGTTCACAAATAGTTTTTCTAAAATTTTGCCGAAAGTAGGTAATAGGCAAATGGGACGATAGGAAGAACAAAGGGCAGGATCTTTGCCGGGTTTGTTTAGAAAGAGAATTTTAGCATTGCGAAGGCTGGCAGGGAAATAGCAGAACTTAAAGCATAAATTAAAAAATTTTGAAAAAAAGAAAGGGAATGCAGAGAAAAGGGATTTCCAAATTTTAAAGTCAATGGAATCGAGGCCGGGAGCTTTACCATTAGGGAGATTATTAATGACCAATGAGAGCTCTTCGTCAGAGCCCGAACCCAACCCAACAGAGGAAAGTGAAGTACAAGGGAACACAGAGAAGGAAGAGTCATCTTTGAAGCAGTGATCCAAAAGACGTTGAATTTTGGTTTTATAATCCAAATTCATTTCGTTAGGAAATTGTAAGTTAATGTTATTAAATTTGTTTTGTTATTGAAAAGCAAATTTAAATTGTGTGCCGAATTTTGAAGAACAATTTGAGCAAAAGTTTTTCCAGGCTTCCAGTTTAGTTTTATTAATAAGTTTTTTATATTTGGCACGATTAAGTTTGTATTTAATGTTTGCCTCGGAAATTAGTTCCGAGCAAGCAGAGTTTCTCTCAAGTGATTTAATTCGTTTATATAAGGCGGTAAACGAATTTTCTAAATTTAGCTAAGTTTGAATTTCACCAGTTAAAACCGGGACGAGTAGAGTTTTTTTTTTTCTAATATTTTTAAAGGCACATGTTTGGGTTAAGTCGATAAAGAATTTAATGAAGTTGTTGAGTGAGGTTGAATCAGAGATTTTATCTAAAGAAAGAAATGGAGAAGGGATATGAGTTTTAAAATTAAAGATAAATTTACCTAGACTATAATTTGTTTTAAGGTAAAAGGAGTTATCAGTAGGGGGTCAAGATTAAAAGTTAATTTGATATATCTATGGTCACTAAAAGTATCACATGAGAGAATCTCCCAATTTAGAAGATAGTCAAAAAGACCAAAAGAAACAAGGGATAAGTCAGGGAATCCTTTTCCGGAGTGAGAATTGAATGTTGGACCACAGGAAGGATCATTTGCAACTATTAAGTTGTTTGCTAGGCAGAAGTCGATCACGCTGTAATCCCGGTGATCAATGAACGGGTAGCCCCACATTAGGGCCCTGGCGTTGAAATCTCCCAGGATAAAAAATTCTGAGGAGAAAGAGTCAAGAATATACTTTGTTGCTGTTGAGACCCAGACCGTCCGACCTACCAGAAAGGTGGAAGGTAACTAAGAATATACTTTGTGTAATAGTTTTGTATTTGGACTTCATTAATCGTTTATCTACTATACGAATAATCTATTTCTCGGACCATAAGGTTTGACGAAATTTTGGTGATGAATTTGGCAGAATATCATCAACTTAGCGAATTCTTTAAATGTCGCTAAATTGATAAGAATGACAGTAAATCAAAGAAAATGACTACTAATTAATGAAAATTCAAAATTTTGGAAAGAATATAAAACTACTTTAAGAATAACCTATTTCTCCGGCTGTAACGCTTGGTGAAATTCTAGTGAGGAATTTTGGCGGCATATCGTCAACTTGGCGACTTTTTTAAATGTTGCCAAATTGATAAAAATGTCATAAAATTGCAAAAACTTTTACCAAATTGATAAAAATGAAGCTAAATGGGATGCAATGTTTTGCAAACTTTTAATTCCATCATATGATGGGCATACCCTTTATTATATATGAAGTGCTTTTCGAAATATCACTAAATCATCGATATTTAGAAGAACATTTCCCACATTGACGAAAATATCGTCAAAATTGCAAAAATAACGCCAAATTAATGAAAGTGACGCCTAATTCATGAACTTATTTTTATAATATGGACTATATTGCTTATTCAGGTTGATATCAATATTTATAATTGTTAATTTAGAGTTACGCTAAATTTAAGTTAATTGAGTACGAAATAGCTTTACATGTTGTCGTCCGGGGCGCGGTTGCCTAGTGGTTAGCGCACGGGAGTTGCACTCGGTAGGTCCGGGTTCGATTCCCTACGCCGCCAAAACTGCCGCCGTATTCACGCGGAGTACGATCACGTTAACCATGTGGATCCGTAAGTCCTTACGAGAGGTTGGTGTTAGGGGAAGGTATGTCCCTGTGGATGCCTCCTCCACTAGGTTCCGGTCTAAATTGGGTGGCTCTTACCGACTGTCCAAATAGTTACCTTACACCTTTCTGGTAGGTCGGACGGTCTGGGTGTCGATAACAACAACGTGTTGCCTAAAGGTGATATAATGCACTAAAAATGCATGATCTCAAAACATACAAGTTCAAGGAAAAGAAACTAGCAGCCTAAATGTGGTGTGTGATCAATATATTTTGCTGTTCTTCTGCGTTAATTCCTCAACAAAAACATCGTAATTGTTAATATTTCTATTGAACAGCGTGACATGTTACTTTCTTGCTACTTTTTGAGCGCGGTAACCCAGTGGTAGCGTGCGGGGAATTGCACTCGGTAGGCCTGGGTTCGATTACCCCCGCTGCCAGAACTGTCGCCGTGTTCATGTGGAGTATGATTTCGTTAAACATGCGGGTCCGTAAATCTTTCTAAGAGGTTGGTAGTAGGGAAAGGAGGGTACTGTCCCTGTGGATGCCTCCCCCACTGGTTTCCGATCTAAATTATGTGGCTCTTTCTGATCGTCCAAACAGTTACCTTACACCTTTCTGGTAGGTCAGACGATCTGGGTGTTAACAATAACATGTTGCCGTCCGGGAAAGCACCAAGTGTACAATCTAACTTTATAAACACTGAGTCGTGGATCTTTTCAACACTTTTCATCGAAAAAGGAGTATATTCATTGCATTACATAAGGAACGTCAAGTGCTGTCCACATCAGACTTTTCTTGGTGTTACATTTGCTGTATACCCGTTCTTCTTACAGATTTTATAAAGCAATAGATCTAAATTCACAATTCGCTCTAAACTTTTAACAGTTGAGGTCTTTAAATAATTCTCGCAAAAAGGAAAGAACAATATATTTCAATAAAAGATTGTATCTCTTTATATTAAAACAAGAAAGATCAATCATGCATAAAGCACTGATTATGAAATACTTTCCAACTGAAATGCAATTTCACTGAAACATCTCTAAAATGCGATACATTCAGCGGCAATATTTTTAAAATTAACGCAATACTACAATTATTTATTATATTTGAAAACTTAAAACTTCATCGAAAAAAATGAACTTTATTCAAATGACGGCATTGATATATAAATTGCCTGGTTTAAACATCTCTAAAATGCGATTCATTCCTCGGTAATATTTTTAAAATTATCACAGTTCTACATTAATTTATTATATTTAAAAACTTCATCGAAACAAATGAACTTTATTCAAATGACGTCATTGAAATATAAATCACCTGGCTCTATGAAAAAGCAGTAAATATTTCATTCATCCACTTTTTTCCATTACTTTCATTCATCACAATACTAATAATTTATTTAATTAAAAACTTAAATCCATGCGATAAAACTAGTCTGTCCTATATAAGATAAATTACATATGTTACAGGATATTTTGTAGATGCAATTAAATATTTTACAGAAAGACTTTTGGCTATTTTGATTGGTAATTTGAGAGTTAGAAGCAAATAGGCAGGTTTTATAATTTTTTTTCTTACATTTATTGAAGTTATAGTTTTTAGCTGGGCAATTATTATATCCAAAACTATCCATAGCACAATGTTGGTAAATTGATATCGGTATAAACAATTCCCAACATAAATTGAAAATACCGGACAATATCTATTAAATTATATAATAATAAGAATAAATATATTTGCTAGTCACTAAATAAAATAAGATGTATAATTCATAATAAGTAATTTAAAGAGTATGACAATAACACATATAGATAATATAAATATAAGTAAAATAATTGCTTATCTATAAGTATAAACAACTAAGTACATGTAAAATCTAATAATAATGTAGTAAGGAGGATATTACAAGATTAAAAGAAATGATTTAACTATATTATTACAATCAATTCTAAACTAGATTAAATAAAACACGAGGTATAATAAAATACATACTGAGTAAATCTTGGATTCACATAGAATCCTATCCAAATAAGTCATAAAAAGATTGTACTAAAAAGTACAGTTTATAATAGGTATCAATATTACAGCAGCACAAAAATCCAGAAAGCAGTTACCCAGTCATAAAATCACAAAACCAATAAAATAGTAAGAAATATTAACGATAGATGGCGACACTAGATTGAGAAACTTCCAATATTAATTTAATAATGGCTAAAGAATAATTGCAATACAATAAAAATAACAAGTAGAAATTACCACATAATAAAACAAAAAGGAAGAGATCGATTAATAATACTTAAAGCAAAATTACAATTAGTAACCTAAGCAAAAAAAAAAAGGAATAAAATAGGAGAATTAGCCACCAAAAACTACAATTAACATAGGATGAAAGTAGATTTAAAAGTAATACATAATAAGAAATAAATTAAAATAAAAATAAAAATATGATGAAATTTGTTTCATCATAATTCCAAAAATGCAGCCATGCTAAGCTCGGAGGTTTTAAAGAAATGGTTTCCTTCAATAATATGCATTGCTGGAAATAGCCTCATAACAAAAGAGTTTGGCAATCAACGTTGATATCAAATTATAAGCTCTACTACATGTCACATGATCCATTTTTAACACTTTACAACAAAGTTGAGAAGTGTTTATGACTTTGTTCATTCTGTCTGTCTGTACGTTAGCACGATAACTGCCGTAAAAATGACCTAATCAAAATGAAATTTTAGTATGTTGTTTAGACTGTCTGTAGGACCTATGGGAAAATAAATGAATAATATCACCCAATTAGTTTTGGATTGAACCCGGGTTGAAAAGATGAAATACATTGAAAATTTCAGCGAAATGTATTCAGTAGTTTTTTGAATAAAAATTAAAATAATAGTAACACCTCTTATATGAAGCGATCACGTGACCATGATATGAAAGATCACGTGACCCACATCAATATGATATATGGCATCCATCTTGTCTCAAAATCGTGATTTTTAAAGTTCTTTTTAATTCATATTGAGTGTTGTATCCGTCCTAAAACCACTTTATTTTTGTTTAATTTCTGTGCATCTACATACTGAAAGAGTAGATAACATCCTTTCATATTTCCCAGAAGCCACACCTTTGACTTAGAAGGCTGAATCTTAGCAGTCTTACAGTATCGACACAGCCTAACGGACTTTCGATTTACCCCCTCGATTTACCCCCTAGCTAGAAACAATGGGGAAAGGAGATTAGACGTACCTTCAGATTTTCCAGAAGCTCCTTCTCTTTCCGGTGGTGTGATTTGTTTTTTTTCTACGACGTCTGGATCGTGGAGAAAAAAGGGCAAAAAACGGTCGAAATCGCATAAAACATTAAATAACTAAAAAAATAATTAAAATTTTAAAAATCGGTTTTCACGTGTCCACTCCCCCCCCCCCCCCCGGGTCTCCGATTGCCAAATTTCGTAGCTCTTCGAGGCGGGGTCGCTGAACATATAGTGTATAAGACACACACACACACACAGACATTGCCTTTTATTATATAGAAGATGATCTGTTGTTGTATTTAATACTGTATTAGAAGGAATAGACAATTAAAAATGTTCATTAGAAAATAAAAATTGTCGGTATGATTTAAATTACGACAACAGATGGCAGCACCAAAAATAATTTGGATTAAAATAAAAAGTATATATTCTATATTCTATTGAGCATTAAAATAATCTAAGCATGGCATTTTATCTTTCAGAAAATATTTCGCAACTCTTTGAGCAGAATTTCGGGGAAAATTTGTTCTACGAAAGTTAACAAAGTGCGTATAAGGCAGAAGATATACTGACGATCACTCTTAATAATACGACTTTGATTCGCACTAAATAAGCTCCTTTGATACGCCCTAAGCGCAGTTAATAATAAGAAGGAACTGTTCGTTCAGCAAACAAACACTTCGTTCTTAGTTGTTGTTAAAGGTACCTTCAGATTTTTTTAGAAGCCCTCTAGTTACCTAGGAGGCTGAATATCTCCACTCTTATAGTATCGACTACGGTCCAGAACCTAATCGAATTTAGATTACCCCCTGAGTCGGAAAAAATGGGGGAGGGAGATTAAAATTACTTTTAGATTTCCCAGAAGCCCCAGCTCTGACTTAGAAGGCTGAATCTTAGCAAACTTATAGTACCGACTACAGTACAGAACCTAAAGAAGCCGTACTTTAGATTTACGCTCCAATGTCGGAAAAAATGGAGTACGGAAATTAAAAGTTCTTGTGTTTACAGTGTAGGCATTACAAACTTGCAAACCGGAAATTTTCAATCTTCTTAAAATTCATAAGGCAATTCTTCGAAAAGTATAAGAGCTCTGTAAAAACAGATTATTGATCTAAAAATTGAATTTCCCGTTGAACATTTATATCGCTTATTATTTATATCAATCTTTTATAGTTTAGAAGATAGTTCGAGTGAAAATAAACAACAAAAAGGCAGAAATTCATTCTAACAAAACCTTTTAAATTTCTTCGAGAAAAAAATAATCAGAATATAAAATTATTGAAATTATTTATATATATTCATAAATTGCACCATATTTCTGATAAAACAAGTAAAGGTTGTTCGCATTTATATTTAGTAGGTTCTGATATATAAGCGTGCAAATTGATTACATTTTTCGTAACGCTTAGATTTCAAGCAGAGCACAACCATAAATGTTATTCATATAAAAAAATTGAAAGGATTTTGTTCGACCTTTCATACAGGCTTTTAATGGCTACTAATTTTTAAACGCGAAATCCATGTAACATCTCACTGTAGATATCATTAGTAAATTGTATCGTCAATATCAATTAAAACTGCAGGAATACGTGTGGTAAGGAAAAAATGTACTCTCAATCGTCTCATTAAGAATCTTAAAAGTTGAAATACAATTTAAGTGGAAAAAGAGTTCTTAATTAGGACGCGCGTATTCGGCAGGCAACCAAATTCATTTCTCAATGAGACTTGTCGACAAACTGGTTTATTTATTTTTCTAAACAAAGTGAGGTAGAAGTAAAGAATTATTTAATTAACTTGTTCGTTTACACTTATGACGTGCTCTTTTTTATTTTGTTTGTTTGTGTGTTATGCTTCTGTGTATAGAGTAAAGGAAATGATATAAAAAATACAAATTACAAATTAAAGAGTATGTTTTTATTTAGTCTTAGCTTTAAAAAGTAAAAGCATTTCTTCATGTATATAAAATTTTAATTCTTGTTTGTCGCTTTAAGGATGAGTTCATTAGCGAAAGTGTGATGATTTTTCATGAATACCTGCCATTTTATGGTGAGAAGAATTGCTTTCACATCTTTGATGAAAAATTCCGTCACACTTTCCAACAGTTCCAACTCGTTGTACCTCACAGCTATGAGAAAGGCGTCGCAGAACGAATCGACGGACAAATCACACGCCATGAACTGTGCGCATTTGGTGCACAGTTCCTTCACGTCAAACTTCTCTGCAGTCCTATAAATGTCAAACACATTGTCGCATGACACTCTGCCCATCTGTCCGGTGTACAAATATAAAAGAAAATCCTCAAATGAATTCGAATCACAATCAGCAATGACCACGTCCCCGAGTTTCTTCTCTATCATATCTTTTTCGAACAGAGCGGCAGCAAAAACAGGGGAACGTGCAGATAGGATTGATCTGTGGGCTTGGAACTCTCTGCCTTTCACAATGATTTTAACATCAGAATTTCCTTTTCGGTACAACTCCGTTAATTTCTCGACTAATGTCTTGGAACCTAGAAAATAAAAACATTATAGGAAAATTACGGATATTAATTTAACACGATATCTTTCAGGTGTGAAGAGATACAGTCCTTATATATAAAAATAAAAATTAGTTTACACGTGTGTTTGTCAACGAAGATGTAGTTCTGTTATTAACCACATTTCGAACTAATTCTTGCGTATAAATTATTGTAAATGAGGAAAGCACGCGACTTTATGCACAACCAGTATTGAACTGTATCGCAACGTAAAATGCAGCGGCAATAAAGAAAAATGAGCAGACTACGTTTCAGAAATAATTCGTTTTTCCGAAACGTACGTCTGCTTATTTATCGCTATTTACGCTTCATTTTTACGTTGTGCACCAGTTCATTACTGATATAAAGTTGTTCATTGCGGAATTCATTTTTACATTTCTTACAAACGCGCATTGAGAAAGTATTGCGACGGAGTCTATTGGAATTTGAATTTATAAGCCTTTACACGTTTTGATCACCAGATTAACAGTGAAACTTCTTTACCTCGTTCCAGGCGCTTTATTATAGGACGAAAACAAAGCAGATGGGTGTAGAATAAAATTTATTACGATTAAAATCAGTGAGTTCTGGAACCCTATCGACTATCAAAGCGACCGAATGTTCAAAATACCCCAATAATCATTCAATAATCTATAATAATAATCCGAAGATGTCTGCTTTCCTCTTGTCGACGTATCAAACAATCTAAGCAACTCACGGCTCTAAATGTCGATATAGTGTTAAATAAAGGTCGGTACTTCGTCTGTACCTCGGTGAGCCCCCCCCCCCCCCCTCCGGGTCGGCGCCCGCAAGAACTGGTGTGCGGATCCTAGCTCTGTAGCTCCGATAATCCAGCTCGAGGGGGGGGGGGTACAAAAATCCGGAAAACCGGCTGCCTAGGAATCGGCCGTCGTACCGATGAGGTAGTTAGGCCTCGGACTCTTCCAGGTGGCTTCCTGAGCTGAGCCTAGATCTGGCAGGCGAATAGGATGGGGCTTGGAGTTCTTCGGACCCTACCCGGTGAATGCTCCCGCTGAGTACGCGACCGAGGCTGTGGTTTTGCTTGAAGAAATGGTTAGCCCGAGCTTCCCCCCATCTAATGGGGCATAAACCTACAGGTTGTCGCGGGGGTTGGACCGTACTCTGTACCTCGGTGAGATTACGTTTTAATATTCGAATTAGTTTACAGAAGCGCGATTCGGGGAGATTTTCATACAAATCGGTTCCTCAGCGATCGCATATATTATCACAGAGTTTCTATCTTAACACACATTTTGAAAGTTCGAAAAACGCTCCTTCCTGAGAACTTTGAAAGAATCCTTGACAATAAGTTAATTTTTGAAAATACCTAAAATAAAAACTTTAATCTAATTTATATTTGAATTTCTTCAACCACGAATTGAGAATTTGCACAATTATAATTTATTGCACGAATTTGTTCACATTCCAATAATTTTTAATATAAAATATGATGTTTAAACTAAGAGTTTTGTAGAAAGGATTTGCATAACTATAACATACTGTAAAACATAGAGCTGTTAACCTGTTTCGCAGGCAAAAGAAAGCTAGCTTTTTCAGGACATGTAAGAAACGTTGCGTCACTCATCCAAGCACGTTCGGCTAAGGCTCCTAAATATACAGGCCGACGCTACCGCCATTTTGATCGCAAACGTTCTAGATAGTTATCATCTGCCTGTGATATTTCAGTGACGCGCGCATGTTACATGGGTGATATTTGATACGTAATTTTGATGAAAAATAGGTGCTTCTGATTTCAAAAAATTGTACCAACCATTCAAGAAAGTAGTCTAGAATATTTCAGTTTAATCGAGATCCCTAGAAAAAGACAAGAAAGTAGCCCTCTTTTCGCCACGCACAGCCATCGTTTCAACTGGCAGTCAAGATGGTTGCTGTTATGTCAGCCTGTATATTAAGGAGCCTTACGTTGGGCATCTGTGATATAATCCTAAACGAGGCCAAGGTAGAAGTAAAGGGTTCCTAAAAATTGAAAATTCCTAAAAAATGAAAAGACAAAACTTTAAACCCTTTTTGACTGTGTTGGCCTTGTTATCATATAATAGTGCGAAAGGAGTGCTAGTTTTTCTGAAGTTTATCCTTTTTTGTAGTATTAGGGGACTCCGCTCTCTGTTAGCTACGCTCGCCAATCCCATTAACTCGCTTCGCAAGTCGGGAGGTTCCTCTCTTACTCGCTAAACTGGCTTCGCGAGCACTTCTGTGCCACCTGCTACACAGGCGTAATACGCAGTTTGGGAACCATCCTTGTTATTTGACACTCAGTTGCCCTGGATCTCGCTTTGCAATCTCTTTTAATTCGGCACGCACACACAACCATCTACATGTCATGCTCGCCGACGCTTGAAATAACCAGGGCTCCGCCCCCATTTGCTGCAGGTCATTAATCGGAGCTCACCGCAGGCGTACTCGTTGGGGGCATACTCACCAACTCTCTTAACTCGCTTAGGGATCAATTTCACCAAGCTCAGCCCCAGGCCCCCAGTTCGCTTCGCCTTCTCCTCGCCGAGTTCGCTTCGTGGGCACATTCTTGCCGTTTGCTGCGAAGATATAATATGCCCGTTGGGGCCGCCACTTTGTTAACTGATATTCACCAGCCCAGGAGCTCGTTTTACGAACTCTTTCAATGCGGTCGGAGCGCACGATTACCTACGTGTTTTGTACTTACTGACTCTCGTAAACCCCCGAGACTCCGTCTTCCATTCGTTTCGCTCATTAATCAGAGCTCGCCTCAGGGGTGATGTATCCCTTGGTGCTTTGCTCTCTTATTAGCTGACGCTCAACAAATCCCTTGACTCGCTTCGCGAATATTTTCACCAAACACAGCCCCCAACTCGCTACGATCGCCAACGTTCGAAATTCGCTTCGTGAGGTGAGAGGCTTCAACTCCTACTCCCTGGCGCTCGCTGAGCCTACATCGCGAACTATTTCATGTCGCTTGTTACTAAGAACGATTGCTGGATGTATTACGAACAAACTGCAAAATTTCATATCTATACGTTATTTTTTTGTTCTTAATACAGTAGCAAAATATAGCTGGGAGGATGAGGCTGGGAATCGGTGTGGCAGGATGTTCCCACCATGATTCGGAGAAGACCTCTACTTCCGACTGGTACTCCGTCACTGGGGGATCTTTCACCTGCAATGATTCTTTTTTTTTTCTTTCTCTTTTCCCCCCTTCCTCTTTTTTTTAATTTCCCCTCTCAGCCTTCTTTCCCTTCCTCCCCTCTTCTTTGCCTGCGAGGAAAACGTCTTGTTTTCTTCTCCGTTTCGAGTATCTGGGGGACTGTCCCAGCTTGAATTTTTGTGTCTGGCCACCGAAGCTGTGACCTCCCTGGGTTCTCCCAGCAGGACTTGTGCTTTTGGTAGTTAGCAGGGGTACTGTCCCTGCTGTTTTAGGTATAGGTGTCTTCCCATCTTAGTAGTGGAAGTCGTGTTTGTTGACATCTGTCTTTATCGCGTTGCTGGGGTATTGTCCCAGCTTTCTGTTCTCTTCTTGTGTTCAGGTCAACTTGTGTTCAGGTCAACTGTGCTCGACCGTAATCCGTCTTCTCCTTCTCCTCTAGACTCATAGTTATATTTCCATTTCAGATTCCGGCATATGATTTTGGTATCAGTATGTCTAACTCTGTTCGCCACGTGTTTTTCAGGATAGAAATCCGCAGTCTTCTGGGATCGTGCCAGCCCTCGAGCTGGCAGGTTTGTAAGTCTGTTTGGGGATGACCAGGCTGGTTTTGGCTCTAATCAGCCCCACCTCGTCTCCCCCCTTAACCTTTTCTTTTCAGATCGAAGTACCCGTCAACTTTCCCGTGTAAGTATTTCCTGCCGACGTGCGCTCTAGCTTTAAGTTTCTTATGTTTAGTTAAGTCTCGCTGCTTTGTTTAGTTAAGTCTTGGCTTAGTTATGTTTGATTAGTTAAGTTTAGTCTCTTGTCCTTTGCCCTTCCTGTTATTTAGGTTACTTTAGGTACTCTAGTTGTTTTACAACTTCAGCGTGGCCTCTCTTCCCGTGCTTCGTCGCTCGTCCCCGGGTTTTCTTTCCCAGTTTGTGCCCCGTAAGCGGGGTTTGCTTAGTTTCTTAGGTCTTAGGTTTAGTTACTTCCTCTTAGTTTTTTAGCTCTCTCTCCCTGCCTTTGTAGGCTAGTCTGCTATTAAGCAATCGGTCAGTGAGAGAGCCCTTGCTTCCCGGTATAACTACCCTCTGTGTCTCCAAGCTTGGTTTTTCTAGGCTCCTGCCCTCTCGTAGTAGCCCCTGTGTTTCGTTAGTGTTTAGAGTAGTCCTTGGCTTAAGGTCAGTTTCAGAAGTCAGTCTCAGTCCTCCTCGGATTCCAAGCTGCCTTCCTCTGTAGCAAGCACCTAATGCTTCGTGCTAATGCTTTCGTTACGGCAGCGCCTCTTTAAGATGTATGCTGCTTCTGCATAACTACCGAGGGGTAGAAAGTCGAAATCCTCTGAAAAATTCCAAATCTACTGCGTCTTCCAATACTGGTTATTGGATATTTCGGCTACTCTAGGCAGTCACTGCATTCGACAATCATCGTTTCCCGCTTCTCTTGGCAGCTCCCGTACTCTAGATGGAGTAGGAGCGTTTCGCAGCTCGGGTTCCTTCAATTAAGGGAAGTTCCTCTGAAGACTCCTGAGCTCTCCTGAAGCCTTGTGGCTCTGGGTTCCTGCTTCCCCTGCTGTTCCCTGGAGGCGTGGTGTGTTGTTGTTGTTGAGACCCAGACCGTCCGACCTACCAGAAAGGTGTAAGGTAACTGTTTGGACGGCCGGGAAGAGCCACCCAATTTAGACTGGAACCCAGTGTGGGGGAGGGAGCTTGGTGTTTGTGGTTCTTGGGTTCCTTTGTCAATCTCTGGCGTTGAGTCTATTCTTGGTCAACCAAATGGCTCCACATGTGTTATTTTCCCTGGACTCCGCTGAATGGTCTGCGGACGACTTCCAGTGGTGAGGAACTAAACCCGTAAACTGAGAGGAAAGTCGGGTCCGCACTTATGTTTGGTAGTAGCAAAACATGTGTTTCGTTTTCAGTGTAGAGAAATTCACAATAATAAAACATATAACTGTTGTGCAATATAACAATTAAATCGTAATGTTCATAACAACAATAATTACGAAACGCTCTCTTTGTTTGTAAGAATAAAAAATAATCACAATTTCACATTGTCCCAAGTGCACTAACTAGCGTTTTAGTCATGTTTAGAGTTAAATAGCTATAATGTTTTTAATTCTTCAATAACTCAGCCATTGGCCAGTTTGTAACATTTCTGCCTGAAACCAATCAGAAAGAAGCTGGAAAACAGCTGGATCATTTAAATCTTCGCCCGTAGAGAAGAAGTTTCAGTTCAGAAGTGCATAAAAACTGAATAACTCATTCACTAAATAGAAATTTAAAAAAAGAGCTGCAAAAATTCAATTATATGTACGTAACAAAAATTCCAGGTCTTGCTATTGCTAGTCTTTCCTAGACGCGAACTCGCAGCTCAAATACTCATCCTTTGATTTTGACATTAAATATTTCCTAAACTAACTTCAAAATCGAAAAATGGTTTATATCAGTGTATTCCCCTAAAATTTCATATTTTTGTATGCTACAGATTTCGCGGTACGTAACAGAGAAACTCGAGGAACGCAAATTTTGTCAAACGGCTGCGCCAGATAATTTTTTTAAATATAGAGGGATTTATAACTATTCATGCAAGGGAGGCAACAGTGGAACGTTCGTTATCGAAATTAAAATTAATAAAGAATTTTCTGAAGAATAGCATGGAACAAAACCATCTATCGGCATTAGCGCTACTTTCTAGAGAAAGTAAGGTTGCTGAGAAAGTCTAAAATCTGGTCGATGCTCTTGAGAGTGTTAAATCAAGACGACACCATCTAGGTTTTAAATTTGTTGGAAAAACGTTTGTCTCATTATTTTAATAACATCATTATTCAATAGACAGTTTTTAAATAACTAACTTTTATTTTTTCACAAGAACTTCATAAATGTGTGAATATTATAGGAGAAAAAAACCGAGTTTGGATATTTAATGGATAAAGCCGTTTAGTACTTAGTATTCTCAATATTATGCACAATATATACATATCAGGGACCTTTATTTCCATTTCTTTGTGGCCTAATTTTACTGCGTCATACAATAGAGTATAGACAAAGAGTATTGGGGGTATTGTCGTCTGCATATATGTGGTTAATTTCTTGTGTAATTTGTCTTGTTTCGATGTCTTGCTTTTCAAGGTAGCTGCTTCAAATATTAATGGATGTTTACGAAACGTTATATCCAGCTTTGTTATCATAATATTTAGAACTAGATAGAACTATTTTTTTAATTCGAGCGAAAACTTCGACGTTTATTCGAAATTTTATATATTTTTTAACATGGCAGCATAGGACAAAATTTAATAGAATCATGCATAAAAGAGATTATTCATGTATCCATGATCACGAGATTTCTGTAGATCATGGCTTTTCTTGTAACCATGCATAGGCAATGCAAGACATGTTCATTATATAGAAAATGTTGAACAAGCAGAATCAATGAAAGTTACTCATTCATGTTTTTACCAATTAATAAGAAAGTAATCGAAGAAAGCACTTACCGTCTGGTGGTACAGTCTGAGTTGCTGTATCTAAGATACTGCCGTCCACAAGTCGAGCCACAAAGAAGATTCTGAGCGTGTCTTCCGGCAACAGGACGTCTCTCATTTCAAGCAGCTGTGAACGCTCAATAAAACCACGCTTCGTATATCCACTTCCTGGAACACCGTTGGTAAATTCATGTTCATCTTCCAAAGGCTGGTACATGGATCCATCACCCGTTTTTATTCCGAAAGTAAATCTGACAAGATGCTTCTCTGTTTTGCTAGGTGCATTCTTGATTAAGTAGAAATCAATGGCAGCATTTTCTTGACACAAAAAGATAATGAAAAAGGCGTCTGAGAGCAGAAAATATCTATGATGCACAAATCTTGTATTTTCCAGCTCTGAGAAATTCGGTATTTCCCATTCCACATTCGCAAAATCTCTTGTGTCGCGTAAATTTCCGGCCATTCCCAAATCTTCTTTATGTCCACAATGGTGTGTTATAGCAACTATCCAGAATGAATTTAATTTTCTGATGAATCTATAAACGAAAAAATCGTATTGATTGAATAAAATTACAAGAAAATAATATCAAAAATAATTTTCAGACTTATTATTCTTTCATTTTAACGTATTAGATATTCTTTCTAATACGTTAAAATGTATTCTTTCTTTTTCGTATTAGAAATGTATGCATAATATCTTTGTAATATAACACATTAAATTTGAATGCCACATTTAAAAGTTTACTGTATAAAAAATATAGCAGCACGAGAAAAAAACAATTTTTTTTAATTTGCGTAAATTTGCCATTTACGATCTCAGCACATATGATGGCATTTAACATTACTTTTATCTGTACTTTACAAACCGAATGTGATGTAAATGGGAATAAAATGCTCCACGCCGGTTGTGTAAGACGTATTTGTAAGAAATAAAATTGACTTCGTTACTTAGGTCTTAACGTCAAATAAACTTAGAATCTAAAAATTACTTTAAATGACACATGTATTCCTCAAATTTAGCATACGCATTTACATACCACGCGGTCTGGCACTAAATTTACAGCCTCCTAATGAATTTCTCTCGCAAAGTACGTTATTATCATTTGCTACATTAGCAGTGTATCCGTTCTTCATACGTAAAATATAATATAAAGAAACTTAACATTTACAATTACGTGTAAATTCCTATAGTATTCTACATGACTTGTTATTCAAAATATTCTATTAAAGTATTTAATTTATTTCTTCTAAAACATGTCTAAGAATCTCTAGGCGCGATATACAAAATTTGCTTTACAGACAGATCTGCAGATTAAAGCATCCTGGTCCAGTCTGAAAGCAAATCTAGAAAAAAATATTTTTTAATTCTAATTTTCACGCAACGACAGAGATTGTCTATAAAATCTCACATAATTATACAAAATATGAAATTTTCATCAATTTGGCGTAAATTTGATAAATTTAGCGTCGTTTTAATAATTTGGCGACATTTTCATCAATTTAGAGACATTTTAAAAACCACCAAATTTATCGCCAAGTGGGACTGCGGAAGTAACTGACAGTCTTATGTGGCGACAAATTGACGAAACATCACCGAAATACTATTAATTACTACAATTAGTTTCATTTATTCAGAGCAAATTCATCAATTTCAAGATATTTTTATGAATTTCAAACATTTTTATCAATTTGACGACATTTTAAACATTAAATGTGGGAAATGTGTTATTTAGTAGGACGGTTGGAGTGACATTCAACTTGGACTTCTCCCAAAACAAAATTAATTTCATTGATTTATCGTCGTTTTTATCAATTCCGTGACATTTACGTCAATTTGTCAACGTTCAAGGAAAGTTGCCAAGTTAGCGATATCCCGTCAAATTCGAATTTGCAGGTAGGTCTAAAGAATAAAATATCTTGATCCCGTTTGCATATACTAAATGAAAGCACTAGAATTGTATTAGAAGATATAACCTTTCTACTTTTATTTTGTTTCAACAATCGGCTGAATTAGTTTGTTGGCTAAACACAATGCATCAGTTTATTGGCTAAACACAATATATAAGTTTGAAAACTCTTTACCAAAAATAAAGGAAAAGAATGTTCGCAGTTTGCAATTAATATAATTAAAAGAAAATTAAACCGTTCATTTATAAGATATATTTTTATATCCATTTATTTATTATTCAAATCGAAACAAATAAATAAAAATTAACAAACATATTTGATTTCATTGCGTTGTTGAGCAGCATGACATAAGAAATTATCCTCCTCATAAAATACTGATAATTAAATAACCATTTTAATTTTATAATAGTTTTCATTGTTGAGTAAGAGCTTGTGAAAATAAACCATGCTGATAGAGTTTCCATTTAAATTCATGTTTCAAAATTGTGATTTTCAATAGTGACTGATAAGCCCACTCATAGATAGAGTTTTAAATCACTTCTACGTTTTAAACCAGCGATTTCCAACTTTTTTCGTTTGGATGAACAAGGACGTTAGAAAGTAGAACTCCTAGGGAAAAGTTTCGTTTCTCATTAGCATCTCGACATCCCCTGTCCTTAGTGGAGCTATTTCAAGGCTACCCACAAAATTTCATCAAATTCGGTTCAACCTGTTCTCCCATAATAAGACATACAGACTGACAGATTTTCATTTTTTTAATACAGAAGTAAAGGGAAAATGGGGTTCTGCGTCAGGCGGAGTACGGAGCAGCACCGCCTGCCGATGACGTCATGAGGAAGTGATAATGGCTTATCGTATCGGTGGAAATTTGAACGTATTACGTAATGAGGGAATATTTGGACAGATAATCTGATAATAGTGTGATCAAGAAAGTTGAAATTTGGACGTATGACGTCATGAGGCGACTTTGAGCTGGCATCTGAAGGAATACTGAAAATTCGATGGGGTGGCGCCATCTAGTGGCAGCTTGAAACATCTTGCAGATGGAATTTAAAAGTATATATTTCCGTTTGGACCGAGTCGGGTTCGAACTCGGAGTTATGGGGTTGTAGACCAACTCGCTGATCGTTGTGGTATCGTGAGATGATAACATATGAACATTGGGTGATATCTTTTGTATTTCGAATGAATGAATGATGGAATTTGAATGGAGAAACGACTGGAGTGATTTATTTAATGTCTTGTGAATTCGAATGTAGATATGAAAGAGGGTTTTTAAAAAGAATTATATTTTGTAAAAATAATATTTTTAAGGGGTGTGAGTGGATCCGGAGCTAAACTCTCGACCATTTAATGAATCTTCGATGTGTACAAGCATATGTGTACTAATACACCGCGTTAGCAAAGTTAATTAATTTTTCACGCTACATTGTAACGAAATATTTTTAATTAATTCTTTTTACGCCATCTTAATAATGATTTCATTTAATGTTTAAAGCGAATCTGCTAGCCAAAAGGCGGGTAGTGAATACGCTTAATGAATGTTCAGCGAATACAAGAATTTTGTGTGTTGTTGCTAACACCCAGACCGTCCGATCTATCTGGTAAAATATTTTAATATATGGACTACATTGCTTATTGCTGATACTATCAATATGGGTAATTGTCAATTTAGAGTTGCGGGAAATATAAGTTCATTGGGTACTTCGAAATATTTTTACATGTTGTCTTCAGGAAAAGCGAAGAATGTACAATTCACCATTAAATACATTATGCCGTATCAAGGTTTATAAATACTACTAGTATCTATAAACTTTGATGCCGTAGAACTTAAGCATAATTTTTTCCCTGTGATGGAAGTAAATTCTTTGCATTATATAAAGAAATTCATGTGCTGCCCACATCAAATTTTTAACACGTTACAACATAGTCGAAAATTGTTTATGACTTTGTTCATTCTGACTGTCTGTCCGTTAGCTCGATAATTGCCGTAAAAATGGACTTTATCAAAATGAAATTTTAGTATGTTGTTCAGACGGTCTTTTCAGACTGTCTGTGGAACATATGGGAATATAAAAAAATAATATCACCCAATTAGTTTTGCATTGAACCCGGGTTGAAAAAATGGAATACATTGAACCCTATGGGTCCTAATTTTTTAAACTTTAAGTGGATTTAAAATTCACAATTTGCTTCGAAAGTTTTAGGAAATATTTAAATTATCCCATAAAATATATAAAAAAAATTCAGCAAAATATATTCAGTAGTTTTTAAATAAAAATTAAAATAATAATTACACTATTTATATGGGGAGATCACGTGACCATTACATGCAAAGATCACTGACCCACTTCAAAAAAAAAAAAATATGGCATCTGTCTTGTGTCAAAACCGTGATTTTTAAAGTTATTTTTAATTCATATTTAGTGTTGTATCCGTCCTAAAACCGTTTTGTTTTTGCTTAAATTCTGTGCATCTACAAATTGAAACAACGCATTTACAATATAGTTGAGTTTAAATGATCATCCAACTGTGATTATTTCTACAACGAAGCCTACTTTTCACTTATGGCAAATGTAAATACCAAAAGATGAGTTGTATAAGAATTGCTCCATTTCTTTAACGCAAAATTATTTAACTCATGGAGTCTGATATATAGCTGATATGAATGAAACATTCGCTGATTTTACGCAGAGAAGAAAACGATTTTTCGATGAAGTTTTAAGCATAAAGTTAAATTACTTGTACCTCCATGGTTTTAAGTTTTTAAATAAAATAAATTATTATAGTATTGTGATGAATGAAATGAATAGAAAAATGTTTGTGAATGAAATGCTGCTTTTATGGAGAGAACCAGGCGTGTTATATATCGATGACGTCATTTGAATAAATTTCATTTGTTTTCGATAAAGTTTTCAAATATATTTCAAATTATTGTCGTATTATGATAATTTTAAAAATATTACCCAGGAATATATCGCATTTTAGAGATGTTTAAACCAGACAATTTATATTTCAATGCCTTCATTTCAAAGAAATTCATTTTTTTCGATGAAGTTTTATGTTTTCAAATATGATAAATTAATGTAGTATTGTGATAATTTTAAAAATATTACCAATAAATGTATCGCATTTTAGAGATGTTTAAGTAAAATTGCATTGAAGTTGGAAAGTGTTTCATAATCAATGCTTTATGCATTATTGATCTTTCTTGTTTACTTTCAAACTGTGGAACATAGTATAAATTATTGGTTTTGTGAAAATTTTCGAATTCGAGGTATTAATAATATTATATGTTTCTGGACCTCCTGAACACTTTCTGACTATTTTTAGAGTGATGTCCGCCTGTCTGTGGCCCATTTCTGATGTACACGATAGTTGCTACAGATATTAATGGATTTTCATGCAACTTTATATTCAACTTGCTATATATAAGTAGAAATATTTGAAAAATATTTTATAAAATCTAGAGATAGGCAGAAATATTTGAAATTCAAACGAAAACTTTGAAATTTTAAATTTTCTTAACAGGGCAGCATAGAAAAAAATTTGACATAATCATGCATAAAAGGAATTATCTGTGGCTCGCTCAATTATCACAAAACGTAAAGTTTTAGCCATTGTAGTGAAAAAGAGCCACAATACAATTATTGTGTTTGTGACATGATCAGCTGCAAGTTAATTCTCCGGGAGGAACATTGCCGATCTTGGTATCAATCGGAAGAATTTTTCAAACTCTTTAAAATGATAGGTGGCATGCTATAAGGGTTGGATTGAGCATGTTCTCTTCTGTGATGATGGGGAGAGGGAGCAACACATTAAAAAAATAACAATATGTAATGTAGAAGAATATATAATGTTTGTTACATATTTACAACAATATGACATTAAAATCTGATGATAATAATAGCCAAATGTAACTCAGGTGTTTATAATAAATTTATTTTTAATTATTATATATTACTTTTTGTGAATTGGCAATAGCATTTGGGACAATGAAATTTAAATTATTTAAATATTTTTACATTTGAAATGGCAATTGCGTTTTCAATAATGAAAGGTTAGATTTTGAAAATAAATGAAGGAAAATAAAATTTTCACTTCAAAAATATTGAAAATAAATTTTTTTCCTTAAAATTATATACAAAGTATATGATGTGTGCAACACACGTCTTTCCTCGAAGATTTTAATTTATTTTCTTTTAATTTTTTAATAATTCATTAAATTTAATTTCATTGCACACACACAAAAAAAACACATATACTTATTTGAAATCACATTGAATCTGCACTTTTAATTCAATTTTCATTTTTACTGAATAAATGCACGTATATTCAAATGCGGCGTATCCAAAATGCGAAAATAACTAAAATATCTTAAGAATGGCTAATGCTAGAGTAATGGGGTTGGTCTTATTCATTTTATTGTCAAAAATTGCGAAGCATTTAATGGATACATTTGAGCATACGTAGTCTTTTATTTTAGATTTTAAAGATTTTCGCGAACCATTCTACAAAAGGAAAAGCAAGTTATGTTTTCCCGAATAGTACCAAAATCTAGTTAGCACCAGGGTAACCTACCAGGGACTTATCTACCAAATTTTGTGAAATTTGGTAAATTAATTTTTTAGCTAGAGTGTATACATGCGATTTTTGCTGGCGATTTTGTAAATAAAGGTAAATTAAGGTACCATTTCGTAAAAAATACTCTTTTATCTCGAATAGTACCGAAATCTAATCCCTACCAGGGTCACCCATAAGTAACTTACCCTACCAAATTTTATGAAATTTGGTTAATTAGTTTTTCAGTTAGAGTAGATATATACTTTGTACAGACAGACACACACACACAGATGTCACGCTAGAAATAGTTTTTTCGTGATCAATAGGTCTCGAAACTGTAGATCCATTGATAACTCAAATTGCGATTTTCGGTAGGATTGCAATAATTGCCCTATAATTTACCATGTATTGCAGGGAAAGTAAAAAGTCAATCTAAAACAGATTGAAACCAAAACTGGAGGCGACATATTGTTCAATATCCTAAACCAGCATACACAAAACTGCAAATCATTTGATACCACACACTGTTAATAGCAAGCATGTTTATGAAAATTTCAGGGGAACCAGCTGTCCGTAGTAGATTACCGTGCATTACAAGGAAAGTAAAAATACAAAAATAATGTTTCGCAGACGATAATTAGCTGCATATCTTAGAAATGAAGTTGGAATTTGCATGAGTGTCTGTAATTGTAGTTTTTCTTATCAGTTTGCCGAAACATTCAATTAAGTAGTTGAAAAAAATGAACAAAGGTTACAAAATGTTTTACAGTTTTGGTCTGGCGCTAGCCATGAAAACGAAATGTAAACGGATTTTGTTAGCGACTGCAGCTGTAACTAGTTTATTTTCACTAACTTCTATTTTCTTATTTGTTGAGCTCCTAAAATATTTCTTGCCACAGGCCTGGCATTAGCTAAAGACGGAAGGCACTGGTGAGAATGCTGAGTGCAGATTCTGTTAGATTACATATATGTTTTGCTTTTACACAGAGACATGATGAACAGCAAAAATTGCATAAAATCCGATAGATGAGGCACAACAACAACAAAATCTGAAAAATGCATGTAAAATATGTTCAACAGATTTATCAGAGTTATGTGTAGTACATTTACATTCTCGACATTACTCCCGCTAACTTAAGGACACGCAAAGGATGGATCAATATAACAAGACATATACTTAACATTCAAAAGTAAGAATAAGAAACTTACCACAACGACGAAATGAGATATCCAAACTGACGAAATTCACGTAATACAGTTATTGCACTTCCAAATTACACTTGCACTTTTCTTAGCGCCACGTTGGTGGTGTTTACCGGGAATGAGATAAATACTTCCAACAAGCTACAACAGCTCCGGATAGGAAAACAGCTAGGGTTGCCACCTATTGTCCATATCACAGAATACTATATCAGAAGCCTCACTCCCATAGAACCCTATGGCAACATTTTTAACATGGTATGTCGCATAGACACTAGCACTCGTGAGTTAGACCAACTGAACTACGATTTAACAAAGTACGTCTGTCAGATTTGGCGCGCTATCGCTCGCTTGGCGATTTTTTTTTTCAAAAGCGGGATGGAAAAAAATGTACAGGATTGTACATTTATAATTTTTGAAACTATAGAAATGATCAGGATTTAAAAATACATTAATCTGCAACATAAATATATTCATTAGTTCAAGTAAATTTAAATAAACAGTTATTTATTTAATTCAAATAATAATATGGATTAAAATGTAGACGCATTGCATCGTCTCACTGTAAAACATAATGCACAAAAAATTGCAAGCTAACATACTCAAAAGACTAAAATATTATGTAATATTTTCATTCTGAAAGGTATACTAGCATATTGATTGTTAAATTACTTGATCCTTAATTTGTTTTGGGATACTGATAATAGACCTTCTTTTTTAAATATAAAAATATTCTAATAGTAAATATCAAATTTACATAAATACACTATCAAAGTTGTGGAACTCAATCATTAATTACCCGGGGGGGGGGGGGGGGGTGAATTTTCCACTATAAGGCACTTAATAAAAATTTTACATAAATATATACACATACAATATCACATTCAAGTAAGAAAGAGCTATCCAAATATAAATTATTATACATTTTATAAAGAAACGGAAAATATTTTTTAACTAATTATACCACTACCTCTAAGAATTTAGTCTAATCGGCAGTAATAATACACCACCAATTTCGTATGATGAACACGTGTGTACTTATGAACACGTGTATACTTATGAACACGTGTACACTTATAATGAACACGTATATAGGATGTTGATAACTAATATTATTTCAATTTTAATAAAAATAATTTACATACCCTGTAACGCAACCAGTTTTCTTTTGGCAATCTATTTCTTGAAATGATTTAATCACTTAACAAATAATCCTTTTGCACATTACTCAAATCACGCTACCGGCGAAACAAGGTTATAACATTGAAAATCGTCTTGGACCCAAACCAGACCAACGCCAAGAACCAGATCAAACAAAACCATCGCCGAAAACGTGCCAACCCTCATTCTGGTCCATCTCTGAGGGCGCTGCGAAATCGAGAGTGACAGATCTGTATATATTAGTCTGTGGTCCATATTCTCCCGGGAGATTGCCACCTATTGTCCATATGATTCCGGGGGATTGCCTCCCAAATATCCCTCCACTCCCTTGTGATAAGGTAATCTGTAAATGAAGAACGTAATTGTTTCAAACACTGCATTATATTAATCGTACAATTATTACATTATTTACATTTTCAGTTTGTACTTTTCATTTGATCTTACAGATTTTAATATTCCTGGTCCGGAACAAACAAATTTATAAAATTTTTTGCAGTCAAGGTGGACAACAAACGGGTGGACGGAAATGAGTGCGCGTGCGCGGGACAGACGGTGTGATAGAGTATGACGTGTAAAGGAGTTGAGAAGGTTCTAGAGGAGCTTAGACTGGAGTCATTAACCTTGATAAAAAGGTAAGGGAAATGATGCTCGTTTATCTGAAATTTCAACCGCGCCATTAATTGAGAAATCGAGAGAAATTTCTATTACTTCCGAGAGTATGACGTGTAAAGGAGTTGAGAAGGTTCTAGAGGAGCTTAGACTGGAGCCATTAACCTTGATAAAAAGGTAGGGGAAATGATGGTCGTTTATCTGAAATTTCAACCGCGCCATTAATTGAGAAATCGAGAGAAATTTCTATTACTTCCGAGAGCAGGGAGAATTCGATTTTTATGGCCCGATTCCGGGAGATTCCCGGAAATCCGGGAGGGGTGGCAACCCTAAAAACAGCCCAGGAATTTGAAGGAAAGTGAAATTTGTATTTGTTCCATCAGCAACAGCACGTGGAATCTTGCTTTTGATAGTTACATTACAAACTCTTTTTTCTTTTTAATTTTTCGTAAATTGTCTTTTTCTTTTTTTTTTTTAAATGTTGGCAGTAGCTCCAATCCAAGATAGCCGACATGGATTTTGCGTGAATAACATATGACTTCTTTAAGTACTTTCAGAAGAGTTCAGAATTAAAATGTTGAAATTAGAGCCACCTTTACAAAATATTAAAATATCAGAATTTAAAAACAACTTTTCAAAACAGTTCACAACATTCAAGCATCGTCATTGTAATCACTATATTTTAAAAACTGAGAACCTGATCCGAATTCTAATTATATATCATTGTAGGACTTTCAAAGGGCTACTTCTTATAGGTCAGCACTAGCGCTGTTAGTGTTTGAGATATAATCAGGACAAACTTTTGAAAACGAAAAGTTTTAATTCTTCATGAATTTCACAAGTCGATTTACCGAACACTGTAATAGTTCCGTAAAGCTGAATTTTAAAGCCAGAAACCGGATGTCCTACTGAATATTTTTGCTGCTTACTTTTTTATTACTTAAATTGAAATTCCCCCTTCTGGTAGAAATTAAGAAAACCCACCCCTTTTCTCCTGCGAAGCACATCCTCTCCTACAAAGTTTTCATCTCGTAAATACAATGCCTAGGAAAGCCTTCTTCTAGGCACTCTACCGTAAGTAAACGATTCGATGGCCCCTCTCGTCCTTCCTGTTTGTATGCCTGACTTTTTGCTTATTCGTCTAGGAAAATTTGGGTATGAGGTATAGTTATTCCGAGAAATTTAGTATATAATATTTTGATGATAAGACATGAACAGTTACTAATAGAACTTGTCTTATGATCAAAAATTGTTAATTTTGAGTGAGACCATTTCACTTTCAAAGCACTCAAATTCTAAAAGTCTTTATATTTCAACTGTTTTAATTTTCAGCTAGACAAGAATTTTGATTTCTAACATTCAATTGGGGATGGAGGGGATGTTACATTGTAAATATATATATATATATATATATATATATATAGAATCATACAAAAATGAAGGATACGAACCTATGTATTATTATACTACTCAGAAAAAGGCGCAATGCAGCTCTATATACTGATACAGGATATAACTAATATAAACGATTTGAAAAAAGGAAGGGGGGGAAAAACCATATGAATTGCATAAAAATGGCTGAGAGGGATAGCGACCTCTCATTCCCGTTTTAAGTACTTTTACGTCTAGACAACGCCCACGGATACCAATGCAATTCAATGACAGATCCCCGTAGCATGTGCAAAAATGAAAGCTCCAGAATGCAGAAATGGAGGCTTCAGAATGTAGACAGAAATGGAACGACGAAAACTTACTGCCAACGATACTACCGACTAAAACGTACCGCCCGTTTCTCCACATGAAGTATGTACCCATACGCATGCGTACCTCGATAATTCAAAGATGATTGATACGTGGATCACCACACGTCAGGTATTGACGCTACATGGACCGATATTCAAAGATGATGTCATATTCTCAAGTCATTACTGAATGAATAATCTTCTTCTTTAAAGAACGAATTGTAAATATCTTTAAGGAAACTCCGTGGGTAATGATTTTTAAGTGCTTCCTGTAAAATGAGTTTGTTACAAGTGAGACAATCCTTTTTAAAAGTATTATTATTACGATTTCTTCTCAGATGTCCTGTTATGATGTTACGGAAAATATTCCTAGTAAAATTCGACTTCCATCCAATTATTTGGTTAATCTTCATATCATACTTATTACGTTTATTGTACATAACTGTATGAATTCCATTTTTAAGCTTGTATCTTATGGTTATATCAAGGAAATTTACTTCGTTTTTGACACTATTAGGGTTCTTAATAAGATCCAATTCCGGAGGGTAAAAATCAAATTCAAATTCAGGAGTATTTGAGTAATGACCCAAAATCACATCGTCCACATATCTGTAATATGGCATCTCATATAATACATGATTATTCCTTTCAAAATATGTTAAATATATGTCAGCCAGGACTGATGAACAGCCCCCGCCCATAGGAATACCCTTAATTTGTTGATAAAATACACCTCCGCTACATAATATGTTTTCAAACAATACGAGCTGAATTAAATCCATATACCTTCGCAAAGTGATTACTTTTTTAAGATTGTATTCTGTATGCACCAGTAAAAGTATTGCATGTAATTTTTTAAGATCAATGTTGTTGAAAAGGTCACGGAAGTATTATGAACACATTACGACGGTCCCCGTGAAACTCCATAGACTTAACATAAGATGAACTCTCTGTATTCTGAACACCCTCTAATATGAACATCCCAGTGTTACGAACGCTACTTTTGATCCCTATTCCCCCTTTACCTCTCTGTAAACTGAACGGAAACTGAACGTGTGTTTGCAATCGGAGGAGAAATTTGGAGAAATGCCTGCCCACTCCCCGCCCCCAATCACAGATAAGTGACAGCAGGTGTTCACCACGTGTTAGAGGGAGTTGTCAGAAAAGGGTTATGCTTTCTTTTCTGCACACCTGATTGGACAACATTGTCTGTTTTTCTTCCTTTTTGCTCGGCAAAGGAAAATTTTTTTCGCCATTTCGTGTGTCGTTGCAGGGAAAGAAGCACAGTACTTACGCAGATATAGTATGTCAGAAATAAGTAGGAAAACGGAAAGAACTGAAGCTTCAGGAAAAATACGAAGTTGTTCGAAAATTAAAATCAAAAGGAAGTTAAAGGGAAATTGCATCTGAGTTTGGAATTTCAGTAGGCCAAGTCAACGCCATCAGCAAGAAAGAGAAAGAAATTATAGCCGCTTTTGAAGCAAATGAACCTTCCTCAAAGTGTAGAATTTTCGAAAAGAAAACGGGAAACGAGAACATAAACAATCACGTGTGGAAGTTTTTTTGCCAAATGAGAACGAAGCATCTTCCTATCACTGGACCCGTGCTAAAGCAGATTGCTCTGGATTTTGCAGAAAAGGTGAAAATCACGGAATTCAAGGCATTGGAAGGATGGTTGACTCGCTTCAAAAGTCGGCATAAAATCGAATTCAAAGTAATCAATGGTGAAGCTGCAGACGTAAATATGGAGCCTGTGGAGGAATGGAAAACTAAACTTCAGGACTTAACGAAGAATTTCGACGCCGCTGACATTTTCAATGCCGACGAAACCGGCCTGTTTTTTAGATCTCTTCCAAGTAAAACCCTAGTACAAAGAAGCGACAAATGCGTAGGCGGGAAAATGTCGAAATAAAGGCTTACTGTCATGCTCTGTGCCTGTTTTACGGGTGAGAAGCTCAAACCACTTGTGATCGAAAAAAGTAAAAACTACGATGATTTAAAAATGTGAAGATCGCATTATTGCCTGTGCTCTATCAATCAAATCGAAAAGCCTGGATGACATTAACAATTTTCTCACAATGGTTGGAGGGCATTAACGAGATGATGAAGAGAGAAGGAAGAAAAATTCTTCTTTTGGTGGATAATGCCACATCACATGGAATCATGCAGCTGAGCAACGTGAGCCTGAAGTTCCTGCGACCGAACTGTACTTCTATAATAAAACCACTGGATCCAGGAGTGATCAATACCTTTAAAGCTCACTACCGAATTCATTTTCTGGAGCCCTGGTGATGGAGGAGGCAAATTCGGCAACCCATCTAATGAAGAAGGTCAACGTCATGGATGCTGTCCATTGGATATCAATGGCTTCGAATGAAGTAACCCCCTACACCATTCAAAGATGCTTCAAAAAAGCAGGATTCCCGTGTAAGAAGGAGAAATCAATAATAGAGGGCCAAGAAGCAACAACTGTGAGTGACTTGGGGTCAATTCTTCAGGAGCTTCATACTGAAATTGAACCTGGAGCTTATCTCGAAATTGACGGAAGCCTTCCGGTTTGCGACAAGAACATCATTGTAGAGAAAGAGGATAGTGAAGAAGAAGCAGAACCCGAAGAGACCGATGAAACAAGAAGTACGATTATCTTCAAGCAATACGGCCAAGGGAATCGGGACCTGATGAACTATGCGGCTGAACATCACCCGGAAGCCTTTCCAGTTCTTAAACAACTAGATAACATGTACGTTGTACGAGCATACACAATGCAAAAACAGATTAAAATTACTCACTTTTTCATGAACTAATTAATTATGTATTGTAATTATGTAATTTTATTGTATGTTTTGTAAAACTTTTTTAATAAAAAAAAACAAAACAAATGAGATGGAGAGTACAGGTCCGACTGAATTTAGTTTGACATTGAACTACCCACCAAATCTAAATTCAGCACCACCATCTCGGTATCTGGCATGGCTAACCAGGCTAAGTATTCTATACAGTCTATAAACTCACGACATACATGCATTTCCCAATCTCCCTCTATAATGAACACCCCCATAATCTGAACATTTTGGTCACTCCCCATGAGTATTCAGAATAGAGAGAGTATACTGTATATATATATATAGCACAGAGTGTGCCTTCGTCATGTGTATGTCTGATTATTGAAAATTAAAAAAAAATCTAACTGACCAGGATTGAAATGTTATGTTTTTGTGGCCCTCCATCCGAAAGATTAGTTAGAGGAAAAATAGTTTAGTCATATTTGACGTTGCTGATCAGCGGAATTTATCGATAGATTTTATTTTCAGCTATAAAATATTTTGAATATTCGATGGGGAGAGGGATCACATTGTAAGAAAGTGCCTCTCTCTCTCTCTCTCTCTCTATATATATATATATATATATATATATATATATATATAAATATATATAAACAAAAATTGAAATATTTTAATCGAAAACTATGCATAAACTACGGAAAGTACAAAAAAATCCATCTCTAGCATATATGTTACAAATAAGTAACTATAGACCAAGACTAAGGATAAAAATAGAAGGTAACTTATCACTATAACGGAAAGCGGATGAGGAGAAGATGAGTATACAAAAATCATAATTAAATATATATATATATATATATATATATATATGAATATATATAAAATAAAAAAGCAAACACGGCAAAAATAAGAAAGGGCAATAATAAATAGCTCAAGATTGAAGATCAAGACATGGAGAACAATCAACTGAAACTACACAAAAGGAGGCGGTTAGTTCGAAATCGCATTCTCGCCAGGACAGCCATACAATTCGAATTAAAACCGATAGAATAGCCAGTTTCTGACCATGACGATAATTTACCTATGGACACCATTGGAACTGTCTACTGGCTAGTGGAAGAACAAATGTTAAAAACAAAGGGAATTATATATATATATATATATATATATATATATATATATATATATATATATATATATATATATATATATATATATATATATATATGTGACCCAGAATGTGGCTGTATCATGGGTCACAATTTAGTGAATAGTAAACTAGCTATAATGTTCAATTTGGCTGGGATAAGAGGTTAGGGAAAGGAGGGTGCGGTCTTTAATTGCCATCCCCATTTAATTTCGGTCTAAACTGTGTGACACTGTTCTGGTTTCCCAAACAAGTTTACCTTATACTTTCTGGTAGATCGGATGGTTTGGGTATAAATAAAAAAAGTTTGTAGCATTAGAAATTTGACAGAAAACGTGCTTATTCTTCAAAGCCTTTATAAATGTATAAAGTATTTATCCAATAATTTTTGTATTCAAAAAATGAATGTAAAGAAACGTTATAAGGACATCTGATCACTATAGAAGAACATTCTTATATTAGATTCAATATTTTAATATTCGATTTAAAGGGGGGGGGGGAGCACATTAATAAATTTATTTTTTTCGAAAATAAATTATTTTTCCAACGTTTGGGGGAGGAGGCTGTTTTATATAATTTTTCAGAATTTCTAAGAGGGAGAGGGTAGAGTGAAGGAATAACATTCGATTTAAAGAGGGGGGGGGGGTTCACATTTATGTATATATATGGCCCAAAGTATATCTGCGTCATGTGGTATGTGAATAAAAATTTCAAAAACATCAAACTGGCTATGGCTGAAATGATCAATTTTCTTGGCCCTCAATCCAAGAGGTTAGGGGAAGGATGGTACGGTCTCATTAGCTGCCACCCCCATCTGATTACTCTGGTTGCCCAAACAATTGCAAGAAGTTCGTACCGTACAAATGGGTTCAGAAGTTCAAAAATAATGCATCTTCCTCAATCGAGACCGATGATTTTCAATGGGTATTCGGCTAATAGAATGCAGAAAAAAAATCCAATATATCTAGGACGGCTTTTGATAATTTCTAAGTAATTGTACCCATTCATTTGAGGTTAAAAGTATGTATATGTATTACAAGAGTATGTAAAAGTATGGTATAGAGCTTGTGGTTGCCACACCCATTAGGTTCCAGTCTAAATTGGGTGGCACTGTTCAGACCGCCCAAACAGTCACTTTACAATTTCTGGTTTCTCGGCTGGTCTGAGTAGAAGAAAAACAGTTTCTGATCGCAGACATGAATCCAGAAGTTATGCTTATTCATCAATCAAAATCTAGGTATAAGGTGCTTATCTGACAATTTTTGTATTCGCACGTTATAGGGACTCCTGAACACATTTTAAACACTTCCCTATGTTTAACCAATCATAAAATTTGAATTGGAGTTCTACAGAGCACTTGCCATTTGATGAAACGTTTATTAATTTTGATTGGGACCATTTCTCTTTTAAAACATTGGACCAACATAAATGGAAAAAATGCGTTATAAGCACTCTTGAACACTTCCTTGTCAGTCAAAATCGATGTATAAGGTAATGTTTTCCGAGATATTTTGTATTTGAGATTTCGGTGAAAAGTATACGTACTTCTGAACACATTTCATATACAAGCTCGTGGAAAGCGATTGAGGTCGTCTTGGGGCTAGGGCCTCTCCATAAATTAACCTGGCTTCCATCTTTTCTCGACCGCCCTGTTTGTATGTTTGACCCCATATGATACCGTTCGTAGAATTATCATTGTTTTCCATAGAAAATTCCATAGAAAAATTCTTTAAAATTTGTATTATTTATTTGCAAATTATATTAAATTAATATTTTTAATTATTTATGGAATGAATATTAAAATATATAGAATTGCATATTTCACGTTTTTATTATTTTAATATACACGCATTGATTACATTCTTTAGTAAGCAACATCGCTCGAAATAACGAGTTCGTACCATGATATACGAGTTCGTGATTGATAAATCTTCAAAGCTTTATTTGTAACAGCATTGGTATGATCGGGATTCGCTTTTGAGTTTGGTCTTCTATCCATATCACTAAGGCTTTTTCCATATTTTCCATTGTAACATCTCCAACATATGAAGTCGTTCTCATACTGCTGCAGGTTCCAGCTGCTACACTTTTTCTAATGGAGTCTGTTATGTGGGTTTTAACCACACGTCCTGTTAGAACGCATAAATCAGTGGTATTGTTTATTAAAACAATCTCCGACATTGGCCGTGTCGCATAAAAATACATGAAAATCAAATTCTCGGAAAATGAGGACAACGGACATGATATATAACAATAACAATGTGTTTATTGATAAAAATGAAATTAAAAGATAATACTAATAAAAACATATTTGATTGGTTCAATTAACATTCTTAACAAATTACAATGACTCTCCATTGACATTTTCTAAAATCATAGACATTTAAAATATACATATTTGAATCCCCCTCATTTAAGTTCCCTATTAAATTCATTCTAATTATCTTACTCAAATATAATTTGGCTATAGATGTCGAGAGAGTGCAAAAATTAACTATCAAATCGTCATCAGACTAGTAGTATAAGAGACATGCATTCAGTACCTCCAAATACACCATAGGACCGTCACTGGAAGCGGGGCACTTCGACCGCGGAAAACGCCGGTCATCGCTGCGTCCTTTTGGGAGCACTTTTTTTCTCCGAAGCACACAACCAATTCTCCGTCCTTTCTCTCTGCTGTCTCAAACCCAATTCTCCGTTCTTTTGAAAAAACTAACACTCTCTCGATCATCGGAAAAATGTCTCCTCCTACACAATTAAGCCCCATGTTTGTTACTGGTCCCCCCAATCAACGCCCCTGGTATTTTCATTGGATATTTCCAAAAATGTCCAGCTATTGGGTGCTGTGCTGACAGGAGGATGGCGATCACCCCAGAATTAATATCTGGCAGGTGGATCGAGGGTTCACACGACCTTGCGTGCACGTGCAGCCGAACCGGACAAGGGTCAGCTCTCCCCAAGAGCGCCCTGCTGCGCCCCTTTGTAACTGGGTGATCGTTGACCATATTTCCCAGAAACATGGCTTGCTCATCCTTTTGCAGGTGTTCTCTTAGGGAAGTGTATATGAATTAAAGGAGAAGTACAGGGACCATCTTTGTAGGTTACACTCCTCCATAATTTGCAATGTCCCAAATTTGCCTTGGGACATTCACCCCCTTCTCCGTAGTAGAACCGTGCCATAGGCTAGTAATCACCTAAAAAAAACCCTGTAATTGTATTTACACACACACATATATATATACAACAAAACAGTAACATAATTCCGATCACTGTCATCAAACTCTTGGAAAGATAAAGTATAAGATATTTTTCTGTCTGACATGTTGGAGTTCTATAGAAATTCTACGTTCAATAAATTGGCTGTCCAAAAGTTGAAGGTTTGTCCATAATAGCACTGATAAACGCGAAGTTCAAAAGTTTGTATAGAGTCTTAAAAAGTTTTTCTACAGGAAATTGTACTAGAGGGTTTGTGGCTATAGCACGCCACTGCCTCCTATTTCAGTGTCATGGTAGGTGCAAAGAAAATCTAGAGCTTGGAGATCTGCAGATGGAGCGTAACACTGTCATGGAAGTGAAAATTGTGATCTTTGAGAGTTTATGTGAAAATCACGCCACTGAATAATCGTATCACTGTTATGGAAGTGAAAATTGTGATCTTTGAGAGTTTATGTGAAAATCACGCCACTGAATAATCGTATCACTGTTATGGAAGTGAAAATTGTGATCTTTGAGAGTTTATGTGAAAATCACGCCACTGAATAATCGTATCACTGTTATGGAAGTGCAAAGAAAATTGTAAGTCTGGAACTCTGTATGTGGATGACGTTACTGCATCACTTCTCGCTGTGGAGTAAACATGTGGGAAGTTTTCTTGTGAGAACAACACATCACTGTCTGCATCATATCACTGAATTTTCATGTATGGACGAATCTTAGATGAGGCACACACTTTATCGATACACCAATGCATACATATACATACAGTCTGATGACACAAATTCTCTCTCTGGAATTTACAATACCCATTAAACATTAAGTCCCTGGCTTTTTTTTTTTTACAAAAACTAATTCCCTACTTAATTCGCCATTATTCAATTTTCAAAATACAGTACTTACTCCTATCGTTATTATCATTTTTTATTTATTT
Organism: Amaurobius ferox; assembly: GCA_951213105.1. Lineage (NCBI taxonomy): Eukaryota > Metazoa > Arthropoda > Arachnida > Araneae > Amaurobiidae > Amaurobius > Amaurobius ferox. The sequence goes on along the minus strand of OX578149.1, from coordinate 119,187,940 downwards.
TTTTTTATTTCTCTTTCTCACATTCCTTTCAACATTTAAGTTGCCCACAAAACTTTCTCACTGATTAAACATCTCACCATTTACTAACATTTACAAATACATTATACTATCACATTGAAAATACAAAGAAAAACAAACAAATAAATTTTTGTCAATATTATCACGAATTGTCATGCCATATTACATTTCCTAATAAATTCAAAATTTGTACAAACACAATAAACATATTTTTTTTTTCAAATTATCAATTAACTCTCCTTTATATATCCCTTACATACGTAATCCCAAATTCTGTATTCCGAATCTGGCCTTAGCGTTTAGAATTTTCATCTAATAAACCATTTCCTAAAAATTTTCATACTTCTCTTACATTTATTCTTACCATAATTTTTTGCAAATTTTCACTTCAATAAACCACTTCCTAACAAAATTTATAATTATCTTACACTTATTTTTATCATACATTCCTTGCAAATTTTCCTTTCAATAACCCATTTACAAATAAAATTCATAATTCTCTTATCCTTTTTTTTTTTTTTTTTTTTATCACAAACTCCTTGTAAATTTTCCCTTCAATAAACCAATTCGTGTCCGTAGTTCTCTGTAATATTATCTGCCATAAATCCGTAATTATCCTATATTTTAAACTCCCTTATATTTCTTTCACGGTCTACATTCGTAATTCCTTTAGTAAACATTCCGTAAGCAGTAAGTATTTGCTTTAATTTCTTTCTTGTAACCCGTCAGGTATCTTTTTCTTTTCTGCACAGAATAAACTTTTCCCGTCAACGTCAGTAAACAAGCCCTTTTCATGAAACCAGTTTTCCCAGGGTTGGCAAGAGTAGATTTTCGGAAAAGTCCGGATTTTCAAGGGATCCCGTGCTCTTACAGTTGTGGCCCCGCAGAATAAATCCTGTGTGTTTGACCGACCGGCCTCGTGTGAGATATAAAGATGTGTGTTACCTACATGTTTGAGTGTTTTTTTATTTTTATAATGTGTAAAGGGAATTTTAAGTGTGATATGCAGAATTCTTTTTGGATTACCAAAGTGTACTGTATGCCGATGAAAGGGGTAAGTGTTTTTATTTATCCATTATCTTTTAAAAAGAAGAAAAATTACTTTATCGCGCATGGCTAAATATTACGTGGAACCTTACCATGGTTTGCTACTGTGCAATATAAGTACGTGTAGGATGGTAGATCATTCCCCTAGTTTCACTCAAAAATGCATAGATATTTCTTAAAGTTTTAATTTTTAACTTTAAAAATTTATTATATTAATGTGTTAGTATTTTTAAATTTTTACCTATGTCTCATTGTCATCAATTCCTATTCATTGCTATCCCTTATGTTAAAATAACTGTATGTTATTCTCATTCTCCCTGTGGTTATTTATTCATTTATGTATTCTTAAAACGTTTATTTACTTTATCCCAATTCCGTGTCATTACTATCCGCTTATTGATTTTAATGTAATTTTCCTTTATTCTTATATTTAAATTCTTGTTATTATCATAAAAGTAATTTTCGCCATATCCATTCCTATATATTTTATTTATTTATTCCGTTTTTCATCTAAATCGCTCGCTTATAATATTTAAAATGTCGCAAAGTCTTTTCCGTTACAGTCTTACTTAAATTCATTTTTTTTTTGCAATAATTATTTAGGATTCCATCTGTTTATAATGCACTAGTTATTTACAATTACTAAAATCCCCTTTAATTGCACTCCAATATTATTTTAAAATTTCATGTTAATTTAAACTTTCCTAATTAATGTAACATTTATTTGAAATTCCCTAATTAATAATTCAATGTTTTTTCAGAATTTCCTAAATAATGTAATATTTATTTAAAATTACTTCTATTTATAATGCAATATTTATTTAAAATTTCTTTTATTTATAATTCAACATTTATTTAAAGTTTGCGCCCCGTTTTACGCGCTTTTCGTGCAATTTTTGATATATACTTTCTCACGCCCCTTTTTTTTCTTTTGTTTTTATATATCTATTTGTATATAAATTTTGTTGTAGTCGTGTTTCCCAGATTAAACCATATTTCTCTTCAAATTCTTACCTAACCTTATTTTTCTTTATTTACAATTTCAATACCGAGTTTAAAATATAAAAAAATTTGTATATCTATTCCTACATTTATTTTAAATTTTTATTCTTTTCTAACCTTACTTCTTAAAGCATACGTGTGAGAAGGCATTGGCCTATGTACTGATGTCTTGTTAAGTTTCTCTTCATCCTGTATACTCTCCCCGATTCTGGAACCTTCCTGCGCAGAATTGACTAAGGAGAAATCCCTGTGTTTTTCCCTTGTATCCGAAACCAGTTCTTGCGATTGTGCTTGTACTGTTTGCGTTTGTACGGAATCAGTCCCCTTTTTATTTTCGATGTTTTCCTCTTGCCCAAGCTGGGGAGGGGGGGGGGGGGGGAATCGTCAAGTTGCACTGCTGGTCCAGAATACGGTCCGAAATAATGGCATTCTCGTTGTTGGTGCTCTCTGGCATGTGCTGAGGGGGGATGGCATGTTCAGTGTTAGTCGCATTTTCTATCTCTGGCACGGCTAGGTTCTTTGCCAGGGGAACGGGTGTGCAGTTGTTTGTGAGAGGAGGAGGGGGGGGGGTTCGCTTGTGCTAACATTTCGTGAACGTCGCGTGTTTTCTTTCTTATCTGTCGCAAGCACGTTGAATAAAAAGCGGGAAGAGATTGCTGCTTTCCATTAACAATTTTGACCTCATATCCAGTTTTCAATTTCATAATTTATTCATTGCCAGATTCAATTTCCAAAGGATTCATTTTGATTTATTTATTATTTTTACCTCTTTCTCATCTTAAAATTTTTCAAATACCAATCATCGGACGATATTAAGTTCCTAAAAATTTTTGGTTTCGTGAAAAAATCTGATCCGAGTTTTCTTTCGTTTCTCTCTTGAATATCTTCAATTTCACTTGTGTTACAAACTTGTATTTTATTTGCTACCCGTACATTTTGCCCAACATACTCTTTGTTTTGATTCTCATCTATTCTTGAAAGTTTTTGAATATCATTAACCTCACTATCATTTTGGTTTTTCTCTCTATCTGTATTACAATTTTCATTTTGTGTATTTTTACTGGTATCATTTGAATTTTGCAAATTCTGAAAGTTAACATTTTCATTATCATTGTCCATAACATCCATTATTTTACTCTCATTTGAAGTTTCTGTATTTTGTATCTCGTGATTCTCATTCGTAATTAGAATTTCCTGAAGCTTGCATTTTGCATTTTCTTTTCGACTTTTTTTACAATTAACCTTTCCATTCTCATTTTGGTCCCCTTGGAAAATAACATTTTGATTTCTATTAACTTTCATTATTTTGCTTTCATCTGATTTCCTGATACTTTCATTACTGTGACTTTTATTTGTATTTTGAATATTTTCTAAATCAATCCTTTCTCTAACCAAAACGTCCGTTATTTTGTTTTCATTTGAACTTTTGATATCTTCATTGTCATAGTTTGAGTTTTGTGTATTTTTGAAATCCGCCTTCTCGCAAATCAAAACATCCATTACTTTGTTTTCATTTGGAATTTGAATATCTTCATTGTCATAATTTGTATTTGTGTTTTGTGTACTTTTGAAATCCACCTTCTCGCAAATCAAATCATCCGTTGTTTTATTTTCATCTGGAATTTGGATATCTTCATTGTCATAATTTGTATTTGTATTCTGTGTGTCTTTGAAATCAGCGCTCTCACCAACCAAAACGTCCGTTATTTTGTTTTCATTTAATTTCTGAGTTTCTTCTTTAATTGTTTTGAAAATATCAATAGGCCAAACCGAAAAAGATGTGTCAGAGTCTAAGCGAATTTTTGTTTCCGTGTTTTGAAATTTATTTTCTACTGTGGGTAATCCTGTGTTTAATTCATCTCCAGCTGACGCGATAAGTTCAATTTTGTCCTTCCTGTCCTTAATGCCCTCTCTTTCTCTACTATTTTGGGTTCTGTTATTACCAATATTTTCTTTATCAATTTGAATTTCATATTTTTCAACATTCTGTCTCTCGTTCTCAATATTTATTTGTGTAACATGCCTTAAATTTTTATCTTCTCTGGAATTCTTTCTATCTATGTACTGAACCTCTCCTGAATTATTTTCTGTGTAATTTATATCACTAACAGGGATTTTATTTTTATTTAAAGGAGACTGGACCCTATTTCTACGCCTTTGTTGACGATCATCCTCAATCTCCCCTTCTAGTTTAAATTTCTGTTAAAATTTGCATTGCGTCTACTTGTGGTGACTTTCTTGCTTACGCTTGGGCGTGTTATATCAAGTTACGATAGAACACGTCGGGCTAAGTAATTATCATCTTTATTGTGTGCGGATTTCCGCCATTTTGTGCTTTTCGTGCTATCTCAACTTTGGATTTACCACGTGTGCCTTACACGTGGTAGTGACTTTTTGGATTGCTCTCAACTGACGTTATGGATTTGGACAAGGATCATCTGGAGCTTACGAGGATTACTGCAAGTGAGCTTGATGGAGATTGTGCTCGGCCTCTCAAGGATGCCATGAACTTATACAGCGACTCTCTGCCGCAGGATGGATCGTGTTTCACGTGGCCAACTGATGTGATGCAAGTCGTCAACTTCTTAGGACTGGTTATCTACACGCTGACTCTGCATATCAGGGATATGCTCAAGAATGGACTCATCGAACTGGAACAGGACCAAGTCTCCCGGATTATAGGTTCATTCAATTTTGTGTATTCTTTTCTGTCTTACCGTGACATGACTAAATTTAAGGATAGTGAAATGTACGTAATCTTTAAATCACTTAAGGATAGTAATGTATGTGTTAGTAATGTTGTAGTTAAAGCTAAACTGCTAGAAATAGGATTAATTGATGAAATTAAACTTTCTGACAAAACTGAAACGGTTGTAAATCCATGTAAAAGGCCTAGAATAGAGGAGTCTCCCACTAAGGGAACGCCTACTAAAAACCAGGATGAAAACTTAAAATCTAGTGATAGTGTTGTAAATGAAAAGGTTAGGGATAGTGTTGTAACTGAAAATGAAAATGTTAGAACTAGGACTTATGCTGAAATTGCTGCACAACCTGTGCAGTTTAAAAGTGCACCTAAACCTAAAGCGGTTGAAAATAGTAATGTTATGAATGTAGAAAAAAAAGAACCAAAAGCAGAGTGTTTCTTCATAAAGTTTAGAGACAACTACCAGGCTCTCCTTAAAAAGCTAAATGAAATTACAGAAAATAAAGTATCTGGAAAATTGACAGGAGATATGCTCAAACTGATACCCAATGACGCTGACTCCTATAGGGTTGTTCAGCGCCATTTGTCTAGCGAGAAAATCCCCTTCCATAGTTTAAACCTCAAAACTGAAAGGCCGAAAAAGGTAGTTTTGAAGGGGCTACCAACCAGCTATGACATTGAGGAGATAAAATTGACTCTAACATCCAATGGATTAGATGTAGTCCGGGTTTCTCAACTGAGAAACACCAAAACCAGATTACCCCTGCCGATCTTTTTAGTCAGCCTTAGGCCTACCGATGACTGGCAGAGGGTCTACAGACTCACAAGATTAGGGTACTTGGCTGTGAAGGTAGAGGCCTTCAGAGCTAGGGGCTTTAAAATTTGCTACCGGTGCCAGCAATTCAACCACTCATCTGAGAACTGCAGTATGCCGCCAAAGTGCCTGAAGTGTGGTGAAGGACACTTCACACGAGACTGCCAGAGACCTAGGACAGAGAAGGCGACGTGTGCAAACTGCAATGGAGACCACCCGGCGAACTTCAGGCAATGCCCGAAGAACCCCTGGAACAAGGGAAAGGCACCGGGGTATGCCCCCCCTCCCCCAAAAAATCAGATACCCCCTTGGAGGCAAAAGGCCCTCGGACCAAACCCCCAGGCACCCCCTCAGGGCTCCTCGCACATAGTGCCACAGTTAAACAGGCACCAACCTACAGCACCTACCAGATCGGTGCAAGAGCAGGCCCCCAAACCTTCGACCTCCAGAGAATTGACTCTGGAGGAAGTTAGAGCAGCTACAGCTGCAATTAAAAAGAGATCGGAGTTAGAAAAAGCCAGACAGGCAAAGGAGGCAAAGGATAGACTGGATGGGAAAGTTAAGGAATGGAAAGATACTAAACGAGTCAGGGAGGAAGAAGAGCTCGCGCAAACCCAGCTGTTAGCTAAAACGGATGGAAAAAAACAAAAAACTATCGAGTTCCAAAAGGACACTCACAAAAAAGTGCAAACCGCGGTTGAGGCTGAGGAAATGGAAGCCGAGACTGAACATGCTGATATATCTGATGCTGAAAAGATGGAGGATATCCTCAACCTCATCAGAGGATTTATCAGCATGTTTAATCTAGACGACATAAAACGTCTGTTGATGCAGTTCGCAGAACTAGTGCAAAAAAAGAGCGATCCAATGGTAATGGTCTTTGAGGCCCTTAAAATAATCGCGGATTTTAAAAGTAACAGTGAGAATCAAACTCGTCATGGCTAGGTCCCAAAAAGAATCCTTTAAAATAATATTTTGGAATGCGAACGGCATATCTCCAAGAATAAATGAACTTAGGAACTATGTGAACGAAAATGAAGTAGACGCCTTATTAATTCAGGAAACTAAAGTTAGAGAAAGTAAAAAACTAAACATAGCCAACTACTCTGGTTATCATAATCTTAGCTCAAATACTAATGCTAGAACGCCCCATGGAGGAACAGCAATATACATTAAAAGAAATATTCCTCACGAGGAACTAAAAAGCATAAATCTTCAAAGTATAGAAAATACTAGTATAAAAATTAAAATTAATAATACTAGCCCGTTTATCCTAACCTCAACATATGTCAAAAATATGAGTAGGGTAGATGTAGCTGCGCAACTGGAACTGCTTTTCGCGCAATATCCAAACACGATACTCGCAGGCGACTTCAACGCACACCATCGAGCGTGGGGCTGTAGGAGAGCCAATTCACGCGGTACACAGATACACAGACTGCTGAACACTACAAACACTAACATTATTGTACCGTCGACACCAACCTGCTTCTCAGGCGCCAACGGCTCATTCATAGACTTTGTCCTAACGCGGAACATAGATTACGCTCACACTATTAGTACCCTGGATGAATTTGACTCGGATCATCTACCGGTACTGGTGACATTCGACCTGAACACGCCTCTTCCAGCCTCTTTGGGACAAGAGAGGGTCAACTGGGAAGTATTCAAAAGAGCACTCTTCGAGCCGCACTTAGCAGTACCTAACATAATGAGCACGGCGGATATTGACTCTGCCACGCACACACTCACAACAGAAATCAAGAGAGCAATTGCCTCTGCTACAACACATCGTGAGTCTCCAAAAATGCCCACACTTTCCCACCATGTCAAACAATTAGTCAGGCAAAGGAATAGAATACGTAAGACATGGCAGGCTAACAGAGACCCCGCCCTTAAAAGGGAGCTTAACAGACTCACGTGCAAAGTCAGGGAAAAAATTGTCGCAGAAAAGCAGCAACAGTATAAAGAACTAATCGAATCCCTTAGCCCAGAAGACGTATCGCTCTGGCAATTCGCAAAAAGACTCAGGAAACCTCAAATTAAGCTCCCGCCACTAATAGATGGTGCTAAAATCGCGTACTCAGACGAGGAAAAAGCCGAGGCGCTCGCAAGCCATTATGAAAAACAATTCCAACCAAACCACGATCTAATGTGTCAGGACACCCTAAGAATGGTTAGTCAAACTTTAAATAACTTCAGGAATTCCCCAGTAACGGCTGAGATTGACCCAGCTACCCCGCAGGAGATAGTAGAAATTATTAAAAATCTCAAAAACCGTATAAGCCCAGGGCACGACAAAATCAGAAATATTGCGGTTAAAAACCTACCCTTAAACGTAATATGTTACTTGACTATCTTAATAAATAAAATATTAAAACTAAACTATTTCCCCAAAGAATGGAAGGAAGCGATAATTATAACAATCCATAAGCCTGGTGAGGATGCCACAATTCCAGCCAACTACAGACCAATTAGCTTGCTACCGACACTTAGTAAAATTACTGAGAAAATTATTCTTAAGAGACTGAACACGCACCTTAGTGAGAATGACATTATCATTCCGGAGCAGTTTGGATTTCGGCCAAAGCACTCCACCACTCATCAATTGCTGAGAGTGGTAGAGTACATATCTTCTGGTCTCAATAACAAGACACCCACAGCTGCGATTTTTCTGGACATACAAAAAGCCTTTGATAAAGTATGGCACTGTGGATTAGCGTACAAATTGATCACTTTAAAAGTCCCTGACGCTCTTGTCAAACTTTTAATCTCATACTTAAATAACAGACACTTTCAAGTCAGAGTAGGAGGTAACTTATCTACACCCAAGCTCATTAAAAGTAGTGTACCGCAAGGTTCTATCCTGGGCCCGACACTCTTTAACATATACCTGAACGACATCCCTAGGACTCCAAACACAGAGCTGGCACTCTATGCAGACGACAGTGCGATACTTGCAAAACACCCCTATGTCTCAGTAATGCACAGACAGCTACAACAACACTTAGACATACTCCAAACTTGGCTGGAAAAATGGCGAATAAAATTAAACCCCAATAAATGTCATTGGATTTATTTCTCTAGAAAACGTAAACCTCCGCCGCCTCTGTACATAAACAACCATGCCCTAAAAGCGGAAAAATCTACTAAATACCTAGGTGTAACGATAGATTCCCACCTAACCTGGAAACAGCACGTAACGAACTTAATCAAAAAAGCGTACATGGCCACAGGAGCCTTATACCCAATGATAGGAAACGGAAATCTAAGTTATCAAAATAAACTTCTAATTTATAAATCGGTCATCCGCCCGGGAATGCTGTATGCAGCACCCGTATGGGGATATGCCTGTAAAACTACAATAGACCTCCTAGAGACAAAACAAAACAAAATCCTACGGATTATCAGGAAAGCTCCCAGGTACTTAAGAAACTCGGTAATTAGGAATGACTTCAAAATAAAAACTGTTAGAGCCCAAATTAAAAAGCTAGCGCTTAAATTTTACAGAAATTTGCCATCCGTCCCAAACGAACTGTTATTCAATCTGCATGACTATGATCATCGCAAGGCCAAATCTCGTAAGAGACCCCGCGCTGTTCTAAACATCGATAATCGGAATTAAAAGATCCCACCTCAAACATCTGATTTTTAAATAAAACTCGCGACTTTTATTTTATAAAAAAAATATTCTAAACTCTAAACTGCCAAAACGCTAGGTAACCCTTAGATCTGCATCAACCCCCCAAACTGCTTAAACTCTAAATGTGCAACAAACTGCCACACTAGGAGCTAGGACAAATAATAAAAAGTAGTAAATAAAAACCTCGAACCTCCAATTAGGGTCACTGAATTAATGTCACAGTTTGACGATAAGAACCACATATTGAAACTGGAGATTAAAGGCGCTTCGCGCCTGGTGCTCTGTCTTGTACGACACTACGACATTGCGTCTAGAATCATTTCTGTTAAAATTTGAATTCCGTGTAAAATCGCTCCTGCCATTGGTGTCTCTGTCCGAGTTATCCATATATTTAAATTTACCTTGGTTTTGCTTCTGAAATTCATTTTTGTAACGCGGAACCTCAAAATTCCGTTCGCCATTCCTATGTGTATATTTCTGGCTACCCATTCTTCCTTCATTAACATATTCGTTTCCATAAGTTCGCTTTTCCTCCCTATAGTCTTGAGTACGTGAGGGGTAAAATCTATCTGCGGGTACATTGTATGTCGTATTGGGAAACCTCTCCGCATAATGTTGTTGGTGACGATTGGGGGATATTCTCCGTGCATAATGTTGTGTTGGTCTGCGCGAAGAATTATGCCTGGTCTGTAATGATATGTGCGCTTGATTATTTCTATCTCTAATATAATGCCAGCAATCCTGCATACAATGTCCAAATTTACCACAAAAATCGCATGAATATGTGTTTGTTATCTGATAATCATTTTTGTTTTCTCTAATTTTAAGGTGATTTATCTCTTGTGTTATTTTATCAAGTAAGTTAGAATTAAACTCTTGTTGTTCTTTTTTGAACATTTGAATATCACTGTATTGAGATATGTTATTTAATTCGACTGTTGTTGTAAGGTTGGCCGCTTCTAAATTTTGGGCAATTTTTACCGCATCCTTAAAGCTTTTTGGGTCATTTTTCATAATTTCTTTTCGATATTCGGGCTCAACTGCCTCCAAAAATTTACTTAGGCTGAGTTTGTCCATAATTGCGTGTGTGTGTTCATTAAGTTGTGTTTCACCTACGTAGTTTAAAGTTAATGTTGTAATTCTATGTGCTAATTCTTTAATATTTTCTCCCTTAGTTTGTTTAGCAGTTGAAAAAAGAATTTGATTTGTAGTGACATTAGGTTCGGATGTGAAAAAATCTAGGAATTTTTGCTTGAAAATGTCGAAAGATGTTTCGCTACGCAGATCCTTTGAGCTGATGTAAAATTTTCTTGCGTTTCCGCGCAGACGGGATTTAACAATTGCTAGCTTCTCTAAATCGTTCCAATTTGTTAGTTCACTTAGAGCTTCCATCTGTTCGAAAAATATGGAGGTCTCATTTTCGTCGCTTCCGCTCAGTTCTCCTAACAAGGAAATAATCCCCGGAATCCTACTTGTAGGCGTTACCGTCATATCACCCCTTTCTGTCATTTTTAAAAAAAATTGTTAAGTTTTCCCTTAATTTTCTAATCCAAAATTTCTATCCCTACGAACAATGCGCGTTTACATAAATACAACACTTTTCATGCAACATAAAATACAATTATTGATACTCAAAAATCTTACACATAAAATCATACTCCTACGCAATTCTTATTTCCCAAAAATTTAGCTCCCAACAGAATATTACCATCCATTATTAATTTTCTCCAATTTTTCTCCCCTAACTCAATATATTTAAATCCTATAATTCTTTTTCTTAAATATACACAACATTTATTAAATACACATTTCATATACATATGGCATAACACTTGTGACAACATCTATTTTCTTAAATGTCCTCATTTCCTTACGTTAAGTTTACTTTTAAAGTTTAAGTTTTTTATTTTAAATTTATTTCAAGATAATTTTATTTTAATTCCAAGTTAATTTTATTTTAAATTTTATTTTAAGTTAATTTTATTTTATTTTAAGTTCATTTTATTTTAAATTTTCCTATCGCGCACATTAATTTTAATTTCTTCACAAAAAAAAAAATTTTCAGTTATTTTAACAATTATTTTTATTTCGCATCCTGGTCATCGGAACCATTTTTGTTATGTGGGTTTTAACCACACGTCCTGTTAGAACGCATAAATCAGTGGTATTGTTTATTAAAACAATCTCCGACATTGGCCGTGTCGCATAAAAATACATGAAAATCAAATTCTCGGAAAATGAGGACAACGGACATGATATATAACAATAACAATGTGTTTATTGATAAAAATGAAATTAAAAGATAATACTAATAAAAACATATTTGATTGGTTCAATTAACATTCTTAACAAATTACAATGACTCTCCATTGACATTTTCTAAAATCATAGACATTTAAAATATACATATTTGAATCCTCCTCATTTAAGTTCCCTATTAAATTCATTCTAATTATCTTACTCAAATATAATTTGGCTATAGATGTCGAGAGAGTGCAAAAATTAACTATCAAATCGTCATCAGACTAGTAGTATAAGAGACATGCATTCAGTACCTCCAAATACACCATAGGACCGTCACTGGAAGCGGGGCACTTCGACCGCGGAAAACGCCGGTCATCGCTGCGTCCTTTTGGGAGCACTTTTTTTCTCCGAAGCACACAACCAATTCTCCGTCCTTTCTCTCTGCTGTCTCAAACCCAATTCTCCGTTCTTTTGAAAAAACTAACACTCTCTCGATCATCGGAAAAATGTCTCCTCCTACACAATTAAGCCCCATGTTTGTTACTGGTCCCCCCAATCAACGCCCCTGGTATTTTCATTGGATATTTCCAAAAATGTCCAGCTATTGGGTGCTGTGCTGACAGGAGGATGGCGATCACCCCAGAATTAATATCTGGCAGGTGGATCGAGGGTTCACACGACCTTGCGTGCACGTGCAGCCGAACCGGACAAGGGTCAGCTCTCCCCAAGAGCGCCCTGCTGCGCCCCTTTGTAACTGGGTGATCGTTGACCATATTTCCCAGAAACATGGCTTGCTCATCCTTTTGCAGGTGTTCTCTTAGGGAAGTGTATATGAATTAAAGGAGAAGTACAGGGACCATCTTTGTAGGTTACACTCCTCCATAATTTGCAATGTCCCAAATTTGCCTTGGGACAGAGTCGTCATTTTTTCTTATTGTCCTTATTGTGGCTTCATTCATGGAGAAAAATTTAGCAACATCCGTTACTCTTTCTCGATTACGTAGACGGTCTCATATTTGAATTTTAGTTTCTAAAGAAATGACTTTCTTTTCATTTGATTTTTCTTCAAATCCTTTGACATTATAGAACTTTAACAAATTTACGCAAACTATAAAGATGCATGAAAAACCATAAATATTGAAAACTTTATAGTTCAAAAGATAAACGAACAATAATATAAGCTTTGCTGCTAAAATGTTTCTGCACTATGTACTTGCATGAACCAGATAGCTTTACTGCTCTGAAATACATACGGGAATTCCCCTATTACGGGGATTTCCCTATACGGAGATTCCCCATTACGGGGATTCCCCTAAATGTATATATTTTACAACACCGGGAATCTCCTGTAGTTTTCATCAGTGTTACCAAAGGAATAAAATTCAAAAATGTCATCAAATCTTTGTATAGGCTTATATGGAGCGGAATATACATTTTTATCAATTTTTTTAAATCTGTTAATTTATAAACCGTGTAAAAACGAAATCGTGTAAAACAAGTGTCGTGTAAATCGGGGGATAAGTGGATTCAGATTTTCCCTTTCATGTTTGTGAAGTTGGAAACAGAGCAAGTCCGATGTATTAGATGCACTTGGTTGATTTGTATCAATATATAAAATTTTAATAATAATATATAAATTTTAATAATATATACATTTCTAATAATATTATATAAATTTTAATAATATAGAAAACTTTAATAATATAGAAAATTTTAATAAATATAGAAAATTTTAATTGCATATTAGACCTAGCCAGGCAAGCAAACCCCTCTGTTTCCGGAACTCTTCTGCCAATTGAAGCCACTCCTCTGCGACGGGGGAAATCGTGATCTTTTTCGAGGGCTGTTGTACTTATTGAAACCAATCCCCACTCACAGGATACTTTTCGTGCGTCTTAAACCTTTCCAATGCGATTCAAACTAATTGGAATTGAAGTCCGATTATTGCTGTTTTGACTAGACATGGATTAGATGTGATTTTGCATTATCATACACGATGCATTTTTTGTTATGTTTTCGTGAGAGGTCAAAATGGGTGTTTGCATTATTTATTAGAAGCTTATTTGGGACCGAATAACGCCTGAAAATGCGTTCTAGTAATATATATACACATAAAATTTCATATATGTTCGAATTCATGCACTTATTCCAAAGTACATGTCCACGATTCAGACATGTACCTGCAAAAACGGATATTTTAATAAAATTGTGTTCAGATCTTGAAATATACTTTTCGAATAAAATTTGGAAATACTCTGTCAAACAAACAAACAAAAAAAAAACATTAATCAAAGTGGTTCACGAGGAAATCACTTGCAACCTATTTAAAATATTTCATAACTTTAAGAGTAAACACACTTTTGCCAGTTAAAATGATGAGAAATATGACCATTAAAAAAATCCCATCCCTTTCGGAATCAAAATATTTTACTCATCTGAATATGACCTATATCTGTCAAGACGAGGAAATATTAACACTTTCTTTAAACTTTGATATTTCTTGTTTATTTAATGATCGCATCTATATAATAGAAGGCAATGTCTGTGTCTGTGTGTGTGTGTCTGTCTTACACACTATAGGCTCAGCGACCGCACGTCACAGAGCTACGGAATTTGGCAATCGGAGACCCGGGGGGGGGGGAGGTGATACGTGAAAACCGATTTTTAAAATGTGAATTATTTTTTTGTTATTTAATATTTTATGCGATTTCGACCGTTTTTAAACATTTTCCCCCTTTTTTTCTCCACCATCCAGACGTCGAAGAAAAAAAACAAATCACACGATCGGAAAAAGTAGACAATTGCGAGTAAAAATATATCAATTTCAAATCTCAGGCAGAAATTCTAATATTTTTTTAGATTTTAAAACGAAAGTCACTTTCGTCTGAAAAAAACGAACTTTCGTTTTTAAATCCTCGCATCGGGAAAAGTTCCGAGAGTTTCGACTAATAATTTGCATTTTTAGAAAGTTCAAATATCAGGCATTCTTACAAGCTCTATCTGGTCAAGAAATAATTGTAAATAGCAGCCAGATCCTGATTTTAAAAAGTAATGATTTTAAATTTCTCGACGAATTCTCGGCGAAGTTTTGATTTTTCACCGATATGCTAACTTTGATATTTCTTGTTTATTTAATGATCGCATCTATATAATAGAAGGCAATGTCTGTGTCTGTGTGTGTGTGTCTGTCTTACACACTATAGGCTCAGCGACCGCACGTCGCAAAGCTACGAAATTTGGCAATCGGAGACCCGGGGGGGGGGGAGGTGACACGTGAAAACCGATTTTTAAAATTTGAATTATTTTTTTTTATTATTTAATGTTTTATGCGATTTCGATCGTTTTTTTTCCCTCTTTCCCCTTTTCCTCCACTATTCAGACGTCGTAGAAAAAAACAAATCACACGACCCGAAAGAGCAGACAATTGCGAGTAAAAATATATCAATTTCAAATCTCCGGGACAAATTCTAATATTTGTTAAAGATTTTAAAACAAAAGTCATTTTCGGCTCAAAAAATCGAACTCTCGTTTTTAAATCCTCGCGTCGGTAAAAGTTCCGAGAATTTCGACTAACAATTTACATTTTTAAAAAGCTCAAACATCAGGTATTCTTACAAGCCCAATCTGGTCAAGAAATATGAAAAACTAGCTGCAGGATCCCGATTTTAAGAATTTCCTAATTTCAATTTCTCGGCAGCAAGCCTGCAAAATATGTTTTCTCCCATGCCCGCGTAGGCGTACTGCGAGCGAAGACGCACGGTGTTTCCATGGAGATTGTGCATCGGGTTAGAAAATTATGTGATATTTTAAAATGATGGAATTAAGAGCTTAGCATATCGTCATTATAAAATTTAAATGTATACAGAGTGAAATTATTATATTTATATTTTAAATGATGGAACGATATGGATTTTTTAAATGGATATTTCAATTTATGGATATTTTAAATGGATATTTTAATTTTATGGATATTTAAAATGATGGAACGATTGAACGATGATTGAATTATGGTTTGTGCGGTTTTTGGACTAGGGACAATTAAAAACCGAATTAGCGTTTGCTTTTAATAAGGTTTTTGGCTCATTATGCTGGACTGAATTGTGGCGATGTATTGTTTACATCGGGTTGTGGTTGGGACCTCAATGAAAAAACTTAAACACTGAAGAAATAAAAAAATAAATAATTAAAAAGTTATGGAGATTGTCGAGATGCCTTAAAATTTCATTATTAGTTTTAACGTCATTAAACTAAACCAAACTTTGTTAACTCCACGGAGGTTAGGGCGCCGGTAGCCCAGTGGTTAGCGCGCGAGAATTGTACTCGGTAAGCCCGGGTTCGATTCCCGCCACTGCCAAAACTTCCGCCGTGTTCACGAGGAGTAGGATCTCGTTAAACATGTGGGTCCATAAGTCCTTCCGAGAGGTTGGTGGTAGGGGAAGGAGGATACGGTCCCTGTGGATGCCTCCCCCACTGGGTTCCGGTCTAAATTGGGTGGCACTTCCAATAGTTACACACGTTTCTGATAGGTCGCGCCAGCGAGTTTGCTACGGTCAGAATTTTCAAGGGTAGCGAAGGCGGCTAGTGATGGGAAATAAAGCATCATAAAAGTTAGAATTTTTGTGTCTCACCCATGATATCTCGTCGATGAATGAACTGATTATATTTTAGTTGGTCCTAAGCGGAAGAACATATCAATATATATATAGGGCAAGTGCCATAAGTTTTTATTTGACAGAGTCTTTGTTTACGAGAAATATTGAGTGGAAAATGTGAAGACCCAATATTCGTGTATACGCTTTTGCAGTTTTCCTATAATTTTGAAATACCTGGTGTCGAGATTAATCTGTAATGTATAAAGAAATGCGTTTCTCCTTTGTTGATATAAAATAACCGTTGGTATACGTTCAATGATATATACATGGTTTTTCAACTCGATGCAGGAAATAATTTACAGTGATGATTGCAAATTATTTCCATAGAAAAATTGTTAGGCATATTTCCTACCTTATTGACAACTTTTCGTTTGAAGCGAAAAATATCAACAATTGCTTAAAAGTTCGCGTGACTGATGCACAAAGAAGTAATATGAATTCACATTCCATTTATTGAAAAAATTAGAGTTGTAAAAGCTCAAACTGTATTCCATACTTTTGAATTTAAATTAGTTTTAACCAATAGAAATATAAATCATATGACTAATTGAAAATTACTCCAGGCAAAAAATATTTTTTCGTGGTGATCGACATGGAATTTAATCTTAATCAAGAAAATAAATTGAACTTTGAAGTGCAGATTAGAGAAAACGATTCCATTTCGAACTGGGCTGCATTACCCCGAACTGCCTTGGAGAATGTATACATGCACCTAAATCGTGAAGATCGGGTAAATATATCTTTAGTATGTAGTCAATGGTCTGACGAACTTTCTAATCCTGCACTTTGGAGAACTTTCAAAATCATAATTCCCCTGAGAGGGGATGTTACTGACAAGTTTTCAGATGTACAGCTTATAACTGAATATGGCCAAATGTTTCATCATGTCAATATCACCAATACAGGACTTGTTACAAATCAGGTTCAAAAAACAGTGAACGATATGCGTATAATACTACATGCTATTATTACACAGTGCAGGAAACCAGAGACAAAGTTGTTGACTTTGTCTTTTTCAAATATGAGCAATTTCTTCAAACACATGAATATCGAAGATTACATCTGCATTTTTAACTATATCAGATATGTGAGTCAACTCCAGAATAGTTTAACATCATTCTCCTTTCGGAATTCGCAATTTGAAAATTTCTACGCTGCGGAAATTCTGAACGCGATTTTCCTACATAATATTGATTCCTTAAAACATTTGATGATTATAGGGTTTGTGACAGCATTTGATAACAAACAGCTGCAGGTAGATGCCATAAGTCCATTTTTCAACTATAAATTGTTCATGAACTTGCAGGAAATAGAAACCGACTACACTGAGCTATTTGAAAATATCATAATATCGTATTTTAATTTCGCGCAGAATTCTGAAAGGTTAGAAAGGAAAGGAAAACTACAGAAAATGAAATTAATTTGTAATGGTAGCAACACTATTGATTACCAAGGCATCGGGCCAGATACATGGAAATGTTTAAGTAAAAGTTGCCCTGAATTGAAAATTGATATCTGTTATCATGCTGTATTGTTTTTTTTATAATAAAATCAATATTTTCATTACTAAATATATGCAAGTTAGGTCCTTAAAAATATCAATTTGCAGCACAGGCTTGCAAGAAGAAATAGTTGCAATGTTCGAACATCTCATATCATCTGAAATTCACGATTCCATTGAAGAAAATATCATTTGGAAAGAAGACATTGACTTAATAGAGAATTTGATTACATTTCTACAGATTTGCAGTCGGTTAAAAGTACTTTATCTCTGCTTTCAACATCCAGTAGCCGATTTGGATGTTTTGTTTAGATTTTTACTTGAACATGAGCTAATCTGCTTAAAAGTTGTGAAAATAGGTATCACATAGATAGCCGAGGCGCCAAATGCTTCAATATACACAAATTTAACTGGAATATATGTACCACAGTTACAACGCAAGGAATTAAATGTGATGGTAAACGTTAGTTCAAGAAGAAAACCCATAAAATGGTGAAAAGAGTAATGTACGAGAAAGTACTTAAAATATTGAAAAACTTTAAGTTATTTTATTCTGAAATAACTGGTGTACACTGAGAGCTTTTACTGTCAAAGATGTGTGGAAATTGCATTGCAATTATAATATAGCAAAAGGATAAATTGTGTTGCGTTAAAATTATTCATGTTGTATATAAACGGTTCTAATAGCATCTGCCTGAGGTAATTGTCTCGAGTGATTGTAAATGATCACGAAAAAATTTAATCTTAGTTAAGGCATCCGCTTACGCTCGGACCAAATTATTTTATAACATTTTTTTTAATTATTTGGTTCAATCCCAGAGACCGGTACGGTCTTTTTTTTTTATCGCGCCAAATCGGCGATTGCTCTCAAATTGATTGATAGTGGTAAAATGAATGTAATTGATCGGTGTATGAATCAGTAGTTGATTGTAAGTGGATACGAATGTTCTAAGTTATGTTCTTTTTATCACATTTTAAGTATCGTTTTTTATCAAATTATCGGATTTCTTTTAAGTATCATTATTTATCAAATTTCGGTACTTTTCGGTTAACGGGGCGACAGTCGGATTTAGTTACAATGTGGCAACAGTTGGTCCGTAACAATTCGAACATGAACCTACTACCGCTTTGCGGTCTTATCCGCGGTCCAGCGTCGCTGGCTGTTGGAGCTCACACATAGTAAAAACTGCAACAGGTTTATGCAGCAGGTGTTCTGTGGCTCATAGAGTCCACTCACAGTCCGCGCAGTGGACGTAACATGAAAATCACTCTGAGCCACTGAATATCTGTTGCACAAATAGTTGTTGCTACGTGCAACCTCCGACAGCAAGCGGGGACGGATTCTGCGATGTTTTAGTGAACGAGCGTAGCGAGGTAAGCCCGGGAAGCGGGCGTAGATCCATGTTCGAATTGCTACATCACTCCATGAGCCATGGAGCACCTATTATACAAACAGCTTTGCTACGTGCGACCTCCGACAGCCAGCGGGACCGGATTCTGTGATGTTATTTTAGCGAGCGTAGGTCCATGTTCGAATTGCTACATCACTTTATGAGCCAACTTAGAACCAACGTTCAAATTACTGCGGATCAACTATTGCAAAAACGGTTTCTAGCGATCTTTGACAGAGAACGAACGACTGGCCGAAAAGTACTTAAATTTCTTCTAAGTATCAATCCTTATAAATTTCTTCTAAGTTCCGAGTTTATGATTCCTTATAAGTATCGTTTTTTATTAAATTTAAAGTATCAACTTTAAAAAAAAAAATCTGATGTGGGCAACACATGACTTTCTCTGCAGACTTATATTCACGTTCTCTTTATTTTAATTAAATTTAATTCACTTTTAATTCAATTTTTCGTTCTCATTTGGTAACTGGACTTATTTTCATAGGTGGCATAGAGAAAATACGAAAAAACTAAAATATCGCGAGAACGGCTAGTTATAAATATATCCCGTTTTGGAGTACAGATAGTACCATCATATTTTGCATAACATACCAAGTAGAAATATATAAAATATTGTGGGTGTTTCAATTGGAAGTTTTTATACCACAGTGATCTTCTTTTATTCTTGGTGTAGTGATGTTTAAATGTTAATTATGTTTGCACCAAGTGTGAAACTTCAATTATGACTTTGATATATTTGTATAGTGGTATTTGTTCTTATACACGTAGGAACACTTTGCTTTATTTTGGTACTGACATTTGCTACTGCTATCAATGCTGAACGATAAATTCAATTAATAAGGAAGTTCATATATTACATAGAAATTAAATGCAATCAGTTTATTTAAATCATTATCATTATTATTATAATTAGTGTCTTATTTTATTGAGAGATGTGATACCATGGCATTTACTTAATTAACTTTATTGAGTTATATATGGCTCATTCTGATTTTCATAATGCAGGCAAACGCTCCTTTCTTCAGACATTTACCATTGGTGAGGTAGTTTTATTTTTATCTGTACTTCACTTGTGTAATTCAAATTCCGGATCAGTTTTTTCCCGAATTCTGAATGATTTATAGATGCGTTCTTCTAGGGGTCTTCAAATTGTAGGCCAGGAACCTCGATGCTTTTTCAAAGAATTCTCAAATCTCCATTGAGTACTTTTTACAGTAGAAAAAAAAATCTAGCATTTCGTATCTCTGTCTTCCAAGCCATAGACCACGTCTGTTGCGATATAGATCTTCTTTGTTGTTTGGATACTTTCTGGTACTAGTTGCTGGAGTCGTCATCGCGTACTATGTTTTGCTGCTAGATGTTGGTGATATTATATGGCTCTTGCTTACTTTAGTATTCCGTAACCTTTTATGCCCTCGCGAGATCCATTGTTGTTTTAGCGCACGGGCGAACCCTGCCTTTGGCGGGGGCCTCAAAACCCAACTTGGCGACAATATTGGCGATTTATTTGGCGAAATTTGGCTATTATTTTCACACATTTGTTTATATTGTATATATTTTATAATTGTTTATTCGGCAACAGTAGTACAGTAATTGGCGACCTGCCAAGTTAAAAGCGTAAACAGTGGGACATACAGACGTACAAAGAGATGAAGCAAATTACTTTTTTTTACTGCCGTTTACTACTTGGCAATACTACTTTGGAACTTACCAGCAAAACTACTTGGAAACACTGAATCTCAATTTTTGTGCTGAATGCATTGCATAATATAATAAGCATGTATATTTTTTTTTCACGCATGTTGTTTTGTTTTCAATAATTTTTTCCTTGTCAAGTAAACGCTTCCATAATGCATTTTAGTAATGTACCAGTTTGTACTATGGATTTAATTCGATTCCACTGATGACAGTGTTTTTTATGCTGACCACGTGGTTGGTGAAGCTGGAGTAAAATTACGGGGTAAGGATTTTTGAATGTTTTAATCCATTTCTTTTTATTTCCATTTAATTTTTTAATAAGATTTTAATAATTCCAATTATATGGGATTATCGCTACATATCAGAGGTGCATAGGGGGGGGGGGGGGGGGGTTGCGAGGGCACGCAGAGGCTATTTTCTATAAAAAATAGTGTCAGAATCCCTCGCGAAAAATATAAATTTTGTTTAATACCTTTTTGTTCTGTAAAATTCTATCCATTCTTTCTATTTTGCTCTTGTTCATAAAAGAAAATTAACAAAAATCAAATAACTGGTATAGTGAGATACATACCCTCACAGCAAAGTTCGTCACAAGTGTGATAATCACGTTGTAGTGACGTTATATTTGAGTCACAATGTGATATCACAACTGTGATTTCTATGCGACGTTGCATATGTGCAACATTGTGACCTAACTGCAACTATATTTTGTGAAGTTTCTGCAACTTAATTAACACGTCACTATGTGACGTCACGTTTGTGATTTGTATAAAACATCGCTCGTTGGTGACATTGTGACATTACTGTAACTATATTTCGTGACGTATTAGTGACTAAATATAAATGTCACACCATGACGTCAAATTTGTGATTTGTAAGCAACGTCGCTCATTGGTGACACCCTGATGTTACTGTGATTATATTTTGTGATGTACAGGGTGATTATAATTAAAGTTCCCGGTTTGAAAATGGTTTAAAATTAAAAGCACTGGTCAGAATGATTTGAAATTTTGCGTGAACACTCGTGGAGCAATGGAATTTTGTTTGGTGAAGAAAAAAACAGTAGTTCAAAAAGTCGCCGCTAGGAAAATAATTGGCGCTTTACTACACTAGAATGCAATACAAAAGTAATAAACGTTGACTTACTAATTGGCTAATGACGTAATAAATGTTCAATATACTATCCTTCGCATTCTGAAGCAAGCTGAAAATGCAAAATAGCGTGTTCAACAACAGATTTGAGTGTTTCTGTAGAGATGTTGTGGATGTGATGCGTGATGCTAGCTTTAAGTTCCGCTAAATTAGTAATGTGACCATTAAACACCTCATTCTTCAGATGAACCCAAAGCCAAAAATCACATGGATTGAGGTCAGGGGAACGTGCTGGCCATCTTACAGGAAAATGGCGGCTGATGATTCTGTCATCTCCAAAATGACTGCGAAGTAACCGCTCCACTGGTTTTGCGATATGTGGTGGAACCCCATCCTGCATGAAAATAGTGTTATCGATACACTGACGCTCTTGCAGTGTGGGTATAACGTGACTTTTCAAAATATGTTCATATCGATGGCCATTGACAGAACAGGTGACGGGACCATGAGGACCAACTTCCTCCCGATAATAAACGCTGCTGTAAATCCGCACCACACAGTGACTTTGGGGGAATGAAGAGGCACCTGGCGTAGTTCCTGTGCATATTCGGTTGCCCAGATTCTGCAATTTTGCCTATTAAGAGTTCCGTGGAGATGGAAATGTGCTTCGGCAGTCCACAAAACGTTCCAGGGCCATTCATTGCCCACTTGTATCCGAGCCAGAAATTGAAGTGCGAAGATTTCACGTGCAACATTGTCCGCAGGTAGCAACTGTTGAACATGGGTCAGTTTGTAAGGATAACATTTCAAAATGTGCTTCAAAATTTTTTCACCGTACTGGAGGGTACGTCTAATGATCGGGCAATTCCACGTGCAGTCGTAGATGCATTAGTGGTACGCTCTTCTTCTAACGTTGTAGCTACGTCTTCCACTATCTCTCCATCGACTGCTTTCCGTCCCCTGCCAGGTTTGAAGTCAAAAGAGTCAGTTTCTTCAAATTTTAAAATCATTTTGCGCAATCTTTTGCCACACAGAGGACCAGATTTTAACTTTTTCAACGTTATGAACTTTCTAAGAGCTACTAAACAAGAGCTATTATTCTCTTAAAACAATTTGACAAGAGGAGCACGATCTTTTAATGATAGAGTCATTGCGACAGAACAATAGAGATTTTTCAGTAAGTTATGAGAAACAAGTTCCGCTCTTCCTTTTTTATAGCAAATGTTTATTGCAACGTCACTGTCTTATGCAAATTTTCAGCAGCATTTGAAGAGCAATTATGCAAAACATGTTAAATCCACATTTTGTGAAAAAAAGATTCGGCTTACGTTTGCTTAGGATTTAACATTGTTTCAATGGATAAATTTTTATTTTCATTACTTGGATGCATATGATGATGAAAGATCGACTTTTAATTCAGTATTCGAAGGACTGCATATTGAACAATTATTACGTCACTAGCCAGTGAGTAAGTCAACGTTTATTACTTTTGTATTGCATTCTAGTGTAGAAAAGCGCCAATTATTCTCCTAGCTTCGACTTTCTGAACTACTGTTTTTTTTCTTCACCAAACAAAATTTCATTGCTCCACGAGTGTTCACGCAAAATTTCAAATCATTCTGACCAGTGCTTTTTATTTGAGACCATTTTCAAAGCGGGAACTTTAATTATAATCACCCTGTATCTGCAACTAAACATAAATATCACAGCGTGATGTCATAGTTGTTACTTCTAAGTGACGTTGCGCATTAGTAACATTGTGACCTTATTCTAACTATATTTTGTGAAATTTCTGGAACTTAACGAATTTGTCACTATGTGACGTCACGTTTGTGATTTGTATGAAACCTCGCTAATTGGTGACACCGTGACAATTTTGTGACTATATTTCGCAACGTATGTGCGACTAAATATAAATGTCATAATGTGACGTCAGATTTGTGAGTTGTATGCAACATTACTTATTGGTGACACCGTAACATTACTGTGACTATATTTCGTAACGTTTCTGCCACATCATTGACACCTCTTAATATAACGTCACATGTGTGACTTGTATGCAACGTCGTTAATTAGTGACACTGTCACATTGCTGTAATTATATTTTGTAAGGTTTCTGCAACTAAGCATATGTGACATAATATGAAGTCATATTTGTGACTTGTATGCAACATTGCATATTAGTTACATTGTGACTATATTTTCTGACTTTTAGGCAACTGAACATTGTTACAATGTCAAGTAACAGTTTCGACTCCTATATAACATAGCTTATTGATGATACTGTGACATTGATTTTCGTAACTATATTTTATGCTGTTTTCGGTTATATATATATATATATATATATATATATATATATATATATATATATATTAATTAGCATACGAAAGAAAATTCACTATTAAAACATGCTGATGCACACAGAATATTCTTACATAATAACTTTATTTATTCATTTTGCACTATACATTTATCTCATGCATTACTTGTCCTTCAAATGAATGAATTTTGATATTAGGGTGACAGAAACATAAAAAGCTTTCTTAAATCCATATCTGGTTAAAAATCAATAATATTTTGTTGTTATCGAACATAGTAAGCATACTTAATTCTAGATAGTTCAATTGTTCCGTTGAGCTTCGTTGTTTTGACTTTACTGAGAAGGTTAAAGAAAACGTTCAATATTTGCAGTATAGTGTATATTTTCGCTCTGTTAATTATGTAATTTGTTTCTAAATAAAAAATTACATAGGAAAGAGCTTTTCTTCAAATAAAAATTTCAGAAATTTTTACTTTTCTTTTACTTTCGAAACATTAAGGACGTTCTTCCCCTGATTCGTTCATCTCGAAAATCAATAGACTTCTGAAGTTGAATGATTGAAAAATTAACCAAATTTCAATGTACCAAATTTCAATGGATCTGCTCAATTATTTTTCTTAGGTATAGATAGAGTCAGAGAATATAGGCGACCGCCATTTGCAGAAAGTTTTTCGAATTGCAGAAATTTTAAATTTTAGAAAATTATTTTTAAAAAAAATGTGTTATTATAAGCAATGTATATGCACTGTTACTTTCATTTTCAAAAACTATATTATACATCTATCCCTGGTAAATCATGTTTTTTCCTCCTTATTTTCCATTTACTGATACCCTGAAAATATTACTTGAATAAATTAGGTAACCAGAAAATCAATATTTTTGTGTGAGATATGTGCGCATATACCGTATATGACTCGACAGATTTTTGCAGAAAATTTTTAGGCAAATACTTGTGTTTGCAGACAGTTTTCAATTTTATACCACTCTGGGTATAGATAATAAAATGCATAAGATTGAGCGCTAAAATTCGCGTTTTTTTCAGAAAGAGCGTTCACATTTGCGATTTTTGAGAAGTGTAAGAATTAACAATTTTTGAGAAAATACTAAAATTCGCAACTTTCATAAAAATGCGTTAAAATTCACGATTTTTTATTTTAAAAATGTACCTAAATTGACAATGTTATTTAAAATCGCTAGAATTTTCAATTTTATTTAAAAGCGGAATTTTAGGTAAAGCAGTAAAAATAACTATTTTATTAGAAGTGCTTAAATTCTCAATTTTTATAACGAAGCCCGCTAATTCTAACTTGGCAGATGTCACACCAAATACATAACGTTACATAACGTTTTGTATTTGTTATGCAACAGTTACATAACGTTTATTCATTAGATGATAATGAGTTAGTTTATTTAGTGTTTTAAATTTTTTTTTCCATTTTGGTTGAAAAAAAAGAGGAGGGGGGGGGGGGGGGATATCTGGATACGGTGTATGTGTACTTCTTAAAATTGATGGCATTTGCAATTTAAATAAAAATCCACAAAAATATATTTTTCGTACTGTTTTTATACGCAAGATTTCTTTGATTTTCGAAATAAAAACTTCGAAGTATTAGGTATCTATACTGTAACAGCCTATCAGAGCCGTCTTTTTTACCATAGGCAAACTAGGGCTAGACAAATGTTGAGGGAGGGGGGGGGGGCTGCGAAACTCGCTGGACTCATCTACCGTACTCAGTTTTTTTATTATTTCTTTACTATAAAAGTTTTATGGAGGACGCTAGAATTAATATTAGCCTAAGGGCTTCGGCAAAGGTTAAAGAGGTCCTACGCTATATAATTAATTTATTTTTCTAACAAAAAGTAAAAATCTATAAATGTACTTTTAAGCATTTATTTTAATTTTTATGGAATTTAAAATTTATATGAATGCACTTAGTATTTCGAGGTTCAGAGTTTTTTGTTTTACCAATTTGATAATTTTCAGTATCGTATATAAGGTTCGGATTATCGTCAAAACTTTACAAGTATATGAAATAATACAATAATTCAATCAAATTGCTGCCTAAAATAATCTAAAAAATATGTCTTTAGTAACAATAAATCAGTTCAGTAAACTTATCAATCGGTTTTGAAAGCAGAACGCAGCCTTTTTTTTTATGAAACCACGCCATTATAGCAAAAAAATCAGACTTTTTAGTCAGGAAGAAAGACAGAGCAACCAAACGACTGAAGGCAAGAATGAATAAATAGTTTCCTTACGTGACACAAGAAGGAAATCGTTGCCATACCCAAAATAGAGAAAATTAAATAATAATCTAGGTAGAAGGAAAAATAACAATGGATGAATTCAAAAACTTTCTTTAGGAATAACATTATACGAACTTAAATGACTTATGTTATACTAAATAGGAAAACAACCGAATTTAGAAACTAATAAACTAACTTCAAAAATCTTTACAATTCTCTGGTATTTATAATTTGAATCTAGTTGATGAGCTCGTGTAGTTTCTGAAACTTATTGTTTTCTTTTTTATTTTTTATGTATTTAAATTTTCGTAATCTTTTTCAAATTGGTATTTTCACTATAATTTAAATAAATGTTTTTAAGATTTTTTTCTTTACGAATTAGCTCATTTAGCTCATGTAACAACTTGTTTCCTCCGTTTAAGATTTACTACATAATTCACACCCCTTTATACTTTCCCGGCCACTCTCTTAGCTGCTGTACGCCTCTAGGCCAGTCGAGTGGTCTGGGTCTTCAACACCCCGTTATTCGCAAACTTTTTTATGATAATTTTTGCACATGTTTTTAATTATCTACTTATTCATTATTTTTTCAGTTAGAACATAATGCGGCTCACGTAACTTCCGAAACTGATAGTTTTTTATTTGTTATATCCTAGGCATATAAATTCACAGTTTTATTCACCGATAAAATAAATGTTTGATTCCTCTTACTGTTATTTTCCCCTCGTCCTGAGGTGCTTTTATTAATTTATTTTATTTTTTGTTTGGCACCGATTTCCTTCCTAGGCCACCTGATGCAACTATTTTCTTTTTGCCTATATAAGCGTAATTTATCTGTCTATTTCTTGACGAAGGAGACTTCTTTTTTACTCCAAAACCGGTTGATACTTTTAATCAACCGCTTATGCAGTTACTAAAGATGTACTTTTATTTCAGATTAGTTTAGAAAACAGTTATTAGAAAACAGTAATTAGAACTTTGGATGGTATACTAAAAAGAAACAAACTGATAAAAATAAGCAAACCTCGAAACAGTCCCTGTATTTGTATGAATTTGAAACCCAATAAAAAATAAAATAAATACTTTAAAATAGTGTTAGTTTTTTTTAACACTTTACAACAAAGTTGAAAAGTGTTTATGACTTTGTTCATTCTGTCTGTCTGTCCGTTAGCACGATAACTGCCGTAAAAATGACTTAATCAAAATGAAATTTTCGTATGTTGTTCAGACGGTCTGTAGAACCTATGGGGATATAAATGAATAATATCATACAATTAGTTTTGGATTGAACCCGGGTCGAAAAAATGAAATACATTCAGCCCTATGGGACCTAATTTTTCAAACATTTTTTAAGCGGATATAAAATTCACAAATTGCTTCGAAAATTTTAAGTAATATTCAAGTTGTTCCATAAAATATATAAAAAAAATTCAGCTAAATATATTCAGTAGTTTTTTAAATAAAAATTAAAATAGTAATTACTCCTCTTATATGAAACGATCACGTGACCATGATATGAAACGATCACATGACCCACTTCAAAATGATATATGGCATCCATCTTGTTTCAAAATCGTTATTTTTAAAGTTCTTTTTAATTCATATTGAGTGCTGTATCCGTCATAAAACCACTTTATTTTTGCTTAAATACTGCGCATTTACATACTAAAACAACGCAATGACAATATATTTGGGTTTAAATGCTCATCCAAATTTGATTATTTCTACAACGAAGCCTATTTTTAACCTATGTAAAATGTAAACAGCAAAATATGTAGAATGAGTTGTATTAGAATTGCTGTATTTCTTTAACACAAAATCATTTAGTTCATGGAGTCTGCGTAGCTGATATGAATGAAATATTCATTGATTTTACAAAGAGAAGGACGATTTTTTTCGATGAAGTTTCAAGCATAGAGTTTAAAGCATAGAGTTTCAAGCATAGAGTTTGCAGCTCCATGGTCTTAAACAAAATGTTTAAATAAAATAAATTATTATTGTATTGTGATGAATGAAATGAATGGGAGAAAGTTATGAATGAAATCCTGTTTTTATAGAGAGATCCAGGCGTGTTATTTTTTCTATGACGTCATTTGAATTCATTTTAGTTGTTTTCGATGAAGTTTTCAAATATAATTAATTACCGTAGTATTATGATAATTCTAAAACTATTACCGTGGAATGTATAAGATTTTAGAGATGTTTAAACCAGGCAATTTATATTTCAATGTCGTCATTTGAATGAAGTCCTTTTTTTCGATGAAGGTTTAAGTTTTCAAGTATAATAAATTAATGCAGTATTGTGATAAGTTTCAAAATATTACCGAGGAATGTATTGCATTTTAGATTTGTTTAAATAAAATTGCATAGAAGTTGGAAAGTGTTTCATAATCAATGCTTTAAGCATGATTGATCTTTCTTGTTTCTTTTTAGAATAAAAAACAGAGTATAAAATGGCAGCATTATCATATCGTGAGACTCTTCCAAAGGCATCACAACTAATCCGATAACGCTTATTAAGTGAAAGAGAACAGCGTTATTTTAAAGAATTTTGTTAATGAAGGAATTCAATATTTCATGAAATATTCAAAATGTTATTGCAAAATTCCAATAATTAAAAAATAAATAAAATCAGTGGGCCTTGGGGTCTGAGGTGGGATACAATAAAATTTTCGAATATAAGTAAAAAGGTGGTAACAGCTTAAAATGTTTTCATTAAAGATTGATTTATTAAGTTGTATTCAAATTTTATTTTTAATACAAATATTATTAAATTGCAAACAAAACAAATCTTCTTCGTTTTCCCCAATTAAAAAATCCTGATAGGATAATCGATAATAAAGTGAAACGATTGAGATTTAAAATATACTGAATTACCTTAAATAAAAATGAACAAGAAAGATCAATCATGCTTAAAACATTGATTATGAAACACTTTCCAACTTCAATGCAATTTTATTTAAACAAGTCTAAAATGCAATACATTCCTCGGTAATATTTTGAAACTTATCACAATACTGCATTAATTTATTATATTTGAAAACTTAAACCTTCATCGAAAAAAATGAACTTCATTCAAATGACGGCATTGAAATATAAATTGCCTGGATTAAACATCTCTAAAGTGTTATACATTCCTCGGTAATAATTTTAGAATTATCATAATACCACGATAATTTATTATATTTGAAAACTTCATCGAAAACACCTGAAATTCATTCAAATGACGTCATAGAAAAAATACACGCCTGGCTCTTCTCTATAAAAGCAGCATTTCATTCATAAATAATTTCCCATTCATATCATTCATCAAAATACTATAATAATTTATTTTATTTAAAGATTAAGACCATGGAGCTACAAGTAATTAAACTCTATGCGTAAAACTTTATCGAAAAAAATCGTGCTTCTGTTTGTAAATTCAATGAATATTTCATTCATATCAGCTACGCAGACTCCATGAACTAAATGATTTTGTGTTAAAGAAATACAGCAATTCTAATACAACTCATTCTACATATTTTGCTGTTTTCATTTTACATAGGTGAAAAATAGGCTTCGTTGTAGAAATAATCAAATTTGGGTGAGCATTTAAACTCAAATATGTTGTAATTGCGTTGTTTCAGTATGTAGATGCACAGAATTTAAGCGAAAATAAAGTGGTTTTAGGACGGATACAACACTCAATACGAATTAAAAAGAACTTTAAAAATCACGATTTTGAGACAAGATGGATGCCATATATCATTTTGAAATGGGTCACGTGATTTTTTCATATCCTGTTCACGTGATCGCTCCATATAAGAGGTGTTATTATTATTTTAATTTTTATTTAAAAAACTGTTGAATATATATCGCTGAATTTTTTTTTTATATATTCTATGGAACAATTTGAATATTACCTACAATTTTCGAAGCAATTTGTGAATTTTAAATCCGCTTAAAAAATGTTTGAAAAATTAGGTCCCATAGGGCTCAATGTATTTCATTTTTTCAACCCGGGTTCAATCCAAAACTAATCGGGTGATATTATTCATTCATATTCCCATAGATCCTACAGACCGTCTGAATAATATACTAAAATTTCATTTTGATTAAGTCACTTTTACGGCAGTTATCGTGCTAACGGACAGACAGACAGAATGAACAAAGTCATAAACACTTTTCAACTTTGTTGTAAAGTGTTAAAAATACACAATTTTTGTTCAATATAACATTCATCAAAATCTTTATTTAAAAAAGTGTCCGCCAAAGCAATTTTTATCAAAATAGAAATTTTCTGATAAATATTTTGCAAAATTTGGATGAAAATTTATTTACAAACAATGTGATTAAAGGGGGTCTTAATCGTTGATAACATATTTATAAAGTAATTTTCAACTGATGAAAGAAATACCAAGCTTAAAATCACTATATTAACTTATATTCTCTGGAACAAAACCCATAGTCTAAAAAAAAAGAAAAAAATGTATAGATAAAATGTCCGAATTAACGTAATTAGGATTTTTGCCGATTAACTGCATATGTTAAGCAGCGGAACTTCTCCAAAATGATCCAAATCAGGTGTTGGTTTTCTAAGAATGAGCTTCATATTTAAATAAAATATATAATATATAAATTTTACCTGGCTCCAAACTGTCGGAAATCCTGGCTCATCTTCCTCACACAAGGCTTTTGCGCGCAGCCCCTTTTTAAAGTATTTTATTGGCATTCAAGAAGATCGATCTCTCGTCTTTTAATATGAGCAAATATCGGCAACATTTTTAGAAATTTGGGGCTCTCTTCTCAATCAGTGTCTGGGGATATATAATGGCGACAAAAGGGTTGAATGTGTTCATTATGTATTATCTTTTGTTACAAAACTACAAAATAAAGCAAGGATTTTTTTAAATTAACCCATTCAATTTTGCAAAAGATGTAATCGCCCGCTACACCGCCTGCTAAGCAGGCATAATACCCTCTAAATAAACGCCTAAACACCCCTTGAACCACTGCACGGGCGCACAGGTTCTGTACCACTCACGCTTCTCCGGCGCATAATGCACCTTGGTCTCACTATGTGGGCGTTGAGTACGACTGTGTATTATGTCTTTAATAAGCTCCTTCGACATGATCGTTATGTTTCTTTAAGCATAACGACCGCACATTGGACATATATGCGGTCGAGAGCTCCCTTAACTATAATAGCTTTCTTGAAGTAGCTCTTGACCGCATATATGTCCAATGTGCGGGCATGCGCACGCATACCGAGTATGCAATCCAATCACGTCCGTTTTGCAAGCGCAGCATGTATTGATTCTCCCTGATACAATTCAAAAAGAATACTCCCCCCCCCCCCGCTTCATTGAATAACTATAGGCCTGCTGCGCCACGGTCGTAATACTTTCTAAAGTAGCGCCTAAATACGCCTTTGCCATTCACGTCTTAAATTTCTATTTATACTCCTCTAGTTTATGTAAAACTCTCTTCATATATAAACTATAACATAACTTAGTACGAGCACAAAGCGGCTGAGTAGCGAAATCCCTCAAACTGCATAAGAATATACAGGAAAAATAAAATCCCAATTCACACTGTCGAATTTAGTATCCAGAATTTCAATAAGTCAAGAAGGAGAATTGAAAATATTTTCCGGAAATCTATAAAAAAAGTAGGGATCCGTAACTAGTCAATGCGATAGCAATCTACAATTGAGCAACGCAAATTCCCACAAATTGAAGTAAATCACAACATCAACTTTTATTGAATGATCGATCCAGTTGAATTAGAGAGATTTTTTTTACGTTGTAAATATTCTTCATTTTATGATTTCTAAGATTTATTTTTCAACAATATATCAATGAAGACTGAGTCAATATGAAATAGCAAATAATAATGCCGTCTTGTCTAACTATTATTCACCTCAAAGACATGGCAGATTTCATTATGTTCTTGTAAAACCAGATCATCATATTGACAACAAATTTTAAAAAAATGTTGATTTTAAATTTGATGTTAAAGTAATTGATAAAATGATATAGATACTTATAAAAAGAATTATTTTTAGAAAATATTTTTCTATGAGTTTCTGTGTGACAAACTAATCTAATTTTTCAATAAAATTAGACATATGCCTAATTCTTAAGTGTCGCATGTACGACACCTAAGAACAGCAATCCTCCAGATATTCAGTATATATTTTCCCATATTTTTTTAAACTATGCACAAACCCGGCATAGCCGGATCCGAAACATGGTGGGAAACATGCTATTGGAAATTCTCGGAACCAAAATGTTTTAGAACTACGCAATATGTAAGAACCCGGCCTGAGTCAAAACCTCTCATGTAGTTTTCAATTAGCGGACTAAACCTTTGTTTGTAGCCACTTAGACAGTTGATTCGATATTGTTAAACCTTTCAACAGTAATCCAAGGAACCTGATTTGTTTTTAAAAACAAAGTAATAACTCGGGCTGACCCGAAACATCACATGTGGATTTAAAGTAGGCGGTCGCTTCGGGTCCCTAGGAGAGTTAATATGATCCTAGGAAGCAAACAGAAATCGAAAGACCCAAATTTTTAAACTAAGTACAGAATCGGCCTAATAGAACATCTCACATGAGGATTTACAATAGGCGGACTAAGCTGTTGCTTACGAATCCAAGACAATAAGTCCGTTGCTTCGAAAGATTTCAAAAGAAATCTGGTCACGAACCCGACCTGCTCAGAAACCGCACATGTGGATTTACAATAGGTAAACCAGTTACTTAGAGCTCCCAAAACAGTGTACCTGATATTGAATATATTTATATAGCAACTATAAAAGCGTTTTCAACAGCGAAATGCTAGATTTTGAAGATAAAGTAAGGGATCAGAGCAACATGGGAAAAAAAAAATAAAATTTTCACTTTAAAATGGTATAAAAAATTAAATTTTAATCCGATTATAACCAATATTGGAGACGATATGTGGCACAGAATTCTAATGCAGGCCCCAAACGGAGGATGTAGGACGTATGTCGTTCTGTACTGTATGTCGTTCATTGCGTCTCGTATGTTGTACAAATATGCACTAGAAACGGAGAGAAAAATTGGTTTTCTGATTTGATTTGAGATATACATTTCTCTCACTTATGCTCCACCTTTATCTCACCCAGGTGGTTTTCTGCGTCTCTATTCGGAGCCATCTTGATTAATTCTCGCTCTAGTGCAGCCTGTTGCTACATGTCTTCAGTGTGTGAGCAGTAGGTTCATCCTGAACCGCATTTTGTTCGGCTCAGCGTGCGTTCTCAATATAGCCTGCCTAAACTCAATCATTTGATGCCTCCAGCCTTGACGGAAAATTTTAAAATGATTTTGTCAGTGAAAACGGCGGTTGTAACTAGCTTTTCTTCAATATAGGAAGATATTGATTCCTCATTGAGAGCCGCAGAATGTAGCACGCGGGACCGCTATTGGCGTTATTTGCCGATAAACAGCAGCATAGGATAACTATGATGTTTCGGAGCATTTGGGGAACAGACCATGCGTTTCAAACATATAGGCATCACTGTCAACAGAAGCTATACTGAAAATACTGCTCCCCTATGCAGAAAATATGTGGGTTGCCCTATTACAACCTATTTTAACAGAGCCAACGGCCCTACCGTGCTAAAAACACCGGTTCTCGTTAGATCATCGAAGTCAAGCAGCATCGGGCGCGGTTAGTACTTAGGTGGGTGACCACCTGGGAACACCGCGTGCTGTTGGCACATTTCGGGCGCGGTAGCCCGGTGGTTCGCGCTCTGGATTTGCACGCTGCCACAACAGCCGTCGTGTTCATGCGGAATACGACCACGTTAAACATGTGGATCCCTCAGTCCTTCCGAGAGATTGGTGGTAGGGGAAGGAGGGTACGGTCCCTGTGGATGCTTCCCCCACTGGGTTCCCGTCTAAATTGGGTGGCACTTCCCGACCGTCCAAACGGTTACCTTACATCTTTCTGGTAGGTCGCGCCAGCGAGTTTGCCACGGTCAAAATAGTAGGTCGGACGGTCTCAACAACAACAACCTATTTAAACAGTTATTGATCCCTTTTTATCAACTGTTTATGAAGCTCGGGTTTATGAAGCTAAGCCCTCGCCCCCCTCCAGC
Organism: Amaurobius ferox; assembly: GCA_951213105.1. Classification (NCBI taxonomy): domain Eukaryota; kingdom Metazoa; phylum Arthropoda; class Arachnida; order Araneae; family Amaurobiidae; genus Amaurobius; species Amaurobius ferox. Next base: position 119,153,437 of record OX578149.1, on the reverse strand, counting down.
AATGTATCCCTTTGCCTCACCTTTTCGCATGTGTACAAAGTTTGTGTACAAAGCATGTGTAAAAAGCCAACATGTGTACAAAGCCAACAGCGGTTCTGTCAAGATTACAGCAGCAGTAGTGCAGAGGAAAGGTATCCAGGTACTTTTAAAATATTTAATTTGCTGAATTTTGTTGAAAAATGCCGTTGCACAAGAAGAATTGAATTTGAGTTTTGTATGATATTATTAATTTTTGTTTTTCATTGGAAAATGTCGTTGAAAGGGAGCGGTAAAATCATTTTACATTAGTTTTAATGAGTTGGCAACAATCTTCAAAATATGTTTGATTATTTTCTTCCGTTTGCCGCGCTTACGCATCTACGCGTTATGATTTCTGAAACCTTCTGTGGAAAAGTAACTATTATATCATATATTATATCTATTCTATAGAAAATCGACCGAAAATTGCTATTGTTATTAAAAAATATGTTTGCTTCAAACAGGACTCTCCATACGAATTCGAAACTTATTAGCATAACTGCTAATCAAAATGAAAGTTAAAATAAACAATTATATCCAAGTTTGAATCCAAATTTGAGGAATTCAGATTAACGAAGAATTAAGAAAAAGAATAAATAAAAATACTTACAGTAAACTAGGTAATTTCCAAAAAATTATCTTAGTTAATCATGTCCTACCTACGACTTATTAATGTATAAGAATAATAAAGGTACTAATGTTTCTGTAAATTAGAGGTCTCACAACTTTCGCTTATGAGCACCAATTTTCTCAAAAGTGTGAAACTTCATACATATATATATATATATATATATATATATAAATATATATATATATACAGTGGTTGAAGTGGGAAAAAAAGTGGGGGGGATGCCCAACAGTTAGGGATGCGGAAGGCCAAAAAGTACTAAGCCAGACAGCTATCTTTCAAATCAGAGGCCAAACGTCGCTTTATCGCCAGCGTGATATTCGAAGGAGCGCTCTCTCTCTCAAAGTTAGTATAGCAGCCACATCAAGAGAAAAGACTCTCTCAATTTGGTTTATCTTTTTAACACTTTACAACAAAGTTGAAAAGTGTTTATGACTTTGTTCATTCTGTCTGTCTGCATGTATGTCTATCCGTAAGCACGATAACTGCCGTAAAAATGACTTAATCAAAATGAAATTTTAGAATGTTGTTCAGACTGTCTGTAGGACCTTTGGGAACATAAATGAATAATATCACACAATTAGTTTTGGATTGAATCCGGATTGAAACAATGAAATACATTGAGCCCTATGGGACCTAATTTTTCAAACATTTTTTAAGCGGATTTAAAATTCACAAATTGCATCGAAAATTTTAGGTAATATTCAAATTGTTCCATAAAATATATTAAAAAAAATTCAGCGAAATATATTCAGTAGTTTTTAAAATAAAAATTAAAATATTAATAACACCTCTTATATGAAGCGATGACGTGACCATGATATAAAAAGATCACGTGACCCACTTCAAAATGATATATGGCATCGATCTTGTCTCAAAATCGTGATTTTTAAAGTTCTTTTTAATTCATATTGAGTGTTGCATCCGTCCTAAAACCACTTTATTTTCGCTTAAATTCTGTGCATCTACATACTGAAACAAAGCAATTACAATATATTTGAGTTTAAATGCTCACCCAAATTTGATTATTTCTACAACGAAGCCTATTTTTCACCTATGTAAAATGTAAACAGCAAAATATGTAGAATGAGTTGTATTAGAATTGCTGTATTTCTTTAACACAAAATCATTTAGTTCATGGAGTCTGCGTAGCTGATATGAATGAAATATTCATTGATTTTACAAAGAGAAGGACGATTTTTTTCAATGAAGTTTTACGCATAGAGTTTAATTACTTCTAGTGCCATGGTCTTAATTCTTAAATAAAAAAAATATTATATATTGCTACAGGAAATAGCGTGTTTATACTAAAGTATAAAATTTTTATCTTGTATAGACATGTCTTGTCTGTTTGAAAACGTTTACATTAAAGAAGAATCTATATCGGCATGTAAGGACTCATCTAGCTGGTAAATCTTACACATGTGAGATGTGTGGAAAAAGGTTTAATCGACTATCTAATTTGAAACGACATGGAAAAGTGCATAAGAACACTGGAAATTAATCTAAATCTTTTAAATGTATGTAACTCCTAATCATAATTATGTTATTTAATAAAGACTTTTATGAATTTAATGAAATTTGTTGAGGTTTTAGCATCTGAATATATTCTTTAACTTGGTGGTTTTATTATTTTGGAGTGATTCCTATCGGGATGGTTTAAGGAATCTATGATCATTTTAAGTAAATGATTAAAATGATTACATTATTATGGAGAGTTGGCGTGCTTATACTAAAATCTTGTATTTTATCTTTAACAGGTGTTGAAGACCCAGGCCGTCCGACTCATCCAAAGGATTCGAGCAACCATTTGGACGTCCGGATCTTTAACAGGTGTGTCTTACTTCACAAAGAACTTCACAAAGAAGCGAAGTTAGAGCGGCATATGAAGATACATGACTCTTCGAGTAAAGTTCCTTGTCTGCAATGCCCGGCTACATTTACTCGAATCAGCGATATGTTGTATCATGAGCGTACAGTTCATAGTGAAAAATCTATGCGTGGTATTAAAAGAAAAACTTCTGGTTCCTGTCTTATGTAAGGTGTTAAAAGAATAACTTCAGATGCTCCCAGCATGAATAAAAAGAAGAAAGCTCCCAAACCCTGCAAACATGCTTTAAACAGTACTGTGGCTGTTTATAAAATTGCTGCTAATGCTGAAAAAGGTCTACTGACCTTTTTGGATTCTCATAGAATTGAGAAAAAACAAGTGGTGTTAGAGGAAATTGCTCTGAAACGTAGTATTATATGGTACATAAATGTATGGTGCCGTTTTACTCGTTTCCAATCTGGAGGAGAACAGGAATGCTGTATAAACTATTTCAGAATTTCTTGTATGAAAAACATCACCGAAGAAGGTTTGAATTCTAATATGGATGCTGCTTTTGCAACAGAGTTAACATCGTTTGAAACCTATGAAGGCCGTTGTAGAGGTTGGGTCTTGAAGAGGATCGAGAATTTAACGATTGATGTTGGAGAGTATGAGCCTCTGGCTGCCTCGAGCTATATACCACTATCTAAAGAACTATTATCCAAGAAAGCTATTATCAATGTGGAAAATAATGATCAGAAATGTTTTATGTGGTCCATCTTATTAGAACTTTATCCAGCTCATGATCATGTGAATCGCGTCGGTACATATACCCAGCATGAATGCAAGTTGAATCTGCATGGAATTGAGTTTCCTACTCCTTTACACCAAGTTAAATTATTTGGGAGAAATAATAATGTGATCCTGAATGTCTTTAGATATGAGGATAAGAAGGTGTGTCCACTCTATGTATCATCTGATAGACTGAAACACCACTGTAATTTACTGCTTATTAGTAATGATGAACAGTATCATCATTACTAATAAGCAGTAAATTACAGTAAATTACAATGATGAACAGTATCATTACTGCTGTATTAGAAGTATGAGCAGACTTTTATACAGTATAAGAAAACATAAGGAAAAGCAATATTTTTGTGACTACTGTTTACAGCAGTTTTCATCTGAAGCCCATTTAAAGAAGCATATTGAATTGAGCAACCAGTATGGTCTACAGAGAGTGGAGTTCCCAGTGAGGATGACAAGATTTTATAGTTAAAGAGTATTTACATGCAAATGCGTGTACCATTTGTGGTATACGCGGACTTTGAGTATTTTCTAATGAAAGCGGATATCTGTGAGAATACCCCTTCTATTTCACATGAGACCATCTTATCTCATCATGTTCTTTGTGGTTTTGCCTACATTATTATTGGACCTGATGGGAAAACCTTTAAAGGACCTGTTATCTATAGGGCAAGGATGTGATTAAACATTTTTTGAAGGCCCTTATTCAAGAAGAGGAGATTCAGAGTATTATTAAAAGAAAATATGAAAATGAATTTTACTGCTGAAGATCGGGAAAACTTTGAAAATGCTACTGTCTGTCATATTTGCAACAAGGCTTTTGGAAAAAAGCGTGTGAGAGACCATTGTCACTTAACTTCCAAGCTCAGAGGTGCAGCTCATCCTAATTGTAATCTGAATTACAAGATAAGACGAGGCATACCTATTGTGTTTCACAATTTAAAAGGGTATGATGGACATTTAATTATCCAGGGGATCGGTGAATTTAAAGGAAAGAGGATTGAATGCATCGGTAGCAATATGCAGAAATATATCACATTCAGCCCAGGAAGTCTATAGTTTATAGATTCTCTTCAATTGTTACCTGCCTCTATTTACATGCAAATGCGTGTACCATTTGTGGTATACGCGGACTTTGAGTATTTTCTAATGAAAGCGGATATCTGTGAGAATACCCCTTCTATTTCACATGAGACCATCTTATCTCATCATGTTCTTTGTGGTTTTGCCTACATTATTATTGGACCTGATGGGAAAACCTTTAAAGGACCTGTTATCTATAGGGCAAGGATGTGATTAAACATTTTTTGAAGGCCCTTATTCAAGAAGAGGAGATTCAGAGTATTATTAAAAGAAAATATGAAAATGAATTTTACTGCTGAAGATCGGGAAAACTTTGAAAATGCTACTGTCTGTCATATTTGCAACAAGGCTTTTGGAAAAAAGCGTGTGAGAGACCATTGTCACTTAACTCCCAAGCTCAGAGGTGCAGCTCATCCTAATTGTAATCTGAATTACAAGATAAGACGAGACATACCTATTGTGTTTCACAATTTAAAAGGGTATGATGGACATTTAATTATCCAGGGGATCGGTGAATTTAAAGGAAAGAGGATTGAATGCATCGGTAGCAATATGCAGAAATATATCACATTCAGCCCAGGAAGTCTATAGTTTATAGATTCTCTTCAATTTTTACCTGCCTCTATTGAGAAACTAAGTTCTAGTTTGGAATCTTGTCAGTTTCGTATCGTCTAAGAACATTTTACAAGTGATCAAGTGGATTTACTGACTAGAAAAGGTGTTTACCCCTATTCTTATATGGATTGTGCTACCAAGTTTGAAGAAATGATCTTATCCTCTAAAGAGGCCTTCTTCGATGATTTAAATCGAGAGGAGATCTCCGATGACGCTTATACTTATGGCCAACATATTTGACATCCTTAAAGATAAAAAATATGGGAGAATATCATGACTTTTACATAAAAACTGATATTCTTCTGTTAGCGGACATTTTTGAGAATTTCTGTGATTTGTCATTGAATTATTATGGAATAGATGCTTCCCATTGTTTAACATTACCATCTCTTGCCTGGAATGCAGCCTTGAAGACTAGTGGAGTATCATTAGAACTGATTGGTGACCCTGATATGTACCTATTTTTAGAAGAAGGTGTAACAGGTGGTATTAGTGTTATTAATAAACGCTTCAGTCAGGCTAATAACAAGTATTTAGAGCATTTAGATTCTACGAAACCTAGTACATACATAATGTAAATGGATGCTAATAATCTGTACGGTTGGGCTCTAAGCCAAACACTCCCTGTATCGGATTTTAGATGGTTTGATTCTCAAGAAATTCAGAATTTTGATCCACTTGCTGTTGAAGATGACTCACCTGTGGGATATATTATCGAGGCGGATATAGACTATCCACATGATTTGCACGATAAGCCCAATGATTATCCTCAGGCACCTGAAAGGGTTCATATCCCCCCCTCTCTGATTTTGGAGTATAGCCAAAATTTATTTGAAGAAATGAATTTGAAAATATGCAAGGATCAGATCAAATTAACACCTAATTTGAATCATAAGATTAAATACGTTCTGCATTATAGACATTTAAAGCAGTATATGAAGCTAGTGATGAAACTTGTGAAAATTCATTGAGTATTAACTCTCAAGTAAGAGCCCTGTTAAAGCCCTATGTACAATTCAACATTGAGAAGAGAATGCTGGCGAAAAATTCCTTTGAAAAATATCTGTTCAAACTTATAAACAACGCATTGTTCGGGAAAACTATGGAAAACTCGAGAAAAAAATGGATATTAAGCTAGTACAGACTGAGAATAGATTGAAAAAATTACTTGCATCACCAGCCTTGCACTCCTTTACAATATTTAATGCAGATCTGGTAGTAGTTCATATGCATAAAACTAATTTGAAACTGAATAGGCCTTCTATGCAGGTTTCTCAATACTGGACTTGAGTAAAACACTTATGTATGAGTTCCATTATGATTTTATTAAAAAGGTGTATGGAAGTCGAGCCGAATTGCTTTTCACAGACACAGATTCCCTGTGCTATTAAATTGAAACAGAGGATATTTACAAAGATTTTGAAAATTATGAAGTCTATTTTGACTTTTCGGATTATCCATGTGATCATCCACTTCATTCCAATAAAAATAAAAAAATGATTGGAAAAATGAAAGACGAGTTGAATGGAACTCCTGCTGTGAAGTTTGTAGGCTTAAGATAAAAAATGTACAGCCAAAAAACACCTCTGATTTAAAAGAAAACTGCTAAGGGTGTGTTTAAGAATGTCGTAAAAAAGTTAATCCTTCATGAAGATTATTATAACTGCCTAGCAAGTCGAGGATATAATAGAGTCGAACAATTTAAAATTGCAAGTAAAGACCATCAGATTTATACTGTGAAGCAATTTGAAATGGGGTTATTCCCCTATGATGATAAACGTTATATATTAAGCGATGGTATCAGGAGCCTGGCATATGGTCATTATCAAATTTAAATGACTAACCCATGCTAGATTAAATTGTGGCGGTGTATCCTATACACCGGGTGGAGGCAGGCCCACAATTCAAAAAATAATATTTTTCTAACAGCATCTAATTTATTAAAGAGGCATTAACACATTGAGATAGTTGAAAATACCTATTCCCGAAATTCGCGAGATTCCAGAAATTCAGTTAGTTCAAAACGTGTATTTGTCAGATTTTTTTGCTAAGATTTGTACACATGTGAAAACACATGTTAATTTCCATAGGAAAAATATCACGCATGTTGCTTTTTGAAAAACACCATTTGTTAAAATTTGTTTATAAAAAACACTTATCTATGATAGTTTTGAAAGTTTAAAACGCATATTTGTTAGTTTTTTTAAACGTTAACACTTAATAAAAAAGAAACGCAATGATTGATGTTATACATTTCATTATTACCCCTAAAATATCCTGAGCATTACTCCTTATCTACTTATTCATTAAAAACATTCTGATCATTTATTAAAAAACATCTAACCCATTCATTAACTGTGTTAAACCCACCTATTCATTAAACCTGTGGAAAGGTTGCGTGCCGGTGGAAGCTCTATCCTTCCCCATTCGGTGTGCCTATGTTCTAACATGGGGAAGCATAGCACCGGAATATGCCCATGTTAAAGTATAGCACCGGATGGTTCAGTAACCCCTACTATTCCCTACTTCTATACGTATAAACTTTTGTTATTATTACCCTCAGTTTCGTTATAATTCATGTTTGACTGTATATTAACAACTTCTGATTGGTTCGGTTAAGTAGAGCAATCACCGAGCCTATTAACATCTGCGGTCCTGGTTTGGCGACAGGATAATTTTCAGAGCCCGAGTGGGTAATGGAAGCTGGGTAAGAGAGGTAACAAAAGTCAATAAGTTCTTTACAATAGAGCCCTAACCAAGGCTCATTACGTTACAATGGCACCGATCAGGGTAGTAGCGTGACAAACTCCACCTGAGTTAAAGGCACGTCCTTTACAATGGCGCCTGAATAGGGACTCGACTCATAGCGACATCCCGCTTCCCATCGACTTCAGCTGAACTATCCATCAGCCAATTACAAGGACTGTACGCAGCTTCGTTTATCCAGCTTCCATTACTTACTTGCGATCCGAAACTTATCCTGCCACCAAACCAGGACCGCAGATGTTACTTGGCTGGGATTGGTCTACAGAATCAGTTAGAAGTTGTTACTATACAGTCAAAAATAAATTATAACGAAACTGGTAGAAATAATAACCAAAGGTTATATAGACCTCAGACACTCATGCGACATTTTCGAAAACCGGAAGTGACATTTCCAAAACCAGTAGAGGAACTCCTTAGTTAAGCATCCCCCTCTCCCCTCACACACACACACACAGACACACGTACACAAACACCTCCTTCGGAAATTGATACAAATTCCTTATGAGTCCTCATCTAAGTTTTATCTATAGCCAGTCTTGAAAAATTGATTTTACAAGGAAAATGTAAAATTTTTATAGGAACTGACATCTCTCTAGAACCGTAAGTGCAAATTCTTAGTTAGACCTCTACTTCTAGAATTCAATGATAAATAAATCCATACAAATAATCTTCTAAGCTCTACTTAAACCGATTCTGAAAATAAAAAATCTGATGTGGGCAGCACATGACTTTACTTATATAATGCAATGAATTTACTACTTTTACAGTCAAGAAATAAAGTATAAAATCCACTGTACTGTGTTTTTATCGTTGAATTGTACATTTCGTAATTTTCCGGAGGACAACATGAAAAATTATTTCAAAGTACCCAATTAACTTACATTTCGAGTAACTCTAAGTAAACAGTTATCAATATTAAAAGTCTCAATAACCGATATAGTTCAAATATTAAAATATTTTAATTATTAATTCATAAATTAGACGTCATTTCATTTTTGCGAGTTTCAAGATATTTTTGTCAATCTGATGCGAAATGTCGCTAATTCGACAAATGCATCACCGTGTGTTCATTTATTATATACTAGAAGGTTTGCCAGTCATATAACTGAAATCAGAATTTGCGAAACAGTACTTCCCATATGGCGTCATTTTAACAATTGGCGACATTTTTATCAATTTGATGACATTTTTATCATTTTGGCAACATTTAAAATAGCTGTCAAGTTGACGACATCCCGCTAAATTTCTCGCTAAACGTTACGAACGGCCGGCCGGTGAAATAGGTTATTCTTATAGTCTACTCATATGTTCTTTCCAAAACATTGGATTTTCATCAATTAGTCGTCATTTTCATTGATTTAGCATAATTTTTATCAACTTGGCTACAATTTCGTTAATTTGGCAACATTTTTAAAAGTCGCCAAGCGTTATGGACGGAGAAATATGTTATTCTTATAACAGATAAATGACTATTAGTGTCCAAATATAAAGGTATTATACAAAATATATTTTCTCATGACTGGAATGAAATAGATTCACAATAATGATGTCAACAAATTCATCGCATGACATTACATATGAAAAGAGCACATATTTTACAATAGTTAATATATTTTTTTTTTTTGGTGATTTTTTGATAGATTTACATGAAAAATGTGCAGTATCTCAAGAACTGTTCACCCTATCCTTCTAAAATTTATGTCAACCGTTTTCGAATTAAAAATTACATAAAAAATGTCTATTTACGTAACTTTATTAAATAATTTGATTTTTTGATAATTTTTTCAAAGTTTCATTCAAAAATTTAGTTGGCTTCTGAACACTCGATTGCAATTAAAAACAATAGGCTTACAGTATTCATGGACTATAATTTGTGTACCAAATTTTGTCCGAATCGCTTCATTCGTTCGTCCGATATCGTTTCCACAGGCTCACTGACACACACATACACAGACATCATCTCAAAAACGTTTGATGCTTGTTCAGGGATGCTTGAAACGTTCTCCTCCTTCGAAAACTCGAATTCGAATTTTTGACCCCGTCACAATAATTTCCTTATACATTGTACCATGTATATAAGGGAAGTAACATCTGATTATCAGTGGCAAATGTTGCAGTATGGTATCGCCATACCATAAAAGTTGGAAATAATTAGAATGTATTATTAACATAAAATCTTCTGTGAACAAAAAATTTATGATGCACCAGTAACATAAAGAAACAGTTAGTTTATCAGCACTTTCATTCATGCCTTCCAACCTTTTAAACACCTATCAGCCCTTTCAAGAATAAATTTGATGTGTGCAGTACATGGTTTTCCTTATATAATACAATGAATTTACATCTTTCACAGTGAAAAAATTATGTATAAGATCGATGAAACATTATTTTTAATGTTGAAATGTACATTTAGCACTTTTCTGGATAACATCATGTAAATCTACTTTATACACAATGAACTTATATGTCACGCAAATCTAAATTAACAATTATCAATATTGATAGCATCCTCAATAAATAATGTAGTCCATATATCAAAATATTTTAATAATACATTCATCAATTAGGTACCATTTGTTCAATTAGGCTACATTAACCTGGCATAAGTTTTGCAATTTGACAATAGTTTTTTTTTTTTTTATCTAGGGTTAAAAATCGCCAAGTTGGCAATTTTTCGGTAGATTATTCAAAAAGTTTGCCAAATGTATCGCCGAGTGTTTCAAAGAGAGAAGAACATTTCTTATGTACTAGAAGGTATACCCGTCATATGTCAGAGTTAAAGCATTATGGACAGCGAAATGGGTTATTATCATAATCGAATCTTATGTACTTTCTGATATATTTAATTTTCATCAATTATTCGTCATTTTAATTTGATGTTGCGTTATTTTTATCAATTTGGCGATACTTTTATCGATTTGGCGATATTTTTATCAATTTGGCTACAATTTTATGATGTTGGCGACAGTTTTATCAATTTGGTTACAGCTTCATCAATGTGGCGACATTTTCATCATTTTGGCATTTTTAACACTTTACAACAAAGTTGAAAAGTGTTTATGACTTTGTTCATTCTGTCTGTCTGTCTGTCTGTCTGTCTGTCTGTCTGTCCGTTAGCACGATAACTGCCGTAAAAATGACTTAATCAAAATGAAATTTTAGTATGATGTTTAGACGGTCTATAGGACCTATGGGAATATAAATAAATAATATCACCCAATTAGTTTTGGATTGAACCCGGGTTGAAAAAATGGAATACATTGAGCCCTATGGGACCTAATTTTTCAAGCATTTTTTAAGCGGATTTAAAATTCCCAAATTAATTCGAAAATTTTAGGAAATATTCAAATTGTTCCAAAAAATATATAAAAAAAAATTCAGCGAAATATATTCAGTTGTTTTTTAAATAAAAATTAAAATAATAATAACACCTCTTATATGAAGCGATCACGTGTCCATGATATGAAACGATCACATGACCCACTTCAAAATGATATATGGCATCCATCTTGTGTCAAAATCGTGATTTTTAAAGTTCTTTTTAATTCATATTGAGTGTTGTATCCGTCCTAAAACTATTTTATTTTTGCCTAAATTCTGTGCATCTACATACTGAAACAACGCAATGACAATATATTTCAGTTTAAATGCTCTTTCAAATTTCATTATTTCTAATATTAAGCCTATTTTTCACCTATGTAAAATGTAAACAGCAAAATATGTAGAATGAGTTGTATTAGAATCGCTGTAATTCTTTAACACAAAATCATTTAGTCCATGGAGTCTGCTCAGCTGATATGAATGAAATATTCATTGATGTTAGAAAGAGAAGGACGATATTTTTCGATGAAGTTTTACGCATTGAGTTTTCTTTCTTGTAACTCAATGGTCTTAATATTTTAATAAAATAAATTATTATAGTATTGTGATGAATGACATGAATGGGGGAATTATTTATGAATGAAATATTGCTTTTATAGAGAGAGCCATGCGTGTTATTTTTTTATGACGTCTTTTGAATGAATTTCAGTTGTTTTCGATGATGTTTTCAAATATAATAAATTATCGTAGTATTATGATAATTCTAAAATTATTACCGAGGAATGTATCACATTTTAGAGATGTTTAAACCAGGCAATTTATACTTTAATGCCGTCATTTGAATGAAGTTAATTTTTTTCGATGAAGGTTTAAGGTGTCAAATATAATAAATTAATGTAGTATTGTGATAAGTTTTAAAATATTACCGAGGAATGTATTGCATTTTAGACATGTTTAAATAAAATTGCATTGAAGTTGGAAAGTGTTTCATAATCAATGCTTTAAGCATGATTGATCTTTCTTGTTTAAAATGTCACATCGATATTTTGCTATAATTTCGATAAGCATTACAGACGGAAAAATTGGTTATTCCTATAGCAGATTCCTATATTCTTTCCAAGATATAGAATTTTCATCAATCAGTTTTCATTTTCATTGATTTAACGCCATTTTTATCAATTGAGCGACATTTTCGTTAATTTAGCGACATTTAAAAATAGCCAAAATGGCGATATTCTGCCAAATTGGTCGCCAAAATCTCGCCAAGCGTTTTGATCTGAAAAATAGGTTATTCTTACAGTGGATAAATGACGGTGTCCAAATACTTAACTATTACCCAAAGCATATTTTCTCTTAAATAGAACAAGTTAGATAAACGCGAATGACGTCAACAAATTTATGGCATATTACACATGAAAAGTGAACACAAATTTCACAAAAGTTAACATTTTTTATTTATTTTATGTGTGATATTTTGATAAAATTATTCATAAAATTAGCAATATCTCGTGAACGGCTTATGAGACCGTTCTAAAATTTAAGTCAATCATTTTCTAATAAAATACAATAGAAACATACATAATTACATAAGAAATGATTATTTCTACAACTGTATTGAAAGTTTTGAATTTTTGATGATCACTCAAAAATTCGGGATGGTTCTGAACATTGGATAGCTTTGAAAACAATAGACTTCCAGCATCCACTGATTGTGATTTTTGTACCAAATGTCGTTAAAATAGCTCCATTCGTTCGTCAGATATCGTCTCCACAGTCTCACTGACGCTCATACTTATACAGACATTACCTTAAAAAAGCCTGATTTGAGGTCAGGGTTGCTTGAAACGTGCTCTCCTGTCAAAAACTCGAATTCGAATTTTCGATCACTTCACAATACTTTCCTTATACCTAATACTATATATATAAGAAAAGTAAAAATGAATAAATTTATTTAACTTTACTGAAGTTTTATGTCACAAAATGTTGTTCACGCATAACCATTTCGATTCGATAGGACAAAATCCATCGCTGCTATTTTCATTGTTGCAGATAAAAAGTAATTATAAGAGATACTTAAAAATGCTTTAATACATTACTGCCAGATATTTTTTTTAAGGCAGCAACAATATTATAAAGACTATTAGATGATATTAGAGGTTAGCGTTAGAGTTTAGAATGTATTAGGTTGATAACTAATTCGTATACTAGAATGGGTTGCAATTTAATACCTTTATTAAGCTCGGGTCTGGACATTGGAATCGGTTCGGCGGAGGAGGGCCAATGATAATACACATCCTATGTGTTGAATTAAGCTCGGGCTAGGTCCATGTTTCCCTAGAGCGGGATGGTTAGTGAACCGAGGAAATTGTCTCGGGCTCTTAAATTTTGGCTATTTTACACTCATTTATTATATTTGATACAATATTTATTATACACAATTTATTATATTTGAAAACTTCATCGAAAACAAATGAAATGTATTCAAATGACGTCATCGAAATATAACACGCCTGGCTCTCTCTATATAAAAGCAGCAATTCATTCATAATTTTTTTCCATTTATTTCATTCATCACAATACTATAATAATTTATTTTATTTAAAAACTTAAAACCATAGAGATACAAGTAATTTCACTCTATGCTTAAAACTTCATCGAAAAAAATCGTTTGCGTGTCTGTGTCAATGAATGTTCCATTTATATCAGCTATATTGCAGAGTCCATGAGCAAAATAATTTTGCGTTAAAGAAATGCAGTAATTGCTATACAACTCCTTCTGCATATTTTGCTGTTTACATTTTCCATAAGTGAAAAGTAGGCTTTGTTGTAGAAATAATCAAATTTAGATGATTATTTAAACTCAAATATATTGTAATTGTGTTGTTTCAGTATGTAGATGCACAGAATTTAAGCAAAAATAAAGTTGTTTTAGGACGGATACAACACTCAATATGAATTAAAAAGAACTTAAAAAATAACGATTTTGATACAAGATGGATGCCGTATTTCATTTTGAAGTGGGTCACGTGATCTTTTCATATAGTGGTCACGTGATAGCTTCATATAAGAGGTATAATTATTATTTTAATTTTTATTTAAAAAACTACTGAATATATTTTGCTGAATTTTTTTTATATATTTTATGGAATAATTTGAATATTACCTAAAATTTTGGAAGCAATTTGTGAATTTTAAATCCGCTTAAAAAATGTTTGAAAAATTAGGTCCCATAGGGCTCAATGTATTTCATTTTTTCAACCCGGGTTCAATCCAAAACTAATTGGGTGATATTATTCATTTATATTCCCATAGTTCCCACAGACCGTCTGAACAACATAGTAAAATTTCATTTTAATTAAGTCATTTTTGCGGCAGGTATCGTGCTAACGAACAGACAGACAGACAGCAGGAACTCAGTCTTAAACACTTTTCAACTTTGTTGTAAAGTGTTAAAAATAAGATCCCCGGTACTTTGTTTTCAACGTTGAGTTGTACATTCGAAGATTTTCTGAAAGACAACATGTAAAACTATTTAAAAGTACCCAAATAACTTATGTTGCGGCCAATGCACCCAAAGCACTGCTTTCTGTCCTTGAGTTTTTGCATAAGCAAATTTACTTTAATACCGCGGCGCACGCATTTCTACGAAGCTCGAAGTGCCCGTGGCAACGCAAGTATATTTGGAGACTCGAGAAGGAGAGAAAAGATCGAGTCGAATCAGATCGGATCAACCGGATCGGATCGCATTGCGCATCACATCGCATCGACCGCATAGAATTCGGATGGAAAGGAAGACAGCACATCCGACCACACTCAAGTTTATAGTTGGAACCGCAATTAGACGCATGTATTATGCCGCATTTTTGCAAGTTGGAAAGTCTTCAACAGACGTTTCTAAGTAGTTTGTTCATCGAATAAATACAGTCCACTTAAAGAATCATAGTCGTTCATTTCACGGCAGTCAATGCCATAACATGGTCCGTCGAGCCGGAGCTTGACTGGACTCGGACTTGGATTTGGAACTCGTTTGGAATATGGAGCTTGACTGGACTCGGACTTGAATTTGGAACTCGTTTGGAATATGGAGCTTGACCTAGGACTTGGACTTGGATTTGGAACACGCTTTGGAGCTCGTTTGGATGTTTTCGCTTTCGTTTGGATAGTAAGATAGCAGATTCAAGCATATAAAGTTCAAGCAATTGTGGCAAACGAAGAACTAATGATGCTCAACCGTCGTCGAGGTGGATTAAAGATTGCAATATAAACACTGTAGACCTTCATCGCTGATGCCGAAGAAACTAAAGATTTGGAACCAGTGGTGTTGGAAGTGAAAATAGAAAAGGTACTGAAGTTGCTTAGTCAAGCAGAAGAGCTTCGCTTAGAATATTATAAGTTTACGCCAGACGAAGATTTGGAGCGTGTAGAGGACCAATTAGCAGACATTAAAACATATGTTTCAAATATAGAGGTAATCCTGAAGCGTTTCTATATCTCATTGTCTAGTTTAAAAGATATCAATAACAGTTCTAAAGATTTGAAAAGTTATGAAGTACATGTAAAGTTGTCTGAAATTCCTTTACCTAAACTTTCCGGTAATTACGAAGACTGGAATAATTTTAAATCCCAGTTTAATGATTCAGTTGCATCAAATGTTCGGCTTTCGGAATCTTAGAAATTATATTATTTGCAGTTGTCCCAGCGGGGTCTCCGCTGGACACGGCCGACCAGAGAAAGTCTAACTTTCTCACAAATTTTTGTAACCCAGGTTCTAAACAAACCTCACGTCAGTAAGTGAAACTCACTGATGACCTGCACACACAATTTCAAAATAAAGCAATTAAAAACCTTACCTTAAAGGACTTCTTCAGCAGCTGAAACACTATAATAAACAATTTCAAATAAACACAGTAAACTCTTAAATGAACACTCTTAATTTAAGTTTAAATCTTATATTTATTTTAAAGCCAAATATATGGAGTTCACACAATTTCAACAACTGAATCTATATCAGCTTCCACAACCACTGGACCGATTACTAATTTCACCATTTACTAATTTCACTCTGTAATTAATCAATTAATGATCGCAAATATTTTGCGGATTCAAAATGCAATTGTTCAAGGGATAGCAATTTATTTACATGAGTATTTACTATTAATCTTTTGTTATCAAATCTGGTTTCAAAAGCTTTAAACAAGGAAGAAAATGTGTCTTCCATTGTTTGCATTTGCTTAGCCGTTCCTATTAAACATGACTGCGTCGTGACGGAATTCGTCACTTGTGTGTAAATTATGTAAATCCACTTCATTTTTAAACTTCTGTATGTAATTTTTATATATTTATATTTATTTCAATTGTGACTCGGAACCCTCTTGTCATATGTATATAATTTTATCAATATTTTAAATGCATTTATTTCCCTGCTCAGATTTGTAGCCATTTTCTTTAATATTCTTGCACACACTCGAGGAATAGCGACCGTTAGTTCGAGGTCATCCGTTTTTTCGCCGGCAGAAACAGAAGTCTTTGTTTTTTCTTCTTGTTTGGGTGACGTAACATTGTGCTGAATTTCACGTTGTTGATGCACCTGCCTTGGGAAGAGGTGTCTGTTGAAAGCGACCCTGGATATGAATTTGAATGAGACTCCTTTCGTATTGGTGGAAAGATGAAAGTGTGGACCCTTCGAGGTTCGAGAGTGGCTGGGATCTGAATCCGCCAGGAATGCATAAAATGTGGATGATTTGTGATTTCGGCGCGCACTCTCACTTCTGAACATCTATAACGAACTCACGTGGAGCTCAGGGTTCAACTCCCAATGTGGAACTGCTGTAGCTGTGGCTGGTTGAGAGCGTAGCCATGACTGGAACCTGCCGATGCTGAGACCCACTCCGACTGATTGAGCCACCGTTTGATGGATGGAAGGACCTCTTTGTCCAGTTGTCTGGAAACCGAGACCTGGCGGAATCATGTTATGATACCTGTCTCTTGGCGGGCTTGATCCGGAACCTTGCCGGAATGCTGAGTGCCGCCATTCCCTTCGGAAAGGGGTAACGTTTCGCCCCCAGGAGCACTTCTGGTGGAAGTTCGGTTCCGTCAACTGTGAGTCCTTCTGGACTTTTAAGGTAAGGATTTTATCAGTTAAATGCTGTGGTTCGTGCCTTCGACTGGACTTGAGTATCGGACTGTGGGCCTCTTCGCCCTTGATTTCTGGCTGCAACATCTAATGCATCTGCATCTAAATTAATATACATCTAGTAAATCTGCATCTAAATCTAAATTCAATTTAATCATGTTATTATTTAAAATGCATATGCTTTCCTTGCCTCCCTGTTGACCATACCAATATATTATATAATAGAATATTAGATATTTATGAAATTATGTTACATTTAATGAAAGGAATATTCCGGATAAGAGTGTTTCAAAAATGTATCATTTGAGTTGATGTTTAGAACTTGAGAGCAAAAACACATTTTACTAAGAAATTGTGGCAACGAGAAGATAACATTTTAGTAAGTGGTAATTCCTCTACTGGGAGATATACAAGCTAGTATTCGTTGCGGCATAGTCAATTAAGTTGCTTATGTGTTCCTCTGCAGAAGATTATCCCACAAATGTTGTAACTGGTCAGCTAATTCAGTGGTATTATGAGAAGGCTGCAATTAACATCCCAGTAAGTCCCAAAAGTGTTCTATTGGTTATAGGTCTGGGAACCCGGATGACCATGAGAGGATATTAAATTCTCAAAGGCATTATTGTAAAAGTTAAGCAGTATGTGGTCAAAAGTTGTTCTATTGGTAAATGGAACCTGGGCAACTTGATAGCATATGCAGAACAATTGGCAGCAGAATATTGTTGACGTACAAATGAGCCGCCAGATTAGCTTATAGCACAATTACAAGAGATCGTCTATCTCATGAGATGGCTCCCCAGACTGTCACACCAAGTCTGATGTCAGTGTGCTGCTTGAAATCAAATGCAAGATCAGAACACTGTCCATCCCTCCTACACACACATGTACAACGGTCATCAGCACTGAGAGAGAAATGGCATTCGCTAAATATATCATACTTCCATTCAGACCCTGTAATGGTTGACTGAGCTCGATACCAATCCAGAGGGTTCTATCTATGTTGAGAGGTCAGTGGTAGACATTTTTATGGACATCGACATCTAATCCCATGTAGGATGGCAAATGCCTTTTGAATGGCTGATAACAGTGTCATTGGCGTGGACGTGGCTTCTCTACTGGCTGTACGATCCTCTCGAGCAGTTGTTTGTCTGGGGCATTCTGAATTTCTGTGTTGGTTACATGTGCTTTTCTGATCCATTGCTGTCAACACCGAGCAAGTATCATATCACTACGACCAAGATGACAACTGATACGTTTGCTGGATCAATGGAACCTGGGCAGCTTGATAGCATATGCAGAACTATTGGCAGCAGAATATTGTTGACATACAAATGAGCCACCAGATTGGATTGTAGCACAATTAGAGGAGATCAACAATTTATTAGGGAGCACAATTAGAAACTTCCCTCAGGTCTATGACGTAACAGTTCTCTAAATCTGACAATTATTCATAGCACAGTAGAGTAAGTTTCAAAGGTATCATTGTACAGAAATTTCAGTATCAAAGCAGAAAATCCAGTTCTAATCTCCCATGAGTGAGAACACTGGTCATTTCAAATGCTGCTCAAAGCATTGTTGTCATACGCGTTGTATGAGCCCTATAACACCACTGGCACTGACAATTTGATTATTTGCATGCAGAGCTTCGCAGTTACAGCTCGTTTTCATTATGGATCAATATATATATTTTTTTTACAACAGCGTGTGTTAAAAATTGATTACTGGCTGGGCAAACAGGAAAAAAATTACAGCGCTGCCACAAAGAGAATGCAATAGAAATAACAGCTATAAATAGCAGCCAATTTAGTTAGCAGATCATGTCATTTTAGTTGCTATTTTAGTAGCATACATTAAAATAACATCAGTGATAAAAACACTAAAAATTTAGTTTTATACAAATTCCAAATTTTCATAAAAATGCAAATTTTAGTATTTTTTTTCTTAGTAATTTGAAAATTTTTTGGACACTTTCTTTTAAAAAATCTGAAATTTTAGTGCTTTTTATATATAATCCGAAATTTTAACACCCAAATTTCAAAAATTGTGAATTTTAGCATTTTCTTTCGTAAAAAGTGCAAATTTTAGCATTTTCTTTCGTAAAAAGTGCAAATTTTAGCATTCCTTTATGGAACCACCAGATGTTTGGGTTCTTTCATAAAAATCACAAATTTTAATGCTTTGGTATAAAACCATAAATTTAACACTTTTCATAAAAATTGTAAATTTTGACATTGTTTAAATAATAAAAGTTGTCAATTGTAAATTTTGACGTGTCAAAATTTTCAATTGTGAATTTTAAAAATTGTAAATTTTGACATTGTTTAAATAATAAAAGTTGTCAATTTTAGCGTTATTTCATAAAAATCACAAATTTTAGTGTTCTTTTATAAAAATAGCAGATGTTTGTATTATTTTGTAAAATTTATGGAGGTTCACATTCTTTAATCGAAATCAAATTTGCTTTTTTAATGCTTTTCTTAAAATAGGCAATTTTAGCATTACTTCATAAAAATTGCAAAAATTTGAGAACTAATATTAAAAATGCAAATTTTTGCGTTTAGCCACAGCCGGTCTACACACAGGCCGTGGTGCCACTGAGGAGAAATTGTCGTGAAGTCATGGAAAGGGATGAGCATTTGGAAAGAAGAGAACAAAAATCCAAGCGCGGTCAGCATCCCTCGTGAGTGGTTGATGATTGCAAAACGTTTTTGAGGTTTTCGGAATGTTCTATTAGTTTTATACCACCGTGTTTTGTGCATAATATGTTTTTCTTATGTTTTATTATCATTGAACTAACGTTCATGGGTGCTTTAGAGCCATTTTTAAAATAGTTTATATATTTTAAAGTTCGCATTAATGCATCATCTGCGCCATGTGTTATTGCGAGTATCACCATATGCCAAGGAAAAACGTTCGATGCGTTTTTTGAAAATCTCCATTGCAGTGAGAAGCAGCTACAAAAATATGGAATACAATTTAGCCTAATTACAAATAAACGTGATCTGGATTTAGTAATAAGTGCATGTGAAACTGTGCATTCTACTCCATCACAACTTAATTATATCGAAGCCGCAGTGAAGCTGTTGGAGAAACAGAAGCAGGTATGTTTAGAACTTGCTTCGATTTTCACAAGAACTGTTTATTTCATGCTTCAAAATATACTTATCTATTTCTTCGTGCTATAAGGCATTTAGAAATTCAAAGGTGTTGACATTGCCTCATGTGAGAACATTAAATAGAATTTCAAAAAAGTTAAATGTGGATTCAAATTATTTTAATCCGTGTAATAGTTATTGAAAACGTAGGGTACAATGTTTAAATGTAGACCAAAAATTTGTCTCTCTCTTAATTGATGAGATTTATGTTGATCCTAGATATACGTTTAAATGTGGTAAAGTTACCGGTGATTGTTTTGATAGTAATGAAAAAGCAAAAACTGCCCAAGTGTGTTTGATTACATCTATGTTTTCGAATTATAAAGAAATAATAGCAATTGCCCCAGTTTCAACATTTATGGGACAAAAGCTCTATAATTTGGTATCTATGTTAATTTGCAAGTTAAAAGAACTTGACCTTAATGTATTGTCTGTTATTACTGATAACAACAATATTAACAGAATCATGTTTGCTTTTTTTAAGAAACACGATACATTTAATGATGCTGTATATAATTCAAGTAATCCTGATATACCTCTGTATCTGATGTATGATCCTGTTCATTTATTAAAATCTATAAGAAATAATTGGTTAAATGTAAAAGACACTAAATTGCAGTACTCTGATTTCCAAAATAATGAAAACCTTAAAGAGGCAAATTTTTCTGATTTACGGAATTTATACAACTTTGAAATCATCAAATCACATTAAACCCAACTTTGAGATATTTAGATACAAATCAAGAAATGGAATCATGTTGGACTTGCGTTGTTCATGAACCTTCAAAGGTAATAAAAAAAAATTAATCAAAGGTTCAAAGGTAATAAAGGTAATAATAAAAATGAGGATGGAAAAAATAGAAAAAAAAAAGAGATGAAAGGAAATATAAAAAATGTGCTTCCTAAAGTATTATTTTTGTTTTTAAGTAACTGAAACGCATTTATATATATAGTAATATCTCATATTCATACGTTATTTCATCAGTTTTCTTAAAAGGAGTTTCAATGTATTATCTACAATGTATTTACTTACCAGTTCTTGTTTTCAGCAGACTATTATAATTTTTTTTATTTTTTAGAAATTTTCATATTGATATCACCATACGTAACTAAGATAGAAACAGTGGAGATACTGATGCGTTTTATAGAATTATTGTATATATATTATACCACACATTATACTATAATATGTTGTAAAATTGTCTATTACATCTGCGATTGTATTTTAAAGTAAGTTTGGTTCGTTAAATCCTAATGAACCTAAAATATTTATTAAAAATCAATTGAAGTGATTTTTCTCATCAGCAATGCGAAAATATTTCAAATTATATGTAAAAGTAGAATTATCACACAATATTTTTTTGCTATTATACATATGGTTGTAGAAATTTTGATGTCATATTAATTGCATTGCTTACAGTAGTAGAAAAAAAATGAAAGCTACTTAATATTCATTAACACTGGATTTGTAACTGTAAAAGGCTTGAGATTATATATAATTTTGTAATCATTTAGACATAGTAGTTCTTGTTTGTGGGAGCTCCAGTAAAAAAATATCCCCCCCTCCCATTTAAGTTTAGAAAATCTTTATGAAATTAACTGTGCTAAAATTTAGGCATATAAATGAGTAAAAGTGTAATTATTTTGAAATATTTTTTAACTCTCAATTTGCAAATTTTCCCGAGTTCGCGAGAGTTCCCCTCCTAGCGTCACGTCATGATTCTGGCGCCACGGCCTGAGTGTAGACCGGCTGTGGTTTAGCGTTGAACTATGCTATAAGTTGGGAAACATTTGTTTCATATGTTTAGAAACTAAAAAATATTTTTAATTCTGAAATAATACACATACTTTCATATTACATTACAGAACTGCTATCTCAGCAGTTGAGGAGCGAACATAGTACTTTCTAAATGACACTGAATACAATGCTTTAAATGGTTGAATCCTGTTATGTCTCGCATGATGTCTGAAAATGAGCGTTGATTCAATTATATCAGGGTTTTCCAAACTTTTTTCACCATGGAACCCTTTTGAAATTAAATTTGCTGGTGGACCCTCAAAATGAGAAAAATATAAATGCTGTCGAAAGTATGCATTCAAATTTTCCACAATTTTTCAATTTCTAAGAAAATTTACATGAAACTATCACATCCCGGAACTCCTAAAATATTGTCACTGGAACCCAAAAGTTTCAGAGAAAGCCGCTATATTATGCAATTAAATTTGAAACATAAAAGAGAAAACTAAATTCGAATTTTGTCTAATTATTTTTAAAAAATCATCAAAATAAAATAAAAATGCCACTTGTGTAAAATTAGTCACTTTTTGGCACTACTCAATATTAAAATACTCGTCTTGTATGAAAAATAGTTGCTCTTTAGTCCCTTATAGCAGCTTTGAAATTACATCCTACATATGTAGAAAATGAAACACAAAAATGAGAGAAAATATACAATTCAGCATAAAAAATAACAATACAATTTTTACACATGAGTAAAATTTTGGAAAGTAAACATGTATTTGGATGCATACTAGATGCGTAATTATACATTTTAGCAAACTCTGTGTGAGGTGAAATTTAAAAGAATTTTTGGAACATTGTGAGATGTTTGAATGCTGATGGATGACTGTGTGAGATCCGGCAGGACGAAATGAAAAATTACATGCAACTGCTGAAAATGGTGTTTTGGGCATTTATTTCTCTTTTTTTAGTGTGCTAATTTCTAAAATTAACTTTAAATTATAAGTTGAAGTCGCTACTTTAATAGTGAAAAAAATTTAAAAAATTCTCAACTTATACAGTAACTGGATATACTAATTTTTTAACAAAGATTGCCTAAAAATTATGGATATTGGTTTAATAACAATACAGCCATGTTTTAATGTTTGGCAGTATCCAGTAAAATTTTAATTAGATAATCTCAACATTCATAGATTTATCATATGAATATCGTACACTTACGATTAGTTCTGCCATAATGAGTCCCAGCATAAAGGCAAAAATATATATACAAAGTAGGATCAAAAAATTCGGTGACTGGTTTACTTGATGGATATGATTCATTGATATCATGTGTTACACACAACCACCTTCTAAGTACTCTCCATCTGAAGCTATGCACTTCTGCCAGCACGAGTACAGTTGCTGGAAACATTCCTTTAAGCCTTTGGACGAGATGGTCTTTGACTGCCTTTGGACAGAGCGGCTATCGCAGCTTCCTCAACCTCAGATGCACTTTTGAAACGGCATCCTTTGAGTTCATTTTTGAGACGGGGGAACACAAGAATCGCATGGGGCGAGATCGGGTGAGTAGGGAGGATGTGGAAGGATTGAAGTTCCATGTTTGGCCAGTGCGGACCGCACCATGAAAGGCAGATGAGCAGGGGAATTGTCATGTTGCAGCACCCAATCCTTGCTTTTCCAGAGTTCTGGGCGTTTCCTGCGGATAGCATCACAGAGACGGGACAGGATCTGTGTGTACCTCTCCTTGTTCACTGTTGCCCCTTCCGGTATAAACTCGTAATATACAGAGCCCTTCTGGTCAAAAAACATTTCCAGCTTTACTTTTCTCTTTGAACTGTCCAAACGGAACTTTTTTGACTTCAGCGAAGATGGTAACTTCCACTGTGAGGACTGCCGTTTCGTTTGTGGTTCATACAAGAAACACCATATCTCATCACTGGTAATAATTTTTGAAAGGAATGTTGGATTTTTGTCAACAACATCAATCAGTTCTCCATAGATCTGCATACGCTCATCGCACTGATCTTCGGTTAGTATTTTTGGTACGTTTTGCACACACGATGCATGTTCAGTTTGTCCATCAGGACAGCTTGGCAGCTCCCGTATGAAATTCCAGCTTTTCAGCAATGACGTTGATGGTTTGACGTCGGTGGGCGCGCACAATTTCAGCCAACTTTCAAATTTTGTCCTCCGTAATTGATGTTGAAAGCCGCCCAGTCTGCGGATTGTCTTCTATGGATTCATGGATGGCCATGAATCGGGAGTGATATGAAAACATCTTCACATGACGCATTGCTCTCTCACCATACACCTGCTGCAACATATGCAATGTTTCTGTTGGCGATTTCCCAAAATGCGGGCAGAATTTGATATTCGCATGTTGTTCTTCAAAAGCCATTTCCATTTTTGATGAACGCGAACGGCTACAGTTCACTCACACGCATTTTCTGGGAAAACCCTACACTGCGGACCAGTTTCTTCCTTTTCATATCTCGCATCACATGTGTTTCTACGCCACGGTAAAATAGCTCCCCTCTCCTCTAATCAGGATTGGAGGTACCAGCACAGTCTTCGAACTTTTTGATCCTATTTTGTATATATATATGTGTTAGATAAATATTGCATATTAATCACATTTATCAGTAAATATTTATAATTTCCAATGAAGTTTGGTCATTGTGATCAATTAAGCATAATTTATTGAAACCCCAACTCTAATGTAATTTTTATGCCATGCGATAGGAAGTGCATGAAATTACAGACATTAACAGTTTAGTTAGCAATGAAATTTGGTCAATGTAAAAAATGTTTTATAATAATGATTACTGTCATTTTTAAGATACATTCATTATTTATTACAACAAACAAATTGCATTACACACAAACACCGGCGACAAAAAATTGCAATCAAATTACATTACAAATGCGTTGAAAAATATTACATTGACCAAACTTTATTGGTAATTATTAATAACAACTGGTTCATGTGATAAATTCTCATAAATTATTCACTTTAACTGGTTTATTTGGTTAGCATTAATAATAGCCAGTTATTATTAATAATAACCGATTAATTGCATTGACCGTAACATATAGTATATATATCCGCGAGATACAAGTAATATTGTATGGTACAATCTTATTCTACTGTTGCACATTTTTCTTTAAAATTTCATGTAAGGTGTAATACCCATGCTAACACATTTGTCATGTAAAAATCATCTTTATTCTACAATATCCATCCATGGTTAATTACATTTTGTAAATTTCATGTGAGAAACTGAATTTTCAAAATTTCACCTTTGTTTTCCTATCAATTGCATTAAATATAAATTGAAAAATAAATGTGATAAGCAACTATTTCCTTATTTCTTTTTGTCTGGCGTTAAAATAGGTGGTGAGTCTTTTCTGTTTTATTTATTTGTGATCTGGATTTTTCTGGTTGTTAACAAATTTGCATAATGTTTATTTTTAGCTTGTCCAATGGTTTGGTAAATTGCATGCTTTTTTAGGTAAACCATGAAATGAAGTGTGAGACCCTTATTTGATTGTGAAAATTTGTCGGATTTTAAATTTCACGTGAGGTTACATCTCTCGGGACAATTATTTATTTCTTGTTCTTATGCCCAAGAGGTATATTTTGTATTTTTCACATAAGCCACATTGTTCTGTACAGAAGTCACCAAGTAACTTTTGAAAATAATAAAAAACTTATCATTCTTTTTGGATTTTAATATTCTCTATGCACATGTCAGGATTACTACCTTTTATAGATTAAATTATGTCGTATGTTACTAAACAGCTGGTTAACAACTTCCGAATATAACTAGTAAGCATTTTTGTATTAGTAGAAACAACTGCGGTTAGTAATTTTCTGTCATCATCCCTAGTGATGTTAAATAACAGTCCATAACATTGTAAAGCCGAGACAACTGAATGTAAAAAAGAACAAAATTAACCCAAATATGATTTTGTTTATAAAATATAAATTGAAGTAATTTAAAATGTTAAATTACAGTAGCCCATCCACCCTTATCTAGAGAAATATGGTTCCAAGTGGATAGTTGGAGCAGTAGATAGTATCGAACCCTATATTATACTATGTTGTTTCCTTCACAATTGAAAATTTAATACTACGAGAAAATTTAATTTATAAATTAGACACAGTAAGAGATTAACAGCAATTAATAACTAACCTAAAAGCCATTAATGGCTGCTATAAGAGTTGCTAATTGACAACAGAAGTGGGGTTTAACCCCACAGTAGCTTATGTAGTTATCCTAGAATGATAAAGAAGAGACAATATACAATATGGAGACAATGGTTTTACACAGCTGGAAAATATAAATATTCTATTTAAGATCTTTAGATTTATACTTTATAGGGAAAAATGACAATTTTCCCTATGGTCTTTCATAGACTTTTTTTTATCTTTTTACACATTTATAATTGCTGTCATAAAAATGTCTGCCATTCTGCTGACCCAAAAATTGCCGATTTTCGATATGCTTACTCATTGTGTTTTAGAATGGATTTGCTCAATTCTGAGATTAATTAGTATTTAAATACTGATACTATTGATCAGCTTCTCTCCTAACATTTATTGATCATGTTAATACAAACATTTCTAAATTTTTAAGTGAACTTGTTTCTGAAAAAGATTTTAATAATGCGATCATTTTACCATTTTTTCAAAATGTTTTGAATTAAGAAATATGAAAACTATATCACAAAATAGGAAAGTAAATCTCTGATTGCTTGCTCAACATTGTTGAAATTCTGACAATCATTTTGAGTTTTCCTCCACAAGACACAAAAATATTTGTTAATTTATGATCTAGACTTATATACCTTTCATATTCAGAAAAAGTTAAGTATTTTTGTTAATGATTTGTTCGGTACTTGTACTTTTTTTCTGTAATAACAGTTATCCAGATAAAACTGGTAAATAAAATTTATCAACTGAGAAATATTTTAAAATATAAAAATAAATATAATACATATCATATTTTAATAGAAAATTTTTTGAATGAAAATATGATATTTAAATTTCAATTGTTTTTGACTCATTTCTGCAAATCACATTTCAAATGCCTTTTTTACAAACAAAAGGTAAAATAGTAGATAGTGACTGAACTATTTTGCGCATATGTAAATTATTAGTTTCGTGCTCAAGTTCAAATAGGTACCCAGAAAAAAATAAAAATGTAAAGTATCTGTGAACATAAATGTTGATATAAAATTTGCTGCAAACGTTATGTATGGTAGCAAAAAAATTAGGAGAAAACTAAAGAAGACACACTGCTGCAGATAACAGTATTTATTGACTGGTTTTATGCTTATTACGCATTTATCAGCATGGAATAATCATTAACTGCAATTGCAGCAAGAAAATTTGATATCTGCAGCAATTTTATGAACTCTGATGGGAACTGACAGTTGTGGTCCTTCAACGTAGCCAGTATAGAATTCATTCACAATTTAGCTCGGGCTACACAGAATTGCAAAGTCCATGTTCAAAATCACATGAACCTGCCAGAAGGGGTGTTTTCAAAAATAGAAGATAACTATCAAAAATATCTAAAACAAATCATTATTTGCACATTGATATTAGAATTAATACAAGAAATTAAGCATGTTATGATTGTATGTTGAAGATCCAGACCACTCGACTGACCGGAGGGTATCCAGTATCTATTTGAGTGGCCGGAGTAATGATGGTATGTATATGCATGCAGTAAAAAAACTAGATTCATATTTTATCAGGAAAATTTGCTCAAATTTGTAATTTACCTGTTGTACATTTGTGCATATCTATTATTTACACCTCTCAATTAAGTGTTTCAAATAAATGTTACAAAATTGGATTTTCGTTTTTTCTAAATGTCGGATCCAATGTTAAATTTGCTTTTCAAGAGAAGAGTCCTTAACATGCAAAAGTTTAAGAACTGAACTGCTACATTATGGGGAAGGGAACCGAAAAATGTTTGCGAGCAGAAGGCTTCAAGTACATGACATGGTATTATTTTATAAAGAATTTTTAGCCTAATTCCAAACGTTCTTTCTTTTTATTTAGAAACGTATTCTTATATTTGATGATGGCATATTTAAATTTTGTTTTTAAAATATTATATTTAATGATTTATATTATTTTAACAGAACTATGTAATACAGACCCAGCACAAATTTCAGCCATTTTAACAAATTAAAATTTATTTTGTTTAATTCTAGTAATAAATTATTTTTTTACACGGAATTGTTTACTATCAGAATTTTGTTTTCTCAAACTGGTCTGATATCACAAAAAATTGTACTCTCCTGATGTTGACGCACAAGTAGATACCTACCTATTATACCTACAATTTCAGTTTATTATGCAGCAGGGACGCATTTAGTTTCAAAATGCTTCCTAAACAACTTGTGAAAAAATTAACTTAATCCCAATGTAGTTTATCATTCTGAAGGTCTTGAAATGGAAACACAATCTGTTTTTTACCTCCAATAAAATAAATAAATAAATAATTACAAAAAAATGAATAAGTAAGGCACTTTTAGAAACTAATAATTCAAAAAAGAGTGCTTTGGCTACTGCAAGAGAATAAAAAATTCTTCTACAATAAAACCACTCTTCAAATTTGAAAAAAAATTCGGCAGAAGAAAGGGAAGAAGCTAAGATCAAAAGCCAGTTATTTAGAAACTAGAGGTCTGCATGGGCCAAATTTAAAAATTTTAACCGCCCCCAAAGTATTAAGATTTGACTTGGTTAAAACCCAAAACTTTTTAAAATAATTTACCCGAGCCAGACTGACTCATAACAAAAGCACTCAAAGCCAGCCCCAACTTTTTTACATACATTGAAACTTGTTGCCTCATATTATGATCAAAATTTGTCATTTAAAGAATTAAACACAAGTTATGTTACATATAGTAATAATTCAAAGAACCCCAATTTGAAAAATCTCTACAAATCAAGAATGAGCATTGCCGTGAAGTGAGTTTTATTTATTATTTTAGTTGAATAATCGGAGAATAGTTGAATAATGAGAAAACAACTCTTCACTGAGTTTAAAAACATGCTTTCTTAAGAAAATTATTCGCCGATTTAAGTTATCAGTGAACATTGCAATGCCCCTCTTGTTAAGAGCTCCTTAGCACCAAATATTCTTGACTGCAGTGCTTGCAAAATAAACATGTTATATTCCACAACTTAATTATTAGTATTTTTAAAAGAAATTCAATGATATTAAGCTTTCTATGTACGTATACACATATAATATTTTCTTTGAATAGGACATAGTTATGAATATTTTAAAAATTTAATAATTTTAAAGCAAAAGTGCCAGATATTTTGAATACAAATATAAAAAATCTGATGTGGGCAACACATGACTTTCCTTATATAATGTAATGAATTTACTATTTTTACAGTAAAAAAATAGGATTTTCTTGTAGTAGATACTAATATTCTTTCCAAGATATTGAATTTTCGACAATTAGTCGTCATTTTCATTGATTTAGCGTCATTTTTACCCATTTGGCGAGATTTTCGTTAATTTGGCAACATTTCAAAGAGTCGCCAAGTTGGCGAAATTCGTCGCCAAAATCTCGCCAAGCGTTATGCACTAAGAAATATGTTATTCTTACAACAGAAAAATAACTATTGGCGTTTGAATACAAAAGTATTACTCAAAATATCTTTTTTCATGAATGGAACGAATTAGATCCACGAGAATGATGTCACCCAATTTATCGCATGATATTGCATATGAAAAGTGAACATGTTTCTCAATAGGAAATATTTTTTTTCTATTTTATATGACTTTTTGATAATTTTTTTAAAAAATATGCAATATCTCGAGAACGGTTCATATTAGCGTTCTAAAATTTATGTCAATCGTTTTTTAATGAAAAATTACATAAGAAATGTTTATTTGAGTAACTTTATTAGAGGCTTTGATTTTTTGACGATTTTTTCAAAATTTCATTCGAAAATTTAGGGGGGTTCTGAACATTCGATTGCGTATAAAAACAATAAGCTTCCAGTGTTTACGGATTGTGATTTTTGTACCAAATTTGGTTCGAATCGGTCCATTCGTTCGTCAGTTATCGTCTCCACAGATCCACTGACACACACACACACACACACACATACTTTCACACACACACACACACACACACAGACATCACTTCAAAAATGTTTGATTCATGATCAGCGATGCTTGAAACGTGCTCTCCCGTCGAAAACTCGAATTCCAATTTTCGACCCCGTCACAATACTTTCCTTATACATTATGTATATAAGGAAAGTAATAAAATCAAGGACAATAATTCATTTTATCAATATATTAATTTTAAGCTATAACAGTTTGCTCAAATAAATTTTCCTTCAATACTTGTTATCGGACAGAAATCGAGGAAACTGTG
This sequence comes from Amaurobius ferox, assembly GCA_951213105.1. Taxonomy (NCBI): domain Eukaryota; kingdom Metazoa; phylum Arthropoda; class Arachnida; order Araneae; family Amaurobiidae; genus Amaurobius; species Amaurobius ferox. The sequence continues at coordinate 119,122,933 of OX578149.1, read as the reverse complement.
GTTTATTTTAAGAATAGAATTTATTTAAATTGAAAATATAGAAATATTCGGAATCTAATGATTGAAATTAAAATCACAGAAGAAATTGAAAATAAAATATCAATATTAAATTTTGAAGTAAAGAGTACCTTGGATTTCATATTTTTACCAGCAATCAAGCAATTTCGTTACAAAATTGATTAAACTTTATTGCGATAAATTTAAAAATATACAAATTAAAACTTGCACTTAATCAATAATAACTGACTGATCATTTCTGCAAAAATGAAGTTTATTTTGCTGCATCCAAGACAAAACATATTACTTTCCTTATATACATAATGTATAAGGAAAGTATTGTGACGGGGTCGAAAATTCGAATTCGAGTTTTCGACGGGAGAGCACGTTTCAAGCATCCTTGATCACGAATCAAACATTTTTTAAGTTATGTCTGTGTGTGTGTGCGTGTGTGAAAGCATGTGTGTGTGTGTTTGTGCGTGTGTGTCAGTGAGTCTGTGGAGGCGATAACTGACGAACGAATGGACCGATTCAAACGAAATTTGCTACAAAAATAACAATCCGTAAACACTGGAAGCCAATTGTTTTTATACGTAATCGAATGTTCAGAATCCCCTAAATTTTCGAGTGAAATTTTGAAAAAATCGTCAAACAATCAAAGCCTCTAATAAAGTTACACAAATAGACATTTCTTATGTAATGTTTCATTAGAAAACGATTGACATAAATTTTAAAATGCTAACATGAACCGTTCTCGAGATATTGCATATTTTTCAAAAAAATTATCAAAAAGTCATATAAAATAAAAAAAATATTTCCTATTGAGAAACATGCTCATTTTTCATATGTAATACCATGCGATAAATTGGGTGGCATCATTCTCGTGGAGATAGCTCGTTCCATTCATAAAAAAAGATACTTTGAGAAATACTTTTGTATTTGAACGCCAATAGTCATTTATCTGCTGATAGAATAACTTATTTCTTCGTACGTAACGCTTGGCGAAATTTTGGCGACAAATTTGGTGGAATGTCGCTAACTTGGCGACTTTTTGAAATGTTGCCAAATTAACGAAAATCTCGCCAAATGGATAAAAATGACGCCAAATCAATGAAAATGACGATTGTCGAAATTCAATATCTTGGAAAGAATATAAGTATCTACTATAAGAAAAACCTATTTTTTTTTACTGTAAAAGTAGTAAATTCATTATATAAGGAAAGTCATATGTTGCCCACATCAGATTTTTTTTGTTATGTTACTGTAGTTTTAAAATAACTTGATTCTACCAGCACCGGCCCGGAAAGTAAAACGATTCAAATCACCCAAATTATATACGTCGCTGTTATGCAGCACAAAATTCAAATGCCTAATATTTTTTCCTATAACTATCCAAACTACGATGTATCTACATCGCACATCTGCGATGCAGATACACGAATACAAAACATATAATATATAATAATTTAAATATTTAATGTATAATACAATTATTAAAATTACTTTTCGAAAGAAAAAACAATTTACTTACCCGCACGTTGAGAGCGACAAAGAAAACACGCAAATCAGCAACACAGCCAAGTTCCACGCCTAGTTGGCAGACACATTTGACCCCAATATTTGTGTGGTCATTTTGTCACAAGGGATTACGCTGCTATAGGGGTTAAGGAAAAGTGATACTTATCGCTGAATATGGCACACATTTAAATAATAATCGAGATTTCTCAGGACAGATATGACTCCACTGCGATGTTTATGAACATTCTGTCATTGTGTTAATAAACTTCGCGCAATTTATAATCACATCACTATAAATCTACTCAGTCAATTTGTATTATCGCTTTTCAAATGCAAACACTTGTAATATATTAGATATTTTTTAAATGTATAACTTAAATAACATTTTTGAAATGAAATAATTTCATATAAGTTTATAGCAGAGAAAACTGAAGAACATATTGAAATTGAAATTTGTTTCTATATATTGTTATTAATTGGGGCAATTTATGTAATAATATGTCTTAATGTTAGCAAATGAAATTAAAATTGTTAAGATTGTGCAAAGGTTCTTTCATTACCCGTTTCTAAATCCTGGCTACGCCTATGGGTGTGTTGAAGGCCCAGACCGTTCGACTCATCCTAAGGACTCGAGCAACCATTTGGACGGCCGGGCCTATGGGTTTGTGGCGCAACTTACCGTGTTAACGTCAGAATGCACTGAAAAAATATAGTCTCCCAAAATCGTGCATATCGAAAAATGAAATCCACCACATTCGATCGTCAACCCCCTCCTTTTTCTAAGATCCTGGCTACGCCTATGTTAAAACATAGATATTGATTGTCAAATTTAGATCAGAATATGATGAAATACAGGAGAAAAGTAGTTTAACTATTTGCAAAGGAAATATCAATGTATACATAAAGTTGATATTCAGACACAATTGTCCGTCCTTAAATTTATTTTGAGCATTTTCTTCATGTACTGTATAAAAGTAAGAGGAGTGATAATCTCCCATTCCCTGTACACCCACTCTTTGACTTAATAAGGTCATTTGTTCTTCATTAGCTGAAACTATTTATCACTATCGAAAGTACTTGATTGTCGATCGCCTTCCCTCATTTCGACTACACCTAAGTTTATGTATTATGTTTATTGGTCCAAAATTTTGCATTTGTATATTTCATAGTAATTTTACTTCTGAGTGTTGGTCAGAATAGAAAAAACAGGTAAATTTCCCCCCCCCCCCCCCCTAAGTACATATTTAGTTCAAGTCATACAATTTTTATTCGATGATAAAGAACTAAAATATGAATATTCAAAGCTATGAATATCAATGGTTTAATTTGATTTTTAAAATTTATCATCTGTTGGAAAATTAAACTTTAAAATTTTAACAAATTTAAACTAAATAAAAATAACAAAATATGTATAAAAATGCAAATTTAATATTGAAAACTTCGGAAACAAAAAAAAAACCCATTAAACATCATAAACTCGAACAATACAATTTGTTTTATCCTGTACTTATTACAAAATTTAACACTCGATAAGCTTTCGGATGAAGATAGGGTGAAATTCGCGGAAAATATGAATTAATTGGAGATATTCGTTAGAAAAATGGATTGTATGGAGATATTCGTTGAAAATATGGATTGATTGGAGATATACGTTAGAGAAATGGATTGTTTGGATATATTCGTAGAAAAAAATTTGTTGCAAATAATGAAGATAAAACTTTTCAGATAAATGCAACAGCATTAAAATGATTTATAAACGAAATATATTATCAATTTTGCAACGTAAAGCATAACTCGTCTTAAAATAGTTTTTAAATCGCAATTTTTGCAACCAAACGAGAAAGCAACGATAGCAACAAGTTTGCAACGTTTTTAATCCAGATCGTGCTACCTTGGGAAGGAGGGTACGGTCCCCGTGGATGCCTCCCCCACTGGGTTCCGGTCTAAATTGTGTGGCACTTCCAAGTAGTTACCTTACACCTTTCTGCTGGGTAGCGTCAGCGAGTTTGCCACGGTCAGAATTTTCAAGGATAGAGAACAGGCTTGTCTCCAAAGGCGGCTAGTTTATATATATAAAGAAGAAAAATATATGTATGTATGATCCAACATCACGGGAGAACGGCTGAGCCGAATTTGATGACATTTGGTGGGTAGTATTGAAATAGCCTCATTTAAAATTTTGTCTATGCTTCGAGTTTCTACAACCAGGCGTTCACGAGATATTAGCGAAAAATGAATCTTTCGTTTGTCTCATCATCACGGGAGAACAGCTACATCGAATTTAATGAAATTTTGTGGGTAGCTTTAAAATATCCCTCCATAAAATTAATCCCAGTTCCGATATTCTAAGACCAGGGGTTGTTGAGATATTTATGGTAAACGAAACTTTTCCGTATGAGTTCTACTCTCTAACTCCATGATTTACAACGAAAAAGGTCGGACATCGTTGGTTTAAAACGTAAAAGTCAATTTGATTTCTGAGTTTTGTGGGAGTTTATTGAACGTATTAGACACTTTTGAAAATCTCAGGTTTGAGATATGAGTTCTACTCTCTAACTCCATGATTCACGTATTAGACACTTTTGAAAATCGCAGGTTTAAGATGTGAATTTAAATGGAAATTATTACCATGGTTTATTTCTCACAGGCTTACACAACAACGAAAAGTATTAAGAAATCAAAATGGTTAATCATCATTCTATGAGGCCGTGCTTAAGCAATGCGTAAATAAGTACTTACTATTATGGTAAGTTTATCATTCAAAATTAAAAAGAAAACTCCAATTAAATCAAATCATAAAATTTAAATTAGCGCGCGGGAAGTTAGTGCGCGGGAATTGCACTCGGTAGGTCCTGGTTCGATTCCCGCCACTGCCAAAACTGCCGCCGTGTTCACGCGGCGTATGATCACGTTAAACATGTGGGTCCGTAAGGCCTTCTAAGAGGTTGGTGGTAGGGGAAGGAGGGTACGGTCTCTGTGGATAGCTCTCCCACGGGGTTCCGGTCTAAATTGGGTGAATAGAAAGAAAGTTATGGAGATTGCCGCGAAGGGCGAAGTAGCCCAGTGGTTAGCGCACGGGAATTGCACTCGATAGGTTAAGGTTCAATTCCCGCCACTGACTAAACTGCCGCCGTGTTCACGCGGAGTACGATCACGTTAAACATGTGGGTCTGTAAGTCCTTCCGAGAGGCTGGTGGTAGGGAAAGGTGGGTACGGTCCCCGTGGATGCCTCCCCCACTGGGTCCGATCAAAATTGGGTGGCACTTCCTGGCCGTCCAAATAGTTACCTTAAACCTTTCTGGTAGGTCGCGGCAGCGAGTTTGCAACGGTTAGAATTTTCAAGGGTAGAGAACAAACAGGCTGGTCGCCAAAGGCGGCTAGTCTATATATGTATATAAAGAAGAAAAGTATGCATGTATGAATGTATGATCCAACATCACGGGAGAACGGCTGAACCGAATTTGATGATATTTGGTGGGTAGTATTAAAATAGCCTCATTTAAAATTTAGTCTATGTTTAGAGTTTCTACAGCCAGGCGCTCTCGAGATATTAGTGAAAAACGAAACTTTCGTTTGTCTCATCATCACGGGAGAACAGCTACATCGAATTTAATGAAATTTTGTGGGTAGCTTTAAAATATCCCTCCATAAATTTAGTCCAAGTTCCGAGATTCTAAGACCAGGGGTTGTCGAGATATTAATGGAAAACAATAATAAATCTCACGTAAAAGTCAATTAAATCATGAGTTTTGTGGGAGTTTATTGAACATATTACTCATTTTTGAAAATCGCAGGTTTGAAAATTGAATGTAAATGGAAACTCTATCACCATGGTTTATTTTTCACAGGCTTACTCAACAACGAAAAGTATTAAGAAATCAAAATGGTTATTTAATTATTAGCATTTTATGAGAATCAATGGTTATTTAATTATCAGCATTTTGTGAGGATTAATGGTTAATTATCAGCATTTTATATCATGACAAGTCATTTGACTCTACAATGGACACCTATGATGCCGTTAATTACCCACTAAAATTTCTGAACTACCTTGAGCCACATGGAATGCCTTCTCATATCTTGAAGTTAAAGAAAGGATAACCAATGATGCTTCTACTGAATCTGGACCCATCAAACCAATGCAATAGAACACGGCTCTGTGGTATAGAAGCCCCGGTATTAACGGGAAAGGCAAAAGGAGAGGACGTATTCATACATCGCATACCGTTGATACCAACCGACCTACCATTTAGCTTCAAACGAGCCCAGTTCCCAGTTAGACTGGCATTTGCCATGACCATCAACAAAGCTCAAAGATAAACCCTAAGCTTGCAGGCGTGAATTTAGAAAGTTCTTGTTTCTCCCATGACCAATTGTCTGTGGCATGCTCAAGAGTAGGAACTTCACAAAAAATGCGGTTTACAAGCAAGCATTGTGGTAAAACCTAACAAATTAGGATAATGTCATTTAATTTGTTAACATTTGCATTGTTGCCTAGCGTTTAAGAGTCATTTTTTTAGTTTTCCTTTCAAACTGTACATATTTCAAACTGCACATATTGACCTTACATCAATTGTGGACACCTAATAATCATATTCAGAGACGCTGCCCGGTGGGCTTAGCTTCGAAGAGCATGCCGGAAGCAGCTATGACATATAAAATGCAATGATTTTTTTTTTACATAATGCAATGAATTTACTTCTTTCACAGTGTAAAAACAATGTATACGATTCACGGTCCTATATGTTCCCGTGTAATTTTTATGAGAGTTTTGCATCGTAAATCCCGAGCAACGCCGGGTAATAGCTGCTAGCTGTCGCTGTTTGGAAAATTTCACGTTCCTCAAGTTTCTCTGTGACGTGCAGCAAAATCTGCAGCATATAAAAATATGAAAGTTGGTACATTTGTAGAGAAATATTTGGGAAACACACTGATATAAAAACGTTTTTCGATTTAAAGTTTAGTTTAGGAAATATTTAATGTCAAATTCAAAGGAAGAGATTTTGTGCTGCGAGTTCGCATCCTGAATAGACTAGCAATAGGAAGATTTCCAATTTTTGTTGACATGTACCTACTATGGTTGAATTTTTGCAGAATGGAGATTTTTTTTAAAATTTCGATTCGGTTAATGAGTTATTCGATTTTTTATGCACTTCTGAAGTGAACATTTTCCTTCTCTACGGAGGAACCTTTAATTGGTCTTGACGATTGCTAGATTATTTCTGATTGCTTTCTGGCAGACACGTTGCAAAATGGGCGAGCACTGAGTTGTCGAAGGATTGAAAACTTTAAAAGTATAGATATTTGTTTCTAAACATGAATATAACGTTAGTAGTGCACATTGGAAAATGTAAAAGGTTGATATTCATATGACATATCGTTTATTTTGACAAACACACAGAGCGTTTTGCAACAATTGTTGTCATGACCATCAAGATCTCATTGTTAAATTGCACAAAAAAATTAAATGTTTTATTGTTGTAAATATCTTTATTTTTCTAAAATACAGTATAAAGAGTAAGCTATCGTTTTAAATAGCAGGCGGCACGAAATTACGTATAAAACAAGTATTTAATTAATATAGATGAGCATATATAATTTTTTATATTAGATTTTGACGATTTTTGCGGGAAATTTTGAAAAAAAAAAAAAAAAGTTTTTTCTGAATCGTACCAAAATCTAATCAGCACCAGGATAATCCACTGTGGCTTATCTACCAGATTTTGGCTCATCTACCAAATTTTGGCTTATCTACCAAATTTTGTGATATTTTTTCTATTAGTTTTTCAGCTAGAATGGGTACAGGTAATTTTTGTGGGTCATTTCTGAAAAAAAAAGGCAGGTTCTTTTATCGCGAATCGTACCAAAATCTAATCAACACCAGGGGTACCCATAGTGACTAACCTTCCAAATTTTATGAAATTCGGCCAACAGTTTTTCAGTTAGAGTGCATACATACATTGCACAAACAGACACACATAGGTCACGATAAAAACAGTTTTTTCGTGTTCTGGAGGTCCCAAAAAGTGTTGATCAGTCGAAAGCTCAAATTACGATTTTCGGCATGATTCCAATACTTTTCTTATACATTACCATGCATTGCAGGGAAAGTAAAAAAATACTTACGATTGACCTGATTTGAAAGCCTAAAGCTAAGTTTTTTCCTAGGTATGTAATTTAGGTTGTTCTCCAAGTAATCCAAGAATAAAAATATTATGTGAGCAGCACATGACTTTCGCTACAGACTCATATTCACTTCCTCTTTGTTTCTTCAATAATTCACAAATTGAGTTTATATGGGCAAAATGTTTTAAATGATACGAATCTTCCTTTTCATTTGGTAACTGGACTTATTTTCCTAGTTCTGTGAAAATGTGAAAAAACTAAAATGTCTCGAGAATTGCTAGTCCTAGAGTTATGGTATTAGTCTTATTCTTTTCATTGTCAATAATTACGTATAAAATAAGCATTTAATGCATATATTTCAGCACACGAAGTCTTATGTTCTGACGATTTTTCCGGGCTCTTTCGCAAAAAGGGCGGATTCTGTATTACCGAATCATATCAAAATCTAATCAGCACCAGAATAACACACAAGTGACTTATCCATCATATTTTGTGACATTTGACAAATTAGTTATTTAGCTAGGTGGATACAGACAATTGTTGCAAGCATTTCGCAAGAAAAAAAGACATGTTCTTTTATCCAGAATTGTACCGAAATCTAATCAGCACCATGGTCACCTATAAACTTACCTACCACATTTTATGAAATTTGGTCTATCAGTTTTTCAACTAGAGTAGATACATACATTGCACACTCACACACACAGACAGATGTCACGCATAAATAGTTTTTGCGTGTTCTATAGGTTTCAAAACGTGTAGATCCGTTGAAAATTGGAATTGCGATTTTCGACATGATTCCAATCCTTCACAATACCATGTATTGTATGGAAATTAAGAATTAATAAATAAATAAATAAATAAATATGTGCAAAATGTTTTGTATTTTTGTATTCTCCTTAGATAAACGTAAGTTTATTGATAATTGTATTTATGCAAATTTGTCACCTTTTCTGGTCTATATATGAACGATCATTTCTATTTCCATGTAGTCACTGATGAAGAGCGTATTTACGCTCGAAAGCGCTCTGGCCTTTTTAAGTTTTGTACGTCTTATAAGAAGTGAAATAAAGATCTTCTATTATAGTTGTGTGCTTGTTGTTTCTGCTAGTAAGAATTAGAAACATAAAACTGACTTCATACGTAATATATTAAATATATATATATATAAATTAATATTTCTGATACTAGTGATGATTAAGTTTTCTTTCTTTTGTTAGGAGGTGGGGTGGGAGGAGACTTATAGTGTTATTGCAAGGAGCAATTCCTTCCAGAAATTTCTCAGCAACACCATACATTTCAATGGGAAGAATTCTTGCCGCCGAATTAGCTCAATTACGTTAGATCTGGAGATGGAAAAAATAATAGAACTTCTACCAAATTACAGACACCAGCGTGGGATTTAAAATATCCAAATTATACAAAAAACACACTAAGGCCCGGTTTCCACTGACGCGTTGCTACGTTGCCCATCCGTTGGAAGCTGTACGTCAACCAATCACAGGCTCGAACGCACGACCGTGCGTTCATCCGTTGAACATGATTCAAGTTCATGTTTGACGGATGCGTTGGTCACGTGATGCGTTACCGCTGAAAAGGACACCAATGAAAAAGCTTCATTTGAAACAAGATGGCCGTCACTTCGAGCAGAGGATTTCCCAATGCAAGAATGATTTCGGATATACAGCAGACAATATTTAAAATATTCCGATTGGTGAGTTATGATTTGTTTGTTTAAAAGAAACATGGCAAGTTTACTCTTAAATATATACCAGTTTGACGATCATTAGATAAATTACTTGTGTGATCACTTGTTCATTTGAACGTGTGGTCATAAAATTTTATTTTAATGTATACCGATCGCCCAATTTACTAATTTAGAACTGTACAAAATGACCTGACTGGATCCAATTTAAAAATGTATATCTGTGATTAAAGTAATTTCCCCATTTCTAATGTTAAACAATGTAAACTAATACGCTCTCAATGAATGGATGTTCGAGTAAAATTTATTGCAAATATTTTGTAGAAACATAACATATAATCGCACTCAGTTATTCATTATGACCATATTAAATATTTCTATCCCTTCCGGACTTTATCGGCATTTCATGTCATACTTTTTCACATAGTTTTCATGAAGAATCTGTCAGGATGTGTATGTGATGCTATTTATAAATTGTTGAAATTCCCTTTAGATATAACAGTTTTTCAATAAATTATGATTAAATTAATATCCGAAAACAATGGTTTAAATAATTATTATTTGTATAATGTGTTTTGTATGTTTTTGAGTCCTAAGTGTAATGTTGTGTGTAGTTTTTAAGCATTCCATATTTTGTATTCTTATGTGAATAAAGTGAACAACCCAAACCATATTTTGTTGCAGACTTCACATGTAGCATATTTGTTATATGGCATGCAAATTTGGGAATCTTATACACTTCCGTAATTTTTTTTATTGCACAATTTATTCTGGCATTTATATTAGCATCTATCAACTTCAACACAGAGTCCTCGTCCAAACTATGAAGGTTGTGATAGTATATACTATTGAGACTACTTAATACGATAGTGAAATATCAGTTAACACGATATGCAGGCTGTAACTATATATTTGTTTGTTTCGTGCAAAATAGTAATAGTAGTTAAGATGCAGTGGTGAATTAACATACTGGCGAATGCCAGGGACCTCATTTTGATCGAAAAATAAAAGTAAAAAATTTCTTAAAGGTTTTTAATAGTGAAGAAGGAAATAAGGACGAACTTGAAAATGAATCCCAAAAAGTGGATTTAAAGTGTTTGTATTCGTATTTATGTGGAGAAAACATAATTCAAGCGTTTCCAAATGTTGAAATAGTACTTCATACTGTACTTCTTCTTCGTAATAGTACTTCTGTGTTTGATTATATCCAACGCTAGTGGGGAAAGGTCATTCTCTAAATTAAAACTAATCAGAAACAACTTAAGAAGCGTAAGGACTGAAAAGAGGCTAAATCATCTGTCAATTCTTAGCATTGAAAATGACCTTGTTAAAACGTTAGATTTTACATGTTATTGACACTTTGTTGCAGCGAAAGCTAGAAAACGTCCAATTTAAAGTACCCTAAGAAGTTTTAACTCTTTCCTTAGTATTGTGCTGTAATATCAATATTTACCGCACAGTTTAAAAAAAAAAAAATTATAATATTTAAACACTTGTGTCATTTAATATTTTCATAAAATATTATTATTCTCATTTTAATTTAATTTCTGTTCAAACTTTTGGGTGCAAATATTTCAAGTATGTTTATTAGATGAAAAGAAAAGCGTAGCAAGATTTGTATATAACGAGATTCAACGTGTTTATTTTTAAGTACTTTTCTTTTTTTTTTCAAACTGGCTGTTAGGGGGAGGGGAGCTCTTCAGAAAAGATTGCTGGGGCCACATTCTCCCATGATTCGCCACTGTTAATATGAAATGTATGTTCTCTTCTATCCAGTGACTGAGTGCCAATACACTTTTGTGTAACAGGCGGTTTGTACTTACTCACATTTTACGTGTATATTCTGGGAATCTTGAAAATAGGGACTTGCAGATATTGCAATTGTAAATCAATATTTGTTTAACAACATCTTGTCCATTACATCTGTAAGCAACATCTTAATCGTTGGTATGTTATGTATATATTTATGTTAATTTTTTTACATAATTTTCTATAAATTTTACTGCAATTATTGTTTTTTTTTTCGAGAAAAAATGCCAAAAGAGTTAAGCACAGCTATTATATTTATATGATACTGGTATGTGAAAAACTTTTGGTGAGCGAACTCTGAGCTGAAATTTCTTATCCTGAATTATTCACTCGTTATTAGCAGAATGTTATAGCATATTATGCAGCATTACAATTAGATTTGTCATGTTTTCATTTTGCTAACTTGTGTGAATACAGAATTTGTGCATATTTAATACTTATGTGAAAGTTGTTATTTAACATAATACAATGGGGAATATTTTATATATTAAAATAATTTATTTTACTTTACTTTTAAAAAATAAGTCCAGAACAAAAGTTTTAAGGCCTGACCAGACTCAAAAAATTTTAAAAATTAAGCCCAGCCCAAGCCTGTATTAAATTAGAAAATTTAGACTAGCCCAAATCTACATCAAATTGAAAAATTTGACATGGCCAAGACTGGTCTTAATTTAGGTAAGAAGTAAAATTGGTATTGAGTTGTATATCTGATCGGCTTGACTAGGATGGGGTGTGCCATATTTCAAGTCGGATTGCTGGATTAGCTGAAAAAGTAGACTGTTTTTGTTCGTGAAATAAACGTTCATAATTTTGTTTTGAAGTAATAATCTACGGGTTTCGATGGTGGGACACTCATATCATACATTACTGAAGTGCATTAGCTGTGTACTGTGAGATCACATCTTTTCTGTGGGGTGGGGTGCTTAATGTGTGTCGTTATACCACTAGATAGTTTAATTCCAGTTTACAAAAGTTTCTGTCCATATTTTTTTATAAATGTATATTTTAATCATCGTAAAAAATTAACAGTCATTTGTATTTTAATTGTAGTAAAAACTTAACAGGTAAAATAAATAGTATTATTTGACCTTTTTTTTTCTTTCATGTTTCCACAAATTTGGATTCTGAAGTTTTCATTTTTTTTTTACAAATTCTCATTTGAAGTGATGGATACGTGTTTTTATATATTTTCTATCAATATTGATAAACAGAAATATTGATAGAAAATCTATTTAGAAATATTTTTCAAGGTGTGTGTGGTATTCAAGTTCAAGTCTGATGTTTATTACCATGAATTTTTATCTACAGCTAGATACCATAATTTAAAAATATTCATTCTAATAGTTGAGTGCAAGCAGTTTTGATGTGCTTTTTTTTAACAAGGGTTATAAAGTTATACTAATTCTGATTTAATTTGTTACAGGAATTTAAAGTGTGTAGAAAGAGCCCTCTATTTCTTGAAGGAACTGAAAAATCTATTGCTGATGTCAGCAGACATCTCTGCTCTGATCCCTTAAGATTGTGAAGAAGTTACGGTATGTTTTTGTCACATTAATTTCAGTGCTTGGCATTTACTATTCCTAGTTTATATACTGTAAATTAGAAATTCTAGAATTCTGTAAATTAGAAATTGTATAACTAGCCGACAGCCAGTGGTTACTTTTTTTTATCAGGTACGACTAACGATAAAACTGAAAACCTCACTTTTGTGATCAAAATCTGCTGCTTTATGATATACTAGCAGCATACCCGTTCTTCGTACAGAGTATAAAATATAAAGAAATTTATAATTCAGATTCGTATGCAAATTATGTTAAAATATTAAATTTATTGCTCCTAAAGAGAAGTTTATGAATATCTGTTCTCATCATGCAAAATTATCGTCACGGGCAGATCTGCAGAATAAAACATCCTGGCCCCTTTCGAAAGCAAATTTACAAAAAAAAGGAATTGAATCAATATATGCAAAATGAAAGCATTAAAATTGTATAGGACCCGTACTACTTATATACGCGAATATTAGAAGTTATAACCTGTATTAGTAGATTACATGTATAAATTGAAAATATCAATAAACCCGTAATTGATTCCAATATATGCCAGAATGAAAGCACTAAAATTATATGGGAATATATATATATATATATATATATATATATATATATATATATATATATATATATATATATATATATATATATATATATATATATATATATATATATATATATATATATATATATATATATATATATATATATATATACCCATACTACTTATATTGTCGCAGATTAGAAAATATGCCTGTATGTTAGTAGAAAATTACCCTTATTACAATATGAGTCTAAAAAATCTTTGCCGAAATAAAACAGATGACATTATAAATTGAAAATTTCAATTACCCCGTAATCTTTATACCAGAAGGTCGTAATTGATTCCAATATATGCCAATATATATCAAAATATATGCCTATATACCTGTACTACTTATATTCTCGTAGATTAGAAGATAACACGTGCATTTATAGAAGATTACTCGCACAACGTACAATATGTGAGTTTCAACAATTTTTGTCATAATAAAACAATAGTATAATAATTTGAAAATATCAATAATCCCTGAATCAATAATCCCCGAAAATATCAATAATAATAATGTGTAACCTGAAGACCGTAATCGATATTTTCCAGTCAAAAATGCAATGCCAATGAAATTTATTTTATATACATATCTTTATTATTCAAATCGGAAAAGATTTAATTAAAATCGTATGCCACATAACACATTGGATTTACATCCATTGCTAAACGACATGATATCAGTTGCTTCAAATAAATTGATGGAAATCATATCGTCTGAATAATACTATCTTCATGAAAGGTTTGGCGATATTTTCTTCAATTTAGCGATAACTTAAAAAATCGCCAAATTTATCGCCAAGTGGGACTGTAAAACTAATAGTTCCATTTTGCGACAAATTGACGAAACATCATCATAATATTATCCCCTAACAAAACACAATTAATTTCATTTATTAAGCGCAATTTTATCAATTTCATGACATTTTTATAGATTCACAAAAATTTTTATCAACTTGGTGATATTTTAAAAATTCGATAAATGTGTTACTAAGTAGGATGGATAGACTGACCCACAAATGCTACCGAAACATCATTTCAGTACTGTCTTCTAAAAAACCGAATTTAATTTCATTGATTTGCGTCGTTTTTAGCAATTTGGCGATATTTCCGTCAATTTGGCAAAGTTTAAGAAAAGTTGCCAAGTTAGCGATATTCCGCCAAATTCGTAGCTCTGAAATTGAAGATCTGAAGAATAAAACATCCTGATCCGTTTGTATATACTAAATGCAAACACTAAAATTGTATAAGAAGATATACCCTTTCTACTCTTTTTCTGTTTCAACAATCGGATAAATGAGTTTATTGGTAAGCACAATATGAGTTTATTAGCTAAACACAATATAAAAGCTTAAAAACTCTTTGTCAAATGAAAGTGATGTACGCAGTCCGTAATTAATATAATTAAAAGAAAAATCAAACCGTTCATTTACAAAATATATTTATACATCTATTTATTTATTATTCAAATAGAAAAAATAATAACAAATATTAAGAAATACATTTAATTTAATTGCGTTGCTGAGCAACATAATATAATAAAGAATCTTCCTCATAAACTGCGAAATTAAATAACCATTTTGATCTCTTCCCCATAAAATGCAAAATTAATAACCATTTTGATTTCTTTATACTTTCCATTGTGTAGTAAATGCTCGACCATGGAGTTAGATTTTCCATTAAAATTCATGTTTCAAACAATTCATGCTTTCAGATAGTGACTAATTAATGCAAAAATCCTGCACTAAGCTCAGAAATAAGTTTTAATTCACGTTGACGTTTTAAACAAACGATTTTCATCCTTTCCGTTTGGATAAACCACGGAGTTAGAGAGTAGATCTCCTAGGATAAAGTTCCGTTTTTCTTTAATATCTCGACAACCCCTGGTATTAGAAACTCGAAACTTGGGCAAAATTTGTGGGGGGCTATTTTAAGGCTACTCACAAAATTTCATTAAATTCGATTCAGCCGTTCTCTCGTGATGATGAGACCAACGAAATATTCGTTTTTCACTAATATCTCGAGAACCACTGATTATGGAAACTCCAAATATGGACTAAATTTTAAGTGGGGCTATTTCTAGGCTACCCACAAAATTTCATCAAATTTGGTTCAGCCGTTCTCCCGTGATGATGGGACAGACAGACAGACAGACAGATTTTCAATTTTATTTATATAGATATCAATCCAAATACATAAATTTCAAATATAATTTTAAAGTTTAAAAAAAAGTATTCCTAACAGAAAAAAAAAATGAAGACATGTGTGGTTTATGTCAGGCCTTTGCTGATATTCTATTCATTTAATTTTGTAAAATAGTTAAAAATGAGAATTCTTTAAAACTGTATACATTTTATTTTTTACAGGTTTTTCTGAATTGAAGTATGGACTAGAGATTTTAAAGAAAGTTTGACTGGATCTAGTTTTGTTTAAAAAAAATATTCATATTTGTTGAACATAATCTGTTATAAAATATTGTATTTCTTATATCTAAGAATTTTAGCTGTATACTTTTGAAAAATAAACAAATTAAATTTATGTATTTGATTTTATTGTTAATTAGTATGTTTTGAATTTATCCATATGTGTGGGATTCAATGTTGAGACAAAAATGTCTCAACCGTTAG
Source organism: Amaurobius ferox (assembly GCA_951213105.1). Taxonomy (NCBI): domain Eukaryota; kingdom Metazoa; phylum Arthropoda; class Arachnida; order Araneae; family Amaurobiidae; genus Amaurobius; species Amaurobius ferox. The sequence continues at coordinate 119,107,012 of OX578149.1, read as the reverse complement.
GTCTAGGAAGCTGAAATTTGGTAAGTATTTAATTCTTACTCCAAAAGGGTTCACGAGTAATCATGATGCAAAGTTTTTTGGAGAGGTATCCTGGCCCCAGTATCTGGTGAAAAATATTGAATAAGACAAGTCCAATATTCAGCTACACTGTTCTTATTAAAATGTTCTCTGTAGAAGCGAAGCTGAATATTAGACTCTTTTTTAACTATGTTATAACAACGGCTATTTATATTACCATTGTTGTAAGTAAACTGTCACCTAACTAAAAGGGCTGTGGTAAGATCCAATAAGTTCAACACTTTTCTGTATAGAGGAAAATATTTCAGCAATGGGCAGTTGATCAACAAATTTGGAATTCTTTAGATATGTTTTCAAAACTGGATTCACAGTTAGTTATATTGCTTTTTAGTTTGGATTCAAATGTGGATTTCAGTTAATTTGCTAAAAAAAATTTATAAAATATGTGGTTTATACTGAAATATTCTATTAGATTTATTATAAGAAACATCTGTTTTTCATTTCCATTCAATTAATGTTAATACATTAATAAAAAATAATTATTTTTCTCCGTTAATGATAATTTATTTCTTCGTTTTCCTTTTTCATTATTCAGTATTTTTCTGGTTTGAGTGGAAGTAAAAACAATATCTGAAAAAAATTATACAAGCACATACGGTATCTTGCATCATTAATTTTCAATGGTTATAAGCTAGTTTTATTATATTAATATAAAAAATATAACATTACAGGTTTGAAAGTTGAAAAGCATTATTAAAATCATGTTAATAAAATCAAAATGCGTTTTTGTGAGCATGTCAATTATTGAACTCAGCTTTGACATTTTAAACAAATGTAAAAATTATTGCAACTCAAACTCTAACTAAATGAGCACATTTTATTTTTTTAACTAAATGTTAATTCTGGAAGTCCAATTGGATTAAATTTTTTTTATTGTTAAATATAATTTGCATATTACTTTGATGGTTTGAAGTCGATGGGAAAAACAAAACTGGCGAAGTAGCTACAAAGAGGAACTACAGAGAAAACCTATAAGATGGCTTGATGAAGCTGTATCATCAATGATGAGAATTTTATTTATATTTATAAATACTATTTATTTAATTAAACTATATAAATATATTGATATTGCAACAAACAGCTTGCTTGTTATCAGCTTCTCAACCAGCTGCTATATGTACTCGGCTGGTCTGGGTTTTCAACAAACAGTCTGTTTTGATTGCTCTCAAACCGACATAATTTTAAAATACACTACAATGTGGATTATTCCTTTTTATCTATTTTGTATTCTTCATGAAGTAGTGTGAAATACCCAGTAAAATCCTGCTTGAAATTGAGTGAGGTTATCAAAAATTTTTGCCATTGGCTGGTATTATAAAGTTGTTGGCCTAGCATTCTAAACTGATTAAAGAAATAGGGAAAAAAAAATTATAAATGCAAGTGGAAAAAAGTTACAATATTATAGGAAAATAATTTTATTTATAAAGGCAAGCTGATTTTACTCCTAAAATATATTGGAAAGCTTACTGGTGCTTTATTGGCTATTTATATCACTCAGATTTCCTTCTTTTTACTTTGAAGAATAAGTTAGGTAAAATATATATTATAAGAAAGAAGTTACTGCAATTTTTTTTAAATGTCAATTTTTTCTTCCATAAACTTCAGCTAACCAAGTTTAATCTGTTGAAGCAATTTAATATTTCAAAGATCAAATGATAATAAGAAGCGAAAAGAATTTGTAGTAATGTTCAATGTTTTATTGAAGATATTAGGTAGGAAGAGCATTGGTTTATGTGAGAGAAATAAGCATTTGTCTTGTTGGATTATATTTATACTTCACACAAAATGCTGACATCTGATTTAATAATTTTTTAACACTATTCTTATTAACTGTGAGTCAGTGGCTTATTAATCACATTTGTCTATTTCAATATTATTTGCTGACAGTTGCAGAATATAATTGTAAAGTCAGTTAAAGCTAAATCATGTTAATATTTGATTGTTCCACATCAGGAAACAGGATTAGCTTAAGTTGGATCAGATATGAAATTAATTTATTGCTTAAAAAAGTAGATTAAATTTTTTGTGTTTTGATAATACTTTTCACTGTCTAAGTTGTAAAACTTAAAATATCAAGAAAGTCTAGGTATTTTGTAAATAGCATACCTTGATAGCCAAACAATACTTTAACAAACACTGATGAATATACAAAAGACACAAAATATTATGTAAAATAAATATGTATAGCAGAATGGGCACGAAATTGTCATTAAGAAGCACCCAAAATTTGCAAAATGGTATATCTACCAACATATGCACTAAAACCTCTTAAGTAGAACACAAGGTTCATGAAGCCTTTTGATCAAAAATTATAAAATTTGGAAAGCAAAATAACATTTATATTTAAGGTAAGTATCGTTCAACTTTACTTTTAAAAAATTTAACATATCTGGTAAAGATCTCATAAACTAGGTGATTTTTCACAGCCAACATACTATTAAAAATATGAGTTCTTTTATAAGAAAATGAATGGGAATTCAAACGATTTTATTTTTACAATTATATGTATATATAAACTCAGGCTGTTTATTTAAATTTGTACTGGAAGATATTAATTTTGAAGACGTAATAGATGCTAATATATCAATTCTCAATTGTTGGTAAATTGGTGCATTTCGAAATTACTAAATAATTAAAAAGAAATATAATTAAGATTTTTGCAATATTGGCGGAGAGAGACTTTCACAAATAAATAATCTCATATATATATATATATATTAAACGAGAATTGTGGTCAAAAATACACATAAGCTCAATTCAAGAATTTACCAAAATAGGATTTTATTTGAAAAATCCCTAAATAGAGAATTTGAAAAAACAGATTTACATATATACTGGAATATGGCCATATCCTGGAAAATATGAGATTGCATCCTTTACCCGGCCCGGGGGAGGGGACACCACTCGAGCGGCAGGCCCAGGCCTCCAGTAATTTTTTTAAGCTGGAGAAGACATGAAATATTCACAAGGGAAACTGAAATATGAAGCCCGTCATAATTTAGAACATGTTCCTGGACCAAAGACCCTTAAGTCACGATCGAAATGATTTTTATCCAAATGTGTTTGTTCAAAAACTAAAATAAAAGTTTTTCAAACATTTATATTTACATATAGCTAAATTTAACACAGTAATCTCATGTACTCTATTAAAATTTACTTAAATTTTTTTCAAACTTAAATACGCCCGGCCCGACTTTTTAAATACTGAGCCCGACCCGACTCACAGGACAATTCGGATCTGCGCTAATGAACCAGACCACAGCAGACTTCAAAATGAATATGTTATCATAGAACAATATGAAAATTAATCGAACAGCTGCTGTCAAATAGTAAACAAATCCTAACCAATCAAGTTTAGCCACACAAAGATTTCTTCTTTCCCACACCATTTGCACCCCCATCGCCTCATACAGCGTGGAAAAAGAGGAGAATCCCTTGCTCTCGAGAACTCCATGCGTTGACGGATTAGTGGAAATCGATGCTCTGCGTTGCTCCTCTGACGGATAGCCAACGCAACGGACGAACGCGTCAGTGGAAACCCGGCCTAAACAGTGCTTCCTGAAAACGGTCGCATTAGACAGGAAGGGCCTGTTAGGAAGGCATGTTCCGAAAACGTACCCGCTATACCCCCTGCTGTGAAGTCCATTCTTCGCTATTGGCTAAGTTAAATGACGTCATGGGCGGAGCCTAGTATACACTTTGAAGTTTGACAGTTTAAGACAAAATCTGTCGTCTTCGAGATTATACGTGTTTACATTTTCCTTATATACATCTCGTCAAGTATTTTACTTCATACACACATATTTATTTGCTTTTGATATGATTTTAAACTAAAGAATTAAATAAAATATATTATTATTATTACTACTTGATCAATGATAAAAATGCTTCATTTACGGGAAAAAAATTATATACAGCATACAGTTTAAAATGCTTGTGTTATATGTATTATGTTTATTAAAGGCACCTTATGCCCATTTTATGTTGTATTCCGTACGTGTTGTTGTTGAGACCCAGACCGTCCGACCTACCAGAAAGGTGTAAGGTAACTGTATCGACGGCCGGGAAGTGCCACCCAATTTAGACCGGAACCCAGTGGGGGAGGCATCCACAGGGACCGTACCCTCCTGCCCCTACCACCAACCTCTCGGAAGGACTTACGGACCCACATGTTTAACGTGATCGTACTCCGCATGAACACGGCGGCATTTGTGGCAGCGTGCAAATCTAGCGCGCAAACCACGGGGATACCGCACCCGAGATGGCCAACAGCACGCGGAGTTCCGAGGTGGTCACCCACCAAGTACTAACCGCGCCCGATGCTGCTTGACTTCGGTGATCTAACGAGAACCGGTGTTTTCAGCACGGTACGGCCGTTGGCCTGTATTCCGTACGTGTATCGCAACTTTTTTAATCCTATTTTCATTGATGACTTATAGCACTTGAGGCAATTTGTTTTAGTTTATTAATGTTTTAACTACAAAAAAGCAAGTTACCTATTCAAAACAAAATATATAACCGTTTAAATGTGGGTTACCATAACCTTTTTTGAAGTCGGTCTCAAATATTTATGCAAGTTTGTAAACAAAACTATGTGTTTGATTTAAAAGAAAAAGCCATACAATGGAATATTTTGGACAAAAAATGTGGAAATTTTTTTAAAAAATTAATCTAAAATTAATAAAAATGCAGGCTTACAATGTAATCCTGGGTAAAATATTTAGTGTAGAGGGTGGGTAATCCATCCCACTCTATATACCCAGTGATGTGCTACTAATTTTCTATGCTAAAAATTTTTATTAATTGATATGCTTCGAAAATTATATATATATCAGTTGTTTGCTGTTCCCATTAAATCCTAAACGAATAGATATGCATATTGGTTTCTTTACCATTTGAATAGGTGTGAGTAATGCTATGCCACTGTCACTAACCGAAAGAAAACAAAGTGGCAAAATCAAAAGAATGGCATACCTATATTTTTATAGAACTGTGTCAATGGATTTACAATTAAAGTACTTCAATACACCTTCTTCTGGATTTTGAGGAAATTTTTACACACATTAACAATTACAATATGATTTGTGTCTTGATTTAATGTAATTAAAAAAAAATTCGAATAAATATTTTCCTGTCGTTGGGAGGAAGGGGGGGGGGGAGTATCTTTAACCAGGTAAGTCCATCAGTCACAACCAGTGCATACTTTTAAATATATAAGTTAATTTCTTGGCATTCTTTATTAAACTTTTATTTACTTTAAACATTTTCAATGTAACAACTGATACTTGAACATTGAAAATCTTGACAATCGGTATGTACATACTGACTCTAGTTCTCCTTTAATGCTCGCTCCTTGTTTCTATGTGAATAAAAGATACCAATAGATCAAAATAATTAAACTACTGCTTTTGAGAATATAAATTTGTAATACTTTCTTAAAGAATCTGATTTGTCACCTAATTTTTTTATGCCTGGTTTCTTTACAGAAGTATTAAAAAGTTATATACCAATAGAATAGATGCTATGGATTTGAATTGATATCACCAGAAATAAACAAGTTGGTTGAGATTTGCACTCTAACTTAGTGTGTTACCTGAAGAATTTGACTTTCAGAGGAATAGCTTTTTTTTTACATTAATTCAAATTTCATGTTAACTACTTTATATGTAACAAATAAATGTATAATAGAATATATAATAGGCACTAATAGTGCCTAGCCTGCAGTTCGTTCTAACTGATATTTCACATAAAGTGGTTTCAACTTTTCTTAAACAGCAAAACCCTCATGTAATTCCATATTTTAGTATCGGAACATTCTAAATTGATATTTTGTCTCTATGATAACCATCTACCTAATATATGTACACGTAATAGGTGAATGGAAACAAATATGAGTAAACAGATACAGCTTTCCGAGTACATTCAAGTTAAATGCCTGAAGTAGAGCTAAAATACTTGTTCATCAAAGACGTCATGTGAAATATATTAGCTGCAGCCTCAATTTCAACTTCAAAATATATCTGCTATTTATCTTGCTCATATTTGTTTCTCCAGTCTTAATATTTTTTGTGAAAATAGCTTGATAAAACTGTTTTGCTCTTACAGTTTTGCAACATTCTAATATATCAATTTGTGAATAGGATGTAATGGAGAAGACACTCCTATTGCAGATACTAGCATCTATGGACTAGTTTCTCACTTATTATATGCTAATAAATTTGATTAAGTAGGTACTAGTCAATCATGTTCAGTTGATTAAATATTTATAATTTTTCAAGATATTGTTCACCGGATGAACTAAAATATGTTTTTTAAGTAATGCATATGGTTATCTATTTTAAGTAATGCATATGGCCAGAGTGCTTTCGAGCGTTCACGCTCTTCATCAGTGGCTGCATGGAAATAGGAATGATCGTTCATATATAGATCAGAAAAGGTGGCAAATTTGCATAAATACAATTATCAATAAACTTATGTTTATCTAAGGAGAATCCAAAAATACAAAACATTGTGAACAGATTAAAAATATCGAGCATAAATCACGAAAAGAACAGTAAAAATTTACAATTTTATTGCAGAATTTTCAAATTCAAAAAATTTTAAAAAATGGGGGCAGTCAGGCCCAATTCCCGAGAGGACGACGTCAAAGATAACTATGAAGAGACTTGAATTGCGTGGAGTCGAGACTGAGTCGCCAAGCATAACTTAAAATCTGAACGGGGTCAAAATTACACATCGACTCGCGGTAAACATAAATAAAGAGGGACTTAAAAAGGAGAATATTATGAGGGTTATTACAATGCATTAGAAGGAAAGTTCTTTCAAAAAGGGGCCGGAAATTTTCTTTAACAACAAAATGAGCAAGGGCCGTAGAAAGTTTACCACCTTTGACATCCCTAGCATGTTCTGCCAAACGGATACCAATAGTATATTTTGTACTGCCAATATAAAATTTAAAGTTACCATCGATGGACAACAGGGGAACCACATATACCCCAGCAAAGCTTTTAAAGTCATCCTTATCACCCAGCTTATCAGACAGAATCCAGTTAAATAAAGAAGAAACATTAGAGTGAGCAGGTCTGAAACCAAATTCAGAGCAGTGATGATGAGCGTATTTACGCTCGAAAGCGCTCTGGCCTTTTTAAGTTTTGTACATCTTAAAGAAGTGAAATAAAGACCTTCTATTATAGTTGTGTGCTTGTTTCTGCTGGTTGAAATCAGACGTGATGCCAATTTTATTTATTTTAAACATAATTTGAAATAAATATGTTTAAGAGTTAAAATATGCATCGAAATCAGGAGGTCATAAGGAACAACAACAGCGTTAAAATATAAATAATTTTAACTCGAACACCAAATGAATTCTCAATGCACAATAAATGTATATTAGAATAATATAAGAATGATAGCATTTGAAACCATAATCTTGCATAATAGCTTACAGGCTGTTAAAAATTTGGCAACTCACTACTGGGTACAGATCAAACTTCAAAGTATTTCATAAACATTAGATAATGGCTATTAGTGTTTGCTTTCTTCAGAATGTTACTTAATATCTATAAAATCTTAAAATCAACACCCATACAATTGAAATCAAACTTCATATATATGCTATTTAAATTACAACTTGGTATATACATATATATTAATTTTATTAGTAATTTCATTAATTTGTATAACATCTTTACACTCTTATACTATAGCACACTACTGTGATAAACAAATTAACTATGAATCAGATTAAAAAATATATTGATGTCTTCTACACAAATTTTATTAGCCTAGAAGGAAATAAATCAAAGTTTCTCCTTTAATTTAACTGATACAACAATAAAAACATCTGACCACTTAAGTTATTTAAACAGACCAGGTGAAATATTGCAGTACAAGTTTTGATATATTCATATTTTGTCGGCGATCTTCTATCTAAAATTAGGTACTATAAAAAATAAGTTAGAAAATCATTCAATCGGATTATTACAGATGTATAAGGTATAACGTTCCAGTGTCAACATTTTACGCGCAAAAATTGTAATAAATATATCATATACTACTTACCTAAATTTAAGACATTTTTGTAGTTTTACGAACGTGTATTGTCACACAACGTTATATCTTTGCACTATTTCTTTTTATCACAATTTTCTTCCCGATTTAATAACAAACATTTTTTTCCATGTATAATCTCGAAGACGACAACTTCAAAGCGTATACTAGGCTCCGCCCATGACGTCATTTAACTTAGCCAATAGCGAAGAACCGGCCTCACAGCAGGTAAGGCTCCTATATATACTATATAGGAGCTCCATACTATATACTATATATAGCTCCTATATAGTCTATATAGGAGCCTTAACAGCAGGGGTACAGTGGCTAGAATTAGTTCTAGACACTGTAGCAGGGGGTATAGCAGGTACGTTTTCAGAACATGCGTTAGGAAGGAGGGGCTTAAAGTATCATTGTCGGGCGGAATTGCTGATCGAGACTGTGATGCAAAAGATACAAATTATACGGGGGAAAAACCCACTAAATAATGCTTCTTGGAATGAACTCGGCGACATTAGAGAGGAGGGGCGTGTAGAAAGGCGGGGCCTAAAGTATTATTCCCGGGAGGAATTGCTGAAGTCTGGAGATGGAAAAATAATAATTGAACTTTTAACAAATTACAGACACCAGACACCTTTGGGATATAAAGGATTCAAATTATACAAAACACATACCAAAGAATGCTTTCTGAAATGAAATCGGCGGTATTAGAGAGAGGGGGGGGGGGTCTGTTAAAGAGGAGGGGCCTAAAGTATGATTGACGGTCGGAACTGCTGAAATTCGGCAATAAAAATTGCCCTGTGTAATAACACCATAGCATTTTGTAAAACTGCCTCTTCTAAGCACCGGATACATTGCCCGCGTGGACATGTGAACGTTGACACGGACAAAATGCAAACATAATTTCGGCTTGAAAATGTGCATATAAAGAGAATACAGGAAAAGACGTGCTACGCTTCGACCACAGCTATAAATAGATAGCGCATTGCTATTTCGAAGAGATTGAAAAATTGGCCTCTGCATGTATTACAGTGACAGCCGCTTATAAGAAACACGTTCGTTTCGCTCGTTTTGTTTCTTATAAGCAGTTGTTTCTTAAATCCGGAAATTTTTTAAATATTGTTCTTCCATTGTAAATACTAACTATTGAACACAGTTTTACAGAATTTAAAAGATAAATGTATATAAGTAAAATATTAGTTTGCTTTTGCCAATAACTAAAGGGCTTTTTTTTTTACAGTTCCCGTCATATTTGTTGTTAACAGAACTGTAACTCGATCTTTTTGTTTTTTTCCAACGGAGGATAGATCATTTTTGAACATCATTGTATACTCGGGCATCACTCTCAGTCTCGTCAGTGTTAAAAATTTGATGAGGAGCATATTTTTCTAATAGAGGTGGTAAGCTTTGCGTAATCCATGAAGATGCCGACTCGGAGTCCGCGTCCTGCTTCTCTCCATAATTTTTTTGTACATAATGTTATTTCGTTCTTTCCAGCGGCTTAACCAACCATCAGTCGCACGGAACTCTTTTTCTACTAATTTTTCCGCTAAATTTTCTGCTTTTTTCAGTAAAATTGCCCTACTGATAGGAGCGTTTTTTAATCTGGCGTTAGAAAACCATTGTAAGAGTGCTTCCTCTATAGCAGCTGTCTTTCCTTCTCGTTTCCGTTTTCTTTGAAGATTACAATTTGGCGTCAAAATTTCATTTCTGCCTTTCAGGATTTTACATAATGTTGAGTGCGGAATTTCTAATGCAGAAGCAGCTTCTCTTTGACTACATGGAGGTAGAGAATCATACTTTTTAAGTAAACTTTGCTTTCCAAGCAAAGTAAGGGTTTTTCTCTTTTGCGACATGCTTCCACTAGCAAAACATAAAATGACTAACTAAAGCTGTACGAATCTTATTTGATTGCATAAGCAAAGATGCCTTTCCTTATCAGTACGTTTCCTTAACTGCCAAAAGATTAAAACTCGTTTCTTACTGGTTTGGGGTTGTTCCCCCCAAGCCTTTCTACGGAGAAATTCTCTGTCATCCTTTGTTACATAGCAAACTCCCACCCCCTCCCCATACGCCCAGAGACAAGAGATAACAACTCATCCTTCAGTTAAACTTAAACAAATCGATTTTTTTTTACCCCCGCGTCGCAAGGAAATCAACAAATTTTCTGTAGAAAACTGTTTCTTATAAGCGGAATCGTGTTTCTTATAAGCGACACAATTTTAATGTTAAAACGAAGTTTGTATTTGTTTCTGTCGTTTTGGGTCTTATAAACGACTGTTTCTTATAACCACTGAATCTTATAACCGGCGGTCACTGTATATGACTTATAGTGGAACACTCCTAGACTTGGCGACTTATTGCCGCGCTTGGCGCTATAAAATAATTTTTATCAATGGAGTAAAATAGTGCTGAATACTTCTTACGTTTCTGATGTATATTTCAAAATACATATTGTTTAGGTCCTAACTAATCATGTTCCATTAATCACAGTAACATGAAATTTGGCATGTCGTTGTCTTTTGATGTATCCTAATTTTATTGGATATATTCTAATTGGATATATTCTAAATTTCTAGCTAAAATTAAATTTTCTAGCTAGAAGGTCCAAATTTAGTATTTCGTTGTCTTTTACGGTGCATATTGATTGCTTGAATTTGGAACCTTATCGGGCTAGGCCTTCCTGTACCCCCCCCCCCCCCCATATAAATACACACACAGACATCACGTCAAAACATGTTTGATTCATGATCAGGGATGCTTGAAACGTGCTCTCCCGTCGAAAACTCAAATTCGAATTTTCAACCCCGTCACAATACTTTCCTTATATATTATGTATATAAGGAAAGTAAAAAGCTAGCAATCGTCTAGATCAATTAAATCTTCGTAGAGAAGGAGAATTTTCACTTCAGAAATGCATAAAAAATTGAATAACTCATTAAATAAATCGAAATTTAAAAATCTGATGGGTGCAGCACATGACTTTCCTTATATAATGTAATGAATTTACTACTCTATAAGTAATAATCTATATTACTATAGATCTCTATTACTAATCTATAAGTAATGATCTCTATTACTTATCTATAAGTAATAATCTATATTTTTTACTTTCACAGTAAAAAATAGAGATTATTACTTTCCTTATATACATAATGTATAAGGAAAGTATTGTGAAGGGGTCGAAAATTTGAATTCGACGGGAGTTTTCGACGGGAGAGCACGTTTCAAGCATCCCTAATCAAGAGTCAAACATTTTTGAAGTGATGTCTGTGAGTGTGTGTGTGAAAGTATGTGTGTGTGTGTGTGTCAGTCAGTCTGTAGAGACGATATCTCACGAACGAATGGAGAGATTCGATTGAAATTTGGTACAAAATTCGCAATCCGTGGATACTGGAAGTCTATTGTTTTTAAACGCAATCGAATGTTCAGAACCCCCCCTAAATTTTCGAGTGAAATTTTGAAAAAATCATCAAAAAACCAAAACCTTTAATAAAGTTACGTAAATAGACATTTCTTATGTAATTTTTCCTTAGAAAACGATTGACATAAACTTTAGAACGCTAGCATGAACCGTTCTTGAGATATTTTACATTTAAAAAATAAATTTATAAAAAAATCCCATAAATTAAAAAAAATATATTAACTCTTGAGAAACATGTTCACTTTTCATATGTAATATCATGCGATAAATTTGGTGACATCATTCTCGTGGATCTAGCTCTTTCCATTCATAAGAAAAGGTACTTTGAGTAATACATTTGTATTTGAACGCCAATAGTCAATTATCTGCTTAAGAATAACTTATTTCTCCGTCCATAACGCTTGGCGATATTTTGGCGTCAAATTTGGCGGAATGCCGCTAACTGGGCGACTTTTTCAAATGCCGACTAATCAACGAAAATTCAATATCTTGGAAAGAATATAAGTATCTACTATAAGAATAACCTATTTTTTTTGCTGTAAAAGCAGTAAATTCATTGCATTATATAAGGAAAGTCATGTGCTGCCCACATCAGATTATTTTTTATAGTAGTTATTTATATTATTTCCCAGATATTGAATTTTCGTCAATGAGTCGTCAATTATTTAGCGTCATTTTTATCCATTTGGCGTGTTTTTCGTTAATTTAGCAGCATTTAAAAAAGTCGCCAAGTTGGCGACATTCCACCAAATTCGTCGCCAAAATTTCGCCAAGCGCTAAGGACGAAGAAATTATTCTTACAGCAGATAAATGACTATTGGCGTTCAAATACAAAAGTATTACTCAAAGTATTTTTTTTCATGAATGGAACGAGCTAGATCCACGAGAATGAAGTCACCAAATTTATAGCATGGTATTACATATGAAAATTGAACATGGTTCTCAATAGGAAATATTTTTTTTTATTTTATATGACTTTTGATAATATTTTTGAAAAATGTACAATATCTCGAGAACGGTTCATGTTAGCGTTCTAAAATTTATGTCAATCGTTTTCAAATGAAAAATTACATAAGAAATGTCTATTCGTGTAAATTTATTAGAGGTTTTGATTTTTTAACGATTTTTTCAAAATTTCACTTAAAAATTTAGAGGGGTTCTGAAGAGGGGTTCTTTAGAGGGGTTCTTCGATTGCGTATAAAAACAATAGGCTTCCAGTGTTTACGGATTGTGATTTTTGTACCACATTTCGTTCGAATCGGTCCATTCGTTCGTCAGTTATCGTCTCCACAGACTCACTGACACACACACACACACACATACTTTCACACACACACACACACACACAGACATCACTTTAAAAATGTTTGATTCGTGATCAGGGATGCTTGAAACGTGCTCTCTCGTCGAAAACTCGAATTTTCGACCCCGTCACAATACTTTCCTTATACATTATTGTATATAAGGAAAGTAATAAAAAGGTTCTTTCCTGCAAAATTTCAGCTATATAGGTACATGTCAACAAAAATTGGAGGTCTCGAATTTTCGACCCCGTCACAATACTTTCCTTATACATTATTGTATATAAGGAAAGTAATAAAAAGGTTCTTTCCTGCAAAAATTCAGCTATGTAGGTACATGTCAACAAAAATTGGAGGTCTTCCTATTGTTAGTATGTCCAGGACGCGAACTCACAGCTCAAAAACTCTTCCTTTGACTTTGACATAAAATAATTCCTAACTAAATTTTAAATCGAAGAACCACCGTTCACTGGGTTCCCTTAACATTTCTCTAAAAATGTACGAACTTTGATATTTTTATATGGTATAAATTTTGCGGTACGTTGCAGAGAGACTTGAGAAAAGCGAAATATGCCAAACAGCCTCGGCGGCGACTTCGTCAACTATTTTTACTTTTCTTATATACATAATGTATAAGGAAAGTATTGTGACGGGTTTGAAAAATCGAATTCGAGTTTTCGACGGGAGAGCACGTTTTAAGCATCCCTGATCACGAATCGAACATATTTGAAGTGATGTCTGTGTGTGTGGGTGAAAGTATGTGTGTGTGTGTCAGTGAGTCTGTGGAGACAATAATTGACGAACGATTAGACTGATTCGAACAAAATTTGGTACAAAAATTGCAATCCATAAACACTGGAAGCCTATTGTTTTTATACGCAATCGAATGTTCAGAACCTCCTTAAATTTTCAAGTGAAATTTCGAAAAAATCGTCAAAAAATCAAAACTTCTAATAAAGTTACACAAATACACACTTCTCATGTAATTTTTGATTGGAAAACGATTGACATAAATTTTAGAACGCTAACATGAACCGTTCTCGAGATATTGCACATTTTTCAAAAAAAATTATCAAAAAATCATATAAAACAAAAAAAAAATATTTCATATTGAGAAAAATGTTCACTTTTCATATATAATACCATGCGATAAATTGGGTGGCATCATTCTCGTGGATCTAGCTCATTCCATTCATGAAAAAAGATACTTTGAGTAATACTTTTGTATTTGAACGCCAATAGTCATTTATCTGCTGTAAGAATGACTTACTTCTCTGTCCATAACACTTGGTGAGATTTTGGCGACGGATTTAGTGGAATGTCGAATGTCGACTTGGCGAATGTTTTAATAGTTAAATAGTTAGGCTAATAGTTTTAATAGTTAGGCTAAATTAGCGAAAAACTCGCCAAATGGATAAAAATAACGCTAAATCAATAAAAATGACAACTCATTGACGAAAATTCAATATCTTGGAAAGAATATAAATATCTACTATAAAAATAATCTATTTTTTTGTTTATTGTAAAAGTAATATATTCATTGCATTATATAAGGAAAGCCATGCAATGCCCGCATCAGATTTTTTTTTTGTAAGACGATAACGAAAGAATAAAATCTTTCACTAATCTAATTTTTATTTAATGTTCAGAATTGATGTTGTTGAAAATCATTAATTCTAGATACTTAAAAGGGTGAATATTTTTTCTTTAATTGTAATGTAATGTATTTTGTTGGTTTTTTTGTTGTTGTATTGTAATGTTTTGTTCTTTCCTTTTAGTGAGAATTATTATAAAGACCCCAACTGTTAAAGGTTACAGCAAATGGTGAATTTAGATTTTTTGCTTTATATATTCTGTAGGAAGAACGAGTATATACCGCAAATATAATACTAAGAAAAGTCTGATCTGGGCAGCACATGACTTTTCTTATGTAATGCAATGAATATACTTCTTTATTGATGAAAAAGTGATGAAAAGATCCCCGGCACACTGTGTGTAACGTTAGATTGTACACTTGGTGCTTTTCCGGACGACAGAATGTGAAACTATTTCGTACTCAATTAACTTGTATTTAGCGCAACTCTAAATTAATAATTATTAATAATGATAGCAACCTGAATAAGTAATATAGTCCATATTTTAATAATAAATTCATCAATTAGGCGTCATTATCATTAATTTGAAGTTAATTTTGCAATTTTGACGATATTTTCGTCAATGTGGGAAATGTTCTTCTAAATATCGCCAACTTGGCGATATTTAAAAAATCATTTAATATATAATAAAAGGTTTGCTCATCATATGATGGAATTCAAAATTGACAAAACACTGCATCCCATTTGACTTTATTTTTATCAATTTGGTAACAGTTTCGTCAATTTGGCAGCATTTAAAAAGTCGCCAAGTTGGCGATATGCCGCCAAATTCTCCACAAAATTTCGCCAAGCGTTACAGACGGAGAGAATGGTTATTCTTATAGTAGTCTTATATTTATTCCAAAAGATTGAATTTTCATCAATTAGTCTTCATTTTTATTGATTTAGCGTAATTTTTATCAACTTGATGAGATTTTTATCAATTTGGCGATATTTTCGTCAAGTTGGCAACAATTAAAAAACTTAGTTGGCGATATTCCTTCAAATTCGTCGCCAAAATTTCGCCAAGCGTTGTAGATGGAGACGTAGGTTATTCTTATAGTAGATAAACGACGAATGGCGTCAAATTAAAAAGTGATTACCCAAAGTGTCTTCTCTCCTAAAAGGGACGAGCTAGATCCGCAAGAATGATCATAAATTTATCGCATAATGTTACATAAGAAACGTTAACAGATTTCACAATAGGTAATACTTTTTTTTAACTTTGTGATAAATGTGTTTGTAAAATGTGCAATATCTCGAGAACGGTTTGTGCTAGCGTTATAAAGTTTGTCAATCGTTTTCTAATAAAATATTGCATACAAAATGATAATTTACGTAATTTTATTGAATGTTTTAATTTTTTGATGAATTTTTCAAAATTTCATTTGAAAATTTAGGAGGGTTCTGAACATTCGATTGCTTGTAAAAACAACAGGCTTCCAATATTCACAGATTGGGATTTCTGTACCAAATTTTGTTTAAATCTCTTCATTCGTTCGTGAGATATCGTTTGCACCGACTCATATGTCATTGACATACATACATTACCTCAAAAACGTCCGCTTCGTGTTCAGGGATGCTTGAAACGTGCTCTCGAAAACTCGAATTTGAATTTTCGACCACGTCACAATACTTTCCAAACAGTATACTATGTAAATAAGGAATACTATGCTATACATATATATAATGCAATTACTAATTATAATGCATTCTGTATATATAAGGCAATTTTCAATGTCATCTCAATAATAGTTTTCAACAAATTTAATACTAAACATAGAGTAAAAAAAAAATTACAAAATGAAGTAAGCTTTGTTTATTTTTATCTTTACATATTAAAATATATTTCTTGAGTCAATAATATTTTAGTTCTTGCATAACGCTTTTATGACGAGTTCGTTAGCGAATATGGGATGGTTTTCCACAAATGACAACCATTTTGTTGTAAGAAGAATTGTTTTAATATTTTTGCAGAAAATTTCCGTCACACTCTCCAACAGTTCTGACTCGTTATGCATCGAAGCTTTGAGAAAGACGTCGCAGAACGAATCCACGGACAAATCACACGACAAGTACTGGGGGCATTCTTCGCGCAGTTCCTTCACGTCGTACTTGTCTGCTGTGCTATAGAGGTCAAACACATTGTCCGGTGACAATTTGTCTGCCTTTCCAGTGTACAAATGCAGAAGAACGTCTTCAAAGGAATTTGAATCGCAGACAATAATGTCTACGACTCTGCTTTTCTTCTCCACCATATCATGTTTGAACATAGCCGCAAAAACTGGAGAACGGGCAGATAGAATTGATTCGTGGGATTGGAACTCTTCCTTCAATCGGATAGTAGCATCACGAAAGTTTTTCTTTCTGTATAAATCCGTAAAATTCTCGATCAAAGTTTCGAAACCTAGACAACAACAACAACAACAACAAAAAAATGCTTATATTAATTTCACATAAAATATTTTATAAGTCAGATATAATATCTTAAAAACCTTAAACTGTCTTAAAATCTCTAAATGTGTTAAAATGCTAATAAATTAACTTCTTTTCAGTCAATAAATTAACTCTTGTGTGGGTAAATGTATGTAATAAAGGAGGTAAATGTACTAGTAATAGCAATGTACTAATAATATGTTCCCACATATTATTCCCACATATTATCCCACATATTAGAATGTACTAGTAATAGCATATTCCATATTTTTAGGACTCGTTAAGAAAGAATGACATCAAAGTTTAAAGATGTTTAATTATAGTTGATACTTTACGTAGCCAATACAACGTTGGATCCAGGCAAAAATAATGGATGTGTGTGAGGGAGAGAGATAATTGCACAATTGGCGATTTCAAACCTTTTCAGTTCGAAAGAATCCGTTCACAAGAACCAAGACAATTGCAAGCCTAGGGGTAACATTCATTTAACCTTTTGGAACTGCTTTTCAAAATGTTTAAAACTATCCTTTTTTTCAATTTTCAATTATAATGATGTTTTTGCACATCACTAAAATCGGGTACTCGAATAGTTTCTAAATTGCTTTCTTCCAGAGCATAGGCGATGCTGTTTAAGTTACAGCGGCTCTATATACGCTGATAAATGTACTACTAAAAACAAATTAAGAAAAGAAGGAAAATTTTAAATTCAGAAAAATTACTGGCACTGGAGGGTGGAGGGGGGGGGGGAGAAGAAGTCGGTCGAAAATAAAATTCACTTTAAACAAATGGAGTTGGATATCAAGCGAAAGGGCACACTAAAATGGAAAAATTCTAAATATTTTATTTGCAAGTTTACTGGGGGATGGTTGGGGAGCTAAAAATATCGACTAACTTTTTCTGAATTTTAAAAAAAGTAGAAATAAGGCATATCTGAAAATTTTTAGGAGGTACATCATATCAAATCAAACAGGAATAATAGCACCGTCGCTTAAATTAAAAGGTGGAAGAGGGTCAAAAGTTAAATAAAATAAAAGTCTTCAATTGAATTATTAAAAAACGTACACATAGACTTAGAATGAATAGAAAAAGTTTCATTTTTGCATTCACTTCGGAGAGGGGGGTATAAAACGTTACACTTTTGTTTATTCTTAGTGTTGTGGAAAGTAATAAATGAAACTCTCTGAAACAACTTATAAGTCCATTATAAAAAGTGGGGAATTGTTAAAATACGAGAGGGTAAAGAGAAAATTAAAATGATATAAATATTAGGGTGCGAATAAAAATTCGGCTATATCGGGACTAAAAGAAAAATATGTAATCGCAAAGAAAACATAAAGTTTTTTTTTTCTTTTGTAGTAAATGTGATAAAACTGCACTCTCAGATATGAAAAACTTTTTTTTTTTTCTGAAACGTGTTTTAGAAATACATAAACCTCGACTGAAATACAAGAGGAATAACATGAACGCTTCAAGTGCACTTAAAAAAGATGAGGCTATTAAATGTGAGTGTAAGATTTAAATTAAAACAGCATTCAAAATATTCCTTTAGGATATCAGAAATTAAGATTATTGAGACCAAACCAAATATGCCTATTTTCGTTTGTGCATCAATTTCTGTGTGGGGTATTAAAACATGTGGTTTCAATTTTTACTTTCCTTATATACATAATGTATAAGGAAAGTATTGTGACGGGGTCGAAAATTCGAATTCGAGTTTTCGACGGGAGAGCACGTTTCAAGCATCCCTGATCACGAATCAAACATTTTTGCAGTGATGTCTGTGTGTGTGTATGTGTGTGTGTGTGTGAAAGTATGTGTGTGTGTCAGTGGGCCTGTGGAGACGATAACTGACGAACGAATGGACCGATTCAAACGAAATTTGGTACAAAAATCGCAATCTGTAAACACAGGAAGCCTATTGTTTTTAAACGTAATCGAATGTTCAGAACCCCCCTAAATTTTAGAGTGAAATTTTGAAAAAATCGTCAAAAAATCAAAGCCTTTAATAAAGTTACGCAAATAGACATTTCTTATGTAATTTTTCATTAGAAAACGATTGACATAAAATTTAGAACGCTAACATGAACCGTTCTCGTGATATTTCACATTTTTCAAAAAAAATTATCGAAAAGTCATATAAAATAAAAATATTTATTTCCTATTGAGAAACATGTTCACTTTTCATATGTAATACCATGCGATAAATTGGGTGACATCATTCTCGTGGATCTAGCTCGTTCCATTCATGGGAAAAGATACTTCGAGTAATACTTTTGTATTTGAACGCCAATAGCCATTTATCTGTTATAAGAATAACTTATTTCTCCGTCAGTAAAGCTTGGCGAGATTTTGGCGTCGAATTTGTCGGAATGTCGCCAACTTAGCGACTTTTTGAAATGTTGTCAAATTAGCGAAAATTTCGCCAAATGGATTAAAATGACGCTAAATCAATGAAAATGACGACTAATTATCGAAAATTCAATATCTTGGAAAGATTATAAGTATCTACTATAAGAAAAACATATTTTTTTTTACTGTAAAAGTAGTAAATTCATTGCATTATATAAGGAAAGTCATGTGTTGCCCACATCAGATTTTTTAATTTGGAAAGCAGTATTCAACTGGATCACCAGAGTAATCTTTAGAACCATATAAAACGATGCAATTTACACAGGATTGAATTTGTAAAACGATAGGAAAATATATATGAGACAACCAATCGAACCGTCGGATTGAAAAGTTTCTGTTAAAATCCTGCTCAGTTTGTCGACGTACTAAATTTCGTCGAAGTCGAATGCATCGTTGAGGAGAAATAGTATTGCATACATACAGAGGAGACTTTCATATTACTTTCCTTATATACATAATGTATAAGGAAAGTATTGTGACGGGGTCGAAAATTCGAATTCGAGTTTTCGACGGGAGAGCACGTTTCAAGTATCCCTGATCACGAATCAAACATTTTTGAAGTGATGTCTGTGTGTGTGTGTGTGTGTGTGTGAAATTATGTGTGTGTGTGTGTGTGTGTGTGTGTGTCAGTGAGTCTGTGGAGACGATAACTGTCGAACGAATAGACCGATTCGAACCAAATTAAGTACAAAAATCACAATCCGTAAGCACTGGAAGCCTATTGTTTTTATACGCAATCGAATGTTCAGAACCCCCCTAAATTTTCGAATGAAATTTTGAAAAAATCGTCAAAAAATTAAAACCGCTAATAAAGTTACGCAAATAGACATTTCTTATGTAATTTTTCATGAGAAAACGATTGACATAAAATTTAGAACGCTAACATGAACCGTTCTTGAGATATTGTACATTTTTTTAAAATTTTTCAAAAATTGATATAAAATAAAAAAAAACATTTCCTATTGAGAAACATGTTCACTTTTCATATGTAATAGGATGCCATCAATTGGGTGACATCATTCTCGTGGAACTAGCTCGTTCCATTCATTAAAAAAGATACTTTAAGTAATACTGTTTTATTTGAACGCCAATAGTCATTTATCTGCTGTAAGAATAACTTATTTCTGCGTCCATAACGCTTGGCGAGATTTTGGCGATGAATTTGGCAAAATGTGGCCAACTTGGCGACTTTTTGAAATGTTGCCAAATTAACGAAAATCTCGCTAAATGGATAAAAATATCGCCAAATCAATGAAAATGACGACTAATTGTCGAAAGTTCAATATTTTGGAAAGAATATTAGTATCTACTATAAGAAAAATCTATTTTTTTTTACTGTAAAAGTAGTAAATTCTCTACATTATATAAGGAAAGTCATGTGTTGCCCACATCAGATTTTTTTAATTCCAATGGAGAAGCTAACTCTACACTTCCCTGCTATGGAATCTTTCCTCTCTAGACCCAAATATAACCAGCCATTTTCATTATTACGCAGCATCCACAGCCGCAAAATGGCATCCGAGAGCAAAAAGAATCTGCTAGATGTATGATCTTTAGTTTCCGAGAAGTTCTCGATCTCCCACTCCAAGTCTACATCAGCTAGTGTGCTGCGGACTGTACCAACCATCTTCATAAGCTCAGGATTTCTTTCCGCCATTGATATTTTTCAATCAATTAAGTATTCAGGATGAATTTCGCTTTGTGTTGAATCTAAAAAAAGAAAAGTTCTAATAGAATAAAGTTATAAAAAGAGATTAAATCTTGTAAAAGAGTGTTTTGCATAATTGCAGGTCTCAGCCTTCAACACGGCAACTGGCTGTTTTATTTTACACCATTTAGAGTAAAAAGGGGAAGCTTTGCTCGCTAGCGGTCATTAATAGAGTATTTATTCCAAATTAAAATAAGCTGTGTGCAAAATAGTTGTTAAATGTAACTGATATTTGCATCTGTCTTAAAACAATTTCTAATTCTTTTTCATAAAATTCAATTTAAGTTTTTTATTTCAAATTGATATTATATTTTCGTATTTAATATTTTTAAACCTTACCAGATTACTAAAAATTCTTAAATATATTTTTTTTGTCACATGCAAACTTATTATCCATAGCCGGGATTTCAGAGTGAAGCGTACTTGTGAGGGAAGGAATAACAGTAAGCTAAGGGTTACACTACTGAATCTAATCTTTACTCTACAATATTATTAACGTGACATTTTTAAATACAATATATATACATATATATATTTTTTACATTTTACTATGAGCCTGAGGAAACGGCCATTTTTTCAGTGAACATCTTAGAAAAGTCGATATGCTCTGTAATACATGCAATAGAATGCCTTCCAAAAGATCTGAGGGAAGGACACGTATGTGGAGACCCGCCCATCCTTACATGAGGGCCTTTTGAAGAATCCCATTGCATTAACTATTTTTCTAAATGTCTATAAGCAGAATTTCTTCATAACAGATAGTTTTAGCATTCAAAAAAACATCAATTTGCATAAAAACAGGAATAAAATGAATATTCAAGTGTTGCATACAGGAGTAATCGATTTTTACTTTCCTTATATACATAATGTATAAGGAAAGTATTGTGACGGGGTCCAAAACTCGAATTCGAGTTTTCGACGGGAGACCACGTTTCAGACATCCCTGATCACGAATCGAACATTTTTGAAGCGAGGTCTCTGTGTGTGTGTGTGTGTCAGTGAGTCTGTGGAGACGATAACTGACGAACGAATGGACCGATTAAAACAAAATTTGGTACAAAACTCACAATCCTTAAACACTGGAAGCCTATTGTTTTTATACGCATTCGAATGTTCATAACACCCTTAAATTTTCGAATGAAATTTTGAAAAAATCATCAAAAAATAAAAACCGCTAATAAAGTTACTCAAATAGACATTTCTTATGTAATTTTTCATTAGAAAACGATTGACATAAATTTTAGAACGCTAACATGAGCCGTTCTCGAGATATTGCACATTTTTCAAAAAAATTATCAAAAAGTCATATAAAATAAAAAAAAATATTTCCTATTGAGAAACACATTCACTTTTCATATGTAATGCCATGCGATAAATTTGGTGACATCATTCTCGTGGAACTAGTTCGTTCCATTCATGAAAAAGATACTTTGAGTAATACATTTGCATTTGAACGCCAATAGTCATTTATCTGCAGCAAGAATAACTTATTTCTCCGTCCATAACGCTTGGCGAGATTTTGGCGACGAAGTTGGCGGAATGTCGCCAACTTGGCGATATTTTCAATTGTTGCCAAATTAACAAAAATTTCGCCAAATGGATAAAAATGGCGCTAATTCAATGAAAATTACTACTAATTGAAGAAAATTCAATATCTTGGAAAGAATATAAGTATCTACTATAAGAATAACATTTTTTTTAACTGTGAAAGTAGTAAATTCATTGCATTATATAAGGAAAGTCATGTGTTGCCCACATCAGATTTTTTATTTTTCTTATATACATAATGTATGAAGAAAGTATTGTGACGGGGTCGAAAATTCGAATTCGAGTTTTCGACGGGAGAACACGTTTCAAGCATCCCTGATCACGAATCAAACATTTTTGAAGCAATTTCTGTGTGTGTGTGTGTGTGTGAAAGTATGTGTGTCTGTGTGTCAGTGAGCCTTTGGACACGATAACTGACGAACGAATTGACCGATTCGAATGAAATTTGGTACAAAAATCACACTCGGTAAACACTCGAAGCCTATTGCTTTTATTCGCAATCGAATGTTCAGAACCCCCCTAAATTTTCGAATAAAATTTTGAAAAAATTATCAAAAAATCAAAACCGCTAATAAAGTTACGCAAATAGATATGTCTTATGTAAGTTTTCATTAGTAAACGATTGACATAAATTTTAGAACGCTAACATAAACCGTTCTCCAGATATTGCACATTTTTCAAAAAAATTATAAAAAAAGTTATATAAAATAAAAAAATATATTTCCTATTGAGAAACATGCTCACTTTTCATATGTAATATCATGCGATAAATTTGGTGACACCATTCTCGTGGATCTAGCTCGTTCCATTCATGAAAAAAGATACTTGGAGTCATACTTTTGTGTTTGAACGCCAATAGTCATTTATCTGCTCTAAGAATAATTTATTTCTCCGTTCATAACGCTTGGCGAGATTTTAGCAACGAATTTGGCGGAATGTCGCCAACTTATCCACATTTTTAATTGTTGCCAAACTAACAAAAATCTCGCCAAATTGATAAAACTGACGCTAAATCAATGAAAATGACGACTAATTGAAGAAAATTCAATATCTTGGAAAGAATATAAGTATCTGCTATAAAAATAACATTTTTAATACTTTACAACGAAGTTGAAAAGTGTTTATGACTTTGTTCATTCTGTCTGTCTGTCTGTCTGTCCGTTATCACGATAACTGCCGAAAAAATGACTTAATCAAAATGAAATTTTAATATGTTGTTCAGACGGTCTGTAGGACCTATGGGAATATAAATTAATAATATCACCCAATTAGTTTTGGATTGAACCCGGGTTGAAAAAATGAAATACATTGAGCCCTATGGGACCTAATTTTTCAAACAGATTTTAAGCGGATTTAAAATTAACAAATTGCTTCAAAAATTTTAGGTAATATTCAAATTGTTCTATAAAATATATAAAAAAAAAATTCAGAGACATATATTCAGTAGTTTTTTAAATAAAAATTAAAATAATAATTACAACTCTTATATGGAGAGATCACGTGACCATGATATGAAAAGATCACGTGCCCCACTTCAAAATGATATATGGCATCCATCTTGTCTCAAAATCGTGATTTGTAAAGTTTTTGTTTAATTCATATTCAGTTGTTGGGTTATACCTTTGAATATTTAATAATTTTAGGAATTTTGTTTTTAATTTAATCGTGTTCAGGGGTCTTATTTACATAGTCATTTCTTTTTAATTTTCGTCTGCTTTGAAATTCCATTTCTCTTCTTTAAAATTTCGAGTTGTTAATTGGTTGACCGTAATATTAAAATCGTCTGTCATTAATTATTTTATCGTTCATCGATAATTTTGTTTACAATCGGTGGCAGCGATGTTTCGCAGTATATAAGTAAAATCGCGCGTTTTTTCGCTCTTTCTTCCCTTCCTTCTGAATTAGAACCTGTGGTTATTTAAATTTTGTTGAAATTCCCTTTTGGCTAACTTATGTTCTTTTATCCCAAATTCTAGTTTTGACAAATAATTGAATAAGGTTAACATTGTTAACTTTAAATTTAATATTCTAACGTTTGTACTAACCACTAATCGACCGGCCTTTGTATACATTCAATTTAGTTAAATTGTTTAAGATGTTTAATTTGTCTAGTTAATGAGATGTAAAATGTTTTGAAAATTCCTTTAAAATAAAGTTTAAATTTTAAAACTTGATTTTTGAATTGAGATTTTTGAAAACCTAAAATCTGTGATCTGTGTTCTCTCTTTCTTTTACTTTAATGCATTTTTATTTTAAGGAAAGTTCCACTTAATTTTATGTAGTTACATATTTGTGAATTTAGGGAGAAACTGATCAAATGCCGCATTTTCAGATTTATTTCAGATTTAATTTCAGATGAATTTCAGATGACTTTCAGATTTTAGATACTTTACATGTATAGGTATGGTCCAGAAATATTTAGAATGTATTTTAGTATATCATAAATGTAAATTCTTTCTCCCCCCTCCCCACCAATTGGCGCCGTTTGACCAGTCTAGGGGCTTATTCATGCTAACTGTAATAATTGTTCTTAATAATTTTTGTTCTTGAAAATGAAATTTCAGTAAATTGATTCCATACCTGTTTATTCTAAAAGTGATTACTGTTGAGATTTTGATATGTTCTTAAACTGAGGCATAATATTTTAGAATGTTCTTGAGCTAAATTAGAGGAATTTAGTTTAATATTTTGATTAAAATGGAAATTTTAAGATTGATTTAAATATTTTCATTTAGAATTTTTTGAGGAAACTTTAGAATTTTTGAACTTGACTTTTTCATTTAGAATTTTTTTATTATTCAAGCATTCCTTAATTTAAGTTAATTTGATTTGAGTTTTATTATTTGAAGTAGTTGGATTGGTATTCCAAATTGAATTTAAATCATAAATTTAGGAAACTATAGATAGTTGCGTAACACACTTTATGGAATTTACATTTTTTGTTCTAATCCCATCTCATTAACAATTTTTTTTATTTTGTTGTTCTTGTAACCCACGCTCCCTGCAACATTTAGAATTGTTTTGATAAAATAGAATGAAATTAATTGAGTAAATTTAATGAGAATACTTTTTTAAGTTAAATTGTATAGAATTAAAGCAGTAGTTTTTCGACTTAGAAATTATTTTATGCTCTGATTTGGAATTGAGATTTAAATGTTCACTGATGTGTGTGTGTGGATAATGACATGCTGTTGATTAATTGAAAAATTGGGTAATGCAGTTGTTTTTTACACTCCAATATGAGTGTGACATAAATGTGAATTTGAGTTATCTTGTTCTTCACATTGATCATGTGTTTGGTTTTCACACCCAAATAGAGTGGTGACAAATCAGTTTGTTTGTTCTTAATTCTGAATCTGATATTTTTAATACAGTCTTTAAAAATTTTTGGTCGTTAAAGTGGAAAATTAATTTTATTATAGGAGAATTACTTTTTTCTTTTAAGTCGAATATTTCAAATTGTGCAATGCAATTTGAGTTTTTTTGGTTTTGAAATTTAAATGGGGATTTGTAATTTGATTTTCCCTTTGGTATTTTGTTTAAAGAAATTATGATACACTTGGCGGTTAGTGAATTTAAATGTACCATTTATACATGAGATATATTGTTGAATTTTAAATTTTGAGAATTGTTTGAGATTACCAGAGATATACAGTTATGATATTTGAGATTATTGTTGTTGAGAGTGCAAGATGTTGCACCATATTTAGTGGAATCGCGTTTATTGTCATTGGTGTAAAATGATGCATAAGGTCATTTTAGTGTATATTTGTCTTTTAAACGACCTAATTTGCCAAGTAATCAGTTTATAGTATATTTGTAAACAAGTTGGTTAAATTTGTGTTCAGTTCCAAATTGTTAGGGAATTGAGTTTGTTATTTTGGGGTAAATATTCCACAAAATTTTTTTTTGGTTGTAACTTGAGCCAACTTTGAAATTATTATTTAAATAGAGTAATATGCTTCGAATGATTGTTTTCTTCGTAGAGTAAATAGAGATCGTGATGAATTTGTTAATTTATATTTATTGGTTGTTATTTAAGGTACCGTTTCAAAATTTGTTGTTTAGATTATGGAATTCTTTGGCTGATCCAAAGTTTTCGTTAAAATTTATGTTTTTTCATAACAGCTAATAATATAGAAATCTGTTTATTATTTTTCTACTACTTCTCTTTGATGGCATATTTGTTGGAGCATTTTAAAATGAATTGATGAATTTTCATAGTATAGAGTTATAATGAAGTTGAAGAATTTAATGTTGAATCTATATGTATGTTTAAGAGTTTAGAGAAATTTTGAGAAATTTATGATCTGATACTGTGAAAGTGTTTAGTGAAGTGATTATTTGATTTTTGATTTATTTATAAGGAATTTGATTTTTTATGGCTCATGTTACAGCTGTAGTTGAAATTTTGATATTTTTTTTTCTCCTTAGTTTCGCGAAATTTTGTCATGTGTTAGCTAAAATTTTTCATTTTTCAAATGAAAAATTTTTTTGGGACGTTCGAAGGAGTTGTTGGGTTATACCTTTGAATATTTAATAATTTTAGGAATTTTGTTTTTAATTTAAGCGTGTTCAGGGGTCTTATTTACATAGTCATTTCTTTTTAATTTTCGTCTGCTTAGAAATTCCATTTCTCTTCTTTAAAACTTCGAGTTGTTAATTGGTTGACCGTAATATTAAAATCGTCTGTCATTAATTATTTTATTGTTCATCGATAATTTTGTTTACAATCGGTGGCAGCGATGTTTCGCAGTATATAAGTAAAATCGCGCGTTTTTTCGCTCTTTCTTCTCTTCCTTCTGAATTAGAACCTGTGGTTATTTAAATTTTGTTGAAATTCCCTTTTGGCTAACTTATGTTCTTTTATCCCAAATTCTAGTTTTGACAAATAATTGAATAAGTTTAACATTGTTAACTTTAAATTTAATATTCTAACGTTTGTACTAACCACTAAACGACCGGCCTTTGTATACATTCAATTTATTTAAATTGTTTAAGATGTTTAATTTGTCTAGTTAATGAGATGAAAAATGTTTTGAAAATTCTTTTAAAATGAAGTTTAAATTTTAATAAACGCTAGATTTTTGAAAACCTAAAATCTGTGATCTGTGTTCTCTCTTTCTTTTACTTTAATGCATTTTTATTTTAAGGAAAGTTCCATTTAATTTTATGTAGTTACATATTTGTAAATTTAGGGAGAAACTGATCAAATGCCGCATTTTCAGATTTATTTCAGATTTAATTTGAGATGAATTTCAGATGACTTTCAGATTTTAGATACTTTACATGAATAGGTATGGTCCAGAAATATTTAGAATGTTTTTTAGTATATCATAAATGTAAATTATTTCCCCCCCCCCCCCCCATTCAACAATATTGAGTGCTGTATCCGTCCAAAAACCACTTTATTTTTGCTTAAATTCTGTGCATCTACATCCTGACACAACGCAATTACAATATATTTCAGTTTGAATGCTCATCCAAATTTGATTATTTCTACAACGAAGTCTATTTTTCACTTATGTAAAATGTAAATAGCAAAATATGTAGAATGAGTTGTATTAGAATTGCTGTATTTCTTTAACACAAAATTATTTAGCCCATGGAGTCTGCATAGCTGAAATGATTGAAATATTCATTGATTTTACAAAGAGAAGGACGATTTTTTTCGATGAAGTTTTAAGCATAGAGTTTAATTACTTGTAGATCCATGGTCTTAATTTTAAATAAAATAAATTATTATAGTATTGTGATGAATGAAATGAATGGGAATTTGTTTATGAATGAAATGCTGCTTTTATAGAGAGAGCCAGGCGTATTGTTTTTTGTATGACGTCATTTGAATGAATTTCAGTTGTTTTCAATGAAGTTTTCAAATACAATAAATTATCGTAGTATTATGATAATTCTAAAATTATTACCGTGGAATGTATTGCATTTTAGACATGTTTAAATAAAATTGCATTGAAATTTGAGCGTTTCATTATCAATGCTTTAAGCATGATTGATATTTCTTGTTTTTCTTTATTTTTTTGGTGGTGGTGGTGGGGGGTATCATTAACTAAAAGTGTTAAAATTCGCAATTTTAATGAAAAGCGTGAAAAGAGCATGATGTACAATAAAAGTATGCGGGCGAGTCCATTGGATTACGTGAAGAAAATTAAAGACCCAAGCCACCCGACTCACCCTAGAGTATGAGCAACAGGATGAGTGGCCGGGTATGTGATGAAAGTAAAAAAAACAGGAATTTTAGGAACGTTTCAGGAATTTTAGAAATTTCAAGACGTAAATATTCTTTTCAGGTATTTAAGAACAAATTCCACCCCTATTAAAGTATAAGCTGAAAGGCTATTATTATTCATATATGGATACGAAAGTATGTTTTCATTATTGGAAGTGATTTAAGTATATTCTCGTCAATTATTGTATAGCACATGTTACCTATCTCTGCTTATTATGATTTATCCTAGCGACCTGAATGGACTTGATAGCCTCCTAGGCCGTATTGTAACAAAATATTGTGTTCTGCATTTTTCTGTATGTTGTTGTGTTTGCCTGTATTATCTTGTTTGTTGTTGTATACGTTTGATTTGTTTGTTTCATAATGAATTAAATTGAGGTAAATTGCACAAAATAAAACAGGTAACTATTTGAAATGACATTGAATTTGCACTTTTACACCAATTTTCGTTTTCATTTGAAGACTGGATATATTTTCACAGGCGGCGTTGCAAGAATGCAAAAAATAAAACTGAAATATCACGAGAACGGTTAGTCCTAACACAATGGAATTGATCTTATTTTTTTCATTATCAAACATTAGGTATGAAACAAGCATATGATTCATACATTTGAGCATATATAGTATTATATTAGACATTTTTTTATAAAGATAATAATTCCAAAATTTATAAAAAAAAATTTAGCGAAGGCATCAAATTAAGTACTGTTTTCAAAAGGGAAAATAAAATACATATCTAAAATTGGTAAATATTTAATTAAAATTCCTTACGAACTTCATGAATTATGTTGTTAATACAAAAGGAAAAATTTAACTTACCTGTCTATGGAGAAATTATTTACTTTCAAATCTTTAGATCCATATAACAACTAGTATCGTCTGTGGATATAGTGATAACAATTCAAAGTCCAAATTATCTTTTAATATTGGCACAGACAAAATGTGGATGCATAAAAGTGTAGCTCCCGCGTGTTCTTGATGTGGAGTGAAATAGTTGACAAAGAATCTCTAACCGTAGTTGATCTGCCAGAACACGTTTTGTTTCCTTATCTTTCAGGTGCTTCTCCTTGGCATGTTTCACCCTTCGACCAGAGATATATGTAGACTGCGCATTGCTATTCAGAAGAGATTGAAAACATGACCACTACATGTGTCACGTGACTTATGGTCGAACACTCCCAGACTTGGCGACTTATTGCCGCTATAATATATTTTTTTCACTGGAGTAAAACAGTGCTGAATACCTCTTACGTTTCTGAATACCTCTTACGACACTGGAGCATGCCTTAGTTTAATTTCAAAGGACATTTTCAACAGATTCTGTTTGCAGTCCAGATAAGCTCAGCTCAATTGACCGTGTCACTTGTTACAGGAGATTTTATACAACTAACTGAGAAAGTAACACTCCCCACCATCATAAATGGAATTGAATACAAAAAAATCTGATGTGGGCAACACATGACTTTCCTTATATAATGCAATGAATTTACTACTTTTACAGTAAAAAAAATAGGTTTTTCTTATAATAGATACTTATATTCTTTCCAAGATATTGAATTTTCGACAATTAGTCATCATTTTCATTGATTTTGCGTCATTTTAATTCATTTGGCGAGATTTTCGTTAATTTGACAACATTTCAAAAAAGTCGCCAAGATGGCGACATTCCGCCAAATTCGTCGCCAAAATCTCGCTAAGCTTTACTGACGGAGAAATAAGTTATTCTTATAGCAGATAAATGACTATTGGCGTTCAAATACAAAAGTATTAGTCGAAGTATCTTTTCTCATGAATGGAATGAGCTAGATCCACGAGAATGATGTCACCCAATTTATCGCATGGTATTACATATGAAAAGTGAACATGTTTCTCAATGGGAAATATTTTTATTTTTATTTTATATGACTTTTTGATTATTTTTTTGAAAAATGTGCAATATATCGAGAACGGTTCATGTTAACGTTCTAAAATTCATGTTAATCGTTTTCTAATGAAAAATTACATAAGAAATGTCTATTTGCGTAACTTTATTAGCGGTTTTGATTTTTTGACGATTTTTTCAAAATTTCACTCGAAAATTTAGGGGATTCTGAACATTCGATTACGTTTAAAAACAATAGCCTTCCAGTGTTTACGGATTGTGATTTTTGTACAAAATTTCGTTCGAATCGGTCCATTCGTTCGTCAGTTATCGTCTCCACAGACCCACTGACACACACACACACACACACACACACACACATCACTTCTAAAATGTTTGATTCGTGATCAGGGATGCTTGAAACGTGCTCTCCCGGCGAGAACTCGAATTCGAATTTTCGACCCCGTCACAATACTTTCCTTATACATTATGTATATAAGGAAAGTAATTACATATCATTTGGCCAATAACTTAAAATCTCAAAATTATAAAGGAATCCCGGGGATGAATTTCCTTTCTTGCCAAAATTTTATGGTAAACTGTAGTAAAGGAACAATTGAAATTAATGCATCTAATTTATCAGCAATCTTATATTTTATAAACATGAAATAAAAGTGTTTTCTCATATATTTACTTCATGCATGCAAAATTTACATATGATTAGTGTAAAAATGTATATTCAAATAAGGTTAGTATTCTAGGGTTAATTACCGAAACAAATTTATAGGCTATTCTTGAAATTGTGGTAACACTTTTAAAAGAATATACAGTGAAAGCAACAGATTTTCTTAGAAATACACTAAAGACATCCCTCCACCAGGATGACCATACCTGTCTTATGCCTCTTTAGGCATAATTAGAAATATATATTTCCTTTTTTTTAATAACAATAAATTTCTCTGAAAAGTACGGATTCTTTCTAAAATCTAAACTGCTGTATTTTAAATACTGAAAAACTAGCTCAAAAATTGGCTTAATTACTAAACACACATAGATAACTTAGTTTAATTACTACTTAAATCAACAAAAATTAGCTCAAAATATAAAACTATCATACGTTTTTTTAATTGTGTTGATTACTAAAATAGTAGTTTCATAGGGGACACATTGTGTGTTTACAACTAGTTTTATAATTAGATTATTGTGTTCCAGTAGTGGTCGCTATCTCAGATTTAATCTGTAAAACATATTTTCTATCAAGCTTTAAAAATCATTTTATTACCAATCTTGCTCCATAAATAAATATAAAATACGTGAACAACGGTACAAATGGTACTAAAACAAATTTACTGTTTTTTAATGACAAAGTACCATTTAAGTAATTCTGAAGTCAGGTGACATTGAAAATTATAAATTCTTACTGGCATTGATCATGACATTATTTTTTTAAATCTTAATGATATTCTGTTTCACAAAGAAGATTATTAACATTAAACATGTGTGTTATTTATAATGACAGAGTGTCAACTACAATACATTCCACTACTGGGTCGGCACCCCATTCATATTTTAGATCACATGTGCCTGGTTTTTATTTTAATAATGCTAGGAAATTACTACTATGTTTGGGCAACACTAACTGTATACTACAATGAATTAAATGGTTTTTTTATTTAAAAAAAAAAAGAAAAAGAAAAGAAAAATTATTATGGAGTAATAAACACAAGAAACAAGGACAATATTTACAAATGTTTCCTCATGGCCAAGGTTATAGTAGATATACATTGTTATATTCCCTATACTTTTCATGAAAATACAATTATTTTGAAATTAATATTATATGAAAGATTTTAAAACACTAAGAACGACACTAAAAAATTTCATTTATAAGTAGTAATGTAATTAAAAATAATATTCAACTAGATACAAATTATTTATTTTATTTCTTGTAATAATATTTAACTGTATTCACGCCTGGTTTAGAAATTTACTGTAAATTTTAAAGTATGGCAACACTACAATCTCATTTATAAGTAGCCTTGGTAAAGGTCCTTTAGCTCCGCCTACTAGCCTAAATAACCAATAGCGATAGTTGAAGAATCCGTAGAAAAAATATTAATGAGGAGTTTTCTTTAGATTCTACGGCTTCAATCGTGTACCTAGACGCAACCAATTATATAAGACAGTTGATCACATCAAAGCTGCTTCTTGATTCTGTTGTGCAGCGTAGTACCGTTCTCCTTATTTTATGCTAAGTGCAAAATCTATTGGAAATATGGCAACCTCAGGTGCATCAAGTACCACTAAAATAGAAAGTGGCGTTGAAACACCCCAAAAGGAATCAAAATCAATCAGTAAAGGAGCGGTGCCCAAAATAGGGCAAAGACTCCATGCCGAAGTGTCTGAAGTACTTGGAAATGCTTTGGATAATTTGAGTGGCGTTAGAGGCGAATCGGCTACATTTCATCTAACATCCAAACCTATTTGGATGAATTTAAATTCTATATCTAGCCTTCTAAGAGAAGTTTTAGATGAACGTAAAAGGAAGGCTAAAGTGAATTTGAAGGCTATGATGGAAAACATACCTATTATAGAGAGGCTCATCTTAGAACTGGAACGCGATGAATGTTTTGCTTCGATCATGCATCGTTTAGTTGATGCTGATACCTTGATACAGAAAATCGAACATTCCGAAAATACGGGGAAAAATTTCCCTTCGGTGTTAAATAAAATTGTGGTGAGATGTGACGCCATATTGAAGCAACGCGATCTGTTTGCTACCCATGAATCGTATGAACCCATATTATTAAAGTTGAATGAAATAGCCGGAACTATATCAAAAATATTTAATAAACAAGATGCGCCAAACAAATAATTTTAAGTGCTTTATTGTGATTATGGAATTTGCTCCCATTTAGAAGTGTTAAATTTTTTGTCTTTGTGTATTAAAATTTTCTATTTTTAATAGTATTTTTAAACTATTTTACTCTAACTATTGTGAATGGCCATTCCAATGTTGTATACTATTTATGTGATACTTTAATTGTTACTAATAAAAAAGTTTGAAACGTGTAAACAATCATGTTTATTATATATATATATATGTGTGTGTGCATTCGTGAGTTTGTGAAAGCAATATCTCATGAACGAATGGAGCGATACGATAAAATTTAGATTATTAAAAAATTGTATTATAAAGTATATTATATTTTAGCTCAAATGGGGTTTGTAATCAAGTCGCAGAATTTGTCTAGGATTCAAGATGTATACAGAAATTGCAATTACGACGTTTTTGTGAATAAAATAGAATCAGTTTCCGTGAATAAAATTAAATATCTAAATTCACGGTACTGCTGACCTGAATAAACAGTGAATCGTGTAATTATTCAATTTTGTCCTCCTATGCTCATCCATACAATGACTAGATTATTTCCATAGAAACTGATTTTATTTTAGAATATCTGTTAAAAATAATTTTATTAAATTATAGAAAATTGCGCAAGTAAAATGTTTAATGTTCAATGGATAGACATTCCACATCACCAAAAATATGGTTGAGAGGTCTTCAACATAATTCTTCCTTCTCAGCCATCCAACGGTGTACCTTTTTATTTAAAACAACTTTAGTAGTATCAACAACGTTATCAACAACGTTAGTATCTTTCAGTAGAGAACACAAGACTTGAAAGTTGAGCTCAGGTCTTGCTCAAATGTGGCGCAAATTCTTTTGGTAATATATTTTGGAAGTAAGCTTTTATTTTTTGTACTTACCGGGGAGTTTTTTTACCATGGTATCCTTGTCAATAATTTCTTTAAATATTTATCAACATGATCACGCAACAATGATATAGTCCGCATTGCAAATTTTAGTTTACCGCCAAGCACCACATATTTCTGGATTTTCAATTTTTGAAATGCTAATTCAAATTTATCTTCACTTTTTAAACAAAGAATGTACCGGAGTCACAAAAGGAGACATTATTGAATTAAACTGGTTCAGTTATTAGGTTCGTCAATAGTGAAGGGAAAAAGAGCTCCAAACCAAATATTGATATTTTTTCAGTGTTTTTTCAATTGTAATTTGTGTCTTTGTTTTTCGCAACTCTTATAAAGCCACTCTAGTGAATACTAGTCATTTCCATCCCGCTTCGTTCATTCGAAATGGCTAGTGGTTGTTAGATGTGACACCTACACACTTAATGGAAGTTACTGATAACTTTTCCAAATACCAACAACCCTTGCAGATTCAGGCATAAAAATGAAGCACATTTTATAATTCTGTTAACATGTTAAATGTAAAAATATATTGAACCTTATTTCCGAGCGTGACAAAATGATTTAGTTGTTCCATTTTTACGATTGACAGCTAAAGAATATCAAATTGTGTACCTATTACTTCAGAGACAAAATAGTGCAAGTTTTTTTTTCTATTTATTTTTTGAAAAGTATTTTGTATCGTCACACCTAATTCGAATTTTCCCATTAGGATCTAATGAGACCAAAATCCAGATTCTAGATAATATGAAAGTTGTGGATAGTTATTCAGTTTTGAGAATTTTGGTTATTATTTTGCATCGTCGCCCCTATAATTGAGTTTTTTGTTAAGAAAATTAGACTGATTGAATGAGACCAAAATAGAGATTCTAGCTTGAGTGAAAGAGCACGATGTTTTTGAAAAGTGACTTTGAGTGTTTTGATAATCTTATCGCACCTTCACCCGTATTTCCAATTTTCAAAGTTTTAAATTTGTCCATTAGTCTCGAAGCTGAAACGTGTCGAATGACACCAAAATCAAGATTCTTGCTGTAAGCGAAGTGTTCTATGATATTGATTT
Source organism: Amaurobius ferox (assembly GCA_951213105.1). Classification (NCBI taxonomy): domain Eukaryota; kingdom Metazoa; phylum Arthropoda; class Arachnida; order Araneae; family Amaurobiidae; genus Amaurobius; species Amaurobius ferox. Next base: position 119,071,486 of record OX578149.1, on the reverse strand, counting down.
GCCAATAAGTCAGTCAATTTAGTGCATATTAATATATAATTGCCAGGAACGTTTGATAACTTTAGTTATACAAGATGTTTACAATAAAACACATGTAGTGATTGATAAACATACATGTAAGTTCATAGTCGCTGAATTCACCTGTAGAAGACGTTCCCAAAGTTTGAATACACCCCATTGTAGATAACAGCATCCATGGACCGGTTTAGCACTTGAAATGACAACAAGAAAACTTGCTATATGCCGCAATATTGAGAAGCTATAAACAGACAATTTCAGCCTTAATACGTAGGCTTTAAATTTCATCGACATTTAGTTCGTACTGCAATAACCAAATTCATATAGTTGTACAATTCGTGTGCAGGGGGCGAGTTAATAAAAACTATTTGGAATTATAATTCTACGGAAACATATTCCATGCTAACGAGCGCATGTATTATTTGAAATGTAGTCTCAACAACCTTCTGAACTAATACATCTTGAGATGACCCCATTCGTAGAACCAACTTACCGTAGGATTCTGTCGTAGAATATGCTCCCTCAAATACGACGGAATTAAGTATGTAGGGGACAATACTTACTCAAAATTTTCGCTAGAAGATAAAGTATAATTTATCAGTAAAGTTAATTTATTCGACGACGTTTTTTATTTTTTCTTCCAAATTTTGGAGAAGGGCGCTGTTTTTCGGAAATTTCCTGAATTGTAAATTGAGACAAAATTAGGGGACGGGGGTGGGGGGAGCTTTTCCAAGGAGAGCGTATGTACGTAATTCTAGGGTATAACAAATGTGGACTGCCACAATCTCCAGCACTATCTGAAATTAAGCTTAACGCCCGTTAAAATTAATAGAAAAATCAACTATTTTTCAGAGACCATGTTTTGTTATTTGCTTCAGATTGCTATTCATTATTACAAAATTTGAAAGATTTATATAAAACGTAGATTTAGTTACTACCAGAAAGTCTAATTATTATCATCCGTACCAGTAATGACCTGCTTGCTCTTGTTTATGCTCAACAGAACTGGAATCAAATTTGTTCAAAGTTGTAATTGTTATAATAAACTATACAGCTCAGACGCTCGCGCGTAAAAATTTTCTCAAAGTTTCAAAAATGAAATCACAATAAACATGTCCGTTTTCCCCCAAAAAATACTTGGTCTCAACGATATATCGAAGTTTCCTCAAATTTGCTATAAAACTTTGTGTACATTTGATTGAATAAAAAGTTTCTTATTTTCATTGGGCATCAGTGATGCGCGGTTGTGTGATTGATTTGAAAGGAGGAAATGCACCACGGCCATACATGGAAAGCAGGAACCGACGGACATAAATTCCAGTCCAGTATAAAGAGTATCAAACTGACTGTTATTCATAAGTGCACAAACAGTATCATTACATATGGAAAGAAAATAGGTGTAAGCACGTTTTTAAGTACAAAATCTTATTGAAAAGGTAAAATACGAGTATTGATTTTACTTGATGGTAAATTTTATTATACGTAATATTTTAAAAATTTTAGAAAAAAGAAATAAAATATTGACCTGTAATTCTTAACATCATTCCTACAACTGTTTTAGAAACAGACAACATTTTTGTACACTTCCATAAAATAGGAAAAGACTTTAATTTTAAAAACAAGTTGCATAATACTATGTAATATCTCACTTAAACTCACTAGAACATCTTTGGCGTGATGTCTGTATGTGTATATGTAGTGTGTGTGTCCGTGAATCTGTGGATGCGATATCTCATGAACAAGTGAAGCGTTTCGAAAATCATTTTGTATGATTATTACAATAAAGGAGTATTAGCCCTCTATTGACTTTAAACAGAATCGCATGATCGGGTGACCTCACAATTTTGAATAGCATTTAAAAAATTGTTATATCAGGAACTACAATACCGATAAGTCATCATTCCATACGTAATTCTTCATTGAGAGACGTATGACACAAATTTCAAAACGCTAGCGAAGACCGTTCTCAAAATGTTGTATCGCTTTCAGATACATTTATAAAAAAATTTTTATATGAAACTTGAAAGTATCGTTTAATAGGTTTATTTTCCATGTTCAATATTATGTGACCGATCTCTTACAATTATTCTCGGGGATCTAATTCGTTTCATTAGTGAGGGAAGATACTATGTGCAATTTATTTTTAAAATGTTGACGCAAAGATGATAATAGTCATTATACTTTCCCTGCAATACATGGTAATGTATAGGGGAAGTATTGGAATCATGTCGAAAATCGTAACTCGAGTTTTCGACGGATCGACACGTTTCGAGACCTCTAGAATACGAAAAAACTATTTTTAGTGTGACGTCTGTGTGCCTGTCTGTGTGTATGTCTGTCTATGCAATGTATGTATCCACTCTAGCTAAAAAACTAATGGACCGAATTCCATAAAATTTGATATGTAAGTCACTTGAGTGAGACCCTGGTGCTGATTAGTTTTTGGTAGGATTCGTAAAAAGAAAACCCGCCTTTTTTTGCGAAATGGCCTGTAAAAATTTCATGTATACAGCCTAGCTAAAATACTAATTGACCAAATTTCATAGAATTTGGTAGATAAGTTACTGATCAGACTTTGGTACGATTCGGAAAAGAGCAACCTGCCTTTTTTTTACGAAATGGCCCACAAAAAGCGCAAAATCTAAAAAAAAAAAGTCTACGCATGCTGAAATGTATCAATTACATTCTTGTTTTATACTCAACTTTTGACGTGGAAAAGAATATAACGCACTCCATTATACTTTAAGATTAACCGTTCTCAAGATATTTGAGATTTCTTGCATTTTTGTTACGCCGCTATCGGGAAAATGTCCAATTACCAAATAAAAACAAAAATTGAATTAAAAATGTAAATTTAGTGTTATTTGGTGCAATTAAACTCAATCTAATGAATTATTAAAGAAATAAAGGAAATATGTATTTGATTCTACAGGGAAAGTCATGTGCTGTCCACATCAGATTTTTTACTTTTTTATACGTACACTGTAAAACATTTGCAAACATGTTACTGAAAGTTTCAAGAGAATCAGCTGACCATAATGAGGAGTTATGATAATATATATATATATATATATATATTTATGATAATAGTTATGATAATATATATATATATATATATACATATATATACAAAATTAACTCTTCGGTAGATGATAATTAGCTGAATGTTTCAGAAATGAAGCTGAAATTTTCAGGAACGTCTGCAATTGTGGCTTTTCTTACCAGTTTGCCGAAATTATCAGCAAAGTAGCTGACAAAAATGAGCAAAAGTTGCAGAATGTTTTACAGTGTCGTATCGAGAAAGTATTGGTTTCGCAAAAATTTTCGATTTCGATATTTTGATGCCAATATATATATGTTTTAAACCCTCTGAACACATTTTGGTTATTTTTGGAATAATATCCCTTTGCTTATCTCTGGTCGACTTCTTGTGTACACGCTAGCAGCCACAAATATTAATTTATTTTCACGAAATTTTTCATCCGACTTTGTTATCAAATAATCTAGAGGTTTTTTTTTTTTTAATCCAAGCGAAAATTTCGAAATTTTATATTTTTTTAACATCGCAACATAGGACATGATCATGCCTAAAAAGGGTTATTTATGGATCAAGGATGCCGAGACGTCATAGTTTCAGTCATCGTTGTGACAAATAGCTAGCCGCGATATAATTTCTTTGTTCATGGCGTCATTAGCCTCTCTTGAAGGGTAAGTTACGCCCCTCCCTTCTTGCGAAATTCATTGTAAAGGATGGTATCGATCGAATGATTATTTCAAGCCGTTTAAAGTGCTGTGTAACACTCTATAGTTGTCATCGACACACATTACCGATTATTTAAAAATTCTCTGGTTAAATTTGAAAAAAAAAATTAATTCTGGTATGAGGAAATCAAGTTGAGCCACACGCCAGTTAATTTTCATGCGATTTTCGTTAAATACTAATTACATTTTGACGAGAAATTTATACGTATCATTTAGCTAATCATTATGGAATAATAAGATGTCCAAAGCGCCTAATTTCAATTGACGCGATTTTAATTCAACGTCAAAAATAGTGTGCCGTGGGTCGTGTACACCATTATCTCGCTGTGAAAGACTTCAAGTCATTAAATTATGCAGGGAAAATCATGTGCTGTCCACACGGTTCTTTTCATGTATTCATTTAATAGAACATCGCATCCTATCTCGATGTATTAAAAATTATTGGAAGTGTGGCTCAATTCGACCTTTTCTTTTCACATTCTTCTATTCAAATTTCTTTTTTCATTTCAAATTTTGTAAGAAATTTTTTTTTAAAAATCTGTCTCATGTGTTCAAATGATTACAGTCATAGCGTGTTACCTTGCACTTTAAAAAGCTTGAAGAAATATTTCGATTGATATTATACTTGATAATGTATCCCTCGGGAGCGGGAAACTATCTACCGCACCCCCTCCCCTCCCCCTCCCCTCCCCCTCCACACACACACACACGAAAAGAGCTAATGACGTCACGAACAAAAAAATATTGAATCGCTGCTATTTTTCACAATCAACTTTCGAACCAAACTTCACAACCAAACTATAAAGTCTCGTGAGCATTAAGCCATAAAAAACTATTTTATGAATGATTATGCCACATGTTCTACGCTATCATGTTAAAAAAATATATAAAATTTCGGATAGATTTCGAAGCTTCTGCTCGAATTTAAAAAAAAAAATATGTAGTTTTTGATAACCGAAGTCGAATATAAAGTATTGTAAACATCCATTTATATTTGTGACTGATATTGTGTACACAAGAAATCGACCACAGACATCAGACATACAGACAGACGGACGTAACTCCCGAAATGGACAAAACGTGTTCAGGCAGTCTTAAAACATATATTGGCATCAAAATATCAAAATCAAAAATTTTTATGAAAACAGTACTTTCTCAATACTGCGTATGAGAAAGCAAAAAGCAACTACCGCCGCCTCTGTTTCACAAATTTCGCATACCACCAGTTTCTTCATTTAGTGCCGCAAAACCTACATCTTACAAAAGTGTGGAATTTGGTACATTTGTAAAGGATCGTCTGAGAGAAAACTGTAAAATAAGCCATTTAATTAGTTAAACTTTAGTTAAGAGTATATTTAATGCCAAAAAAAAGTATTTGAGCTGCGAGTTCGCATCATGGATAAACCAGCAATGGAAAGTTCACGAATAATTGCAGGCATATACCCACATAGTTGAACATTTGCAAGACGGAGATTTCTTTCTTAAATATTAATACAGATGAGTTAATCTATTTTTTACGTACTTCTGAAATGAAAAGTTTACTTCCTAATATGCAAAAATTGAGATGTTCGATCCGAATAGGAACATGAGGGCGGTCTTGAGCTATGGCTAAGTTGAAAGAGCTAGCTAAGCGAGCTTCAGGGGAAGGCAGGCTCGTAACCAGGTGGTGGTCGTTGGAGGTCCCGGGGGTCCATCCCCCCCTTCCCAAAAAATATCCTCGATCGCCTCAGGAGGCCCTAGAAATAATTGTTTCACGTAAACTGAAATTCGACATAAGTTATACATATGTAAAAAAATCCGATATTTCAGGAATTTTAAAGTTATAATTTTTTAATATAACAAATTTTTCGTTTTTCCTACTTTCTGATCATTCTGAAAGGTTCATCCTTGTAACATTTTTAAAGAATATTCTATTTGGCGAAATTGTAGAGGAATGATAAGGATTTAAATGTTTCACTATGCACAAACTTTATTATAGAACTAATTCTCTGAAACTGTACTGTTACTACTGAAAGACATATTTCTTGACGTCCTTCAGCTCGTATTTGAAGTGGGTAAAGAAAGGGTTATTGAGGTGCTATATGAGGATTATTTGGGTGTTATGCTCAGCTACAGATCAGCTCGAAAGATTTAGATCCAAATTATACAGAAGTTGGGCCCCAAGACTTAGTTGACTTTTGAGGCCCTCATACGATATTTCTTTTAATCTGCGCGCACATCAAATGTTAGAAAATATTTAAAGAAAATAAAGAATGTTATAATTCAGCATATACATGTATAGCGTTATTGCGGTATAATTTTAGCTTAAAATAAGGATTAGAGCAGTGACATCCTGTACTGATACTTTTACCGAATTTTTTACAACTGATTGGATCGAAAAATATATTCATTTTGATACGTCGTTTGTGTCAAAACACGCATATGTAACAAAATATTAACATTTTAAATTGAGATTTCGAATTTTAGGTTCCATTTGTATAAATACATACTACAATTTATTCATTCTTTTTGTTGGTGCAGACATTTCATGCTGTACTGTATTTGCTTCCAAATATCGCATGCAACAAAAATGTATGGCTTTAGGAGATAATTCAGGACTCCAAGGAAATGGCTGATGAATGCTAAAATTGTGATTACTTGGGATTGCGTTTGATCGCTAAGTGGCTATTTTACTCGAACGACTCCCGGCACTGCCCAAATTTTCCCTCGTGTTTACGTGGAGTACGGGCCCGTCAAATATGTGGGTCTGTGAGATCTTCCAAGAGCTTGGTAGGCGATGGAGGGTACTGTCTCGGTGGATGCCACCCCACTGGTTTCCTATCTAAATTGGATGACACTGTCCTGGCTGCTCAGATGCCTTACACCTTCGGGTAGGTCGGACGGCCTGGATCGAACAAACAACATACTTGGGATCATCAGGTTGCTGTGTTCCGCAATTTTAAACAATCAGTGACCCAAATTCGCAAACACTGATTCAGTAGTTACGATGGGGACTACTGAAATAGTGCAAATCAATCCACAAGATAATGATTCGATCTTATATTTAAACGATTTTGATAGCATGCGTGAGCAAATTTTTCATAGTTTCCCTAGTGTGTTACATAAATGTTCAGTTTTATCAATAGTGTTTTAATATAGGTATGCCTCATTTACTGTAGGACCCTGTATGGACCTATCATTATCAATATTCCTCTCACTCTTTTCTTTGACGAACCTTCTCTTATATTCTAATTTCATTATTATCCTTTATTTCTGATTTGCCGACAGTTGAAAATAACAGCAAAATAAGTGTTATTGCGCTCCCACTTTTATAACGGCATACTTGAACCGACTTAGCATCGCGTTTTTCATTCGAGCTCATCCGGACAGAAGAGCCCTATAAAGAGCGAAACCAATTTACAGATGCTGGTATTCAATGCAATCGCAGCGCGATCCCAGCTTTGCCCCCCAGCCCCCAGTTTTTCGAGTTCTGTCAGTATAAGCAAAACAAATACTGTCTTTCTGTGAACTTCTGAATATTATGCTCTAACTAATATGAGTTTGCAGCGTTTTTCAAAGCGTGTTCTGGGGTTCCGCGAACTTCCTCCCATGGGTATTTCAAGGGTTCTGCGAAACGATAGTTTCGTGTAATTTTGCTTTATTTAAAAAAATCGCGTAAAACGTGACCGCATAATTTCGATCACAATGAACTGTTTATCATTTCAGGATTCCACCATGAAAGCGAATTTCCAAAGGATTCCGCGACACAAAAACATGTGAAAATCACTCTTTTAGTGCGTAATCTGCTGAATATTGCATTTTTGGCCTTTGTTTTCTCGTAATCATTTTGAACAGTTTTAATTATATATGTTTAAACTAGTGAAAATCCGTAACAGACGGTTGACGATTTGCAAAGTCACGCAGACCTATCTTTACAATTAGTAGAGTTCAGGACCTCCACTTTTCTAACCCTTTCAATATTGTGATGAAAAGTATGAATTTCAAATTCATCGTGTTTTTCATTCGCGCTCATCTGGACAGAGGAGCGCTATAAAGAACAAAGCGCGATCCTAGCTTTGGGACCCCCCCCCCCCCCGGCACTTTTGCGAGTTCTGTCAGTATAATCAAAACAAGTACTGTTTTTCTGTGAACTTCTGGATATTATGTTCTAAATGATATGAGTTTAATGCAGCGTTTTTCAAAGTGTGTTCTGAGGGTTTCGCGAAAACTCCATGGGGATTGCCCTACAATATTTCAGGGGTTCTGCGACATGATAGTTTCGTGTAATGTTTCTTTAAAAAAATCGAGTAAAACGTGAACGCATAATTTCGACCACAATAATCTCTCATTTTAGAATTCCGCCATGAAATCTAATTTCCAAAGGAATTAACGACACAAAAAATTTGAAAATCGTTGTTTTAGTGTGTCCCCGTAAGCTGCTGAATATTACAGGTTTGGTTTTTTTTTTTCGTAATCATTTTGAACAGTTTTAATTATATATGTTTGAAGTAGTGGAAATCCGTAACAGACGGACGACGATTTGCAAAGTCACGCAGACCTATCTTTACAATTACTAGAGTTCAGGGCCTTCACTTTCTTAACCCTTTCAATATTGTGATGAAAATTGTGAATTCCAAATCCATAAGAACTTTCCCTGTTAAACAATAAATTACACCACGTATCTCAATTACGTAAAATGCATTTTAGATCCATAAGAACTTGTCCTGTGAAACATTAATTTACGAATCACTTACATGTTAGAGGAGCTAACATGGGATAAAGCAGACAGACAGATAGCCAGAGAGGAAAAGCAAATTGCGAACACGAAAATAGCAATTTTAGTCTTTTCGCTTCCTCTTATCAATTATAAGTCATGTAGATCAGTGGTGTGCAACCCTTGGATCGCGACACTAATTGGGGTCGCTAGGGCTTGATAAAGTATTGACGAAATTTCTTTATGAAAGACATAATTATTCCAAACCCTCCAGACGACCAAAAAAGTACGAAAAAGAGGTTAAAAAAGATGCAGCCTTCGTAATTTTGTACTCTATCAGTGTTTTAGCTCATATTCACTGGCACCGATAGCATTTTGGACTCCTGTGCAAAAAATGCCCAGACTCGCTCCTCTACTACTTCCTATTTAACAAGTCATTGGTCAAAAGACCAATATAAACTGTTATAAACTGTTTATAAGGCATGGGCCTCTCGATCTCCTCTTCATTCATTCCCGTTCCCTCCTCCATCAGCGGCCGTGGGTGTGTATTATACTAATTATATCACCCATTAAATAAGAAAGTGGAATGCAAGCATGCATATATATATATATATATATATATATATATATATATATATGCTCTCCATAAACAAACAAATACTCTCTGAAACTGTGTTCCAACGAGAAAGTACTTGATGAAGGTTGACGAAGAAATTTTGGTTGTCCATTTGGAAAGAAAACCTATTTATTAGTCAAAATCGTACTGAAATAATTACTTTATTTTGCATCAACATGCTTGTGCGAAACTCTTTTTTTTTTCTGGTTTCATCATGGTTATGTTCAGAAGTCAAGCCCGGTCGCCCCGGTTGGACAGTTCAGTCAGCATTAGCCAATTGAATTCCCAGAAAGGATCCACCCGGTAACGTTTCATATCGCCGATTCCCTCGGTCGTCCATTCTGAACATGGCCATGATAAAAACCAAACATTTATATGTACTAGAAGTTGAAGTTAAGTTGATCTCAGAGTTACAATCTCAAATATGAAAGTAAATCCCAAAATCTAGAGCATACTTCCAAACTTTCAAGCTTAAATTTCACATTCAGACTCTCAAATACTGTGTATAATTTTTTCTCTTAGTAATGCTTTTATTTTCAATATATAAATATTTAGATCTAAGCTCAATTTTTCAATTAGGACTGTCATGCAATTTGTGTATATTTTTATTAATGGTATTTTCTTGTTTCAAACTATCCTACTAAGTCTTGTTAGACGAAACATTTTGACTTTAATTGATAAATTTAACTAATATTAGCGAACGTAAAATAAATAATTTTTAAAAACGTATATTTGATTATAATTTTTGATCCTTTTTTTTTACTTTTCCTGCAATACATGGTAATGTATAGGGAAAGTATTGGAATCATGTCGAAAATCGCAACTCGAGTTTTCGACGGATCTACACGTTTCGAGATCTCTAGAATACGAAAAAACTATTTTTAGCGTGACTTCTGTGTGTGTGTCTGTCTGTGCGTCTGTGCAATGTATGTATCCACACTAACTCAAAAACTAATGGACTGAATTTCATAAAATTTGGTAGGTAAGACTCTTAGGCGTGACTCTGGTGCTGATTAGTTTTTGGTATAATTCGAGAAAAGAGAACCCGCATTTTTTTTTCGAAATGACCGGCAAAAGTTTCATGTATCCACTCTAGCTGAAATACTAATTGACCAAATTTCACAAAATTTGGTAGATAAATCCCTTCTGGGATACTCTGGGGTTGATTAGATTTTCGTACGATTCGGAAAAGAACAATCTGCCATTTTTTACGAAATGGCCCTCCAAAATCGCCAAAATCTAAAAAAAAGACTAAGTAGTGTATGCCATAATGTATCAATTAAATTCTTGTTTTATACGCAGTTTTTGAAGATGAAAATAATATAACATACTCTATTATACTTTAGGACTAACCGTTCTCAAGATATTTGAGATTTTTTGCATTTTTGTTACGCCGATTTAGGAAAAATGTCCAATTACCAAATAAAAATAAAAATTGAATTAAAAATGCAAATTTAGTGTTATTTGGTGCAATTAAACTCAATATAATGAATTATTAAAGAAATAAAGAAAATATGAATTTGAGTCTGTGCTGCTCACATGAATTTGAGTCTGTGCTGGAAAGTCATGTGCTGCTCACATCAGATTTTTACTTTCCCTGCAATACATGGTAATGTATAGGGAAAGTATTGGAATCATGCCGAAAATCGCAACTCGAGTTTTCGACGAATCGTTTTGGGACCTCTAGAATACGAAAAAGCTATTTTTAGTGTAACGTCTGTGTGTGTGTCTGTCTGTCTGTGTGTCCGTGTGTCTGTCTGTCTGTGTGTCCGTATGTCTGTGTGTCCGTGTGTCTGTCTGTGAAATGTATGTATCCACTCTAACTCATAACCTAATGGATCGAATTTCATAAAATTTAGTAGATAAGTCACTTGGGTGTGACCCTGGTGCTGATTAGTTTTTGGTACGATTCGGGAAAAAGGATCCCGCTTTTTTTGTGAAATGGCCGGCAAAAATATCATGTATCCACTCTAGTTGAAATACTAATTGAACAAATTTCACAAAATTTAGTAGATAAATTACTTTTGGGACACTCTGGTGCTGATTAGAATTTGGTACGATTCGGAAAAGAACAACCGGCCTTTTCTTTCGAAATGGCCCCTCAAAAATCGCAGAAATCTTTAAAAAAGACTACGTGTGTTCAAATTTATCAATTAAAAGCTTATTTTATACGTAATTTTTGACGAGGAAAAGAATAAGAACATTTATTGTACTCTAGGATCAACCGTTCTCGAGATATTTGCGATTTTTTGCATTTTTGTTATGCCGCCATTGGAAAAACGTCCACTTTCCAAACAAAAACAGAAATTGAATTTAAAAAGCAAATTTAGTGTTATTTTATGCAATAAAACTCAATTTAATGAATTACTAAAGATATAAAGAAAAATGAATTTGAGTCTGCAGGAAAAGTCATGTGCTGCCCACATCAGATTTTTATTTTCAAGACAAGTAAATACAGTATGACAGAGGAATGACACTTAATATAGGCACTGCTTTGTTAGTATGTATATGCACTCATTGCTATAAAAATTTGCGCACCAACAAAGAGTTGTCAAAATCGAATAAAATTTTATACATGTGAGTGCAACGTTGATATAAGTGATTACAAAATCAAAGCAAAAGGATCATTTATGACAGAAAAAACTACAAATAAATGGAGGTTCTAGTACCCTGCTGGGCCACCTCTAGCGTGAATACACGATGCGATAGGGGCGGGCATTGAAGCATACAGATCCCGAATATCCTGCGTCACCTCATTCCATAGTTGTTGTAAGCGCGCCTCTAATTCGACCAAACTCGTAAGCTGTCCAACTTGTTTCAACTTGTCGTCCCAAGTGATCCAAGACATACATGTTCGATCGGTAACAAATCCGGGGATCGGGCAGGTTAGGGAAGGCTGGTAATATGGCGGACGCATTCCTCTGACACCCTTGCTGTGTGGTCGAGCATTGCCCTGTTGAAAAATGCCAACACATGTGGCTGAAGGATGTCACGAACGTACCACTGGGCTGTCATGGTTCCGTAGATCAATATTAGAGGTGACCGGGTGTCATATGCGACGGCACCCCATACCATCACACCAGCTGTGGGAGCGGTGTGTCGCTGTAAAGTGAGGGCAGAATTGTGCGTTTCAATCGCCGGGTCGCTTCGGTCGTCAATTCTGAACATAACCATGTGTCGTGGGACAGTATTGGAATTTTCCTGTCGCCACTTCACTTCTAGAAAGTATTACCCCCCCCCCCCTCTCTCTCTTTGGAAACGGTTGACATTCCATGGCTATGAGTAAGAGACCAGCTGCAGTGGTGAGAAAATGGCAAAGGACGCTATCTTATTTTTAAATAAAATGGACACCTGCAAGAGGGCTGGAGCCCCCCAATTTTTAGCCAACCCTTTGGAAGGGGCCAAATCCAGTGATTCGATGGAGCCCGGCCGCGTCACTGAATTTATGGGTTTTCGAACCTATAGCGGCCAAGCGTCAGCTACGGAGCCCGGGCAGGGGGCTGTCCGAGGTCCCGACGAGGAGAAGAAGAGTTGAGAGAGAACTCAGTTGGTAATTTTCAGAGTTAAGTTCTGGTCGTGCTAATATCGACGGAAGACATCCGACACGATGCCGTCCTGCCCGTCCCTAAATGGGGTAAGTCCGTTTGTCCTCTCCCACTGCAGACTGAGTATCAGAGAATAAAGTTTTAGAGTAAAAAGGGAATCTAACTTGATAATTTAATATAATTAAAACTAGAGAGAGGGGAAAGATCAGGAATTTGAAATTGAGCATTGTCTTAATGTATACGACTGAGCAACTGTAAATATTATATAAATTTTAAGAGGTTATTTGTGTGTTTTAAATTTTAAGTAACAAGTTTAAATATAAGTATTTTTTAAAATAAAAGATTTTATTAACTTTTAAATTGTATTTATTGTGTGTTCTCGTGATGCATTTTCCAATTAACCAGAACCTGGAGGTATGCTCGGTAATCAAGGGGCGTGCAGAAATACGATTAACGGCCAAAGTGTAATTGAAGTTTTTCAGCGGAGCCACGCCACACCATGATAAAAACCAAACATTTATCTGTAAGTTGATCTCAGAGTTACGATCTCAAATATATGAGTAAATCCCAAAGTGTAGAGCATACTTCCAAACTTTCAAGCTCAAATTTCACATTCAGACTTTCAAATATAGTGTGTAATTTTTTTCTCTTTGAAATGCTTTTGTTTTCAAAATATAAATATCTATATATTTAAGTTCAACTTTCCAATTAGGACTGTCATGCAATTTGCGTATAATTATATTAATAGTATTTTCTAAACTATCTCACTAATTCTTGTTAGACGAAACATTTAGACTTTAATTGATTAATTTAACTAATATTAGCGAACGTAAAATAAAGGATTTTTAAAAACGTATATTTCATTATAATTTTTAATCTTTTTACTTTCCTTATATACATAATGCATAAGGGAAGTATTGTGACGGGGTCGAAAATTCGAATTCGAGTTTTCGACGGGAGTACACGTTTCAAGCATCCCTGATCACGAATCAAACATTTTTGAAGTGATGTCTGTGTGTGTGTGTGTGTCAGTGAGACTGTGGAGACGAAAACTGACGAACGAATGGACCGATTTGAACCAAATTTGGTACAAAAATCACAATCCGTAAACACTGGAAGACTATTGTTTTTATACGCAATCGAATGTTCAGAACTCTCCTAAATTTTCGAATGAAATTTTGAAAAAATCGTGAAAAAATCAAACCACTAATAAAGTTCCGCATATAGACATTTCTTATGTAATTTTTCATTAGAAAACGATTGACATAAATTTTAGAACGCTAACATGAACCGTTCTCGAGATATTGTACATTTTTCAAAAAAATTATCAAAATGTCATATAAAATAAAATAAAAATATTTCCTATTGAGAAATATGTTCACCTTTCATATGTAATACCATGCGATAAATTGAGTGACATCATTCTCGTGGATCTAGCTCCTTCCATTCATGAAAAAAGATACTTTGAGTAATACTTTTGTATTTGAACGCCAATAGTCATTTATCTGCTGTAAGAATAACTTATTTCTTAGTGTATAACATTTGGCGAGATTTTGGCGACGAATTTGGCGGAATGTCGCCAACTTGGCTACTTTTTTAAATGTTGCCAAATTAACGAAAATATCGCCAAATGGATAAAATGACGCTACATCAATGAAAATGACGACTATTTGTCGAAAATTCAATATCCTGGAAAGAATATTAGTATCTACTATAAGAAAAACCTATTTTTTTTACTGTAAAAGTAGTAAATTCATTACATTATATAAGGAAAGTCATGTGTTGCCCACATCAGATATTTTTTATTTACATGGTGGCATGGAGCCTCCTTTGTATTTGAACGCCAATAGTCATTTATCTGCTGTTAGAATAGCTTATTTCTTCGTCCATAACGCTTGGCGAGATTTTGGCGACAAATTTGGTGGAATGTCGCCAACTTGGCGACTTTTTTAAATGTTTCTAAATTAACGAAAAATTCGCCAAATGGATAAAAATGACGCTAAATCAATGACGAATCATTGATGATGACAATAGGGAAAATGACGACTCATTGACGAAAATTCAATATCTTGATAAGAATATAAATAACTACTATAAAAATAATCTATTTTTTTTTTACTGTAAAAGTAGTAAATTCATTGTATTATATAAGGAAAGTCATTTGCTCCTCACATCAGATTTTTTTCTGTGTTGTCATGTAGACGCACAAGCGGCTGCACCACAAACTCCCGTCTCATATCCAGGATAACACCAGTTGCATTTTCTTTTCTATATTAATAAATATTATATATTTATTAATAGGTACATTTACCACACTTGCAGATCTGAAATTTTACACTTAGCAGTATATATGCTTAAACTAATGCAACTCAAAGGATTTTTTTCCAAAATTTTAATTTGACTTTTTAAAATTAAATTTTATAACTTTTTCAATGTGTTCAAATCGGCCTTTTACAGCTAACAATAGTTACAATCTGATTTTCCCAGGTCGAGTCCTTTTAACACGCAACAACATAACAGCATAATAACCATTGGTGTACGATAGCTAAAAAAGTCCAATATCCTGCTTAGGACACAAGCAGAACCTCTAAAAGCGGGTTTCCTCCCACCCTTTTTATTACACACTAGCCGCCTTTGACAACCAGCCTGTTCGCTACCCTTGAAAATTCTGACCGCGGCAAACTCGCTGGCGCGACCTACCAGAAAGGTGTAAGGTAACTGTTTGGACGGTCAGGAAGTGCCACCGAATGTAGACCGGAACCCAGTGACGGAGGTATCCACAGGGACTGTATCCTCCTTCCTTACCACCAACCTCTCGGAAGGACTTACATACCCACATGTTTAACGTGATCGTACTCAGCGTGAACACGACGGCAGTTTTGGTAGTGGCGGGAATCGAAACCGGGCCTACCGAGTGCAATTCCCGCGCGCTAACCATTGTTCTACCGCGCCCTCCGCGACAATCTCCAAAACTTTCTTTTTATTCACCCAATTTAGACCGGAACCCAGTGGGAGAAGCATCCACATGGACCGTACTCTCCGTCCCCTACCACCAACCTCTCGGAAGGACTTACGGACCCACATGTTTAACGGGATCGTACTCCGCGTGAACACGGCAGGAGTTTTGGCAGTGGCGAGAATCGAATCTGGGCCTACCGAATGCAATTCCCGCGCGCTAACCACTGGGCTGCTGCGTCCTCCGCGACAATCTCCATAAATTTCTTTTTATGCACACAATTTAGACCGGAACCCAGTGGGGGAGGCATCCACAGGAACCGTACCCTCCTTCTTCTACCAACAACCTCTCGGAAGGACTTACTGACCCACATGTTTAACGTGATCGTACTCCGCCTGAACACGACGGCAGATTAGGCAGTGGCGAGAATCGAACCTGGGCCTACCGCTAACTTCCCGCGCGCTAATTTACAATTTAAAATGCCCATATTCTAAGCTCTTAATTCCATCATCCTCGTTCCATTGTTCCATTATTTAAACTATCCATAAAATTTAAATATCCTTCGTTCCATCATTTAAAATAGCCATAAAATTAAAATATCCATCGTTTCATCATTTAAAATAACCATAAAATTAAAATATCCATTTAAAATATCCACAAATTAAAATATCCATTTAAAAAATCCCTATATTTCCATCATTTAAAATATAAATATAATAATTTCTACAATACATATGCTACGCTCTTAATTCATTTAAAACCGGAAGCGCGGGAAACGGAAAGCAAACACTAATTCGGTTTTTTATTGTCCCACCCATCGCTATGCATATTCAGAACCGTGACTTCACCTTCACGTAGACACAAACCGGCGCCATTGAAACGCGTGCTTGGGGGAAATGGGAAATTCTTTCGACCAATTTTGTGGCCAATTTTAATTATTTCTTGACCAGATTGGGCTTGTAAGAAAGCCAGATGTTTGAGCTTTCTAAAAATGTAAATTATTAATCGAAATTATGAGTACTTTTTACTATGCGAGAATTTAAACCAAAAATCGTTTTTTTGAGCCACAGGTGACTTTTGTTTTAAAATCTTTAAAAAATATTAGAAATCCAAATTGAGATTTGAAATTGATATATTTTTACTCACAATTGTCTGTTCTTTCCGGTGGTGTGATTTGTTTTTTTCTACGACGTCTGGATCATGGAGAAAAAGGGCAAGAAACGGTCGAAATCGCATAAAATATTAAATAACAAAAAAAAAATTAAAATTTTTAAAATCGGTTTTCACGTGTCTCCTCCCCCCCCCCCCCCCCACATAGGTCTCCGATTGCCAAATTTCGTAGCTCTCCGACGCGCGGTCGTGAAACGTATAGTGTATAAGACAGACACACAGACATTGCCTGTTTTTATTTAAGATTGAAATGGACAAAAGCACTTAAAATGTAAGAGAAAAGGAAAATAACCTTTGTCTGGCATTGTCTGAGATGTTGTTTCTACGGTATTACGCTCCATCAGACGAACCACACAGATTATTTTAAGCGTATCTTTAGGTAACAGGACATCTTTCATTTCAAGTAGTTTCGAGTACTCTATCAATTTAGGCCATCCCTGAAAGGAGTCATCATTTGTAAATACGTAATCACACTTTTCAGAGCTGAACACTGAACCATCCTTCTTTTTCAATCCCATGCAGACGATAACTCTATACTCCTCCGTTATCGTATCGAGCTTCATTAAATACAAAGATACCCAGCCATTTTCATCTGGTGTTTCACCATTCGGAAACATACAGAGAAAAAATGTGGCAACCGAGAGTAAAAAGTTTGGACTAGTTAAATCGTCTTTTGTTTCGGAGAAGTTGTCGATCTTCCACTCCACGTCCACATAACCCAGTGTATCGCGTATCATATCGAACATCTTCAATACTTCCCTGTATGTTTTCAGTGATATGGCTATCAAGTATCAGAACGAATTTTATTTTCTGTTGAATCTGAAAAAGAAAGATTGATAATTAAAATGAATGATATTTCGATAATTACGTTTTCATAGTTATATTTTTATACTAGTCATTTCACCTCCACTTCTTGCGTTCTCAATAGCCAGTGGTCACTGAATGTGGCACATACACACATAATGAAAGTTCTAAATATCAAATACCGTTTCAAATTTAAGCATACAACTGGAATAGAGTACATTTTTAAGAGGCAAAGTCGTTTTAAAAATCCCTTTATATCGTCACCTGCAATTCGAATTTTTTTTTAATTTGCAATTCTTTCCTTGATCTGCAAGCTGAAATAAATCGAATGTAAATGAGACTAAAACCGGGATTTTGACTTGAGCGGAAGTGTCCGATGATTTTTAAAAGTGATTTGAATTATTTAATTATTCCTATGTATGATCCCTCCTAATTCGATTTTCTTTTTAAATATTGCACATTTTCTTTTCCTTGATCCGGAAGCTAAGACAAATCGAATGAAACCAGAGCCAAGATTTTAAGTAGAGTAAAAATACTGGAAATTAAGCAAAGTGTGGTTCTGAGATTTTTTATCATTATTATTCCTTTGTATTCTTATACCGTCAGCTCTAATTCTAATGTTTAAAATTTTTGATTTTTCTCTTGGTTTCGAATCAGTAATGGGTGGAATGACACCAGAACCAAGAGTATAGCTGTAGTGGAAGTTATAGATAATTTTGATACCCCCTCGCTCACTCAATCAGTTCAGTTCATATTACATACAGCTTTCCAATATGACGTCACAAGTTCTGTATCGTCTGTTTCAAAAGCTTTTATAGGACACCACGTGAACGTTATCATTCATTGACTTGATCCATTTGATTTTGTAAGAGAAGCGTGATTAATCGGCAATAATGTAGCTGAAGAAAATGTTGATCCGTTTTCGAAATCCAAAATACATGGATCAATATGATTTATGATGGAAATTTTATTTCGATAACGCTTTGTTACTGCAACATCCATGTTAATCCAATTAAGTCTTAACCTTCTATTTTACATTCACGGTTGTAATGTTGTTGCCAGGGCTGCGACCACGTGATGTGGAACACTTTATAGATATGCTACTGACAAAATTAGCTTTCTTTATCTCTCAATGATAAGAACAGTCAGCATACTGACTTTCGACTGCGTATCTTCAAAAAAAATTCTGTAGAATTTTTATTTTGTTACCCTAAGTGAAGGGAAAACGTCTTAATACGACATTTACGAGTTTTCAAAAAGTTAAAGAAATCTTTAAGAATTTGAAATTTTATAATTTTTCGTTTATAGATTGTTAAAAGTAGCATACGGAATTTGAAATGCGCATAATATAAAACAGATTTTCTATAGAATTATTTTTATCTCGCCCAATTTGAGGGAAAAACTGATAAATACGACATTTGTGAGTTTTTGAATCATCATTTAAGATTTTTTTAAATTTGAAAATTTATAATTTTTCCATTATAGGTTGATGCAGTACAGTCAGCATACCGAATGTAGATTGTGTGTCTAAAACAGATATTCTCTGGGAGCTCAAATAAAACAGATGACTCAATAAATTGAAAATATCATTAATCCCGTAATCTTTAAACCTAAAGGCCGAAATGAAATCCAATATATGCCAAAATGAAAGTGCTAAAATTGTATGGGAAGATATATCCGTATTACTTACACGGCTGTAGTTTAGAAAAGATGCCCGTGGGTCAATAGAGTATTGCAATATGAGTTTCAAAAATCTTTGTCAAAAAAAAAAAAAAACAGATGACGTAATACATTGGAAATATCAATTATCTCCGCAATCCTTAAACCAGAAGGCCGTAATTGATTCCAATATATGTCAAAATATATACCAGTATACTTATACAACTCATATTCTCGTAGATCAGAAAATATACTCGTGCATTTGTAGTTGATTACCCGTACTACGAAGAATATACGAGTTTCAACAATTTTTGTTAAAATAAAACAAAGACGTAATAAATTGAAAGTATCAATAATCCGCGAAAATATCAAATTGTGCTTTAAAAATAATAATAGTGTTTATGACCGTAATTGATATTATACAGTTAAAAATGCAGTATTGGTGAAATTTAATTTATATACATAACTTTATTATTTAAATTGGAAAATATTTAATAAAAAACGTCTGCCACATAAACACATTGGATTTGAATCCGTTGCTAAGTGGCATGGTGCGTTTTTAATTATTATAATTATTATCTGGATAACCCCGGGTCCTAGAATCTCTAAATATGCACTAAATTTTAAGTGGGGCTATTCCAAGGCAAACCCACAAAATTTCATTAAATTCGGTTCAGCCGTTCTCCCATGATGATAAGACAAACATACAGACAGACAAATTTTCAATTTTGTTTATATAGATTAACTGTTGCGAAATATGTACGGTTTTAAATATTATACGACAAATGTGTTAACATCATTCTCATGAATCTAGTTCTTTCTATTCACGAGAGAAGATACATTGTGTAATAGTTTGGTATTTTGAACAGTTCGCCGTCAGTCATTTATATGTAATAAATGCTCTTCGTTTCGTCCGTATGTAACGCTTGGCTGTAAATTTGGCGAACGTGGTGACTCAAACATCGCCAACTTATTTATTAATATATATATATATATGACTCAATGGCAATATTTTATCCCAGATTGACGAAAATAACTTTAATATTGAGTATATGACTCTAAGTTAATAAAAATGATGAATTAGTTATTAAAATATTTATATATATATATATATATATATATATATATATATATATTTATATATATATATATATATATATATGTATATATATATATATATAATTCCCTAGTGTGACTGATACTTCAGTTCGTGAAACTGAATTTTAATTAGTATATACAATCATATAGAAAAAAAAAAGAAAATAATTAGACCAGTCACCAAACTTTACTTTCTCACTTGTTAAATCGGCTGCCAAGTTCGCCAAATTTATTGCAAAGTCTTACACACAAATGGAAATAAAAGTTTTTTCAAGTGCCTACTGGCGAATTGTTGGTCGAAAAAATACAAATCTATTACACAACAATGTGCTCGCTTGAATGGAATGAACTAGGTCCGCGACATGGATGTTGATAAACTTGTTACATAATAATGCATATAAAGCAAACATATTTCATGATAGTTAAAACTTTTTAAATTTTATGTAAATTTTATTTAAATTTTAGCCGCCTTTGGCGACCAGCCTGTTCGCTACACTTAAAAATTTTGACCGTGGCAAATTCTGACAGTGGCAAACTCGCTGGCGCGACCTACCAGTAAAGTGTTGCAGACCCAGACCGTCCGACTCATCGAAAGGACTTGAGCATCCATTTGGACGGCCGGTACCAGTAACGTGTAAGGTAACTGTTTGAACGGCCACGAAGTGCCACCCAATTTAAAACGGAACCCAGTGGGGAAGGCATCCACAGGGACCATACCTCCTTCTCCTACCACCAACCTCTCGGAAGGACTTACGGCCCCACATGTTTAACGTGATCGTACTCCACCTGAACACGGCGGCTGTTTTGGCTGTGGCGGGAATCGAACCCGGGCCTACCGAGTGCAATTCCCGCGCGCTAACCACTGAGCTACCGCGCCCTCCGCGACAATCTCCATAACTTTCTTTTTATGCACCCAATTTGGAACGGAACCCAGTGGGGGAGGCATCCACAGGGACCGTACCCTCCTTCCCCTACCACCAACCTCTCGGAAAGACTTACGGACCCCCTTTTTTACATAATCGTACTCCGCGTGAACACGGCAGCAGATTTGGCAGTGGCGGTAATCGAAACCGAGCCTACTGAGTGCAGTTCCCGCGCGCTAACCACTGAGCTACCGCGCCCTCCGCGACAATCTCCATAACTTTCTTTTTATTCACCCAATTTAGAACGGAACCCAGTGGGGAAGGCATCCACAGGGACTGTACCCTCCTTCCCCTATCGGCAATCCTTGTAGATAGGGGCTACGACTCCTCGCTGGAGTTCGATGAGATGGCTTTACGAGCTTTTCAGTGTCGCCCGTTAGGCAGGCGTTATACGCCTGTTCGGGGTCTGCCCATTATTCGCGAACACTTACTAACTCCCGGATTTCGCTTCGCGATCTTTTCCAACCAGGCCAGCGCACACAACCGTTCTCGTGCTCCCAATCGACTCCACCATTTAAATCCTTTCCCACACTAAAGAACATTTTTCTCTTCAAAAGTGCATAAAAACGTAATAGTTCATAAGCTAAATAAAAAATTTAAAACATGAAAGACCAATCATGCATAAAGCATTGATTATAAAACACTTTCCAATCGCAATGCAATTTCATTAAAACATCTCTAAAATACGATACATTCAGCAGTGATATTTTTTAAATTATCACAGTACTACAATAATTTATTTTACTTAAACTTAAAACCATGGAGGTAAAAGTACTTTTTAACTCCATACTTAAAACTTCATCGAAAAATGCAATGCTGAAAACTCTTCTGCTTCTCTATGTAAAATAAATGAATATTTCATTCATAATACCTATATTCCAGACTCCAGAGCTAAATAATTTTGCGTTAATAAAATTCAACAATTCTTATATGTTCTTATACAACAATTCTTTAACAATTAGGCTTCGTTGTAGAAATAATCAAAGTTTGATGATCATTTAAACTCAAAAGTATTGTAATTGCGTTGGCGCAGAATATAGTTGCACAGAAAATAAGCGAAAATAAAGCGATTTTAGAACGGATGCAACACTGATTGAAATTTAAAGAACTTTAAAATTCACGATTTTGACACTGGTAAATAATATGGATGCCATATTTTAATTTGAAATGTGTCACGTGATCTCTTCATAATAATATGGGTGTTATCATTATTTTAAATTTTATTTAAAAAATTACCAAACATATTTTGCTCATTTTTTTTGTATATTTTATGGGATAATTTGAATATTTCCTAAAATTTTCGAAGCAATTGCGAATTTTAACTTCCCTTAAAAAATGTTTGAAAAATTATGTCCCATAGGGTTCAATGTTTTTCATTTTTTCAACCCAGGTTCAATTAAAAACAAGAAAGATCAATCATGCTTAAAGCATTGATTATGAAACACTTTCCAACTTCAATGCAATTTTATTTAAACATCTCTAAAACGCAATACATTCCTCGGTATTATTTTAAAACTTATCACAATACTACATTAATTTATTATATTTGAAAACTTAAACCTTCATCGAAAAAAGATGAACTTCATTCAAATGACAGCATTGAAATATAAATTGCCTGGTTTAAACATCTCTAAAATGCGATATATTCCTCGGTAATAATTTTAGAATTATCATAATACCACGATAATTTATTATATTTGAAAACTTCATCGAAAACAACTGAAATTCATTCAAATGACGTCATAGAAAAAATAACACGCCTGGCTCTCTCTATAAAACCAGCATTTCATTCATAAATAATTTCCCATTCATGTCATTCATCACAATACTATAATAATTTATTTTATTTAAAAACTATTTACCATGCAGCTACAAGTATTTAAACTCTATGCTTAAAACTTCATCGCAAAAAATCGTCCTTCACTCTGTAAAGTCAAAGAATATTTCTTTCATATCAGCTAAGCAGACTCCATGAGCTAAATTGTTTTGCGTTAAAAAAATACAGCAATTCTTATACAACTCATCCTACATATTTTGCTGTTTGCATTTTACATAAGTGAAAGTAGGATTCGTCGTAGAAATAATCAAATTTGAATGAGCATTTAAACTCAAATATATTGTAATTGCGTTGTTTTAGTATGTAGATGCACAGAATTTTAACAAAAATAAAGTGGTTTTATGACGGATACAACACTCAATATGAATTAAAAAGAACTTTAAAAATCAAGATTTTGAGACAAGATAGATGCCATATATCATTTTGAAGTGGGTCACGTGATATTTTCATATCGTGGTCACGTGATCGTTTCATATAAGTGGTGTTATCATTATTTTAATTTTTATTTAAAAAACTACTGAATATATTTCGCTGAATTTTTTTTTATATATTTTACGGAACAATTTGACTATTACCTAAAATTTTCGAAGCAATTTGTGAATTTTAAATCCGCTTAAAAAATGTTTGAAAAATTAGGTCCCATAGGGCTCAATGTACTTCATTTCTTCAACCCGGATTCAATCTAAAACTAATTGGGTGATATTATTCATTTATATTCCCATAGGTCCTACAGACCGTCTGAACAACATACTAAAATTTCATTTTGATTAAGTCATTTTTACGGCAGTTATCGTGCGAACGGACAGACAGACAGAATGAATAAAGTCATAAACACTTTTCAACTTTGTTGTAAAGTGTTAAAAATTGGGTGAAATTATTAATTTAGATTCTCATACTTCCACAGACCGTCTCAACAACATACTAAAATTTCAAAATATAAAATTTTGAATAAAAAGTTTTCGCTGGAATTGAAAAATATTCTATCTAGTTCAAAATTTTTTATAACAAAGCCGAAAACACAGATACATGAAAATCCATTAATATTTGTGGTTGTGTGTATACAAGAAATCGACCACAGGCATCAGATAGCCGGACATAACTCTAAAGACTGTCAAAACGTATTCAGGAGGTTTTAAAACATGTATCAGCATCAATATCTCGAAGAATTTCGTAATAACAATAATTTCTCAATACTACGTATGAGAAAGAAAACATGCTTTTAAGTAGCAAAAGTTGAAAAGTGTGTTATAAACTATTTTTAACACTTTACAACAAAGTTGAAAAGTGTTTATGACTTTGTTCATTCTGTCTGTCTGTCCGTTAGCACGATAACTACCGTAAAAATGACTTAATTAATGAAATTTTAGTATGTTATTCAGACGGTTTGTAGGACATATGGGAATATAAATGAATAATATCACCCAATTAGTTTTGGATTGAACCCGGGTTGAAAAAATGAAATACATTGAGCCCTATGGGACCTAATTTTTCAAACATTTTTTAAGCGGATTTAAAATTCACAAATTGCTTCAATAATTTTAGGTAATATTTAAATTGTTCCATAAAATATATTAAAAAAAAATTCAGCGATATATATTCAGTAGTTTTTTAAATAAAAATTAAAATAATAATTACAATTCTTATATGGAGCGATCACGTGACCATGATATGAAAAGATCACGTGCCCCACTTCAAAATGATATATGGCATCCATCTTGTCTCAAAATCGTGATTTGTAAAGTTCTTTTTAATTCATATTGAGTGTTGTATCCGTCCTAAAACCACTTTATTTTCGCTTAAATTCTGTGTATCTACATACTAAAACAACGCAATTACAATATATTTGAGTTTAAATGCTCACCCAAATTTGATTATTTCTACAACGAAGCCTATTTTTCACCTATGTAAAATGTAAACAGCAAAATATGTAGAATGAGTTGTATTAGAATTGCTGTATTTCTTTTACACAAAATCATTTAGTTCATGGAGTCTGCGTAGCTGATATGAATGAAATATTCATTGAATTTACAAACAGAAGGACGTCATTTGAATGAATTTCCGTTGTTTTCGATGCAGTTTTCAAATATAATAAATTATCGTAGTATTATGATAATTCTAAAATTATTACCGTGGAATGTATCACATTTTAGAGATGTTTAAACCAGGCAATTTATATTTCAATGCTGTCATTTGAATGAAGTTCATCTTTTTTCGATGAAGGTTTAAGTTTTCAAATATAATAAATTAATGTAGTATTGTGATAAGTTTTAAAATATTACCGAGGAATGTATTGCATTTTAGAGATGTTTAAATAAAATTGCATTGAAGTTGGAAAGTGTTTCATAATCAATGCTTTAAGCATGATTGATCTTTCTTGTTTGAATTTATTTAAGTAGCTACTTTATCGATTTCATGATACATTGAAATTGCTATTATAACAATAATTGAAATATATTGAAGTTAGAAAATATATGCATTTAAATTTAATAATCATAAATTATTTGATTAATGTTTAATATAGGCGCAGTACCTATTATAATATGAGGATAGATGCATAACTATTTATATTTTAAATATCAACCATCATTTCTAAAATTGCAATATCTTTTGTAACTGACGTAACATGGTTTTGTAACTGATGCAACAGTATCAATTTATGATGTTAGTTATATTTGTAGTGCATTTTTAATCCTCGATATTGATAAGACTTTTTACTAATACATATGATATATGACAGTCTAAAGATTTAAAATCCTCTGAAAATAGGCAATAATTTGAATATCGATGTTGGAGCACACATTAGACTTCTGTGTGGACTGGACCTTCTATAAAACTTAAATCTCTCTCCTCTCACTTACTTATAAACGCATCTCAGAATGTGCTAAAGTTAGAAACTTGAAATTTGGCCGAAATGTTCCCTTCACCACAGCATAGAGGCGAACTGTAAACGGATTTTGTCTTGCAAAAATTTTGAGTGGGTTAGGGACGGATTTAAAATATGACTTTTAACATTCATTTACCCATATCTATGTTTAACACTTTACAACATAGTTGAAAAATATTTATGACTTTGTTCATTCTGTCTGTCTGTCCGTTCGCACGTTAACTGCCGTAAAAATGACTTTATCAAAATGAAATTTTAGTATGTTGTTCAGACGGTCCGTAGGACATATGGGAATGTAAATGAATAATATCACCCAATTAGTTTTGGGTTGAACTCGGGTTGAAAAAATGAAATACATTGAACCCTATGGGATCTAATTTTTCAAACATTTTTTAAGTGAATTTGATATTCACAAATTTCTTCAAAAGTCTTGGGAAATATTTAAATTATCCTATAAAACATATAAAAAAGTTTTCAGCAAAATACATTCGGTAGTTTCTTTAAATAAAAATTTAAATAATAATTACACCAATATTGTATGAGGATATCACATGACCCAATTCAGAATAAAATATGGCATTCTTCTTGCGACAAAATCGTGATTTTTAAAGTTTTTTTTAATTTATATTTAGTGTTGCTTCCGTCCTAAAACCACTTTATTTTTGCTTAATTTCTATGCATCTATATTCTGAAACAACACAATTATAATATATTTGAGTTTAAAGGATCATCAAACTGTGATTAGTCATACAACGTAGCCTAATTTTAACGTATGCAGAATGTAAACACATCAAGATGTAAGATGAGTTGTATAAGAATTGATGAATTTTTAACGCAAGCTTATTTATCTCTGGAGTCTGGAATAAAACTGATATAAATGAAATATTCATTGATTTTACACAGAGAAGCAGACGATTTTAGAGCATTGACTTTTTCGATAAAGTTTTAAGCATAAAGTATTTTTACCTCTATGGTTTTAAGTTTTTAAATAAAATAAATTATTGTAGTATTGTGATGCATGACAGGAATGGAATAAAAGTGTATGAATGAAATATTTACTGCTTTCGCCAGGCGATTTCTCTTTCGAAGACTTCATTTGAATAAAATTCATTTTTTTTTTCGATGAAGTTTTAAGTTTTCAAATATAAATTATTGTAGTAATGTGATAATTTTTAAAATATTACCGCTGAATATACAGCATTTTAGAGATGTTCAAATTGCATTGCAGTTGGAAACAGTTTCATAATCAATGCTTTATGCATGATTGATATTTCTTGTTTCTGTGCTTTTTTCAAATAGTATTTCAACAATATAAAAGACGCACGTTCTATAACAAATACCAATTTAAATACAGGATGCCCTTTTTAAGCAAATAATATTAAATTTTAAATGAACTTAACAATTTGAAGACAAACGTTTACTATAAGTAATATATTACTGAATTAAAGTAATATATTGCCGATGTAAAGTAATATATTACCGATGTAAAGTAATATATTAGCGATGTAAAGTAATACTATATTGCCAATGTAAAAGTAATATATTACGGATGACAAAATAATTTCAAAAACATGTGACTAATGTTGCCTGCAGTCACGGGGAAAGTTTCAATACATACTTCTAACATCTCCTGAACCACGTGACGGGTATGAATGATATTTAATTTCAATACAATACATAAAAACATACAGGGAAATATTGAAATCGAGTTGAAAATTGCAACTCGACTTTTCGAGGGATCTGCACGTTTCGAGCACTTTAGAATTCGAAGGAACTTTTAGCGTGACGTGTGTGTGCGTGCGTGCGTGCGTGCGTGCGCGTGCGTGCGTGTGTGCGTGTGCGTGCATGCGTGCGTCTGCGTGCGTGCACTTTAGTACGATTCAAAAGAAAGAAACCTGTCTTTTTTCTCCAAAATATAACTCAAGAATCTCCAAAATCTAAAAATAAAGGACTTAGGTTTTGCTGCTTGTTCGCAACACAGTTTCATTTTACGTGTTTCGCTTTCAGTATAGAGATATTTACTTCAATAAAATATTTAATTGCTGTGCAATATAACAATGAAATCCCGATGTTCATGACAACAATGGTTGCAAAGCTCTCTGTTTGTTTATCAGAATAAACGATAAGTCATATGATTGTCAAGATTTCACATTTCCGAAAGTGAACTACTAACCTTGCAGCCATGTTTAAAAATAAATATCTATACTTTTAAATTTTTTTAATGCTTCAATATCTCAGTCCTCGCCCATTTTGTAACGTTTCTACCCGAAACCAAACACAAAAAATCTGATGTGGCCAGCACATGACTTTCCTTATATAATGCAATGAATTTACTGTTTTTAGAGTTTAAAAAAATGCTATCCTTATAGTAGATACATATATTCTTTAGAATATATTGAATTTTCTTCAATTAGATAAATTTAGGGGAGTTCCGAGCATTCGATTGTGTTTAAAAACAATAGGCTTCCAATATTCACGGATTGTGATTTTTGTACCAAATTTCATTCGAATCGCTTTATTCATTCGTCTGTTATCGTCTCCACCCCCCCACTCACACACAGACATCACCTCAAAAATGTTTGATTCAGGATCAGGGATGCTTGAAACGTGCTCTCCCGTCGAAAACTCGAATTCAAATTTTCGACCCCGTCACAATACTTTCCTTATACATTATGTTTATAAGGAAAGTAAAAAGCTAGCAATCGTCTCAATCAACTAAATCTTTGCCGTAGAGAAGGAGAATTTTCACTTCAGAAATGCATAAAAAGTTGAATAACTCATTAACTAAATCGAAATTTAAAAGTCTGATGTGTGCAGCACATAACTTTCCTTATATAATGCAATGAATTTACAACTTTTACAGTAAAAAAAAAAATAGATTATTACTTTCCTTATATACATAATGTATAAGGAAAGTATTGTGAAGGCGTCGAAAATTCGAATTCGAGTTTTCGACGGGAGAGCACGTTTCAAGCATCCCTGATCAAGAATCAAACATTTTTGAAGTGATGTCTGTGAGTGTGTGTGTGTGTGTCAGTGAATCTGTGGAGACGATATCTCACGAACGAATGGAGCGATTCGAATGAAATTTGGTACAAAATTTACAATCCGTGGTTACTGGAAGTCTATTGTTTTTAAACGCAATCGAATGTTCAGAACTCACCTCAGAAGGAAATATCAGGAACTTCAGATCATGAATGGGTATTTCGAGTGAAATTTTGAAAAAATCATCAAAAAATCAAAACCTTTAATAAAATTACCCAAATAGACATTTCTTATGTAATTTTTACTTAGAAAGCGATTGACATAAACTTTAGAACGCTAGCATAAACCGATCTTGAGATATTTTACATTTTTAAAATAAATATATAAAAAAATCCTATAAATTAAAAAAAATATATTAACTGTTGAGAAACATGTTCACTTTTCATATGTAATATCATGCGATAAATTTGGTGACATCATTCTCGTAGATCTAGCTCGTTCCATTCATAAGAAAAGGTACTTTGAGTAATACTTTTGTATTTGAACGCCAATAGTCAATTGCCTGCTTCAAGAACAACTTATTTCTCCGTCCATAACGCTTGGCGATATTTTGGCAACAAATTTGGCGGAAGGTCGCCAACTTGGCTACTTTTTCAAATGTTGTCAAATTAACGAAAATCTCGTCAAATAGATAAAAATGAGTCTAAATCGATGAAAATGACGACTAATTAACGAAAATTCATTATCTTGGAAAGAATATAAGTATCTATTATAAGAATAACCTATTTTTTTTTTGCTGTAAAAGCAGTAAATTCATTGCAATATATATAAGGAAAGTCATGTGCTGCCCACATCAGATTTTTTTTATAGTAGTTATTTATATTATTTTCAAGATATTGAACTTTCGTCAATGACTCGTCATTTTCCTTGTCGTCATCATCAATGAGTCGTCATTGATTTAGAGTCATTTTTATCCATTTGGCGAGTTTTTCATTAATTTAGTAACATTTAAAAAAGTCGCCTCCACTAAATTCGTCGCCAAAATCTAGCCAAGCGTTAAGGACGTATATATTATTCTTACAGCAGATAAATGACTATTGGCGTTCAAATACAAAAGTATTACTCAAAGTATCTTTTTTCATGAATGGAACGAGCTAGATCCACGAGAATGAAGTCACCAAATTTATCGCATGGTACTACATATGAAAATTGAACATGCTTCTCAATAGGAAATATTTTTTTTTATTTTATATGACTTTTGAAATTTTTTTTGAAAAATGTTCTATATCTCGAGAACGGTTCATGTTAGCGTTTTAAAATTTATGTCAATCGTTTTCAAATGAAAAATTACATAAGAAATGTCTATTCGCGTAAATTTATTAAAGGTTTTGGTTTTTTTAACGATTTTCTCTAAATTTCACTTAAAAATTTACATTATACATTATTGTATATAAGGAAAGTAATAAAAGGATTCTTTCCTGCAAAAATTCAGCTATGTAGGTACATGTCAATAAAAATTGGAGGTCTTCCTATTGCTAGTATGGCCAGGACGCTAACTCACAGCTCAAAAACTCTTCCTTTGACTTTGACATAAAATAATTCCTAACTAAATTTTAAATCGAAGAACCACCGTTCAGTGGGTTCCCTTAACATTTCTCTAAAAATGTACGAACTTTCATATTTTTATATAGTATACATTTTGTGGTACGTTACAGAGAGACTTGAGAAAAACGAAATATGCCAAATAGCCTCAGCGGCGACTTCGTCAACTATTTTTACTTTTCTTATATACATAATGTATAAGGAAAGTATTGTGACGGGGTCGAAAATTCGAATTCGTGTTTTCGACGGGAGAGCACGTTTTAAGCATCGCTGATCACGAATCGAACATTTTTGAAGTGATGTCTGTGTGTGTGTGAAAGTATGTGTGTGTGTGTGTGTGTGTCAGTGAGCCTGTGGAGACGATAACTGACGAACGATTGGACTGATTCGAACAAAATTTGATACAAAAATTGCGACCCATAAACACTGAAAGCTAATTGTTTTTATACGCAATCGAATGTTCAGAACCTCCCTAAATTTTCAAGTGAAATTTTGAAAATATCGTCAAAAAATCAAAACTTCTAATAAAGTTACACAAATACACATTTCTCATGTAATTTTTCATTAGAAAACGATTGACATAAATTTTAGAACGCTAACATGAACCGTTCTCGAGATATTGCACATTTTTCAAAAAAATTATCAAAAAATCATATAAAATAAAAAAATATTTCGTATTGAGAAAAATGTTCACTTTTCATATGTAATACCATGCGATAAATAGGGTGACATCATTCTCGTGGATCTAGCTCATTCCATTCATGAAAAAAAAAATTTGAGTAATACTTTTGTATTTGAACGCCAATAGTCATTTACCTGCTGTAAGAATGACTTACTACTCTGTCCATAAATCTTGGTGAGATTTTGGCGACGGATTTGGTGGAATGTCGAATGTCGACTGTTTTAATAGTTGCTATATTAACGAAAAACTCTCCAAATGGATAAAAATGACGCTAAATCAATAAAAATGACGACTCATTGACGAAAATTCAATATCTTGGAAAGAATATACATATCTACTATGAAAATAATCCATTTTTTTGTTTACTCTAAAAGTAATATATTCATTGCATAATATAAGGAACGTCATGTGCTGCCCACATCAGATTTTTTGATTTTTTTTGTAAAACGATAACAAAAGAATAAAATCTTTCACTAATCTAATTTTTAATTACTGTTCAGAATTGATGTTGTTGAAAATCATTAATTCTAGACACTTAAAAGGGTGAATATTTTTTTGTAATATAGAGAGATCCAATTGTTGTATTGTAATGTATTGTTCTTTCCTTTTAGTGAGAATTATTATAAAGACCCCAACTGTTAAAGGTTACAGCAAATGGTGAATTTAGATTTTTTGCTTTATATATTCTGTAGGAAGAACGCATATACCGCAAATATAATACTAAGAAACGTCTGATCTGGGCAGCACATGACTTTTCTTATGTAATGCAATGAATATACTTCTTTATTGATGAAAAAGTGATGAAAAGATCCCCGGCACACTGTGTGTAACGTTAGATTGTACACTTGGTGCTTTTCCGGACGACAGCATGTGAAACTATTTCGTACTCAATTAACTTGTATTTAGCGCAACTCTAAATTAATAATTATAATAATGATAGCAACCTGAATAAGTAATATAGTCCATATTTTAATAATAAATTCATCAATTAGGCGTCATTATCATTAATTTGAAGTTAATTTTGCAATTTTGACGATATTTTCGTCAATGTGGGAAATGTTCTTCTAAATATCGCCAACTTGGCGATATTTAAAAAATCATTTAATATATAATAAAAGGTTTGCTCATCATATGATGGAATTCAAAATTTACAAAACACTGCATCCCTGTTGGCTTCATTTTTATCAATTTGGCAAAATTACTATTAATTTGATGACATTTTTATCAATTTGGTAACAGTTTCTTCAATTTGGCAACATTTAAAAAGTCGCCAAGTTGGCGATATTCCGCCAAATTCTCCACAAAATTTCTCCAAGCGTTACAGACGGGGAGAAAGTTTATTCTGATAGTAGTCTTATATTCTTTCCAAAAGATTGAATTTTCATCAATTAGTCTTCATTTTCATTGATTTAGCGTCATTTTTATCAACTTGATGAGATTTTTATTAATTTGGCTATATTTTCGTCAAGTTGGCAACAATTAAAAAACTAAGTTGGCGATATTCCTTCAAATTCGTCGCCAAAATTTCGCCAATCATTGTAGATGGAAACGTAGGTTATTCTTATAGTAGATAAACGACGAATGGCGCCAAATTAAAAAGCGATTACCCAAAGTGTCTTCTCTCCTAAAAGGAACGAGCTAGATCCGCAATAATGATGATAATAAATTTATTGCATAATGTTACATATGAAACGTTAACAGATTTTACAATAGTTAATACTTTTTTTAACTTTGTGATAAATTTGTTTGAAAAATGTGCAATATCTCGAGAACAGTTCATGCTAGCGTTCTAAAGTTTGTCAATCGTTTTCTAATGAAATATTGCATAAGAAATGATAATTTACGTAACTTTATTGAATGTTTTAATTTTTTGATGAATTTTTCAAAATTTCATTTGAAAATTTAGGAGAGTTCTGAACATTCGATTGCTTGTAAAAACAACAGGCTTCCAATATTCACAGATTGGGATTTCTGTGCCAAATTTTGTTTAAATCTCTTCATTTGTTCGTGAGATATCGTTTGCACCGACTCATATATCATTCACATACTTACATTACCTCAAAAACGCCCACTTCGCGTTCAGGGATGTTTGAAACGTGCTCTCGAAAACTCGAATTTGAATTTTCGACCCCGTCACAATACTTGCCAAACAGTATACTATGTATATAAGGAATACTATTATATACATTGATGTAATGCAATTACTAATTATAATGCATACTGTATGTATAAGGCAATTTTCAATGTCATCTTAATAATAGTTTTCAACAAATTTAATACTAAGCATAGAATAAAAAAAAAAATTACAAAGTGAAGTAAGCCTTATTTATTTTTATCTTTACATATTAAAATATATTTCTTCAGTCAATAATATTTTAGTTCTTGCATAACGCTTTTATGACGAGTTCGTTAGCGAATATGGGATGGTTTTCCACAAATGACAACCATTTTGTTGTAAGAAGAATTGTTTTAATATTTTTGCAGAAAAATTCCGTCACACTCTCCAACAGTTCTGATTCGTTGTGCATCACAGCTTTGAGAAAGACGTCGCAGAACGAATCCACGGACAAATCACACGACAAGTACTGTGTGCATTCTTCGCGCAGTTCCTTCACGTCGTACTTGTCTGCTGTCCTATAGAGGTCAAACACATTGTCCGGTGACAATTTGTCTGCCTTTCCGGTGTACAAATGCAGAAGAACGTCTTCAAAGGAATTTGAATCACAGTCTATAATGTCCACGACTCTGCTTTTCTTCTCCACCATATCATGTTTGAACATAGCCGCAAAAACTGGAGAACGGGCAGATAGAATTGATTCGTGGGCTTGGAACTCTTTATCCTTCAATCGGATAGTAATATCACGAAAGTTTTTCTTTCTATATAAATCCTTAAAATTCTCGGTTAAAGTCTCGAAACCTAGACAACAACAACAAAAAAATGCTTATATTAATTTCACACAAAATATTTCATAAGTCAGATATAATATCTTAAAAACCTTAAACTGTCTTAAAATGTTAAAATCTCTAAATGTGTTAAAATGCTAATAAATTAACTTTTTTTCAGTCAATAAATTAACTCTTGTGTGGGTAAATGTATGTAATGAAGGAGGTGAATGTACTTGTAATAGCAATGTACTAATAATATGTGGGGAAATGTACTAGTAATAGCATATCCATATTTTTAGGACTCGTTAAGAAAGAATGACATCAAAGTTTAAAGATGTTTAATTATGGTTGACACTTTCCATAGCCGATACAACGTTGGATCCAGGCAAAAATAATGGATGTGTGTGAGGGAGAGAGATAATTGCACAATTGGTGAATTCAAACCTTTTCAGTTCGAAAGAATCCGTTCACAAGAACCAAGACAATTGCAAGCCTAGGGGTAACATTCATTTAGCCTTTTGGGACTGCTTTTCAAAATGTTTAAAACTATCTTTTTTTTTAAATTTTCAATTATAATGATGTTTTTGTACATCACTAAAATCGGGTACTCGAATAGTTTCTAAATTGCTTTCTTCCAGAGCATAGGCAATGCTGTTTAAGTTACAGCGGCTCTATATACGCTGATAAATGTACTACTAAAAACAAATTAAGAAAAGAAGGAAAATTTTAAATTCAGAAAAAGTACTGGCGTAGGAGGGTAGAGGAGGGGGGGGGGGAAGAAGAAGTCGGTCGAAAATAAAATTCACACCGTCGCTTAAATTAAAAGGTGGAAGAGGGTCAAAAGTTAAATAAAATAAAAGACTTCAATTGAATTATTGAAGAGGAAATTCAAATGTTATCATGGTGAATTATACAACAAGAAAGATCAATCGTGCATAAGCATTGATTACGAAACACTTTCCAACTGAAATGCAATTTTATTTAAAAATTTCTAAAATGTGATACATTCAGTGGTGATATCTTTTACATTATCACAGTACTACAGTAATTTATTATACTTAAATATTTAAAACTGTATCGAAAGATAAATGATCTGATTCTCTATGCAAAATCAATGAATATTTCATTCATATAACTTGTATTCCAGACTCCAGAGCTAAATAATTTTCTGTGAAAAAAATTCAGCAATTCTTATGCAATTCACCTTACAATCGCTTGAGATATTTGCATTCATCATAAGTTAAAATTAGGCTTCGTTGAAGAAATAATAAAAGTTTAGGGATCATTTGAAATCATAACTATTGTAATTGGGTAGGAACGGAATTTAGATACACAGATAACACACAGATACACAGATAATATATATATATGTGTATTTGTGTATGTATTCAAAGTATTGCAATCGTGCCGAAGATCGGAACTCGAATTTTCGAAGGATCTACACGTTTTGGGTCTTCTAGAACACGAAAAAACTATTTTTAGGAAGACGTCTGTGTGTGTAAGGGTATATCTGTGTATGTTTCTGTATGTCTGTGAGGATATTACATCCACTCTAATTGAAAAACTAATGGACCGAATTTCATAAAATTTGGTAGGTATGTTTTTTGTAGGAAACCCTGATGTTCATTAGATTATAGTACGATTCGTAATAAAAGAATCTGCCTTCTTTGCGAAATGGCCGGCAGAAATTGCCTTTATTCACTCTAGCTAAAAACTAATGGAATAAATTTAACAAAATTTGGTGTATAATATTTCAATAACCTACAAGTGATTTATATACCAAATTTAACAAAATTTGGTATATAAATCATTTGTAGGTTATTCTAGTACGACTCGGGAAAAAGGAACGGGCTATTTTTGCAAAATGGCCCGCAAAAATCGTTAAATATAAAAATAAAAGACTACGTGTGCTCAATTATATCAATTAAATTCCAATTTTATACGTGATTTTTGACAACAAAAAGAATAAAACTAACCCCATTACTCTAGGACTAGCCGTTCTTGAGATATTCTAGTTTTTTCGCGTTTTCGCTACGCCACCTTTGACAATAAGTTCAGCTATCAAATGATAACCAAATTTAAGTTTAACGTGCAAATTATTATTGAAGAAATAAAGAGAACGTGAATATGAGTCTGCAGGGAAAGATATGTGCTACCCACATCAGAATTATTAACAGTATTACAACAATGATTTATAGAAGAAAACGGGGATTATTTGCAGGCCATTTCGAAAAAAATGTGGGATTTATATTTAAAGATGCACCACATTTTTGTTGAATAAACTGTTCAACAAATTTAAGTTGTGTACCAAATTTTAACTCTCTAGGACGTAGGAAAGTGCATTAAAATTGCCATCAAGTAAGTATATTATGAATAGTTATATAAAATTGAAAAAAAATTGAAAAATTGTTATCTATCAAATTTATATTAAAATGTGAAGTCTCTCTCATATACAAAATAATTAAACTCTTGGAAAGAAATTTATTATACAATATATCTCTCTTTTCTTTCTGGAGGATATCTAAAAAGTCAGAATTTAATTGATTTTGATTTTCTCCCTATATTAAATAATTTTTAATTAAAAAACTACCTAACATATTTTACTGAAATTTTTTTTATATATTTTATGGGATAATGTAAATATTTCTTAAAAATTTCGAAGCAATTTGAGAATTTTAAATTTGCTTAAAAAGTGTTTGAAAAATTAGGTCTCATAGGGTTCAATGTATTTCATTTTTTCAACCCGGGTTCAATAAAAAACTAATTGGGTGATATTATTTATTTATATTCCCATAGGTCCCACAGACCGTCTGAACAATATACTAAAATTTCATTTTGATAAAGTCATTTTTACGGCAGTTATCGTGCTAACGGACAGACAAAGAGACAGACAGACAGAATGAACAAAGTCATAAACACTTTTCAACTATGTTGTAAAGTGTTAAAAAACGGACACATAGACTAAGAATGAATCTAAAATGTTTCATTTTTGCATTCACTTCGGAGAGGGGGATATAAAACGTTAAACTTTTGTTTTTTCTTAGTTCTGTGGAAAGTAATGAATGAAACTCTCTCAAACAACTTATAAGTCGAGTATAAAAAGTGGGGAATTGTTAAAATACGAGAGGGCAAAGAGAAAATTAAAATGATATAAATATTAGGGTGCGAATAAAAATTCGGCTATATCATGGCTAAAAGAAAAATATCTAATCGCAAAGAAAACATAAAGTTATTTTTTTCTTTTGTAGTAAATGTAATAAAACTGCACTCTCAGATATGAAAACCGTTTTTTTTTTCTGAAACGTGTTTTAGAAATACATAAACCTCGACTGAAATACAAGAGGAATAACATGAACGCTTCAAGTGCACTTAAAAAAGATGAGGTTATTAAATGTGAGTGTGAGATTTAAATTAAAACAGCATTCAAAATATTCATTTAGGGTATCAGAAATTAGGATTATTGAGACCAAGCCAAATATGCCTATTTTTGTTTGTGCATCAATTTCTGTGTGGGGTATTAAAACATGTGGTTTCAATTTTTTAATTTGGAAAGCAGTATTCAGCAGGATCACCAGAGTAATTTTTAGAACCACATAAAACGATGCAATTTACACAGGATTGAATTTGTAAAACGATAGGAAAATATATATGAAACAACCAATCAACCATCGGATTGAAAAGTTTCTGTTAAAATCCTGCTCAGTTTGTTGACGTACTAAATTTCGTCGAAGTCGAATGCACCGTTGAGGAGTAATAGTATTGCATACATACAAAGGAGACTTTCATATTTTTATAATAGATTCAGACACGTTCTTGAAATATAACAGAAGAAGCGGAATCTTTGTTAAGTGAGTCTCCTTATCGTTATCGTACAATGAAATGATCGTTAGAGTTTAAAAAAATAAATAAAAGAAAATATTTACCCTCTAGAGACACAGTCTGAGAGGCTGTTTCTACGGTACTATGCTGCAGAACACGGGCCACGCAGAAGATTTTGAGCGTATCTTTCTGTAACAGAATATCCTTCATTTCAAGTAGTTCCGAATACTCTATAAATGTAGACCATCCCCATATAGTACCATCATTTGCAAATTCCTGATCACTCTTTCGAGATTTGTGCACTGAACCATCACTTTTTTTAATTCCAATGGAGAAGCTGACTCTACACTTCCCTGCTATGGAATCTTTCCTCTCTAGACCCAAAGATAACCAGCCATTTTCGTTATTACGCAGCATCCACAGCCGCAAAATGGCATCCGAGAGCAAAAAGAATCTGCTAGCTGTACGATCTTTAGTTTCCGAGAAGTTCTCGATCTCCCACTCCAAGTCTACATCAGCTAGTGTGCTGCGGACTGTACCAACCATCTTCATAAGCTCAGGATTTCTTTCCGCCATTGATATTTTTCAATCAATTAAGTATTCAGGATGAATTTCGCTTTGTGTTGAATCTGAAAAAAGAAAAGTTCTAATAGAATAAAATTATAAAAAGAGATTTATTCTTGTAAAAGAGTGTTTTGCATAATTGCAGGTCTCAGCCTTCTGCCCGGCAACCAACTGTTTTATTTTCCACACTTTAAAGTAAAACGAGCCAACTTTGCTCTCTAGCGGTCACTAATTAGAGTATTTATTCGTAATTAAAATAAACTGTGTGCAAAATAGTTGTTAAATGCATCTGATATTTGCGTCTGTCTTAAAACAATTTCTAAGATTTTTGTTTTAGTTAAAAAATTATTTTTTTATAATCTTTTTCATAAAATTCATTTAAGTTTTTTTTATTTCAAATTGATATTATATTTTCGTATTTCATATTTTTAAACCATACCAGATTACTAAAAATTCTTAAATATTTTTTTTTGTCACATGCAAACTTATTATCCATAGCCGGGATTTCAGAGTGAAGCGTACTTGTGAGGGAAGGAATAACAGTAAGCTAAGGGTTACACTACTGAATCTAATCTTTACTCTACAATATCATTAACGTGACATATTTAAAAATAATATATATACATATATATATTTTTTTTAATTTTACTGTGATCCTGTGAAAACGGCCATTTTTTCAGTGAACATCTAAGAAAAGTCAATATGCTCTGTAAAACATGCAATAGAATAATGCGTTCCCAAAGATCTGAGGGAAGCACACGTATGTGGAGACCCCCTCATCTTCACATGAGGGTCTTTTTAAGAATCCCATCGCATTAACTATTTTTCTAAATGTCTATAAATAAAATTTCTCCAAAACAAATAGTTTTAGC
This sequence comes from Amaurobius ferox, assembly GCA_951213105.1. Lineage (NCBI taxonomy): Eukaryota > Metazoa > Arthropoda > Arachnida > Araneae > Amaurobiidae > Amaurobius > Amaurobius ferox. Next base: position 119,032,111 of record OX578149.1, on the reverse strand, counting down.
AATCTAAAAAACATCAATTTGCATAAAAATAGGAATAAAATGAATATTCAAGTGTTGCATACAGGAGTAATCGATTTTTTACTTTCCTTATATACATAATGTATAACAAAAGTATTGTGACGGGCTCGAAAATTCGAATTCGAGTTTTCGACGGGAGAGCACGTTTCAAGCATCCCTGATCACGAATCAAACATTTTTGAAGTAATGTCTGTGTGAAAGTATGTGTGCGTGTGTGAAAGTATGTGTGTGTGTGTGTGAAAGTATGTGTGTGTGTCAGTGAGTCTGTGGAGACGATAATTGACGAACGAATGGGCCGATTCGACCGAAATTTGGTACAAAAATCAAAATCGGTAAACACTGGTAGCCTTAGCCTATTGTTTTTATACGCAATCGCATGTTCAAAACTCCCCTAAATTTTCGAGTAAAATTTTGAAAAAATCGTCAAAACATCAAAACCGCTAATAGAGTTAGGCAAATAGACATTTGTTATGTAATTTTTCATTAAAAAACGATTGTCATAAATTTTAGAACGCTAATATGAACCGTTCTCGAGATATTGCACATTTTTCAAAAAAATTATAAAAAAGTTATATAAAATAAAAAAAAAATATTTCCTATTGAGAAACATGTTCACTTTCCACATGTAATATCATGCGATAAATTTGGTGACACCATTCTCGTGGATCTAGCTCGTTCCATTCATCAAGAAAGAGACTTTGAGTAATACTTTTGTATTTGAACGCCAATAGTCATTTATCTGCTGCAAGAATAACTTATTTCTCCGTCCATAACGCATGGCGAGATTTTGGCGACGAATTTGGCGGAATGTCGCCAACTTGGCGACATTTTCAATTGTTGCCAAATTAACAAAAATCTCGCCAAATTGATAAAACTGACGCTAAATCAATGAAAATGACGACTAATTGAAAATAATTCAATATCTTCGAAATAATATGAGTATCTACTATAAAAATAAGTTTTTTGAAACTTTACAATAAAGTTGAAAAGTGTTTATGACTTTGTTCATTCTATCTGTCTGTCTGTCCGTTAGCACGATAACTGCCGTAAAAATGACTTAATCAAAATGAAATTTTAGTATGTTGTTCAGACAGTCTGTAGGACCTATGGGAATATAAATGAATAATATCACCCAATTAGTTTCGGATTGAGCCCGGGTTGAAAAAATGAAATACATTGTGCCCTATAGGGTCAAATTTTGCAAACATTTTTTAAGCTGATTTAAAATTCACAAATTGCTTCGAAAATTTTAGGTAATATTCAAATTGTTCTATAAAATATATAAAAAAAAATTCAGCGACATATATTCAGTAATTTTTTAAATATGAAAAGATCACGTGCCCCACTTCAAAATGAAATATGGCATCCATCTTGTCTCAAAATCGTGAATTCCAAAGTTCTTTTTATTTCATATTTAGTGTTGTATTCGTCCTAAAACTACTTTATTTTTACTTAAATTCTGTGCATCTACATACTGAAACAACGCAATTTCAATATATTTGAGTTTAAATGCTCATCCAAATTTGATTATTTCTACAACGAAGCTGTGAGACCAGAAAAATAGATCTCACATTTGATGAAACAGTTTTATGTGAATATTTATGTGTGACCAAAAAGGATCGGCGAATCCTAAATAGTGGTTATGACCAGATATCATTTTCAATGGGCACATACCTTCAAGTCTGTCTTGGACTTTATCAGCATCTGTATTTAATGTCGTTCATTTACAGCATTAACTCTTGGTGTAATGCTCCCACACGTAAATTCGTTGAACATATTGTCTGCTGTAACTCTGCACTCGCACTTATTTCATTCCCTTAGTATATCAATTCATCGCTGTAGTATCTGCACAAGTCATAATGTCGAAGTTATCTGTTCCAAGTCGTGTTAGTATCCCTTTTTCATTCTTCTCTAGTCGTGCTCTTAAGTCAAACCTTGATTATTATGTTCTGATCTGCTCTTACACAGACTATTATACGTCGGGCGCGGCACTTTCCGACCGTCCAAACAGTTACCTTACACCTTTCTGGTAGGTCGGACGGTCTGGGTTTCAACAACAACAGACTATTATACTGACCTGTCACTCTCGATAGTTTCGTTTTCACGGAGGCCATTAGAGACAGACCAAACAGAGGGTTGGCGCGCTCTTGGCGATGGTCTGGTTTGGTCTGACCGCTTGGCGATGTCTGGTTTGAGTCCAAGACGATTTTCAATGTTATAACCCTATTTCGCTCGACGAAAACGTAGAACAACAGACTAGCGTGGTTTTAGTAACGTGAAAAAGGATTATTTGTTAAGTGTTTAGATCATTTCATAGAAATGGATTGATAAAAGAAAACTAGTTGCGTTACAGGGTATGTAATTTATTTTTATTAGAATTGAAATAATTTTAGTTATCACCATCCTACATACGTGTTCATTATAAGTATACACGTGTTCATAAGTATACACGTGTTCATATAAGTATACACGTGTTCACCATACGAAATTAGTGCTGTTTAAGACCCAGACCGTCCGACTCGTCCAGAGGACTAAGAGCAGCCATTTGGACGGCCGGGAAATTAGTGCTGTGTAATTACTGCCGGATTTGACTAAATTTTAAGAGGTAGTGGTATAATTAGTTAAAAAATATTTTTCGTATTTTTATAAAATGTGAAATAATTGATATTTGGATAGCTTTTTCTTAGTTGAATGTGATATTGTATGTGTACATATTTATGTCAAATTTTTATTAAGTGCCTTATGGTGGAAAATTCACCCCCCCCCCTCGGGTAATTAATGATTGAGTTCCACAACTTCGATAATGCATTTATGTAAGTTTTATATTTACTATATGAATATTTTTATATTTAAAAAAAAAGTCTATTATCAGTATCCCAGAACAAATTAAGGATCAAGTAATTAACGATCAACACGCTAGTATACATTTTAGACTGAAAATATTATATAATATTTCAGTCTTTTGAGTATGTTAGCTTGTAATTTTTTGTGCATTATGTTTTATAGTGAGACAATGCAATGTGTCTATTTTTTAATCTATTTTATGATTATTTGAATTAAATATATAACTATGTTTATTTAAATTAACTTTTATGTTGCAGATGAATGTATTTTTAAATCCTGATCATCTCTATAGTTTCAAAAATTATAAAAGTACAGTCCTCAACATTTTGTTCCCCTCCCGTTTAAAAAAAAATTCGCTAAGCGATCAAATCTGGCAGACGCATCGTAGTTCAGTTGGTCCAACTCGCGAGCTCTAGTGTCTATGCGACATCCCATGTTAAAAATGTTGCCATAGGGTCCTATGGGAGTGAACCTTCTGAATATAGTATTCTGTGTGCTCTTAAGTCAAAATCATAATTGTCTCTTTCTCGGGTCACAGGCTGTGGTTCTCTCGTTTGGGGAGGGGGGGGGGGGGGTAACTCCGCTTTTACTTCTATTTGCCGCACTGAGTTTGACGTACATCTTCTTTTTTTTATTGGTTACTCCTTCAACCAATGGACCCATTCCACATTTCGTAAGGCCCAGCTCAGCCCCTCTGTTATGGCATCCCTAAATTTATGGTCTTCTGACCTTTAGGTTCACGGGGTGATAAAACACGGTGTCAGTCAGTCTACAAGCTTTGTTCGCCGTTTTGGCCACCATAAATATTCACATAAAACTGTCTCATCCAATGTGAGATCTATTTCTGGTATCACAGAAGCCTATTTTTCACTTATGTAACATGTAAACAGCATGTAGAATGAGTTGTATTAGAATTGCTGTATTTCCTTAAAACAAAATTATTTAGCCCATGGAGTCTGCATAGCTGATATGAATGAAATATTCATTGATTTTACAAAGAGAAGGGCGATTTTTTTCGATGAAGTTTTAAGAGCATAGAGTTTAATTACTTGTAGCTCCATGGTCTTAATTTTAAATAAAATAAATTATTATAGTATTGTGATGAATGAAATGAATGAGAAAATGTTTATGAATGAAATGCTGCTTTTATAGAGAAAACCAGGCGTGTTATTTTTTCTATGACGTCATTTGAATGAATTTCAGTTGTTTTCAATGAAGTTTTCAAATATAATAAATTATCGTAGTATTATGATAATTCTAAAATTATTACCGAGAAATGTATCGCATTTTAGAGATGGTTAAACCAGGCAATTTATATTTCAATACCGTCATTTGAATGAAGTTCTTTTTTTTTTCTATGAAGGTTTAAGTTTCAAATATTACCGTGGAATGTATTGCATTTTAGACATGGTTAAATAAAATTGCATTGAAGTTTGAAAGTGTTTCATTATCAATGCTTTAAGCATGATTGATCTTTCTTGTTTTTCTTTTTTTTTTTGGTGGTGGTGGTGGGGTTGGGTGGAGTATCATTAACTAAAAGTGGTAAAATTCTCAATTTTAATGAAAGCCGTGAAAAGAGCATGATGTACAATAAAAGTGTGCGGACGAGTCCATTGGATTACTTGAAGGAAATTGAAGACCCATGCCATCCGACTCATCCTAGGGTATGAGCAACAGGATGAGTAGCCAGGTACGTGATGAAAGTAAAAAAAACAGGAATTTTAGGAACGTTTCAGGAATTTTAGAAATTTCAGGACGTAAATATTATTTTCATTTATTTAAGAACAAATTCCACCCCTATTAAAGTATAAGCTGAAAGGCTATTATTATTCATATATGGATTCGAAAGTATGTTTTCATTATTGTAAGTGATTTAAGTATATTCTCGTCAATTATTGTATTGCACATGTTACCTATCTCTGCTTATTATGATTTATCCTAGCGACCTGAATGGACTTGATAGCCTCCTAGGACGTATTGTAACAAAATATTGTGTTCTGCTTTTTTCTGTCTGTTGTTGTGTTTGCCTGTATTATCTTATTTGTTGTAAGAATACGTTTGATTTGTTTGTTTCATAATGAATTAAATTGAGGTAAATTGCACAAAATAAAACAGGTAATTATTTGAAATGGCATTGAATTTGCACTTTTACACCAATTTTCGATTTCATTTGAAGACTTGATATATTTTCACAGGCGGCGTTGCAAGAATGCAAAAAATAAAACTGAAATATCACGAGAACGGTTAGTCCTAACACAATGGAATTGATCTTATTCTTTTAATTATCAAACATTAGGTATAAAACAAGCATATGATTCATACATTTGAGCATATATAGTATTATATTGCACATTTTTTTTATAAAGATAATAATTCCAAAATTTAAAAAAAAAATTTATCGAAGGCATCAAATTAAGTATTGTTTACAAAAGGGAAAATAAAATGCGTATCTAAAATTGGAAAATATTTAATTAAAATTCCTTACACACTTTATGAATTATGTTGTTAATATAATAAAAGAAACAATTTAACTTACCTGTCTATGGAGAAATTTACTTTCAAATCTTTAGATCCATATAACAACTAGTATCGTCTGTGGATATAGTGATAACAATTCAAAGTCCAAATTATCTTTTAATATTGGCACAGACAAAATGTGGATGCATAAAAGTGTAACTCCCGCGTGTTTTTGCTGTGGAGTGCAATAGTTGACAAAGAATCTCTCACCGTAGTTGATCTGTCAGAACACGTTTTGTTTCCTTATCTTCCAGGTTTTTCTCCTTGGTATGCCTCAAGGTAAATGGAAGTAATGGAAGTAACTTTCAATAGACCTTGGGCAAACGGGGGAAGGCTACGAAAGACGTCAAGAGCGGCCTCAAACATTCAATGTTTGGTGTGTAAAGGTGAAGCAAACTTACAGGCGAATTTGCTCCCGCACAATCTCACTCCAACTCCCGTGACGCATGCGCATTAGCTCGGGGGAAATAGTTGTGTACCAAGCAGGGGGGAAATGGGTTATTTCTTTTCTTCATCGCAAGTCAATGTGTGTGTAGTATATTTCCACGTGGTCCGAATTTATTACAATTTTAAGCTGTTAATTTAATATTTTTATCACTTCTTTTGCATGGTTGACATGTATTTAATCGTGTATTACAATTCTGGGCTGTGTACATTTGATTTTCCGATTGTAATTGTTTTAAAATGACCAATTTGCTGAGTTTCTTGCAAACACAAAAGGTGCGTGAATTATTTCTATCCTAAAAGTATTTAATCTATTGTTTTATTTAGTATGCATATGTAGTCGCAATAAACACCTTTAGAAATAAGGGATCTTGTCGTTTAGGATTCTTATCATGATTATATTTATTCATTGTATACTTAGAATTTTGATTCTACTAATCTACTGCCAGTTGATTAGAATAGCTTGACATAAGCCAGTTGATTAGCTTGTTTGAGATAGAATTATTTTTAATTTTCTGTCTGTTCAGGCTGATTTGCTGGATGTGTTGAAGCAGATAGCATTAGAAATAAAATACTATTAGATTATTTATACTGTGAAATGACTATGCTATGTTTTTAATTTCTACTGATTTTAATGAGTCTCCAAATACATTAATTAACAAGACTTTTTCTTATTTGGATTATTTGATAAAATAGTGAAATGACTGTTTATTTTCCGAAACATTGCCGTTGCTTAAAAATTTTGGCCCCTCAATCATTTAAAGCAAAATATTCAATTCATACAATTTAGTATTTTTTAGTTGTGTTAAATTTTAAGTAAAATTAAAAATAGTTTATAAGTTTTGAATTCAAAAAGCTGAAATTTTATTTTTATCTAATTTGCTAATTGGATTTTTGATTATAAAGGGGCCGGTGTAAAGAAATCTTATTTTCTTCATTTTTCAATCACAGAATAGTAGTTTGAAACTTTCATATATTTTAAAGCTATATGTTAATGTTGTCACTCAAAATATACGAATTTGAATTATCCTTTTCAAAACTAATTTGATTATGAATTAAAATTATTTCTTGAAATATGTTTATACCCTTAATTTTTTTTCTTTACGTTCTTAACATTTTCTTTATTAAAATTAAGGAATATATATAAAACAATAATCTGTTAAAAATAATGTTTATACCATTTCATAAGTGAAGGCAAAGGATTAATTAGGTTTTCCTTTCCGTTAAGGAAAAATTCACATATTTGACTAATATGTAAATTTTATTCTAATTTTTTTATCAATAAGTAAATAACATCTGTTTTCAATATATTTTACAATCTGTGAAAAAACTAATTTTTTTATCAATATGAAATTAATGTGAATATTTTAAAACAAATTCAGAAAATATAATTTTGAAAACAAATTGAAAAACAAATGCATTCCATACTCTTTTTTTAATTTCTTCATAACATAAAATATTTTTCCATGTTATACGAACAATTTTGACGTCTCGATCATTTAAAGCGAAGTAGTTTATTCATACAGTACGGTAATATTTTAGATTTTTACTAAATTTAAGGAAAAACTAAATATGTTTGTTTTGTAAATTTAACAAATCATGTTATACAAAATTTATGAGAAAGGAATATGTAACGTAATCAGTTTTGCATAATCTTTGAAAAAATAGTCTATACTGAAATCACATCAGTATTATTACTATTACAATACCGCAAAAAAGAAAAACAAAATATTTTATGTTACAAAGTCTTGTACAAAAAGATTTCGTAGGCATTAAAAAAAAAAAAAAAATAGGAGGAAAAGCTGAAATGCAACGCGTTGCGGCCCCGGAATGTTGTTTTCTCTGCATACCTCCGTCAATTTTTCATAGCGCATGCGCCGGATTTCGTGTTTACATTAGCCCAATGGAAGCTTCCCTTCTTTATATGTATATTCTTTGCCTTGGGTATGCCTCACCTCGATGGGTCTGTCATCGTTAATTCCTTTCTCTCACAGGCGATTTTTCTATTCTGCAACTTTGAAGACTTTTGTTAATGGTGTTATTACACGGGCAATTTTTATTGCCGAACCTCGGCAATTCCGCCCGTCAATCATACTTTAGGCTCCTCCTCTTTAACAAGTCCCTTCTCTCTAATCTCGCCGATTTCATTTCAGTGGTGTGTTTTTCGTATAATTTGAATCTTTTATATCCTAAAGGTGTCTATAATTTGTTAAAAGTTCTATTATTATTTTTCCATCTCCAGACGTTAGAAATTCCTCCCGGCAATGATACTTTAGGCCCCGCCTTTCTAAAACGCCCCTCCCTTCTAATACCGCCTAGTTCATTCCAAGAAGCATTATTCAGTGGTTTTTTTTTTTTGTATAATTTAGATCTTTTATATGCCACAGGTGTCTGTAATTTGGTAAAAGTTCTATTATTATTTTTACATCTCCAGACTTTAGCAATTCCGCCCAGCAATGATACTGTAAGCCCCTCCTTTCTAACAGGCCCTCCCTGTTTAGTGCCACCGATTTCAGGAAGCATTCTTTAGTGTGTTTTTTCGTATAATTTGGATATTTTATATCCCACAGGAGTCTGTAATTTGGTAGAAGTTCTATTATTTCTTCCTTCTCCAGATTCTAACGTAATTGAGCTGCTTCGACGCGTTTGCATTACAGTCGTCGTCGCCATCTTGAATGCAAATGTGAAGAGGTAAGGCGGAGCGTAGTGACGTCCAATTTTATCTTCCTCTGATTGGTTCGTCGTTCAGAAATTGAGCAATTTTTATTGCCGAGTACGAACGAATTGCGGCAATTCGGCGGCAAGATTTCTTCCAATTGAAATGTATGGTGTTGCTGGAAAATTGCTGGAAGGAATTGCTCCGTGTAATAGCACCATAACAGAGGGATTGCTGGATTGCTACAGTGTTGGAAATGTTTCCACTACATAAACTGAAGAACTGAATCTCTGTCAAGTTTATTAGCTCTGCTGTGATCAGAGATTTGCGTTTGCGATAACCCTGTGCTGGTTTAAAATCATCCAACCGCCTACCTACAGGATGAAAAGGGCAACTCTCCTAAGTTAATTCCCTTACAATGCGCTTTGTGAGAGAGGGTCTGAGCGTCACCCCCGATAGTAGATCTCGGAGGTGACAGTCTGAGTAAGAACTGAATTATCTGAGGGTTTTCCTATTTTTATAAGTACCTGGAATTTTAAGTTAGATAATCTATAATGAGAATCTATTGAATTGATATATTTTATCGTCCATATAATATATAATAATGTATAGAAAAAGTATTGGAATCTCGTGTCGAAAATCACAACTCGAGTTTTCGACAGATTTATACGCTTAGTGCACTTTAGAACTTGAAAAATTAGTTTTAGCGTGACTTCTGTATGTGGCTGTCAGTGCAATGTAGATAATCATTCTGGCTAAAAAACTACTTGACCAAATTTCACAAAATAAAGAGGGGTTTCCTATTTTTATGAGAATGTGGAATTTTAAGTTTAATCTATAATGAGAATCTATTGAATTGATATATTTTAACGTCCATATAATATATAATAATGTATAGAAAAAGTATTGGAATCTCGTGTCGAAAATCACAACTCGAGTTTTCGACAGATTTATACGCTTAGTGCACTTTAGAACTTGAAAAATTAGTTTTAGCGTGACTTCTGTATGTGGCTGTCAGTGCAATGTAGATAATCATTCGGGCTAAAAAACTACTTGACCAAATTTCACAAAATAAAAAATGTAAATAGATCACCTGTGGTAAATAGATCACCTGTGGATTTCCCTGGTGCTGATTAGATTATGGGTACTATTTGGAAAGAAACAAGCTGCATTTTTTTCGAGATGGCTTGCCAAATGTTCCAAATTCTAAAAGACTACGTATGCTCAAATGTAACAATTGAATACTTGTTTTACACGTGATTTTTTATGACAAAAAGAATGAGATTAACCCCATAACTCTAGAGCTGACCTTTCTCGAAATGACTTTGCGTTACATTGCATTTTTGTCGAATTTGAAAATACGCCCAGCTACCAAATGAAAACGAGAAATGGAATAACGCAGCAAATTCCTCATAATTTCCAATAATTATCTGTGTTACTTTGTACTTTTAAACTCAATTTAAGGAATTATAAAACAAAATGAATTTGAGTCTATAGGGAAAGTCGTGTACACATCAGATTTTTATTGTTCGAAAACTATACTTTCGGTAAGAGTTGAGCACAATAGAACGCCCCCCCCCCCCCCAGATTGTTAAATGGGATGATATATGAGATGACTTACTAAATTCTTTTATTTTTGAGTTATGCATCCTCTGTGGTCGATTTAGTGTCAACATTCTTAAAGAAAGTCCTGGTTTTTCTAAATAAAACTATTTTGGAAAATGTTTTTGCATTTGACTCTTGGCTCATATAACATTTATATATTTGAAACATCAGTCGTTTTATGTTCTCAATTTCTAAGAATCTATCGGTGTTTGATTGTATCAGTTTTATATTTTCCTTAAATAAAACTATTTTGAGAAAGGAATTTATATTTGACTCATCTATATTTATAACAAGAGCCGTTTTCCCTTTTCTTATATAAGAAGTATAATGTACTCGTATTATTGTGATGGAGTCAAAAAGTCGAATTCGAATTTTCGACGGGAGAGTACATTTCAAGTATCCCTGAACACGAATCGAACGTTTTTGAGGTGTGGTCTGTATGTGTGTGTGAGTATGTGTGTAAGTGTATGTGTGTGTGTAAGTGTATGTGTGTGTAAGTGTATATGTGTGTGTAAGCGTATGTGTGTGTGTATTGTAAGAATATAAAGACGGTATCTCACGAACGAATGGAGCGTTTCGAACGAAATTTGGTACAAAATTACAATCAGTGAATACTGGAAGCCTATTGTTTTCCAACACAATCAAATATTCAGAACACCCCTATATTTTGAAATGAAATCTTGAAAAAATCCTTCAGAAATGAAAATCTATCATAAAGAGACCTAAATAATAATTTCTTATGTAAATTTTCATTAGAAAACGATTAACATAAATTTTGGAACGCTAGAGTGAACGGTTCTCGAGATACTGCACATTTTTCAAATAAATTTATCAAAACGTCATGTGAAATTAAAAAAATGTATTAATTATTTCTAAATATGTTCACTTTTCATATGTAAAATTATGCAATAAATTTTATCATCATTCTCATTCATTTTGCTTGTTCTATTCACGAAAGAAGATACTTTGCGTAGAAGTTTTTATTTGGACGCTATTTGTCATTTATCTACTGTAAGAATAAACCTATTTCTCCGTCCATGACGTTTGACGAGATTTTGGTGGAATATAACAAAATTGGCGGTTTTGTTTTATTTTCCCAAATGGACGAAATTGTCGCCAAATTTATAAAAATGACGCCAAACCAAAGAAAATGACAATAAATTGATGTAAATTCAATATCTTGGAAAGAATATAAGAATCTATTACAAAATTAACTTATTTCTCCGTCTTTAACACTTGGAAAATTCTGGTGACGAATTTTAGCGGAATATCGTCAACTTCTTTAAATGTTGCCAAATTGACGAAAATGTCGCTAAATTGATAAAAATGACGCCAAATGGGAGGTAATGTTTTGCAAACTTTCAATTCCATCATATGACGGAAGTACTTTCTAGTATATAAGAAATGCCCTTCTCTCCATATCTTTGTAGCACTTGACGATATATTTGGCGAATAGTCTAGCTAAATGTCACCAACTTAAAGATATTTAGTCTGAAATTTACGAAAATATCGCCAAAATGTTAATGAAAATGACGCCTAATTGATTTTAATTGCGGAAAATATAAGTTAATTGGGTACACATTAGTTTTACATGTCGTAAGCAGGAAAAGCGCAAAATGTACATTCGACGTTATACACACTGTGCCGTGGATCTTTTCAATATTTCTTCACTGTAAAAGAACTGCATTATAGAAGGAAAATTTCACTGTATTATAGAAGGAAAGTCATGTGCTATCCATATCCGATTTTTATAATTTATATTCTAAGGATCTATCGATCTGATTTTAATTTTTTTCTAACAGCTAATAATTTCTGGATGAGTAAAAAGTCAATAAAATAGAATTTGATGAAATGTACGGACAGAAATAATTTTAATAGTTTCAAGAACAACATATTATTGATTTCCACACTCTGGACATCCTTTTCAAATAGTCATATGTAATAGAATCGTGAAAAATTAAGGCGTTCACCTTTGCAACTGATTGTCGCTGAACACTGGGAGATTACAGCTACAATTTTGTATGTTTCAATTCTATTTTGCACTGCTCATTTATATGGCATGAAGCGAACGTTCTGCATCAGCGTCTTTATCCACATAAAAGTCGCAGACGTGTTTAGATATTTACTTATGAACTAAATAATTTTAAAAAATCTGATGTGGATATCACAAGCCTTTCCGTATATAATTCGATGAATTTACTTCTTTCGCAGTGAAAAAAAATGATATTTAGGATCTACGACACAGTTCTTTTAATGCGAAATTGTACGTTTATCATTTTTCCCGGATGAAAAAATGTTCTATTATGTACGTCCCAAGTCACCAATTGTAAATACAACCATTTTTGGGACAAACGTTCCACTTTTTGTTGGACACTGGAGCATGCCTTAGTTTAATTTCAAAGGACATTTTCAACAGATTCTGTTTGCAGTCCAGATAAGCCCAGCTCAATTGACCGTGTCACTTGTTACAGGAGATTTTATGCAACTAACTGAGAAAGTAACACTCCCCACTATCATAAATGGAATTGAATACAAAATTACATATCATTTGGCCAATAACTTAAAATCTCAAAATTATAAAGGAATCCCGGAATGGATTTCCTTTCTTGCCAAAATTTTATGGTAAACTGTAGTAAATGAACAATTGAAATTAATGCATCTAATTTATCAGCAATCCCAAAAAGAGAAATCTCAAAGGTTGTACAATGGGAAGATCAATACAGTGAAAAAACATCCCCTGAATCAGAAAAAATTATTAAACAAAAAGAAGAAAGAAGAAAGAGTTTAGAAAATTTGCATTCGGCGAATAAAGAAAGAATTGATGAGAGTAAAATAAAATGGATTGAATTAGCTAACTCTTACGAAAATGAAATATATAATCTAAAAAACTATTGTAAGGAATTAGAAAGATACAATTAAGAACTTTCAGAAGATTTTGAGGCAGCTTGCCAAGATGTTCAATTTTTGGAAAATAAATTTTCAAATTTCCAACAAAATTATTATCAACCATGCAGAAATAATAGGAGAAACAACCGACAAAGATTTAACAGGAATATACGAAATAAAAATCAAAACAAATCTTTCTATATTACCCAATATGGAATGAAACCATCCTATCCTCCATTTCAAAAACAGAAGAGTGACTACTGCACATGTAATTTTAACAGTGAATTTCAACATCAAAATTTTATAAGTCCAAATGTAATACAAGGCCAACAGAAAAAAGCAAAATTTTAGGAAGCTCTCAATTCTAACAAAAACCAGAAATCACTCAAACCTGACATTAATATTTGTAAATCAGTTCCACAAAATAGTAGCCAAAATTTCCATAATTTAAATATGAGAGCACAACAAAATTTCAACCCCGGAAATAACAGAATGCAACAACTTTCACAACCTAGTATAAGTAATTTTAAAAGTATAGATAAAGAAAACATGGATGAATCTGTAGAATCAGAAGATCTATATGAAAATGCCCATGAAAACCAACCACCTCAAAAAGATTTTTAAAAAATTACATTACAAATTATAGAAGTGCATAAAAAAACAGAGAGTATGTATGAAACTCAAGACTTTAAATCAATTGCATGTATTTTGGAAGAAATAACTCAAATTTTGTGCACACTGGATGCCCTTGAGCTACAAGATAATCAATATTTAAGACAACATAGAAAATCCCATGTGGAAAGATTAAACGCTATAGCAGATGACCTCCAAAATACATTAGAGGAACAAAACATGGAAATCTCAAAAGAAGAAGCAGTAACTAGTTCTCTAAATGCCATTAATATTTGCATTGACAAAGTAAACAATCCATCGACAATGCAAAACCTGGTCCGATACCAGGTGAGGAAATACAAGAGGTTGATTGGTGAGGAAAATACAAGAGAATTAATTGGTGAGGAAATACAAGAGATTATTAAACAACAGAAAATTGGTCCACAATGCATACTCAAGGTCTCAAGGACGGGGTTATACGGAGTGCCCAGGAGGGGAAAAATTCCCCCCCCCTTAAACTCCGGACGAAAAAGAAAGAGATAATAAAAGGAAAACATAAAGGATAGAGTTTACATCAGAAGGTTTGCTTGGGGGGTGGGGGACTGCGCTGCGACCGAAGTCGGGCCCTTCCCCAAGTTTACAGAAGGAGGAGAAAGAGCTAGGGCCCAAGCTGACACCTAGCGGGAGAAAAAGAGAGGGGGGAAGAAGTGCGCCCCGAAGGGCACAGGGCCTTGAGCTTGACAACGGGGGGGGGGGGTACCGTACATAACAAAAGAGCTGTTGAAGAATGTTTCCAACCTCCAGCATATAAATATGTAATTTTTCTTTTACACAACAATATTCTGTATGCTAAAAACAAGAGGTATACCCATGTCCATAAAACATTTGCACAAAAAGGATTAGTAGTCCCAAATTCATGCATACCTAAATTATATAAATTCTTCAACACATCCACAAATTCAACTCGATGTGAAATATCAAGTATTATAACAGACATAAAAATAATTTTTTTGTGCCAAATTTGAAGAAAGGTATAACAAGTCTAATATCCAGTTACAATATTGAGAAGGAGTGTATAAAATTCATAAAAACTAATGCATCGACTTCAGATCCATTAGCTGAAGTAAATAATTCACAGAAAGCTTGTACTCAAGATGAGTCAACTGCAAGTTCACATTGGTGCCAAAATAAAATGATTGACTACTCCAAAGTCAGAAAGACACAGAATGTTCGTGAAAAGCAAAAATTCAATGTTTTCAGAGGCACTCCCCAACTTCAAGAGCGGAATTATAGTAAGACCTCATCAGCGGCAAAACAGCTCAGAAAACAATCGCATGTGCAGAGAACGTCGACAGCGCAGACATACCAGCTGAGACCTCGCATTTACGAATAACAAATATTGAAGGGAAAAGATTCAATTTTTTTTGTATATGTGTATTTTTTTTAGGAAAAAGTAAATTGAAAATAATTTTATTAAAGTAAAGAATTCTTTTTTCGTATAGAAATTTTGATTGAATTTTTTTTTTTTTTTTGAAAAAGTGAATTTATTTTGAATAAAAACAAAATGTTTTAAAATTTATTCTTTTTACTTTCCCTGCAATACATGGTAATTTATAGGAAAGTATTGGAATCATGCCGAAAATCGCAACTCGAGTTTTCGACGGATCTACACGTTTCGAGACCTCTAGAATAAGAAAAAACTATTTTTAACGTGACGTCTGTGTGTGTGTCTGTCTGTGTGTCTGTGTGTTTGTCTGTCTGTCTGTGCAGATTCTGTATCCACTCTAACTAATAAAGTAATTGGCCGAATTTCACAAAATTTGGTAGGTAAGTCACTTGTGAGAGAATCTGGTGCTGATTAGTTTTTGGTACGATTCGGGATAAAAGAACCCGCCTTTTTTTGCGAAATGGCGCGCAAAAGTTATTATCCACTCTATCTGAAAATCTAAAGGACTAAATTTCGCAAAATTTGGTAGATAAGTAACTTGTGGGTCATCTTGGTGCTGATTAGATTTTGATATGATTCAGAAAAAAGTAACCTGCTTTTTTTGCAAAATGGCCGTAAAAATCGACAAAATCTGAAATAAAAAACTGTATGCTGAAATATATCCATTAAATGCTTGCTTTATATACGTAATGTTTTATGAAGAAATGAATAAGACCAACACCATTACACTAGGACTAGCCGTTCGAGATATTTTCGTTTCTTCGTTTTTTCTCTATGCCACCTTTGAAAATGAGTCCAGTTACCAAATGAGAACGAAAATTGAATTAATAGTGAATTAAATTTAATTAAAATAAAGGGAATGTGTATATAAGTCTGCAGGGAAAGTCATGTGCTGCCCACATCAGATTTGTTTTATTGAGATATAAAAGAACTTTCACATTTTTTTTTGGAAGTCTGATTTCCGTGAGCGCTCACACCTGTTCAAATTTGGCCATATCAAAATGTTTTAATTTTTTTACTTTCCCTGCAATACATGGTAATGTATAGAGAAAGTATTGGAATCATGTCGAAAATCGCAATTCGAGTTTTCGACGGAGCTACACGTTTCGAGACCTCTAGAATACGAAAAAACTATTTTTAGCGTGACGTCTGTGTGTGTGTCTGTCTGGCTGTGTGTCTGTGTGTGTGTGTGTCTGTCTGTGCAGATTTTGTATCCACTCTATCTAAAAAAGTAATTGACCGAATTTCATAAAATTTGGTAGGTAAGTCACTTGTGGGCAAATCTGGTGTTGATTAGTTTTGGGTACGATTCGAGATAAAAGAACCCGCCTTTTTTTGCGAAATGGCCCGCAAAAGCTTATATCCACTCTAGCAGAAAAACTAATAGACCGAATTCCACAAAATTCGGTAGGTAAGTCACTTGCGGGACACTCTGGTGCTGATTAGATTTTGGTATAATTTGGAAAAAAATAACCAGCCTTTTTTTGCAAAATGGCCCGCAAAAATCGCCAAATTCTAAAATAAAAACTACGTATGCTCAAATATATCCTTAAAATGCTTGTTTAATACGTAATTTTTAACAAAGAAAAGAATAAGACCAACTCCATTACACTAGGACTAGCCAGGCCAACGGCCGTACCGTGCTGAAAACACCGGTTCTCGTTAGCTCACCGAAGTGAAGCAGCTTCGGGCGCGGTTAGTACTTGGTGGGTGACCACCTCGGAACGCCGCGTGCTGTTGGCCATCTCGGGTGCGGTATCCCCGTGGTTTGCGCGCTAGATTTGCACGCTGCCACAAATGCCGCCGTGTTCATGCGGAGTACGATCACGTTAAACATGTGGGTCCGTAAGTCCTTCCGAGAGGTTGGTGGTAGGGGAAGGAGGGTACGGTCCCTGTGGATGCCTCCCCCACTGGGTTCCGGTCTAAATTGGGTGGCACTTCCCGGCCGTCCATACAGTTACCTTACACCTTTCTGGTAGGTCGGACGGTCTGGGTCTCAACAACAACAACAACACTAGGACTAGCCGTTCTCGAGACATTTTAGTTTTTTCGTATTTTCTCTACGTCACCTATGAAAAGAAGTCCAGTTATCAAATGAGAACGAATATTGAATTAAAAGTGAATTAAATGTAATAAAAATAAAGAGAACGTGAATATAAGTCTGCAGGGAAAGTCATGTGCTGCCCACATCAGATTTTTTTTGTTGTTGTTCTGTCATGCACGACGATTATTTAAATATAATGTGATATGAATGTTTTAGTGTATAGGTATAATATAACTTATTTTTAGTTGCAGCTAGTTATTTTTAAATGAATATGTATTATTGTATTAATATTCTTAAATATGATATTGTAAATATACATATATAAATTGTATTAGGTAAAATTGAAGAGTATGTAAGTATTAGGATATCTGAAGATTGGTACAAGTCTCATGTATGTAAGTGGTATATATGAAATGTTATTTTTATTGTGTATATATATTGTATTTTTTAGAAATCATCTCACTCGCGTAGGTTATTCTAATTTTTTTTTTTCTTCCGCGGCATGTTCATGATCTCTGATATGCAGTAGTGATTAGATATTTAATTTTGTATTTAAAACACATTGAGGAAAATTTTAAAAACTCAACCACTCATCTTTTATCTAGCATGTAAGGACTTCTTTTGTGAAAATGTGTGTATGAATGTGAACAAATGCAGTGTTGTATGAATCAGACTTTTCAGATCTGTACTTGTTTTCGTTGAATTTCTGGGTTGAGAAATACACTTATTTTGGAAATATGAATTATTTGATTGCATTTGACAAACCTATCTGCATAACAGATCCTAAATTTTTTTCATTGAAATTTTTTGTGACATATTTCTTATCCAAGAGATTGTTGGGTTTTTTTATGTCACCGCTTTTTTAGGCATATATGGTAATTATTTTTTTTTGTTAGTATTTATTCTGTACCAGAACAAATCCTCGTTTGTGGCGGGGATATGTTATGAAACCCTTGTTTATTAATTATTTCCGCCTAAATTTAATATTTGGTAATTTCATTTTTGTTTCGATTTTAAAACTTGTTCTTAAATATTTTATTCCAAATTGATAACGCCCCAATTCTGTAATTTGGCTTCTTGAATCTTTCCCGCCAGTTTTAGTAAACCTTGGTGTAGCGTTACTTTCCCGCGTGTTTGTACATTTACCGCTGATTTGCATTTCATATATAAAAATAATGGAACTCCTTTTTCTTTCGTCATGAACGCGCGCAACCATACTAAGACGCTTATGTAAGAATTTTGGTGAATAGTTCAATTGGCGATGTAACTTCTAAGCGGTAGGACGCGTTTATCCCGCGAGATTTGAAATGGAACGTTAGTTCTTAAAAGAAATGATATTAATTTGATGAAAAAATAAATTATTCTAGTTACGATTCAGGAAATTATATGTTATCGGTAATATTAAAGTATATAATAATTTCTAATTTCGATTCCCATTATGTTATATGAATGTCAGCAAGTATATCGAAAGCTCATGCTCACTTTTCGAACATTATTGCAGTCATTTTGAAGTCATAAAATCCTGATGTAATTATATGGAATAAGAAATATCTCATTTAATAAAGAAAAATTAAATAGTTCGAATGTCCTCGTTCATCAATCCTGCCAACACGCCACTCATCCATCGATGTCTCCATATGCGATCGTTCCATTCCTGTCACTCATGTTCCAACTTCAACTAATTGGAATTGTCCGGAGTACCGAAGTGTTTTCCATCATCACAGATGCATTCTCACCTATCCTAATGCACTACGTCTTCCCACATCTATCCCCAGTGTCGATCGCCTGCATCATTTGCGCTCCCTTCCCATTTTACCATCATTGACGGTTATATGCTATCGGAAGCGTATAACAGTAATGGTGCCGTGAGGTACCAACACGTATATATCCTAGCAGAACTCTTTAGGATGTCTTGGCATATCAAAGCAGATAGCAGTGGTGCTTTCCTCTAGACACTAAACTCAACTATTTTAGTGGATCAATGTTGATTTAGACACTTGTTCCTCCGGTCCCTACCCCCTCGCTTAAACTATCAGCAATTTTAAGCTAAATTTATTTAGTTTTATTTATTTAGTTAGTTTTAGTACACAACATATTTTTCATGTTTCACAAAATGCAATATAGTACTCTTCTTCTTCTTCTATATAATAAAAGGCAATGTCTGTGTGTCTGTGTGTCTGTCTTATACACTATACGTTTCGCGACCGCGCGTCGGAGAGCTACGAAATTTGGCAATCGGAGACCTGGGGGGGAGGGAAGGGGACACGTGAAAACCGATTTTTTAAATTTTAATTATTTTTTTATTTATTTAATGTTTTATGCGATTTCGACCGTTTTTTGCCCTTTTTTCTCCACGATCCAGACGTCGTAGAAAAAAACAAATCACACCATCGGAAAGAGCACACAATTGCGAGTAAAAATATACCAATTTGAAATCTGAATTTCGATTTCTAATATTTTTTAAAGATTTTAAAGCAAAAGTCACTTTTGGCTCAAAAAAACGATTTTTGGTTTTTAAATTCTCGCATAGTAAAAAGTACTCATAATTTCGACTAATAATTTGAGAGCGTATAAAAATAATTTGAGAATGTATAGAAAGTTATGGAGATTGTCGCGGAGGGCGCGGCAGCCCAGTGGTTAGCGCGCGGGAATTGCACTCAGTAGGCCCGGGTTCGATTCCCGCCACTGCCAAAATTTACGCCACGTTCACGCAGAGTACGATCACGTTAAACATGTGGGTTCGTGAGTCCTTCCGAGAGGTTGGTGGTAGGGGAAGGAGGGTACGGTCTAAATTGGGTGAATAAAAAGAAAGTTATGGAGATTGTCGCGGAGGGCGAAGTAGCCCAGTGGTTAGCGCGCGGGAATTGCACGCGGTAGGCCCGGGTTCGATTTCCAAAATTGCCGCCGTGTTCACGCGGAGAACGATCACGCGGAATAAACATGTGGGTCTGTAAGTCCTTTAGAGAGGTTGGTGGTTGGGGAAGGAGGGTACGGTCCCCGTGGGTGCCTCTCCCACTGGGTTCCAGTCTAAATTCGGTGAATAAAAAGAAAGTTATGGAAAATGTCGTGGAGGGCGAAGTACCCCAGTGGTTAGCGCTCGGGATTTGCACTAGCGCGCGGGAATTTCACTCGGTAGGCCCGGGTTCGATTCCCGCCACTGCCAAAACTGCAGCCGCGTTCACGTGGAGTACGATCACGTTAAACATGTGGGATCGTAAGTCCTTCAGAGAGGTTGGTGGTAGGGGAAGGAGGGTACGTTCTCTGTGGATGCCTCCCCCACTGAGTTCCTGTCTGAATTGGGTGGCATTTCCTGGCCATCCAAACAGTTACCGTACACCTTTCTGGTATGGATATTTTAAATGGATATTTTAATTTATAGATATTTTAAATGGATATTTTAATTTTATGGATATTTTAAATAATGGAACGATGGAACGAGGATTATGGAATTAAGCGCTTATCATATGGTCATTATAAAATTTAAATTAGCGCGCGAGAATTGCACTCGGTAGGCCCGGGTTCGATTTCCGCCACTGACACGGAGTACGATCACGTTAAACATATGGGTCCGTATGTTTTTCCGAGAGGTTGGTGGTAGGGGAAGGAGGGTACGTTCCCTGTGGATGCCTCCCTCACTGGGTTCCGGTCTAAATTGGGTGGCACATCCTGGCCGTCCAACCAGTTACCTTACACCTTTCTGGTAGGTCGCGCCAACGAGTTTGCCACGGTTGGAATTTGCCAAGATCAGCATTTTCAAGGGTTGCGGACAGGCTGGTCGCCAAAGGCGGCTAGTATAAAATAAAAATATCTTACACGAAGTCAGGAGTCATCAGGTTTTCGTTTCTTCTCAGTCGTCTTTCCTCCAGTCTTGAATTGGCATGTGCAGACACAGACTAATAGTTTTCTGTTTGTGCAGGTACATGTAGAAACAAATGACAAAAATGTTTAAGATTGTTGGCTGTTCAGTAGAGTTGAGGACTACGCCAACCGGGGAACAAATCTCCCTTTGCAGGTTTCGCACCAGGGGCCCTACCACCAACACATCGTAATAGTTTTCTCACCGGTCTCATTCCGATGTAATTCCGGTCCATCGTTTACGAAGATATGCAGTTTCCGTACCACAAACACTTCGTAAAGTGAATTCGTAAATATTTTCTGCACCAAGCTGTACTGTGATCGAGGCTTTAAGGCGGAGCTTATTTAGACCAATCAAATGCGGACATTGTACTGCGAGAATCGTCTGCTTCAAGTTTACATTTTATTTCAACTTGTTGTTATACCTCGTGTTGCTTCTCTTCGTTTATAATTATTTAGTTTTATCATTGTGAATTAACATGGCTTCAAAAAGAACTAAAGTTAGCAAAGGCCAACTTGAAACTCTAATTTCATATATGGAAAATAATCTGGAATTAAATAAAGGTTTACTCTCCAATTCTTTTACACATAGCCAGAGAAATCACATGTGGAAAGATTTATGTGACTTGCTTAATTCTCATGGTGGAGCTAATAAAACTGTGGATAAATGGCAAAAGGTAAGTTAACTTTAATTATTTTTTAATTTATAAAATATATATAGTACGATGATTCATATCACTTTATAAATTTGCTATATTTCATCATTTCTGATATTCCACTAAATTTTGATTGTAATGCATTAGTTCTACTGAGGCTTGTGTAGTCGGTATTACTTTTGCTTGTAATATTGTTTATTGCAAATAAAGTAAAAATTATTTTTTAATTTATACAATTATTAAGGAATGTATCGTTATTTCAATAGATATATTACTAATATGGTGTTCAAATCACATGGTTTTAAACCAAATTTTCCCGTTCAGGGATGTTTATAAACTTTAGAGATATTCAGTGTATAATATAGCATATTTATTTTTTTCATTCATCTAATTTTTATGGGCTTTTATACAAAGTTAATATAAGTGATAGGAATTCTGCAAATAAATGGAACTTGGATACTGTTACTTAAGTTTCAAGTAATAGTGCCACTCTTTTTTGTGAATTTGTCCTCTTTATGCAGTAAAATTACCTTATTGTAAATCTAAATTTAGTAAATTTTATAGACAATTTTTGTTGTTACACCCATATCTTAAATTTAATATTTCTATATTTATGAATGTCATACTTTCATTTAATATTTTATAGATGTTTTTCATTTAATATTTGTATATATGTTTGCTTATGTAAAACCATGCAAAATTTAAGTTCAAAAGATTTAAACATGACGTTGTATTTTCAGTGTTGGAGTGACTACAAGTCAGAAACGAAAAAAAGGTACAATGCTTTTAAAAGAGAAGCCAACATGACTGGTGGAGGAGCTTCAAAAGCAAAACCACTCAGCGATTTAGACGAGCGAACATTAGCCTTAATTGGAATGGATGCCATAGAAGGCATAATTGGAATAAAAGAAAGCATGGTAAATATTTTGCAGTTTATAGATATATAAATGCTTTAATTTATCTAAATATTTATATAATATGTATTTTATTGTTTTTATTTGTAGAACAATATTATATACAGGGCTATAAAGTTGATACGTTCTTTTTTCCTACAGCCCGAATCATCAAAGGCAAATAAATAGCAAATTGATTAATTATTTATTACAATTCGCATAAATAGCAAATAATATATAAAATTGCCATAATAATAAATTTATTAATTAATAATTTTTGTGGAATCTGGTAGGACTGGAAAAACTTCTCCCCAATGTTGGAGCCAGTTTTTATGATTTTACATTTTGTCAACATTTGTTCAAAAAACAAAATTCAGAAGAAATGTTGAATTCTGCAGCATAATTTACCATTGCACTACCGCTAAGCTGATTTGACGAGGTAGACTCGTCAGGCACTTTTAAAGCCGAGACTCCTGTGTGTTTAACGGAAATAACACGCCATATGATTTTATGAGATATTAACTGTGTTTACAATCTTTTACATTTGATGGCAGTAACAGTCCTACAAACTACATTTTATCAGATGTAGTATTTCGTAAATGTGCGTAAAATAAATGCAGTTTTGTTGGGATTTTACATTCTAAGCAATGGCGGCCTCAAATGCTTTGAATCTTATTTCAGCAAAGCGTAAGTTATCTCACCCTGCCAAAAAGAACCAACTAGTCCTTAAAATTTATCACACGAAGAGGAACTATTAAAAATTGGAGTTGTATGTTTTTTATTTACTTATCTGTTATTATACATGTTTACTTAATACTTATTTCAGCAAAATACCACCTCATTCAACGTGCAATCAATGGGGAAAAGGGTATGGGTGAAAAAAACTCGCCACTGCAGTGCACGTGAAGGGAAATAAACGACACTCTTAAAAAATTAATAAATTATGAATGTGAAAAAATGTCGCACATTTCTCGATGTTTTGAAAATTTGATAATATATGTAGAAGTGTCATTTTTAAAAGAAGGGCAGCATTTTTTGATGTCAGGGCTCAAAATTATAGTACTGGGGCATGCAGGATGGGTTTTCTAATTTGTGAGGGTAGCGGAGCGAGTTTTCTAATTTCTAAGGGCAGCGGGGCGGGCCGCCCTGCGAAAAACACCTAGGATGAACCCTGTTAATAATATTGTGACTTAGGTTTTTCAGTCTTTAATATCTAATGATAATGAAATTTAAAAGAATTTTAACAGTTCAATTTCATATTTTAATGTAGAACGTGCTTTATTATCTTTTTCGAATTACATTGGCTTAAAATATATTTGGACATTTTATTTTAGACAGTTGATAATTATTTTTATAAATAATAGAAATGTAATGTCAGTTTCTAGTCTGTTAAAAGGCAGTCGCAGCATTTTATACACTATATAATAAAATGAAATAATTTTTTTTATCAAATGGCCAGGCACTTGACTTCCATCATTCGCCTATACATCGGCCAGGACGTTGCCCCAGGCGCACCAGAGGGGGGGGGGGGGGTGGAACACACTGCGCTCAACAACACAACATCCATGCCTTACATGGGACTCGAACCCACAACGTGGCGGTCGAACAATCGCTTGGAAAAGCTCGCCTTGACTGCTCGACCACCGCATCGCCATAAAATGAAATATATAATGTCTATAAATATATCTTGTGTGTATATAAATAATATATTATATAAATATATTTTTAACAATCAAATTGTTACATGCCCTATTTCAGAAAAATTAAAAGCTGAAGTTGTGTTTAGTCTAAATTTGTGTAAGATAATCTGGAATATTTGTTAATATCGATGTTAGTTTGCATTCTGAAATTAAATTATTAAATTAAACAGAACCTTTCTTCTTAATGTATTTACATATATACTTTGCCAGATTAGAAATTATTGCTCATGTGCACTTTAATAAATTTAAGGTATTTTTATGAATTTAACAATGTAAAATGATTCTTTAATTTATATTTTTAGGTGACAGTTTATGATATTCACCCATGTCTTATAATAATTTTGTTGATGAATATTTTGTATAATATACATCACACACATTATTTTTTTAATGAAACTTTGTATATGTTGCCTCATTTTAAAGACATAATTTTTTTTTATTTTTCAGCTTCAGCCAACAATTGTCTGTGACGTGACAAGCATTCCAGACTCAATTCAAACATTCCAAACAACACAAGAAGTAGAGCACATTTCACAAGACACTGAATACATAGATTCACAAATATACATAGACTCACAAATATACACAGACTCACAGACATGCATTTCACATATACAACCAGTCACTCCAGATGTACAACCAAGCACTCCACACACACAAACAGGCACTCCCTACATACAAATAGGCACTCCAGATGTACAACCAAGCACTCCCCACACACAAATAGGCGCTCCAGATGTACAACCAAGCACTTCACACACACAAATAGGCACTCCACACAATACAAAAAACACACTGAAAAATGGAAAACGAAGGCGAAACAGGCCGTTAGTGCTTCCTGCCGAAAAAACACAAAGCCTTGTTGATTCCCAACAAGTGACAGCTCAAGCACTAGCTGATATTGCCTTGCAATTAGATTTATCTAACAGAATAGCAGAAGGCCAACTGAAGGCCAAACGACTTAAATTGGACTTGATTGAAAGAGATGTTGTAGCTAAAGAGAGAAGCGCGGCAGCTATGGAAAAAATAGCTAATTATTTAGCAAATTTAAAATAAAATATGTATTATAAAATAAATTGTCACATATTGTCTTTTCATGAATGCAGTATTATTTTTTATAGAGTTAGAGCATGAGCAAAGTTAAGCTCTAAGTAATATATATTTTCTTGCATATATTATTGTGTGTGTTTGTGAAATTGAGACAGGATGCATTGGCTTTAATCGGAAATTTTTTAAAATAATGTTTCAATATTAATCAAATAATGTTACTTGTGTGTTCTATTAGTAATTCACTATTTTATGGTTTTAAAAACTTCATGATGTGCAAATTTTCTTTGGAGTTGATATGTGATTGTTCTGATTAATTACTAAAAATTTATCCATTTTGAACATGGAATAGGTTTAGTGGTTTTGTATTGGTACTGATTATGTTTCAATTTATATATACTAATTGTTAAGTGTCTGTCTGTTATGGTTTTTTAGGCACTTTCTGAATAGACTTGCAATTTAGTACACGGGTCAATTGTTCGATAAAAACCCCTGAAAAAATAACATTTTCTAAAAATGTTTTGTAGAGGATCTCGACATCAAAAAGTGAAATGATAAAAAAGCATGCTTTGCAATGAAATAGATTATTTAGTTGAAGTAATAAACTTCAACGTTTTTCCCGATAGGTTCCACTTGGCATCGGCGGATGACGCCACAACTGGTCACTTCGGTGAGCGGAGGTGGTTCCAACTGCGGATTCTGAGCTGTCCAATAGAATTTCAGGAGGCTAGCACTTGCCCACACATTTGACACCAGCGCAGTACTTGCAAATTATATCATTGCTGACCGCGGACATCATCACATCTGTTATGTACTTACAAATCTCTGTCTTTATCTCTTAACTTAATTCTTTTAATTGTTTAAATTCTTGACATCATAAACTTAAATCTAAAACTAAACTTAAATGTAAATGTAAATACTTGTATTAAATCTTTAATCTTAATTTTTATATATTCTTAACTTGTAGACTTGAGTTTTTTATAGTTGTAGAAATAGATTTCTGCGCCTATTAATTTTTTAATGTGGCTCGCTCTCGAGAATTTCTTGCCCTTCCCGCCCTTTCTTTTACAGCCGAGCAAGCATGTACCATTGCCAAGACAACATCATCACCAGACCAATCTCCAAATATTCAACTGACCAAATACTTCACGCCCACAGGAGTGGAGCGCACATGCTGACCATGCATATTGCTATTGCTAAAACTAACACCATACAGTCTGACATCCATATTTTCGATGTGGGGATGAGTCTCCTAGAGGCAGGCACCCCGTAACCTAATGTCTTGGTCTTGGAGATAGAAACCTCAAATTAAATTTGGTGTATGGGTAAATCGTTCGAAAGAAAAAATGTGTGCAATTTCAGATTTCCAATATTTGCTAGTTTAGGGGGGTGCAGCTTACTAAAATATTCGATTTGCCGAACAAATGAGAACCACCTCCTTCTAAATTTGATACAGGATTGAAATTTGGTATATGGGCTAATCATTTCATGAAATCACACAAGACTAAGCGTTTCACAAAAGCTCTAAGAAAAAACGCTCGAAAAGTGAAATTATAATTACTTTAATTATAAATTACTTTAATTATACTTATTATTACTTTAATTGTTGAAAAGCTGTTGCCATTAAGAAGTAATATTTATATGATTTAGCTTCCATTGTTAAAATACTGTTGCTATTTAAAAAATATTTAAATTTTTTATTTAAACAACTAAAATAGTATTAATTATTCAGCGCTTCTTTTAAATATTATTTCTTTTGAAATGGCAACAGCATTTACAACAAGGAATCTTATCCGGCTATCCAAATAGCTGTTTAAGTCCCCAGGACGAGTCGGAAGACATGGGTCTTCAACAAGGAATCCTAATTTTTCATAATAACGATTAATGAGTGGCAAGGGGAGACTATGAGCCACAATACTAGGGAAGTTTATATAAATAAGTCCCTAAAAAAGGAAATACCAAATACATTATAATTTTTTAATGCTAACACTTAACAGAAATATCAACTAATGTTTATTAGACAGAAGAAATTTTACTTTACGAACTACAAGAAAATTAATTTTAAGGCAAAACATCCTCTGCCATAATAGATAATGTAATTTCCATCTGTGGTTGATACTTAAGAATTTTTTCAAATTGATATCAAAATAAATTTATATAAAAAAGGAAGCTTAATAATTTGCTTAAGTTAGGTAATTTGTTGATAAAACTTCAGATTTTTAAACAGAAAATTCTGTAGATTATTAGAAAATAATTTGGAGTATTTTGGCACGAGATGGCAGTACAAGTTGCAAAACTTAGATATCCGCTTTGATTCAAACCGAAGACATTACATTTGCATAGCGTCTCTTCTACCGTCAAGCCAGAAGTATTATACCATTTCCTGTGAACTAAGAAATTACATGCTCTCAAACTTATAGTGCTATTTCAGGGTGTTATTTTAAAAGCAGAATATATTTTTAAATTGTTTTAATATTGTTTCAGAAAAGCAAAGGAAATGTAGAGAAAATATAGGGGATTTTATTTTCTAAATTGTATCGGACGTTTATTTAACGATTCTAGAGAGAGATAGTTACGTAATGTTCATTAACATCGTCGAACCATCGACTTCGATATATGGAGGTTCTACTGTATATCGTTTGGTGATGTGATAAATAATTAACAGTTTTGAACGGCCTGAACTTGGGCTTCAGATTGCAAAATGCTTTTGAGCTTTGACAGAGTTCGGTATCCATTATTGTTAATACTTGTGTTATTGTTAGTACTGTTAGTAAATTTCGGTAAGATCATATATTTCTGTTAGGATGGTACTTGTGGATTTACTCTCAAGTAATGAATGGTTGTGTTTCTTAACATATTCTTGCTATCCATCTTAAAATTAAAAATTTGGATTGCACATTGAAATATTTTTGCTAGAAGAACAAAAATTAAAGAAAATATTCGATTTTAAATTATTTTTTAGCATTTAGAAAGTCAGATTCATTGTTGTCAGCCAAAGCGTCTTTCAAAGTGATAACGCTGGAGTATATTAATAAGGAAGATAAATCATGCATAAAGCATTGATTATGAAACACTTTCCAACTGAAATGCAATCAGCTGAATGTATCGCATCTCTAAAATACGAAAAAAATTTTAATTATCACAAAACTATAACAATTTATTTTACTTGAAAACTTCAAACTTCATTGAAAAAAATGAACTTTCAAATGACATCGAAATATAAATCAAATCGTCTGGCTCTGCATGTATTGAAAAAGGTAATGCTTTAAAATCATCTGCTTTTCTATGTAAAATTAATGGCTATTTCAGTCATATCACCTATATTCCAAAGTCCAGAGCTAAATAATTCTGAGTTAAAAAAAAATCATCAATTCTTATACAACTTATCTTACATCTTGATGTGTTTACATTCTCCATATGTGAAAGTTAGGCTTCGTTGTAGAAATGATCAAAGTTTAATGATCATTTAAACTAAAAAATATTGTAATTGTGTTGGTGCAGAATATAGATACACAGAAAATAATAAAAAAATAAAGCTGATTTAGGATGGATGCAACACTAAATCAAAATTTAATAGAACTTTAAAAATCACAATTTTTACTCTGGGAAAAAAGATGGCCATATTTTACTTTGATATGGGTTACTTGATCTCTTCATATTATATGAATGGACAGACAGAATAACCAAAGTCATAAACACTTTTAAACTACGTTTTAAAGTGTTAAAAATCAGCCTTCACAGTCAGCACATACACTGTTTTGATTGCTCAGTGGCTATCTAGAATATAATTTCATTCATCTCATTTATACTTCAGAATTTTGGGAGTTATATAGAGGAGGGTGGCATCATCTTCCTTATGTAAACTATGGTTTTAATAAATTTTAAAGGAAAAAATCACACTGGGTAAAAAATGAGGAGAATGGTATGGCCATTCTTTAAGGCTTTCATCCTCGATTTTATATTATGGGAAACATTGGTCCAACCAAAGGGAAGCGTGATCTTGCTGAAAAATTATATCTGAAATATCCTTCAGTTATGGAATTATAAACAATTGTAACATGTACAGGTGTACATTTATTCTATGTTCGAAGCTGTATGATACCTAATGCTATCTATTATAAAATGCAAAACACTTTCTTAGTTGTTATATATTGTAAGAATTATTAAAATAAAACTTAATCAAATATTTTAATAATAAAATATCAAAACATATATTTATTTCATATGGTTTTTGAGGTATATATTGTGGTTGTTGAGACTCAGACCATCCGACCTACCATAAAGGTGTAAGGTAACTGTTTGGACGGCTGGGAAGTGCCACCCAATTTAGACCGCAATCCAGTGGGGGAGGCATTCACAGGGACCATACCATCCTTCCCTACCACCAACCTCTCGGAAGGACTTACGGACCCACATGTTTAAAGTGATTGTACTCCGCATGAACACTGTGGCAGTTGTGGCAACGTGCAAATCCAGCGCGGAAACCACCGGGCTGCCACGCCCAAAATGTGCCATCAGCACGCGGTGTTCCCAGGTGGTCACCCACCCAAGTACTAACCGCTCCCGATGCTGCTTGACTTTGGGCGCGGTTAGTACTTGGGTGGGTGACCACCTGAGAACACCTCGTGCTGTTGGCACATTTGGGGCACGGCAGCCCAGTGGTTTGCACGCTGGTATATATTGTGGTGAAAATTTATATAGTATTTAGATTAAATAAATTGGGTTTGGGAGCTAGTGCAACAAAATCATGCATCCAACAAATAACTCACTTGCCGGATGCATGATTTTGTACACACTATCTCTCGAACAAAAATTATTTAATTTAATCTAAATACTATAAATTTCACCACATCTGTAAGTAATTATAACAGTACAGTTTATATACTTAAATACTAATACTTCAAAATTTGGTAATACCGTTTTTATAAATAATTTTCATGAAAGATTATAAATAAACGTCAAAAAAGAACTTGGCACACAATGTTAAAGGTTTTTATTAAAAATAATTTCGTAAAATTATATCCCGAGCTCCTCTATCTTTTTGCCTGTGAGGTGGTTCAGGTGCACCAGTATTAAACAGGATATCATCATCATCCATCTCTGTACCTGTGATAATAATATTCGACTTTACACACATATTGTGTAAAACAGCACAGGCATTTATAATTCTAGCTGCCACAGGAGGTGTGTAATGCAGTGTCCTGTGGCGCAACAAACATCGAAAACGTGATTTTAATGTTCCATTAGTCCTTTCAACTACAGATCTGCCACGGGAATGCGATTTATTAAAGCGGTCTTCTGCAGATCCTTCCACTGCTTCAGGATATTGGGTTATCAGATTATACTGTAACGGGTAACCAGAATCCCCTGTTGAAAAAAATGAAAAATATTTGTCAAAATACATATTAAACAGCAAATTACAATTTCACATTTTCCCAAGGTACTCATTTAAAATTTAGCTAATATAAAATCTATTGTTAAAGCCGGTTTTTAGGCCATTAAGTTTTTAACAGATTTACACATTTTGATCATCTCTAAACTTGAATCAAACATTGTTAATGTTATTTTAAAATCAAAAGCTAAAATATAACGTTAATAACATACTGGGCAAGAGCCGTAGACAGTTTACCATTTTTAACATCTCGAGCATGTTCAGCTAAACAAATACAGACGGTACATTTAGTACTGCCAATATAGAATTTAAAGTTATTATCAGGCGATAAAAGGAAGACAACATACACCCCAGCCTGCCACTTAAAGTTCTTTTTTATCCTTATATTTATCCGAATGGATATGATTAAATAACATACTAACAGTTGCATGAGCTGGATTAAACTTAAAACTCGTGGTAATGTGATGTCTGTGAATGCAATATCTCACAAACAAATGAATTAATTTGATTCAAATTAGGTATACTTGACATAGTTAGTAAATACTGGAACTCTATTGATTATAAGCACAGTCAAAGAAAGCCACCTTGAATTATTATTTTTAAAAATATGATCAAGTTAGTTCATCACGTTAAATAAACCATCACTTTATACATAATTCATTATAAGAAAACTAATAATATATATTTTAGAGTGATGATATGAACCATTCTTTTGATTACACATTTTATAATACATTTACAAAAGACAGTCACGTAAAAATGAAGTATTATAAAAAAAAGTTAGCATTTCATATGCTACATTATACTAAAAGTTCCTTAATATAATTAATTTTTGTGGATTTAGTATGTTCTATTAATACAGAAAAAGTCCAATTTTATGTTTTAAAACTGATTTGCCAAATGTTAATTATTTTGCTTAATATTAATTAAATACCAATGTTATTTTGATTTGGACTTTGTATGTATGAATATATTTTATTTAGACAATAGTCTAAATTTTAATGTATAAGTTTTTTATTGTGGGCATAAATGAGAGTGAACATAAATATTTTTGGAATATATTTTTGGCAGACGAGCAAAGCAACACAGCTTACAATTGAGTACTGGATTTAATTAACAAATTAAAAAAGCAAATGAAGATGGAAAAGTTTAAGAACCGCTTCTGTAAAGTATATGTATTATTAGTACTAGATTCAACAAAATTTATCGTGTTAAATCATCAAAAGTTAGTGTTTGTTTATATTTTCTACCCATATGCAACCAACCAATCACAGCACAGCTTACATCCAAGTTCCCAATTTAATCTGAATCAACTAATTTCAAACATCTGGATCAACTATCTCAAAATCGATGATCTGAGGTGAACTCCGCTGACTAACTTTGATCAAGCTCAGTTGATCCGTCTTTAGTCTAATGTTGGTGAAACCAGACCTAAATGATGTAAAACAGATCAGAAAATTCGATACAATAATGGTGAAATAGATAAATAAAAAAATAATCCAATTGAAAAAACCTTACTAGCCAGCTACAGAAACCAGCCCAGTTATTTTTAAAAACAGTAGACCTTCCTACTTGTTTGCATATTAAGCAAATACTGCAAGTCACAACTAACGATACACAGTTTGATAATAGGATAGAAATTAAGTGGCACAGACTGCGGCACTCTATTCAGCCCCCCCCCTCCAATACATGCCTTCGAATGTCCCTCCATAGAATTGTCTATTATAAACCTGCCCTATATGCTCTCTAAATATAAAAATACTCATCAGTAAATAATCAGTAATTCATAAGCAGAGTGGTATAAAATTTAAAACTGTCTATAAACAAAAGTATTTGCCTAAAAAATTTCTGCAAAAATCTGCAGAGTCATATACGGTATATGCGCACACATGTCACACAAAAATATTGATTGTCTGGTTACCTAATTTATTTAGGTAATATTTTCAGGGTACTAGTAAATGGAAAAAAAAAAGGGGGGGGGGAGGAACATGATTTACCAGAGTTAGATATATAATATAGTTTTTGAAAATGAAAGTAACAGTGCATATGCATTGCTCATAACAAAAAAAAAATTTAATAATTCTTAAAAATTTCTGCAATTCGAAAAACTTTCTGTGAAAGGTGTTCACATGTTCGTCTATATTCTGACTCTGTTCATAAGTAAGAATAACATAATTGATCAGCAAAGCCAGTATATATTCAATTTGAAGCACTAACTGTTAAAATTTAAAAAGTTAGAATAGTTAATTTTGTATTTTTAATTCTTAGTCAATTTATTACATTTGGTACTTGCCCCTAAATGTCGTGTCAGTTAGTCTGCGATAAATGGGATATCATAATGTTTATCATGTGTGTACAATCTTTAGAGTCAAAAGAAATTTTAAGCAAATGGTTAGGAGTTGAAAAAAGTTGCTGGTTAATTGTAAATATATATAATTTTTTTAAATTCAAATATCTGTGCCTCTTATTGAAGAGAAAGCGCAACTTTTTACACCCATTTGCATTTTAAATCCCTGGATCAATACATTTTAATAGTGCAGATTTAATATACTTCTCAATTCTTCAAGAAAGTCAATTTTAAAAGTACTTAAAGTGAAAGATACTTTTATTTGGCATTTACACACATTTAAAAAAAAAATAATATAATATTTATAAAACAATTAATATCTACCTAATAGCCAACCATTACAGTTTGCTAAGCATCCATATTCGAATGCATCATGTAGATTTGATGCTCGCCATATATAACTGTCGTGCACACTGCCTGGAAATCGTGCTGATATGTTCATAATAACTTGTTTCATATCACACACCTAGATGTAAATGATAACATGTTTTAAATTTTTTTACTCTAATAAAATGACTTGAAACAAATTGTCTAATAATAAGAAATTTTCTTACTAATTGAACATTAAGTGAATGAAAATTTTTTCTATTCAAATAATTTTTCTCTTTCTGGCTGTTGTTATCACTAGGAGCTATGATTGCAACATGTGTGCAATCAATAGCTCCTATAACACCTGGGAAACCACTATACACCATAAACTCCTGTTTCAGCATATCATGTTCTCTAAAAGTAAAAATATAATAATTCAGATTAACTTGAAAACATGTTATGGCTAAGAATTGGAAATGTCTAATTCTGGTTTTGATAAAAAATGAGTATACCTGTTTCGGCAATTACATATTTTGTGTGCAGTTAGTAAACATGAAATGTATTCTCATATGTGAATGAATGAATCTTGCAAGAATATGTTTTGCAAATGTTTTAATTATACAGCATAAAAAAAAAATTGCTAAAACAATTGCTTTAGAATTTTAAGTATCATATATGAGAAAATAGCATAGTATTATTATGTACGGCACTATGAAATGCCTTAAATTTGTATTTCTTTGTAAAGTATCAGCAAACTTAACTGAAATTTTGAAAGTATAAGCATCTACATGATATGCATGTACATCTAAATTCTACAGTATTTTTAAAAAGTAAAATATGTTTACATAAATGGATTCAATGATAAAAATTAATAAAACTAACTAGAAATTTTAACAATTTAAATACAATAACAAAATTAATTACAAGTATCTACATGTTAAGTATACTTTATAATACAAGGTAAAAACCTCTTTCCTATATATAAAATAATAAATAAATCAAATAAGCATTTACTTATTTGATTTCGGTTTTTGTAATATCTACTGATACTGTTTACTAAGTTTTTCTACATAAGTGATCAGAGTAAGAAAATATTGATAACTTCAAAATATTTAATTTCAACAAAATATCGATCTATAATGAAAATAATTTATGAATTACTTACTTTTTATCTACAGGAAATTTTATACACTGTTCCAACAAAGTGTTGTTTATAGCCTCTGATACTTTTATGACACAGTTGCTAACACTCTGTTGGCTTACACTTAAATTTATGTCATTTCCGACACATTTTTGATAGGATCCAGTGGCAAAAAATCGAAGAGCACAAAGAACCTGAAATTTTTAAAATTGGTCAGCAATAAAAAGATTTTTACACGTTTACAAGTAAACAAACTTTCAAGCATGCGGTAACCTTCCGAAAACATACGTTTATTAAGACTTTTTAAAAAAAAGTAAAGATAAATGAACACAGCATTATTCTTAAATTAATATATTACTTAAATTAAATTATTACTTACTTTTGTCTCCACTGAGAGGACATTTCTTCTTGAAGTTCTTGGCTCAAGTTCCGGGCGTAGTACTTCCATTAGTTCTGCCACTAAATGTTTATTTAGTCGGAACAGAGAAATAAATTCATTGTCAGGCAATAGGAAAGATTTTATTCGTTCTGGCCGAATAATTCGATTTATTAGAGTTTGTCTGGATTCCTCTTCTAAAAGAGCAAGTGTTATGATAGGCACGATAGCAGACATCTTGAATTTGTGACTTTTTTCCTACGTAATTCAGATTTCACCGTCTCCTTAGATGGTGGAATTTCCAGGGGTTTTTACGTACCTTTCGTATAACTTTACGTACCTTCATAAGACTTCGTGGTACCACATTTCGTAAAATTTGATTCACGTGCGGAATAACCGGTTATTACGTACCCGGGTTGATTTACGATGTGTTGGTGGTAGAGCCCCAGTTTCACTTGTGATATGTGGAAACCCCAGGCTGTCCGACTCATCCAGAGGACTTGAGCAACTATTTGGACGACCGGTCACTTGTGATATGTGTAAACACACAAAACATTAGTCCGTGATTATGATCATAGTATACATACAAGCAAGGTTTATAGATACTACAGGTTCAAGGTTTATTCTAAACCTTGATATACAAGCAGGAAAGCTCATAATGTTAGAACCATCAATAGGGAATTTCATAAAATCTTTAGGGAAAATATAGGGATTTTTCGAGACAAAATGACTCTTCTGCTGGGCGATTGAACCTTGTTTCTGGAATATTATTTTTATTGCTATGTAGATGTATTTTTGTCAGTTTTTTTTTGTATGTAAATTTAATACGTTTATTTAATTACTATTTCTATGATTTGTGGAAATAATATTAATTTAAAGTGTTAAATAAGAAAAATAAATAACTAGAAACAGAGTTGGCATGATTTAAATCAATTGATTTAAATCATGATTTAAACCTAGATTTAAATCAACTGATTTTTTTAAAAAAATCATTGATTTAAATCAAATTTTTTGATTATGCTTTTTTCTTTTCTACTTTTATAAAATCAATTATTTGAAATTTAATAGTGGTCAAGATCAGGGTTTGCATAATTTAAATCATGTTTTAAGAGTCTAGATTTAAATAAAAAAATATATATATTTACAAATGCATTTAATAATTTTAGTAGTTTATGGGTCAATAATCAACATTAGGAAAGTGGTTAATTTCCATAGTGAAGATTTCAAATCTTAAAAGATTTTTAAAAAACAAAACTAATAGTCTATTTTAAACTCAAATAAACTATAGATGCAGGGAAAAAATATGGGGCAGGGTCTTTTAATTGCATTTTAAGTTTAAAATATTATAAAATTTCTGCTTTTCAAAGACATGAAAAAGAAAACAAATTGAAGTTTTATTATTAAGTCAACAGATTCTTTTTAAGCTTGTGCTAACAAGTTAGCAGAATGCACATTTTTGAAAGGGGGGGGGGGTAGGATTTAAGGGGATCAATTGCTATACATTTTCCCTGGAATTTTTGGGGATTGTTTGTTATCAGAAAGAGGGTGGCAGGGTTGCATTTCAATAATCCCTTCTTTGTTCTTTTGTTATAAACCTGTTTCAAAATGGTTGAAAGCAAAAAGTAGAAACTTGCTTGTTCCTTTAGCAACTATCAGCCCATTTCACTAGCAGTGCATGCAAACTTATACTTGTGCTTTTATAACCATTCAAATTTAAATTATTCAGTAATCCATTTTTTTTTAATTTAATTTAATGGCAAGTTCTGGAAGGAAAAAAGATCCCATATGGCAACATTTTGCAGAATTACCCAAAGCAATAGGGAAAGCAGGGATTAGAGCCAAATGTAAATATTGTAATAAAGAATTACAAGGGCTGGTAGCCAGGCTGAAACTACACCATAATAGTAAATGTAAAAGTACTTCCTCTGCAAATGAAATGGATGAGACTATTTGTGATTCACCTTCTACACTAAAAGGTAAGTTTAAAAGAAAATTATATTTTTCAAATATATGTACATTCAATTTAATGTAAAATTTAATTAACATGAGTGCCTGCCAGTTCCAATGGCTTAAGTTAAATTAAAAAATACTGCAAATTTGATAATATTTAATAACTTATATATGATTTATTATTCAAAATCTTACTTTGGATTATTTGAAAGTTCAAATACCTGCAGCTTTAAAATGTTTTTGAAAAAAAAAGTGTTTTTATTATTAATTACATTGGTTATTATAAAGTAGTTGCTTTAAGAGATTATTAAAGAAATGTATTATATATTTTATTGACAGGGGTGTGGCAGGAATTTAAGAGCAGTTTTGCCATAAGAAATATTATTATATTTATTTATTATATTTATATACATATTACATACATATTTTTTTGTAATTAAGATACATTTCTAAACAAAATTATAATTGAAGAAAAGAAAATTTGCGGGCCCTTGGCAAGTGCTTTGCTGATAATCGGGCTCTGACTATAGGATGAGATGGGATGGGGAGCTAAAAAATGTATAAATGATATTTAGAATATAATATATATATATATATATATATAGGCTACTTTTTTAATGTAGCCTATGTTTTTATATTACTTTCGTTTTTGTGCAGTTCCATAAATCTATGGAATTATTTTTTACATTCAGTAATTAATTTTTTTTTAAATATTGATGTTTTTGCTTGCTTACCCCAGACAATTTACTAACCCTGGACCAGACGCACCCTCAAAACCTGGACTGTCCCCGGGGTAATCCCGGACGTACGGTAAGCCTATCTACGCCAATGCACTAAGCATTATCAGATAACAGCCCTGCCATACCCCTGTTAATTTCAATTTTTCAATTAAGAAAAAAATCTAAAACAACTTTACTTTGTTTATTTCAGAAAATTCTACACTAAATCCATCAGTGGTAGTAAAAGGGAGCAAAAGATGCAAAATGGATGATTTTGTAGTTCGAACATCAGCTAAAGAAAGGGCACTTTTAGATGAACAAGCTGCTCGTTTCATTTATGCCAATAACTGCCCTTTTCGGTTAGTTGAAAATTCTGAATTCATCAATTTCTGTGAGAAACTTCGTCCAGGATATGCCCCACCAAATCGTAAAGTTATTGCTGGCACTTTATTGGAAAAAGTATATAATGATGAGAGTCAAAAGTGCACAGATGTTTTAAGTGGTGAAATTGTGTGTATGGCATTTGATGGATGGTCAAACATACGAAATGAACCGATCATATGTGCATGTGTGATAAATAGAGGTAAAGTTTACTTAGTTGATACAATTGATACATCAGGATTTTCACACACAGGTGAATATTTAACTGAACTAGTGACTAAAACGATATCTTTAACAGAAAAAAAATTCAAATGCAAGGTTCGTAGTTTTGTCACTGATAATGCTGCCAACATGGCTAAAATGCGAAATGAGTTAGAAGGAAAAGATTTAAATGTAATTACATATGGGTGTTCTGCCCATGTGTTAAACCTATTGGCAAAAGATCTACTAAATAAAACTATCAGTGATCATATTATACAAATAGTGAAATATTTCCGAAATACTCATCTCCCTAAGGCTTGGTACAACAGTGAAAGTGGCAGTGCATTAGTTCTCCCAGTAGATGTAAGGTGGAATTCCTATGCTGACTGTTTTCAATCATACGTAAAAAATTGGTCAAAAATAGTAAAAGTATGTGAAGATGAAGAGCACCGAGAAGGCATAAGTTCTGATATCAAAAGAAAAGTAATGGACTTAAATATTAAAAGAAATGCAGAGCAAATAATTGAAGTTTTGAAACCCATTGCTTGTGCCCTGGATACAATCCAAAAAGAGGACTGTTCCCTTGCCGAATGCATGCGTCAATGGAAAATTTTGGGTAAAAAGTTAGGAAAAGTGTTAGATAAAGATGGAATTAAGAAATATAAAGCAAGATACCAACAAGCAATTAATTCATGCCATTTTGCAGGGGTTTTATTAAGTCCCTCTGTATTAAATCAAGATGAAATTTCAGTTAGTGTGGATGAAAAGAATCAAGGTTTAGAATTCATTATGGAAAAGTGTCCAAATCTTGTCAGCATTGTAGCCAAATTCCAAGCAAAAATTGGCCCATTTCAAAAATTACCATTACTTGATCAAAAAGTTACGGCTACAATGACTGATTACGATTGGTGGAATTCGTTTTATGTAATGGGAGGTAAAGAGAGCATCACAGAACTTGAAATCCAGTTTATCTACCAACTAACAACAGCTGTGGCTTCATCTGCTGGAATAGAAAGACAGTTTTCTTCTTTTGGTTTAGTTCATTCTAGCCTTCGGAACAAATTAGGAGTGGATAAAGCATCGAAACTTGTGTTTTTAATGAAACAATTAAATCCGTAATTAATTTGTTTAAAAAATATTGAAGGAATTCTGATTTTTTTGTTTTTTAAATAAATATAATTTTTCATTATAAGAATATTTAATTTGTTCTTTAAATTTTACCATTTACTAATTAATTCATTACAAAATGTTTAAATTTATCTCTTATTTAGTTTGCACTTTCCAATTACAAAATAATAGAATGTCTTTAGATTAAAACATAGATATTTATTTTAAGGTAATAAGTGAGTATAATATACTATATAGTTAACAAGTTATTTCTTATAACAAATTGCAGCACTGTATGTTGCAAAAAATATAAAAACACAACATTAATTAAAAATAGAATTCTAAAAAATCAAATAAATCCGATTTAAATAAAAAAAATCTGATTTAAATCGAATAAATCCGATTTTTTTGATTTTTTTTAAAAAATCATGATTTTTTTCCAACCCTGACTAGAAATTGTTTTACGATATGATTTTATATATATCTCTCTTCGCATAGAAATATTTTATACTCAAATTGAAGCGCTCTATTGCATAATTTAATTAAATAGTAATATTGCAAGTTATAAGTTGCAGAATTATCTTTTTAAGAAGAACCATTTTTTTGATAAAATCTCTCTGTATATACAAACTAGCAGTATACCCCTTCTTCGTATGGAATATACATTATACAGAAACTTGAAATTCACAACCATGTGCAAATTCCTATAGTATTCTAAATGACATTGTTATTTAAAACATTCTATTAAAATATTTAAATACATGCTCCTAAAATGAAACTTAAGAATCTCTGTTCTCGCCATACAAAATTATCTTCACAAGCTGATCTGAAGAAAGATGCTTAATAGTCCCGTTTGTAAACAAATTTACAAAAATTATAGGATTGAATCAATATGTGCCAAAATGAAAGCGCTAAAATTGTATAATGAGATATAACCTTATGGCTTATATTCTCGTAGATTAGAAGATATACCCGTGTATTAGTAGAAAATTACTTGTACTACAATATATGAGTTTAAAAAGTCTTTGCCAAAATAAAAGAAATGACGTAATAAATAGAAACTATCAATAATTCCCGTAATCTTTCAAGCTGAGGACCGTAATTGATATAATCTAGTCAAAAATCTAGCAATTTCTATAAAATTTATCTTATATACATATCTTTATCATTTAAAGCTGAAAAGATTTAATAAAAATCGTCTGCTGCATAAACAGATCGGATTTAAATCCGTTGCAAAGCCACATGATATAATTTTCTTCAAATAAATTGAAGGAAAAAATATCATGTGCATAATAATATTTCTGTGGAAGGTTTTATTGTGGAGTTTTATTCATATCGTGCAACCCGGTCCTAGAAACTAGAAATATGGAGACAATTTTAAATGTGGCTATTTCATGGACCCATGAAATTTTATGAAATTTGGTGCAGCCGTTCTTCCGTGATGATGAGACAACATACAGACAGACGGATTTTCAATTTTATTTATATAGATTATCGAGTGTCAATTGTCTGCCCGTCTATCCCGTTTCTTTAGGCGCTTCCCGAATATATAGATACGTGCAATTTGGTCGGTCGCTTGATAATCTCCCCCCCCCCCCTAAAAATTATGCTTATAAAAATACATTTATTAGATGAAAATTTGGCATGTGGCCTTATCACTTAATGCCCCCCACCCCCCAAAAAAAAGAATGAAAAATTATAATTTTTCTAAAATGTTCATTTAAGGGGGTGTTGCACAGAAAAACGTTCGAAAGGTGAAATGATAAAAAAGCATCCTTCGGGGTGAAATAGAGACAAATTTGGTGTACTGGTAAATAGTTCGAAAGGAACAAAGTGTACATTTTTAATTTTTCAATATTTTCTACTTTATGGGGTGCCGTACACCCAAATGTTCGATTTTCCTA
The DNA here is from genome assembly GCA_951213105.1 of Amaurobius ferox. Classification (NCBI taxonomy): domain Eukaryota; kingdom Metazoa; phylum Arthropoda; class Arachnida; order Araneae; family Amaurobiidae; genus Amaurobius; species Amaurobius ferox. Next base: position 118,991,060 of record OX578149.1, on the reverse strand, counting down.
ATAAATGAGAAACTCCTCCTTTAAAATGTTATATAGGTTTGAAATTTGGCACATGGACCAACCATTTGATGAAAAAAGCCAAGAATAGAAATTTTAAAACTCCATCTCTGCTATATTTGACTGGAGCTACTGACAACATTTAAAAAAAAAAAGTCATCCAATTTACAAATAATAAAAAAAAAAATCATTCTTTTACTCAAGTAATATGCAAAGCAACAAGAGCCTGTAATGTAACAACCAAAAGCAAGATTCCACGTGCTGTTATCGTACGATCTAATTTCCCTTTCCTTCAAGTGGCTGGGCTACTTTCCTGTCCCGAACTGTCGTAGCTTGTTGGGGGTATTTATCACAAGCGGCTAGGGACAGGAAGGCTCCTAATGTTAAAATTTTTTTTACCACTGAAGATAGGGAATTTTTGAAAATCTGTAGGGGAGATATAGGGAATTTTCTAGACAGAACGGCTTTTCGGCAGTACGATTGGACTTAGCTTTTTTTTCACAATTGGGACAGAACGGCTCCCATATATATTTCGGTAGAAAACGGGACTTGTAAAATTTTCAAACTTTCGGATAGAACGGCTCCAGTTGGACTAATAAAATGTAATGTAATAAAATTTAATTAATATAAAATGTGCGAGATTAAATCCTGTTCGATTTTTCAAACATTACAAGAACATAATTAGAAAATATATAAAGATACAAATAACTTGCTGTAAAATGAAATGAATGAGTATACTGTACTTTCATCTTTTAAGATTTAAAAATCCTACATAAGGGAACTTCATGAACTAAACTAATGTTTCAAGAAAGAAGTGCATTTTCCCAAATTAATATAAATTTTACAATGTTGACTACTTTAAAAGAAAATTTTTGATTAAAATTTGCATTATTCAACCTTAAAAAAAGGAATATAAATAAATTTTGAAAATATAAATGTACTTTTAGTCATTAATTTCTTAATAAAAAATATCTTTGGTTTAATAAACGAATTTAAATGAGTCCTATTCTTCAATACTGAAATTTTTGCATGTATCTGAGGTTGGGAAACACGACTCTAAAATATACATTATATTACGAAAAGAACACTTACTTATTCACAGAAAAAAAAGCTAGCATTGCCTGGAATTTAAGATGCAAATCTTTGATTAAAATTCTAGTTGAACTTGTAAGAAGTCTTCGAAACCAATAAACACTTTAAAAATACACTTGTTTCAAGCAAAAAATAAAAAAAACCCGCGCGCCATCTTGTGCCGCGCTCTGCAAGTAAACTCCAACTCCAACTGACGTCACAGATAGTATTCGTGGCAGAGAAGTGGCACCCCCCCCCCCCCCTGCACCAACGCTACACAAGCAAAACACAATACTGAATATTTTCCCTCAGGATGTCCCTATTTCTCAAATTCCCTACAGCATCAGCGCCACCTAGTGGTTTCGGCATTTAACATTACGGAGCCTTCCTGTCCGTAGCTGCTTTTGTATTTATCTCATTCCCGGTAAACACCACCCACAGACTAGTATTCTGCAACACCACCAATGTGGAGCTAAGAAAAGGTTTGTTCGGAGTGCGATAATTGTGCCACGTGGATTTAGTCAATTTGGATTTCTTATTTCATCGTCGTGGTAAGTTTCTTATTCTTATTTTTGAGTGCTAAATTTTTGCCTTATTATACTGATTCATAATTTAAGTGTATTGAAGTTAGAGGGGACAATGTCGAGATTGTAAATGTGCAAAATATAATTTAGCTAAATCTGTTGAACGTATTTTACATGTATATTTCAGATTTTTTTTTCTTGTGCCTCTGCTTTCGCATGTTATGAAAATTTTGTTGTTTTTCATGTCTATTTGTAACAACAACACATATATGTGACTGAATCATCACTCATTATTCTGACCAGCGCCCTCTGTTTTCAGCTAATGACAAACCTGGGCCAAGAACTCTTTTTAGCTCTACAAATAGGAAAACAGAAAATCTCAAGTTATAATTTGTTTGAAGCCGCTGACAAAATCCATTTACATTTTGCATTCAAGGCTAGCTTCGGAACTACACTGTAAAACATCTGCAACCTTTGCACATTTTTTTCAACTACTTAGTTGAATATTTCAGCAAACTGATAAGAAAGCCCTCAATTAAAGCTGCTCACGAAAATTTCAGCTGCATTTCTAAAATATCCAGCTCATTAATCGTCTTCCAAAGTATTATTTTTGTATTTTTACTTTCCCTGCAATACTTGGTAAGCTATAACGGACAGTTGATTCCCATGAAATTTTCAGTAATATGTTTGTAATGTACAGAGTATGGCATCAAATGGTTTGCAATTTTGCATGGTGGTTTAGAATACTGAACCCTATGTCGTCTCCCATTTTGGTTACAATCTGGTTACAATTTCTGTTTTACTTTCCTTGCAATATATTGTAAAATATAGGGCAATTACTGAACTCATACCCAAAATCGCAACTCGAGTTTTCGACGGATTTACACGTTTCGAGACCTCTGGAATACGAAAAAATCATTTATAGCATGACGTCTGTGTGTGTGTGTGTGTCTGTTTGTGCAATGCATGTATCCACTATAACTGTAAAACTAATTGACGGAATTTCATAAAATTTGGTAGGTTAGTTACTTATGAGTGGCCCTGGAGCTGATTAGAATTTGTTAAGATTCGGAATAAAAGAAGCTATCCTTTTTTGCGAAATAGTCCGCAAAAATTGCATGTATACACTCTATCTAAATGACTAATTTTCCAAATTTCACAAAATTTGGTAGATGAGTCACTTGTTAGTCACCCTGGTGCTGATTAGATTTTGGTATGATTCGGGAAAACATAACTTTCTTTTTTTTTTGTAAAATGGTCCGCAAAAACCATTAAAATCTAAAATAAAAGACTACGTATGCTCAAATGTATTCATTAAATGCTTCGTAATTTTTGACAACAAAAAGATTAAGACCAACCCCATTACTCTAGTATCCGTTCTCGATATATTTTAGTTTTTTCGCATTTTGGCTAAGTCGCCTATGAATGAATATAAGTACATTTACTGAATAAAAACGAAAATTGAATTAAATGTGTAATTCAGTGTAATTTCAAATAAGTACGTTTTTGTGTGTGTGTGTGTGTGCAATAAAACTAAATTTAATAAATTATCAAAATAAAAATTTAAGTCTGCAGGGAAAGTCATGTGCTGCCCACATCAGATTTTTCATATACAATTTTGATGCAAAAATATTATTTTCATTTTCACTATTTTTGAAGTGAAAATTTTATTTTCAGAAAGAAGTATTATTTAAATGATGGAAACAATTAAAAATAAATTGACACTTTACTTACGTTGGCTATCGTTATCGTCAGCTTTTAAATGCCTTATTTTTGTAAATGTAGCAAACATTACATATTGCTAGCAAAGCGATAAACGGTGGTTAAAGAGCGTCAGTGAACAAGAGACGGAGTACCTACAGCCGTATTGAATAGAGTTTCGTCCAGAACAGAGCACCAGGCGCGAAGCGCCTTTAATCTCCAATCTCTAGGTGTGGTTCTTATTACTTTCCTTATATACATAATGTATAAGGAAAGTATTGTGACGGGGTCGAAAATTCGAGTTTTCGACGGGAGAGCACGTTTCAAGCATCCCTGATCACGAATCAAACATTTTTGAAGTGATGTCTGTGTGTGTGTGTGTGTGTCAGTGGAGACGATAACTGACGAACGAATGGACCAATTTGAACCAAATTTGGTACAAAAACCACAATCCGTAAACACTGGAAGCCTATTGTTTTTATACGGAATCGAATGCTTAGAACCCCCCTAAATTTTCGAATGAAATTTTGAAAAAATCGTCAAAAAATCAAAACCACTAATAAAGTTACGCAAATAGACATTTCTTATGTAATTTGTCATTTGAAAACGATTGACATAAATTTTAGAACGCTAACACAAGCCGTTCTCGAGATATTGTACATTTTTCAAAAAAAATATCAAAAAGTCATATAAAATAAAAAAAAATATATTTCCTATTGATAAACATGTTCACTTTTCATATGTAATACCATACGATAAATTGGGTGACATCATTCTCGTGGATCTAGCTCGTTCCATTCATGAAAAAAGATACTCTGAGTAACACTTTTGTATTTGAACGCCAATAATCATTTATCTGCTGTAAGAATAATTTATTTCTTAGTCCATAACGCTTGGCGAGATTTTGACGACGAATTTGGCGGAATGTCGCCAATTTGGCTACTTTTTTATGTGGCCAAATTAATGAAAATCTCGCCAAATGGTTAAAAATGACGTTAAATAAATGAAAATGACGACTAATTGTCGAAAATTCAATGTCTTGGAAAGAATATTAGTATCTACTATAAGAAAAACCTATTTTTTACTGTAAAAGTAGTAAATTCATTAAATTATATAAGGAAAGTCATGTGTTGCCCACATCAGATTTTTGTCATACTGTGACATTATTTCATTGGTCCATAGTTGGAGGTTCCAGGTTTTTTGATTTAATGTTTTTATTATTTGACCTAGCTCCTAGTGTGGCAGTTTGTTGCACATTTAGAGTTTAAGCAGTTTGGGGGGTTGATGCAGATCTGAGGGTTACCTAGCATTTTAGCAATTTAGGATTTAAGACATTTTGTAGAAAGGCAAAGATCGCGAGTTTTATTTAATATCAACTGATTAAGGTGGGACGTTCCTAGTACCGAATATCAAAGTTAAGTACCGAAACAGCCGTATTGCGTTTGTATACAAAGTATTTAGAAGAAGGTAGGTCAAGCAGCGCAGGAGAATACCGTTGGTTCCCGCTCAGTGACGTCATATCGGGACTGAAGTGAATTTCCTCATGCAGTTTCTATGTGTTTTTAAGTTCTGGGTCTCTACCACCAACTGCCCGGAATTATTTTCTCACCGTTCGGAAATCCATATTATTCCACCTCGTCATTTACGAAAGTCTGGGATAACCGTACTATGAAGTCGTCGGAATTCGGTTTCGTTACACTTTGATGGACAGGGGGGTGGAGTTAAGGCGGAACCTCTCTGGACCAATTGAAGTCAATAGTTAAATACGAAAGGAGTTAACATAGTGCTTTATAAACACTTTTCTTTCACCGATGAAAAATACTTTTTTTTGCAGATGAAGAATACTTTGATTAATAGAACTGTGTGATTTCGATTGACAATAATATTAATCATAATTGCCTTTATTATAAATAAACAAAAAGTTGGAAAAGAAATACATTTTTTAGATGAATTACTAAATGTCAAATGTACTAAATGCTTTTGATATCAATTTTCGAAAAAACTATAATATACTTGTTTTCCAAGTCCCCAAAAGGATTATATTATCTAAAGTTATTATTCACAGTTTGCGTATCTAAAAGTTAAACTAGGATTAATATATTATGGTTTAGTTTTGATATCAGTGCCACAGAAAAGCAAATTAAGAATATTTTAACAGTTTTTGTTAAGCAGTTGCAATTCTTTCATATTTAAGAAATACATTTTAAATATCAGAGTTTTTACTGTATATTTTTTTTATTTGTGCTGTACTTACTTTTACAAATGTAAAAAATACAAAATTTTTTTTGAAAATGTGATGAGTAGTAAAATATATATCTTGTACTTGCTTTTAGTATTTGAAAAGTATTGGGGGGGGGGTCCTTTCACAAAATATGATGAAATTCATGTAAAATGCTTAGGGAAAATCTTATAGTTTTCTTCTCAAGTATAAACAACATAAAGAAGCGAAAATCATTTACAAAAGTAAAACACAAATAAGTAAAGTTATAATATTAAAAAAAATGAAATATATTTAGCAAAATGTTATTTTTTTTTTCTTAAATAATTGAACCTGAACAAAATTTTACATCTGCGTGTGTCAATGATGAGCTAGCTCTCTACGGACTACAGGAAAATTAATTTTAAAGTAAACATCATCTGTCATAGTAGAAAATGTATATTTCATCTTTGGTTGGTATAAAGTATACTTAAAGTATAAAAAATTTTCAAATTAACTTCAAAATAAATTTTACGAAAACGTAAACTTAATAATTTATTCAAGTTGGGTAATTTGAGGATAAAACTTTAAACAGAAAGCTCTGCACGTTATTACAAAACATTTCACCTGAATATTTTAGTAACAGATGGCAGCACAAGTTTTAAAAATGAAACCCACTCTGATTCGAACCGGAGACCTCTCGATTGCTGAGCGTCTCTCCTACCGCCTAAGCAAGAGTGATATGTCATGTTGAGTGTAATAAGAAATTACATGCTCTAAATCTTACAGTGCTATTTCAGGATGTTCTTTTAAAAACAGAATATATTTTGAAGTTGTTTTAATATAGTTTTTGGGGAAAAAATTGTATAGAAAAAATACAGTTTTTATTAAAATTCTGTCGGATGTTTATTTAACGATTCGTGAAAGAGAGATAGTTGAGTTCGATAACGTTAACATAGCTGAAACCTAAATAATTATACGAACTTCCAAATAGAAAAAAAGAAAAGAAATATTTTGAAAAATGAAAGGGCAGATCCTTTGAAGTAAATAAATAAGCTTGTATTTTAATATATGTGGAACAAAATATTCAGATTTGATGAAAAATGGGTGCTTATAAAATTTCTCAAGATCGTCGTTTTACATATTCCAAGGAAATTATTATCGAAGCATTTGATACTAATTTAGTCGGCAACTTGGTGGTAATTTAACCTGAACAATGAAACAAATTCATTGTCAATTAGCATAATTAATTTAACTTCTGTGGTTGAATTTTTCTTCCTTTCAAAAACGATCACTGGCAAATACAAGACCGCCATCTTGAATACTGCTATTACGTACCTTATTTCAGGTTTCACGGCCTCCTTAAGGCCCTATCACACTCAAGAACTTTTGGAACAACCAACTATTTCGGACAACTTTTCCCCCAATTTTTCGACGAAAAAGTTGGCGATAGGGTTATTGACAGTTTGAAGAAGTTGTGCTAAATGACAAAACTACGGCGGTATGTTTATCGCCTTTTGGCGACAACTATACATTTGTACATGTACTTTTCGGCAGGCAGCGCGTTCTCGCTTCGACTTCGGCAGTAAAACAAGACTTTTACTTAGTACTTCCTTTTGTAACCTTTATTACATTGTAATTATGACTAAATTGCTATCAGCTGCAGGGAAAAATCAAATATGCCTTGGCATAATTACGCTAGGATTATTCCTGCTTAAGAAGAAGAAACAACCGAGAAGAATGTGGACAAAATCTATTGTAAATTTTTGATTTGCTCTTTTTTATATGGATTACTTCAGATATCAGAAGCTTAAACAGATGAATGAACATTAAAAAATATTTGGATTTGTCACACATCCGTATAAAAAAGCAAATAAATATTTGTTGAAAAATATTCACTCTATTTTAAGATACAAAATTAGTTTAAAAAGCGATATTGCCGATATTGACTGAAATGAAACAAAGAAAAAGAAAACGTAAAAAGTATTTAAATTCAAGAATGCCGTTATTAAAATATTATGTCTTAAACAAATTTAAGTTCATTACCATTTTATACTTGATTTTAAAGGTTTTCAAATACGTATCTATATTAAATATCCGAAGATGTTCTTTGCTCATTTGTAACGTTTAAAATATTTCTCATTAAAGTAAACTTTTACAAATTATTTTATCTACATTTATATTTATTGAGTAATTATGTTTTAAAATAGATTTAAATGTACATTCCATCTCTAGCTGGTATAAAGTATACTTCAAGATGTTTTTCAAAGTAACTTCGAAATAAATTTTTATAAGCATTCAAATTTAAAAGAGTAAACTTTTCATATTTACATACAAACTTATTTTTTTTATTAAAAGTAAATGATTTTCAAATGTATTGTAAATTTCTAATTGTCTATGTGCGTTTAAAATAATAAAAAAATTCTTCAAATGATAGCATTAAATTATTAAAATTTCAAAGTAGTTTGATTTTTGTTTTTATTCTAATCTAAAATGTTCAAAATTACATGTCGAAAGATAACTACTACTCGTATAAGGATGTTCGATGATTTCTGTCTAATTTTACATGCACATTTTATATTTGCTAATTTTACAAGCACTTTTTTACTCAAGAATATATTCCATCTATACCTGGTATAAAGTATACTTCAAGATATTTTTCAAAGTAACTTTGAAATAAATTTTTATAAGCATTCAAATTTAAAAATAATTTACTGATATAAGGTTATTTTGTATATAGAACGTAAAATAATTTAAAACAAAAAAAATTCTGCAGATTATTAAAGAAAAATTTTATTTGAATATTTTAGCAACAGATGGCAGCACTTGTAAAATAAGAATTCGCTTGGATTCGAACCAGAGCCCAGTCGCTTGCTGAGCTGATTCTCTACCACCCAAACCCAAACTTCACATTTGAAATGTACTAACAAATTATATCATGCAATGCATTTAGTGTTATTTTAGAGTACTATTTTGAAGGGTAAACAGAATAAGTTTTCAAGTTGTTTTAGTATTGCAATAGAAGGATAAAAAAAAAGTCTATGGAGAACATACATGAAAATTAATTTTCTAAATTCTGTCTGATGTTTTTTTTTAACGATTCGAGAAAGAGAACATAATTGTATTCGTTAAAACAAAGAAATTGTCATAGTGTAGTAAATATTCTAAAACAATTCAAATTAGGATCCTTTGCGTTTTGTGATGGAATCACTTTAGTTAGCTTATTTTAGAAAACTGATGAAATATGTATATATCGCCAAAGCAAACTGGCGTACGCTCTTGTTTAAATTCACAGAAAGGCGGTTTTTCTGAAACGCATCTATACTGTAAACTAGCAAGCCGCTGGTAAATATAAATTTGAATCAGAAGAGACCAAAGAGATTATATTAGTAATAACATCTTAATTTTTATTATATAATATTTCATGTATATAAAATCGCTTTGGAAGAGATGGTTTGTAAAGATGATATTTTCTCGTACGCATGTTTCTTCAAATTCTTTTTTAAATACAGTGGATCTTTTAGATTCCACAAAAATGATTTTTCACGCATTGATTCAATTAACTCCATTTCACATGACTACTTTTTTTCGACTTCGAGACGACTTTCATTGACATCCACCTTTATGACACAGAAATATTATAAATATTTAACAAAATTCTAAATCTAAACTAAAATAATACTTCGCGCTGCCTGGTTATTATATCAATATAATCTATCTGTTATTATATTCTATCTGTTCACGCTCCACAGATTCAAACTTGCGCGAGGATTTCACGCCAAACCAGAATGTAGTAGAATCTGGGCCAACCTTTCTACACACGTGATTCCTTCGCTACTAATCTGTGATTGGCTGGTTGGTAAAAAATTGTCCCAAATGAACAACTTTTTCTATACCTGTCAGTTAAAGTTGTCCCAATTTTTTGACCTCATTTCACCCGAGTTTTTCCCCAACTCGGCGTAAAAATTGTTCGAAAAGTTGGTTGTCCGAAAAATTGCCGGAAAAGTTGTTGAATGTGATAGGGGCTTTAGAGGGTGAAATTATCAAGGGGTTTTTACGAACATTCGTACAACTTTAGGCACCCAAATAAGACTTCGTGGTACCACATTTCGTAAAATTTGATTCACGTGCGGAATAACCGGTTATTTCGAACCCGGGTAGATTTACGATGTGTTGGTGGTAGAGCCCCTGGTGCGCTTTTCAAATGATTTCAAATTTCAATTATTATTGAACTTTTAGAAAATGATGTTATATTATAACAGATTTATGAATAATTTTAGCCTATGTTTTAATGAATTATCATAAACATGCATGTTTAAAATATAATAAACGCTATTTCTCTATTTGGAAAGGATAGAACAAAAATAATTAATAAATAATTCAAAAGAAACTTAAATAGAAATCCCTTCTCCGTAATTGAAAGTGATTGAACAATAATTGTAAAAAAATCTGATGTGGGCAACACATGACTTTCCTTATATAATGTAATGAAATTACATACTTGTACAGTAAAAAAATAGGTTTTTCTTATAGTAGATACTAATATTCTTTCCAAGATATTGAATTTTCGACAATTGGTCGCCATTTTCATTGATTTAGCGTCATTTTTATCCATTTGGCGAGATTTTCGTTAATTTAGCAACATTTCAAAAAGTCGCCAAGTTGGCGATATTCCGCCAAATTCGTCGCCAAAATCTCACCAAGCGTTATGGACGAAGAAATAAGTTATTCTTACAGCAGATAATTGACTATTGGCGTTCAAATACAAAAGTATTACTCAAAGTATCTTTTTTCATGAATGGAACGAGCTAGATCCACGAGAATGATATCAGCCAATTTATCGCATGGTATTACATATGAAAAGGGAACATGTTTCTCAATAGGAAATATATTTTTTTATTTTATATGACTTTTTGATAATTTTTTTGAAAAATGTGCATAATCTCATGAACGGTTCATGTTAGCGTTCTAAAATTTATGTCAGTCGTTTTCTAATGACAATTTACATAAGAATTGTCTATTTTCGTAACTTTATTAGTGGTTTTGATTTTTTGACGATTTTTTCATAATTTCATTCGAAAATTTAGGGGGGTTCTGAACAGTCGATTGCGTATAAAAACAATAGGCTTCCAGTGTTTACGGATTGTGAATTTTGTACCAAATTTGGTTCGAACCAAATTCGGTCCATTCGTTCGTCAGTTATCGTCTCCACAGATTCACTGACACACACACACACACATACTTTCACACACACACACAGACATCACTTCGAAAATGTTTGATTCGTGATCAGGGATGCTTGAGACGTGTTCTTCCGTCGAAAACTCGAATTCGAATTTTCGACCCCGTCACAATTCTTTCCTTATACATTAAGTATATAAGGAAAGTAATAGAGGAAAACGGTATTTATTACTGTGTATTTCTTATTTTCAATGAAGTACAGAGTTTAATACTAAAATAATGTATTTAATATATAAATTTCTGCTGTCACTTTTTTGCATTTACAGGGTTCACACTCTATTAGAACATAACAATATCATCCCACTAGCTTAATGAAAAGCACTTTATACGGCTATCGACTCATTTTAACTTTTGTTATACGGCTAATTTTAACTTTCGTCTAATATTAATTTTGTAACTAATCTGTCATACAAATCACTGGTGAGGCTGAAGTATTTTTATAAATTACACCTAATATGAGAACAAAATTTTCCAGCATTCGATTTAATAGCAAGAGAATTTGTGATTAATTAGTAAAATGAATCCCATCATATATTGCATTACAATAAAAGTTTTATTTCTTTCCTTATATACATAGTATAATGTATAAGGAAAATATTGTGATGGTGTCGAAAATTCGAATTCGAGTTTTCGACGAAAGAGCACGTTTCAAGCATCCCTGATCACGAATTGAACATTTTTGAGGTGATGGCTGTGTGTGTCAGTGAGTCTGTGGAGACGATATCTCATGAACAAATTAAGCGTTTCGAATGAAATTTGGTATAGAAATTGAAATCCATGAATACTGGAAGCATATTGTTTTTAAACACAATTGAATGTTCAGCTGCCCCTAAATTTTCGAGTGAAATTTTGAAAAATCATAAAATAATCGAAACCTTAAATAAAAATACGCAAATAGACATTTCTTAAGTGATTTTTCCTTAGAAAACGATTGACATAAACTTTAGAATCCTAGCATTTACCGTTTTCGAGATATTGTACATTTTTCAAATAAATTTATCACCCCCCCCCCCCAAAAAAAAAAAGAATGAAAATGTTAACTCTTGAGAAACAATTAATTCATTATTCCTTTTTTGGTATTTATGTTTTGTTTTGTAAAATAAAATATATTCAACTATTATTACTGTAACTTTTAAAGACAACTTTTTAAAAGAGTTATGTGTTACACGAGCGTATACTAAATTGAAAATTGTTTCGCTGGGAAAATATTTAGATATTGCTACTGTTTATGTAGATTCTAAAGCGAACTGCAGTAAATTTGTATACGATAAATTTGTATTATTCCCGTATATCATTGATTTATGGGTGCCTTAAAGTTCTGCAGAACCAATAGTGGAATTCTGTGAGGCTGAAGATCCCAGTAACGTGTATTTTTTCAATGATATCAAAGTTTTATGAATGATCCTTTTCGTGTTTAGTGAAATCGATTAAGCAATGTGTTCAACTTTAGATCAGCTATCATATTTTGATCACACACAAACAGTTCAATTAAACAGAATAATGTATTCGAAAAACATTAATTAATAATTAAGATGCTCATAACCACTGGAATCAACTCTCAAGGAGTCATTTTTAATGAAATCCACGCCAACTGGTGGTTAAATTCCTTTTAACTGCTTTTTCTCCGAAACCATGTAAGGGACAGAAACCAAAATTCAAGCGAAGGTACATTTTTTATGAAAATATATAACCATGATTTTCCGTAAGGAAGTTCCCATGTCGGCCACAGTATGCAATGCGCATGAACATTAAATAAAACCAATTTTTATTGAAATAACACCAAAAGTAGAATTCAATATTAATTTTATATCTTGAAGTGAATTTGAATAAAAAGTATATAATATTTACAATAAACTAATGCACGATCTACTCAATTGGGAAAACATAATAATTTTTGTGACAATGACACCAAATATAGCATATGATAATAACGTACTTTGCTAAGAGGAATCCAATGTGAAATTGTAAATGTAGTGTCACGCAATCTGATACGTAAATGCGTATGCTAAATCTGCCATATACATGTGTTATTTAAAATAATTCATACATTCTAAGTTCATTTGACGTTAAGAACTTAAAAGTGAAGTCTGTTTTATTCTTTTACAAAAACATCTTACACAAACAGCATAGTAAATTTTGCTTCCATTTACATTAAATTTGGTTTGTAAAAGTACAGACAAAATATATGCCATCATATATGCTTAAATCGTAAATAACAAAATTATGCAAATTTCAAAATTTTTATTTTCCTTAGGCTCTTATATTTATTATACTGGAAACTTTTTAGCTCTTATATTTATTATACTGGAAAAAGGTAGCGTTTAAATTTAATGCTAAATGTGTACAATTGCATAGATATTATGCATACATTTCTGATATGAAAACGATATTTTGGTTGTCAAAATGAAAAAAAAATTAAGTCTGCTTTGAAAAATATTTTTGATAATATTATCTTGTAACTTTATTCAATCAGCACTCCTTTTTACTTTCCTTATATACATAATGTATAAGGAAAGTATTGTGATGGGGTCGAAAATTCGAATTCGAGTATTCGACGGGAGAGCACGTTTCAAGCATACCTGATCATGAATCAAACATTTTTGAAGTGATGTCTATGTGTGTGTGTGTGTGAAAGTAAGTGTGTATGTGTGTGTGTGTGTGAAAGTAAGTGTGTATGTGTGTGTGTCAGTGAGTCTGTGGAGACGATAACTGACGAACGAATGGACCGATTCGAACGAAATTTGGTACAAAAATCACAATTCGTAAACAGTGGAAGCCTATTGTTTTTATACGCAATCGAATGTCCAAAACCCCCCTAAATTTTCGAGTGAAATTTTGAAAAAATCTTCATAAAATCAAAACCGCTAATAAAGTTGCGAAAATAGACATTTCTTGTGTAATTTTTCATTAGAAAACGATTGACATAAATTTTAGAACGCTAACATGAACCGTTCTCGAGATATTGCAGATTTTTCAATATAATTTATCAAAAAATCCATTAAATTAAAAAATATATATTAAATGTTGAGAAACATGTTCACTTTTCATATGTAATATCATGCGATAAATTTGGTGACATCATTTTCGTGGATCTAGCTCATTCCATTCATGAAAAAAGATACTTTGAGTAATACTTTTGTATTTGAACGCCAATAGTCATTTATCTGCTGTAAGGATAACTTATTTCTTCATCCATAACGCTTGGCGAGATTATGGCGACGAATTGGTGGAATGTCGCCAACTGGGCGACTTTCTTAAATGTTGCTAAATTAACGAAAAACTCGCCAAATGGATAAAAATGACGCTAAATCAAAGACGACTCATTGATGAGGACGACATGGAAAATGACGACTCATTGACGAAAATTCAATATTTTGGAAAGAATATAAATAACTGCTATAAAAATAATCTATTTTTTTTACTGTGAAAGTAGTAAATTCATTGCATTATATAAGGAAAGTCATGTGCTGCCCACATCAGATAATTTTTTTGTATTGTTTTTAGATTCAACAGAAAACAAAATTCTTTCTGGATACTTTGCTGTAACACACCATTGTGGACACAGAGAGAATATTTGGGAATGGCCGGTACCTTACGCGACACAAGAGGTTATGTGAAGATGGAATGGGAAATAAAGAATTTCTCGGAGCTCGAACATACAATGTTTTTATGTAGTGCACCCTTTCTGCTCTCAGACGTCCATTTTCGAATGAAATTGTTTCAAAAAGATGCCATCGACTTTCTCTTAATCAAGGATATATGTCTACCTTGTGAAACAAAGAAGCACCGTGTCAGATTCACTTTCGGAATAAGAACGCGTGATGGATCAGTGTATCAGTCTTCGGAAGATGAATATGTATTTAACAACATATGCTACGGTCCGATGTATATAAAACGTCATTTTGCTGAGCGTTCCCAACTACTTGAAATGAAAGACGTCCTGTTGCAGGACGACACGCTCAAAATCTTCTGTGTGGCTCGACTTGTGAAAGGCAATATCTTGGAAACAGCAACTCAGACTGTACTAGCAGACGGTAAGTGCTTTCTTCGACTACTTTCTAACAACACGATCTGGGTAATAAAATCCCAAAAATTCTAACTTTCAGAATTTTATAAGCATCATTTTTATTTTTTAGACGTGCAAATATTTTATTGTTATAAGAATTATCTCGATAAATCACTCTATAGCGCAAAAATATTCGGAGATAGCATTTAATTCTCTAATTTTACTTTTCACCATTCACGGAAACAAAGCATACGAAAGACATGAAGTGATTTAAATTGAGAAGTTTTCTTATTTCTTGAATTTTAAAGATATGATTCATATTTTTCAAAATACAATACAATTCTTTGTCATTAAAAGCATTCTATAAAAAAAATGACTTGAATCAGATAACAACAACCATAATCCCGATTATTACCTCCCTGCTTTTCGTTTAATCCTGAAGGTGTTGCAGCGCAACGGTAGAAGGCGTATTTAAGCGCTTATATTAAGGGCGTACGGTTTGCAAAGGCGGATTAAATGCGCGACCGCATATGCAAATTAACATCGCAATCATTTAGGCATTTATTGAGGGCGTATTACGCCCGCGTAGCGAGCGGAGTATATATGCATGTGCGCCCGCTCAGTGGATTATCATTGTTATTTGTAATAGAAGCTGTTCCAAGGCAAATTTGGAACATTGTGAATTATGGAGGGAGTACACCTACAAAGATGGTCCCTGTGCTACTCCTACAATTCATATACAGTTCCCTAAGAGAACACCTGCAAAAGGATGAGCAAGCCATGTTTCTAGGAAATATGGACAGCGATGGCTCAGTTACAGAGGGACGCACAGCAGGGCTTTCTTGGGGAGAGCTGACCCTTGTCCGCTTTTTGGCCGCACGTGCACCCAGGGTCATGGGAACC
The DNA here is from genome assembly GCA_951213105.1 of Amaurobius ferox. NCBI lineage: Eukaryota > Metazoa > Arthropoda > Arachnida > Araneae > Amaurobiidae > Amaurobius > Amaurobius ferox. The sequence goes on along the minus strand of OX578149.1, from coordinate 118,975,420 downwards.
CCAGTCAACCTGCAAGATATTAATTCTGGGGTGATCGCCATCCTCCTGTCATCACATCACCCAATAGCTGGACATAATTCTGAAATATCCAATGAAAATACCAGGGGCTTCAATTGGGGGAACCAGTAATAAACTTGGGGCTTAATTGCGTAGGAGGAGACATTTTTCGAATGTTCGAGAGAGTGTTAGATTTTTCAGAAAGAGAGAAGAGAATTGATTTTGTGCTTCGGAGAGAAAGTTCTCCAAAAAGACGTCTGCAGTGATGACCGGCGTTTCCTCCGCCGAAGTTCCCCGCGTACAGCGACGATCCAACGAAGCATCGAAGGTACGAAATTAATGTCCCTTATACTCAATCTGTTTGACACTATGTTAGATAATTTCGCACTCTCTCGACATCTTATTCAATTTACACTTGAGTGAAATAATCAGGGTGAATTTAATTGTAAACTTAAATGAAGGAGATTTTTAATTATGTACTTTAAATATTCATGATTAAAAGAATGTCAACACGAATGTCAATGGAGAGTGATTATGATTTAGTAAGAGTGTTAATTGAATCAATTAAATATGTTTTTATTATTACTTTTAATTTCCTTTTTGTTAATAAATATATTGTTAATGTTTTGTATCATGTCCGTTGTCCTCATTTTCCATTAATTTGATTTTTATGTATTTTTATTCGACACGGCCAATGTCGGAGATTGTTTTTAATGAACAATATTACTGAATTATGCGTTCTGACCGGACGTGTGGTTAAAATCCACATAACAAAAAATAGTTCCGATGACCAGGATTCGAAATAAAAATAATTGTTAAAATAACTGGAATTTTTTTTTGTGAATAAATTAAAGTTAATGTGCGCGATAGGAAAATTTAAAATAAAATGAACTTGAAATAAAATAAAATTAACTTAAAATAAAATTTAAAATAAAATGAACTTGAAATAAATTTAAAACTAAAACTTAAACTTTAAAATTAAATTTAACGTAAGGAAATGAGGACATTTAAGAAAATAGATGTTGTCACAAGTGTTATGCCATATGTGTATGAAGTGTTTACTTAAGAAATGTTGTGTATATTCGGGAAAAAGAATTATAGGATTTAAATATATTGAGTTAGGGGAGAAAAATCGGAGAAAATTAATAATGGATGGTAATATTTTTGGGAGCTAAATTTTTGGAAATAAGATATGAATAGGAGTATGATTTTATGTGTAAGATTTTTGAGTATCAATATTTGTATTTTATGTTGCATGAAAAGTATTGTATTTATGTAAACGCGTATTGTTCGTAGGGATAGAAATTTTGGATTAGAAAATTAAGGGAGAACTTAACAAATTTTAAAAATGACAGAAAGGGGTGATATGACGGTAACGCCTACAAGTAGGATTCCTGGGATTATATCCTTGTTAGGAGAACTAAGCGGAGCGACGAGAACGAGACCTCCATGTTTTTCGAACAGATGGAATCATTAAGCGAACTAACAAATTGGAACGATTTAGAGAAACTAGCAATTGTTAAATCCCGTCTGCGCGGAAACGCAAAAAATTCTACATCGGCTCAAAGGACCTGCGTAGCGAAACATCATTCGAGACTTTCAAACAAAAATTTCTAGATTTTTTCATCTCCGAACCAAATGTCACTACAAACCAAATTCTTTTTTCAACCGTGAAACAAACAAAGGGAGAAAATATTAAAGAATTAGACCACAGAATTACTACATTAACTTTAAACTATGTAGGCGAAACACAACTTAATGAACATACACACGTAATTATGGACAAACTAAGCCTAAGTAAATTTTTGGAGGCAGTTGAGCCCGAATATCGGAAATAAATTGTAAAAAACAACCCAAAAAGTTTTAGAGATGCAGTAAAAATTGCTCAAAATTTAAACGCGGCCAATCTTACAACAACAGTTGATTTAAATAACATCTCTCAGTACAGCGATATTCAAATGTTTAAAAAAGAACAACAAAAGTTTAATTCTAACTTACTCGAAAAAATAACAGAAGAAATAAATCATCTTAAAATTAGAGAAAACAGAAATAATTCTCAGATGACGGACACATATTCATGCCATTTTTGCGGTAAATTTGGACATTTTATGCAGGATTGCAGGCATTACATTAGAGAGAGTAATAAACAAACACACATCTCATTACAAACCAAACATAGTTTTTCGCACAGGCCAAGAGAACATGGGGCACGGAGGATTCTCCCCACCCGTCACCAACCAAATTATGCGGAGAGGTTTCCCAATACGACATACAATGTACCGGCGAAATGCGACTTTCGTCGGTTCTATCTGCGCCAAATCGAAAAAAGCGCTTTCCGTCACACCTAAAATGCAGTGGAAAAACCTGTTTCCATAGCGACCGCCACCAAAACGTCTGCTGTCTGGGGACTTTCTCGTGGCGGTAAGACTAAGACAGTACTGCAAATAAACTGCACCCGCCGAGTGCAAGATCTGCGTCTCCGAATTTCCTCAATAAAAATGCCGACAAAGATTGAGGACTTCCTGAACCACCCTCGTTGTCATCGCTCTCACCCATTTGTTATTGAAGGGGATTTATGGCACCGTACAGAAGCCATTGTCCCACGTCTATCAGATAACTTTGCTTCACCATGGGCGTCAAGGATTTTGTTTCACCAAAGAGAATAGGTGATTTCGTAGTGGATATTTAGAAAATTAAAGCAAAAAAAAAAAAAAAAAAAAAATTTAAGTAAAATTTATAATGAACAAAACCCAATTTTATTTGGATTTTTTCCGAGGGATTGCCAAATGTTCCGACTTTTTTGAGCTGGGAGGTGTGACACTCCCCCCCCCCCCCCCTTGTACTTAACCCTGTATGGCAGATAAATATGTGCTTCATGTGCCATTCTATAGAAAACCCGCTATGGCTCACCTAATGAAATCAGGGAGGACGCCGTGGCCCCCTTTTTAGGGGAGTTAGGGCAACACCCTCTATATTCAAGGCCTCCACACCATCCCGTAATGGCCGACACCGTAGTCCAACGCAATACGAATTTGTACTGAAATTGTTTTGGGGCGAATTTTTTTTTTTTCTTTTTTTTTTTAATTTAAATGTTCCAGCAGGATGAGGATTTTTTTTTCTTTAAAATAAATCTGCTTTAATTTAAATTAGAATTTGTTGACATAAATAAGATTATTTCTTTCTTTTTTTATGTGTGATTTGGAATGAAAGAATAATCTTAATAGAACCACTTTATAATTTGATAAGTTACTAAAAACTTTATAATTTAATAAGTAAAAAATCAAATCCTTACTGAAGATTAATTTAAATTCAATCGAAATAAATTAAAATTTACATGATTAAAAAGTATCAGAATGTAAAGGTCATATCTATCCTAACACAATTTAAAGTATATAGATTGTACTATATAGTAAAGTATATACTAAAATAGATTGAAGTACATAATAAAATTGTACTTTAATTGCTAAAGATTGCATACTTCATTAATATATAATTAATATTGGTCTATTACTTAATTTTAATTTATTCGATCCCAAGTGGTTAGCATTCTAAAATCAGACTTACCCTCCAAGATAGCTGAAAATCAAACATAATTATAATTAATTAATTCCAAAAGGCCTGGAGTCAAAAGAAGAGGCAGGTGTGGATCCAAAATAACATTTATTATATATACATATATATATTTTTATATGCATTGAGAAGTGAATATCTATCCATTTAAATTTTTGCACAGTTTTATACCAACAAATTAATGCATAATCATACACACCATTATCTAATGAAATTACTAACTCATATAGCATTTCTTAATATCCTTTAAGTAAGTTTCATCATTACAAATTTACCTTTCAATATTCATTACACAATTCTTATATTCATTCAAAATTACAGATTTAAATTAATATTCATCAAACTATTATTATCCTTCCCCTCTAGTCTCTATGTTGGGGTTCATTTAAATTTATTATATCAGTATTCGATAAGAGCATTGTAAATAAATGCTATCATAACAGATGGACTTAATTATAATAATAAGTTGATTTAGATTTCAACTATATATTAAATGGGCAAAATCGATGCTTTGCTGAATAACTTTTTCTAAATTTTGCATTTCTAACCTTAGGCGTTTCTCATCTGGGGCTTCACGTGAAGTAGTTGGTTTTGAAAAATACTCTGGACAACCTGGTAAGCAAGATGGAACTGCGCCTTTTCTTAACTTTGGTGCAGATAGCGGAATCGTTACCGATGTGCCAGTTTTCTCATCGTAGTGTACAGTCTCTCGAATAATATCACCAGATGTAAAATGTTGCTCACAAAGCTAAAAAAAATTAAAAAATATACATTAGTCCTTATGCATATATGCACTGCTTAATGAAAGAAGTGCATGTTTTGCTCTTTCGATGTATTTTACTTAATAAATAAATCCTGTGGGAAATTAAAGAGCTTCGAACATAACAGAATCAGGGGTACCACAGAATCAGCTAAATTACCACTACTTTACTTCTAAATAGTTAAACAATATCTCATGACTAATCATTGCTTCGAGATGTTTCACTGTATAATAATATTCCTTAGAATTATATTAAATAATCAAATATAATTATTTGAACACTTAGAAATTAAAAATATCTAGGCACCAGCCAGAAATCGAACCCGGATCATTATCATGCTATATTAAATCAAATATAGGTTCATAAATTCCTAAACTAATATAATTTCCCAAACTCATATACATAAATTAAACCTTTAAGTACATAAATTCAATTAGAATTTAATAAGTTTAACGACATAATCTTATTTTTTCAAATTACAATATCTTTCTATACTTCCCTTGTACATTAAATTAAAACACATGGGAGGAACCAAATTATATATATGTTCTAGGTTAGCTTATTTAAAATCCTGCATACGCATATACATTTTTTATCAATGTGTTTTGCTCTTTCGATGTATTTTATTTACTTATTAAAATAAATCCTGTGGGAAATTAAAGAGCTTCGAACATAACAGAATCAGGGGTACCACAGAATCAGCTAAATTACCACTACTTTACTTCTAAATAGTTAAACAATATCTCATGACTAATCATTGCTTCGAGATGTTTCACTGTATAATAATATTCCTTATAATTATATTAAATAATCAAATATAATTATTTGAACATTTAGAAATTAAAACTATCTAGGCACCAGCCAGAAATCGAACCCGGATCATTATCATGCTATATTAAATCAAATATAGGTTCATAAATTCCTAAACTAATATAATTTCCCAAACTCATATACATAAATTAAACCTTTAAGTACATAAATTCAATTAGAATTTAATAAGTTTAACGACATAATCTTATTTTTTCAAATTACAATATCTTTCTATACTTCCCTTGTACATTAAATTAAAACACATGGGAGGAACCTAATTATATATATGTTCTAGGTTAGCTTATTTAAAATCCTGCATACGCATATACATTTTTTATCAATGTGTACATATGTATTTAAAAAGAACAGTACTTACCCTAGAATTTTTAGTAACTTCGAATCCATCTCTTCTAAGGAAAAAAATCCATTTTTTTCTTACTTCAGGATCTTTTGGAAAATTGAAAACAGCAGAACGTGGGCCGTTATTGTAGTTCCCACGACAGCCGACTGCCGAACAACGATACGGCATTACACAATTAAATCTTCGAAAAAATGGTAAAAAAAATAGCTGTAATTAACAGCTCATATAAAATATAAATAAAGAAACGTTAAAACGAATTCAATATTCGATCACACTGAATATAGAGGGTGTTGAATGGGGACGGCTGGCTAGACTACACGACGCTACCCATGCGTTGTCAGTTCTTCTGGATATACCTTTGGACTACGAAGTCGGCCATCTTGCCACTTCCGGTTTTCTCTGTGGGGGCCTTGAATATAGAGGGTGTTGGTTAGGGTCTCATCTCGTCTCCTTTTTGTAGATAGGTAAATCTATTAGAAAGCTGTAAATGCAGTACCTCCTATTTGCCCAGACTTAAACCCAATTGAGCATCTATAGGACCACCTACTGTCCTACCGCCACGAGAAAGTCTCCAGACAGCAGACGTTTTGGTGGCGGTCGATATGGAAACAGGTTAATCCACTGCATTTTAGGTGTGACGGAAAGCGCTTTTTAACACTTTACAACAAAGTTGAAAAGTGTTTATGACTTTGTTCATTCTGTCTGTCTGTCTGTCCGTTAGCACGATAACTGCCGTAAAAATGACTTAATCAAAATGAAATTATAGTATGTTGTTCAGACGGTCTGTAGGACCTATGGGAATATAAATGAATAATATCACCCAATTAGTTTTGGATTCAACCCGGGTTGAAAAAATGAAATACATTGAGCCCTATGGGACCTAATTTTTCAAACATTTTTTAAGCGGATTTAAAATTTACAAATTGCTTCGGAAATTTTAGATAATATTCAAATTGTTCCATAAAATATATAAAAAAAACTTCAGCGAAATATATTCAGTAGCTTTTTAAATAAAACTTAAAATAATAATAACACCTCTTATATGAAGCGATCACGTGACCATGATATGAAAAGATCACGTGACCCCCTTCAAAATGATATATGGCATCCATCTTGTCTCAAAATCGTGACTTTTAAAGTTGTTTTTAATTCATATTAAGTGTTGTATCCGTTCTAAAACCACTTTATTTTTGCATAAATTCTGTGCATCTACATACTGAAACAACGCAATTACAATATAATTGAGTTTAAATGCTCATCCAAATTTGATTATTTTTGCAACGAAGCCTATTTTTCACCTATGTAAAATGTAAACAGCAAAATATGTAGAATGAGTTGCATTAACATTGCTGTATTTCTTTAACACAAAATCATTTAGTTCATGGAGTCTGCTTAGCTGATATGAATCAAATATTCATTGATTTTACAAAGAGAAGGACGATTTTTTTCGATGAAGTTTTACACAGAGTTTAATTACGTGTATCTCCATGGTCTTAATTTTTAAATAAAATAAATTATTATAGTAATGTGATGAATGACATGAATGGGAAATTATTTGTGAAAGAAATGCTGCTTTTATAGAGAGAGCCAGATGTGTTATTTTTTCTATGACGTCATTTGAATGAATTTCAGTTGTTTTCGATGAAGTTTTCAAATATAATAAATTATCGTAGTATTATGATAATTCTAAAATTATTACCGTGGAATGCATCACATTTTAGAGATGTTTAAACCAGGCAATTTATATTTCAATGCCGTCATTTGAATGAAGTTCATTTTTTTCGATGAAGGTTTAAGTTTTCAAATATAATAAATTAATGTAGTATTGTGATAAGTTTTAAAATATTACCGAGGAATGTATTGCATTTTAGACGTGTTTAAATAAAATTGCATTGAAGTTAGAAAGTTTTTCATAATCAATGCTTTAAGCATGATTGATCTGTCTTGTTTCGATTTGACGCAGATAGAACCGACGAAAGTCTCATTTCGCTTTGTACTGGGGTTAATGCTAGACGCTCGCATTCTGTGATTTTTAAAGCTGTGAAGTAACTTGTACTGTGTTGCATACATTATGGATTTTGTCTAGTTGATAAATGACTACATTTAAAAGTAGAAAGACTCTGCATTCGCAAGCACGTGCAATTGTCCACAATGTTACAGCATTATTTGAAAAGGAAAAAACCGTAAATTCTCTAAAAATACCAATTTCAAATGCAATGAAGAGAACTGCGGAAGCGACAGGGGTTTCAGCAGTGGCGGCCATTGGGGGGCCGCGAGTGCGCGCGACACCATTGAGTAAACACCCCAAATCATTTTTTTAGTTATACAGATTTATTACAATTTCTATTGAAAAAATCTGAATTTTTGGTTCAATTAAATCGAGAATTATTAAAAATAAGTTATGAAAATGCCACTAGATGGCAGCACTACACCTTTCTTCGGTGAAAGTCGACTCACGAAAGCTATATTGCACAGAATTTTCAACACATAGGGGAAAATACAGGGATATTTTTAAAGCCGCGTCCCTACCATCGGCATCTCCTGAGTGAAAGAATGGTATAGGAGCAATATTAGAAATATGGCGTGAAAAAAACCAGACATTGCAGATTTACTAGTAGATTGTGTCGCGGGCCTGAGCGCGCCCCAAGGTCTATTGAATGGTAAGGTTGGCCAAAGATTGTACGCCAACAGCTGGAATTCTCCCCTCCCTTCGCGACTGACGTCACTGGTCCCAAAGACAGGTCCGTAGCCCGTTGCTGTCATAAGAAATACATTGAATATACCGCAGCAATTTTCTTAATTTAAATATACATCATATAGTATATTGAAATTTCTACCGAATAAATCATAGATTAGATTTCATTATTCATATATAAGAATATAATATTAAATAAAACTAGTTATGGTAAATTTTATTTAGGACTGTATTGTTAGAGTTGTTTTTAAGCATCTCTAACGATGACATTAGCAATTGAGCTGTTTAAACTACGCTAAAATATTTTCTCCATTTTAAAATTGTTATTAGTTTTTCTTTAATAAGTGCATAGTAAAATATCGGAGGATTTAGCTAAAATACAAGGCACTATTATTCTATCTGAGGCTAGAATAATAAGCCAACAAAACCTGTCCATTTTTATCGAACTGCTTTAAAATATCATGCTTGTAGACTTGAAATGATAAAATAAATTAGAAGACAGTGAATGACTTGCTGAATGTAATTCAAAAATAGTTTTCAGAATTATAGAAATAAATAAATATGTGACGTCCTTAAAGATTTCATGCAGAAAAATGCTCGTATTATTATTTTTTTTTCATTATGAAATTGATATGTGTACGAAATCCAATTATTTAAAGACTTCTCCGAATGCGAACAAATGTGGAAATCATATTTCGTACGATACAAAAGATCAGTACAATTTTTTTCTTTTATTATGTATTATCATTGTTTCATGATGGTCAAAAAATTGAATTATTCAAGAAATTAAATGAGCACTGAATTTCATATAACGATAGGCAATTTTTTAATATGGGTACATGATATGGGTACATACATTTTAATATGGGTACATATGGGTACATGATAAAAAAAATTTTAAAATTAAAAAAAGTAAAGAGACAGGACGAGATATTGATTAGATAAGTTCAGTTGTGACCAGATTTTGAAAATGCCTTTCATAAAGGAACATCTACCAAAATTGTGCCTTATTTACGCTATATATGTTTGAAAATCAATGAAAACTAACACGTCCAATCAGTCAGTAGGTTTTAATCAATTGCGTCGACAGAAAAAATGGGGGGGGGGGGGCGATAATGAAATGAGTTGTTTCCTATTTCTCCTAATATCCTTCCTTCTAGCTTTAATAGTTTTCGATAGGTTTCTGTGGGGGGAGGGGGGCGGGTATCTCCCAATACCTCTTTAGTGACTTTACTAGATTTGATCTCACGATCTTTCAACTAATTCTGGTGTTACAAAGGTCAGTGATCAAATGACTGGGTTACGGATTTTCCCCTATGGGAGAGAAGGATAATTTTAAAAATGGTCATTCTATAAAGGAGAAATGCCTTCATGGAGGACTTTTTAAGGGAAGCTGCGTCACATTTATGTTACATGTTAGGAAAACCATGAAAACCTAACACACGTAGTCCGTCAATTCCTAACTACTAGGTCATGAGTAAACCTTAAAATTTAAAGCTCTCTCTCCATTGCTTATTTTTCATTTCTTCACGTGAATGACCACAAACTCTTTCAGCTTTTCTTTTCATGGCGTTTCTTCTCATCTGTTCATTTATGTGCCTTATTCGAAAGAAGGTTCTGGTTCTAGTATATGTTCTTACAACATCAAGAGCTATTTCAGAAAATTGTTCTTTTATTTTCAGTTGGAGATTCTCTAAAATATTTCTTGAATTAGAAATAAAATTTCCGTGTAGTTTTAAAAAACTATCTTATAATTTGGTGACTGTTTCTACCCAGGTATCATGTTGTTGTTGTTGAGACCCAGACCGTCCGACCTACCAGAAAGGTGTAAGGTAACTGACCCAGGTATCATGTGGAACAATTAAACCACCTCTTGATAAAGATTCAATTCATTTTTTGTCATTTTCGGATGTTGATTCCATTAGATATGAATAAGTTCCTAACTGCGCTTCTTTGTGATGATATGCCAAATATCCTGCAAAAAAAGCGCAAAGCTTCTTTTTCATTTACATCAGGACTGAAATTAATGTCATGTTGAGGCTCAATATCTGCAGTGATGCTGACTGCATTGTCTTTTTCTTCTAATTTGAAAAATAAAGTCGCAGTTAGTGTTTGATCTTGGTCATTTTCCACATTTGTATTTATTGGCATAGGAAGCTTAGACCCAAGCAATAATGTTTTAAGTCGGGATTTGAAATCAGTAGTAAGAGGATGGTTATAAAATCGTCCAAGACCTCTAATTTGGGAAAATATATTTTCAAAAGCATCTTGATTGACTCTACTTGTCATTATGTATTTAATATTATTTTCTTTCACGTCATCATAAAGTCCTTTTAAGATTGCTATTGAAACAAGAATGCCTTTTTGGAAAGGCAGTATTCAAGTTTTAGAAATGACTCTTGAGTTCCGTAATATTCGCTTGCATTTGACTCAGAATTTGCATTTGGTCATTTATATTATTTCCAAAAGCTGAGCGCTTTGAACTGTTTTCATCATTAGGAACGCGAGAGTTAAAAACATCGACACATTTTTCCATGCTTCGGAAAGGTCCGACTAGGGACCAGTGACGTCAGTAATTCCAAGAACTCTGGACAGGAGTAGGTTGCCAGAAACGAATGGCCTACCTCTCTTACTTCCATTTACCTTGAGCGCGCCCCAGCCAAAAAGAAACAGAAGAGTAGAAAAACATGAAGAGGGACTTCTCAAATTGGCTCAGTTTCGCTAATTTGGCTTCAATTTTCCTCATTTAACAATGTGTTTGTTCTCATTCTCGTCTTTGTTATAAATTTGGAAGTTTAAATAAGCATTTGAACAAATGAGAGAATTAAGTGTACGTGTGTGGTGATGGGAAGGGGGGGGGGGGTTCTGGCCATCGTGAATAAAGTGTCTTGTTTAGGACACTCAGTTTGAGGGATCGTTTGTCCCACCCAGCTGTCTTAATTACTGAAGTTGTTTCGCATTTCGTCATTTCTGATGTAGTTTGTCTGTTGTTCTGTTTCCAGAAGGGATTTATTTCTATGCTCTGGTTGATCCGCTGGTGACGAATTTCAATATGTTTGACTTCAAAATAATTCTTTAAACGTCACGAGTTTCCAATTTTTGGCACACTGCGACATATAGGCTATTTTTAGTGACACTTTCATAAATGTGTTGTTTCGGACATTTAGTTTGAGTTGACTTACCCAGCTGTCTTACTTTTTCAGCTATTTAACATTAAACATTGCCTAAAAATTAAAGAAATTCTAAGTATTTGTTAAAAAACTTAAAAATTAAATTTTCAACATGATCCTTTTATCTGACGTCGTTTTTCTGGAAATTTTGGCCCGACCGCTGGCGACTATATTGGTAGCCCCCAAATTGGCTCTAGACTTATAATATTGGCCCTAGGCTTATATTTAAATTGAAGTAGCCCCCAAAATTTCTTATCTCGCCTTCTAATTCAGCGAGTTTGATTCTAATCATAGTTATAGTCTCCGCACCATCTGTACGTGTCACCTGAATATATATATTGTGCCAAGCCCCTGGACATAACTTTTAGCTTAGCTCCCTCAATTTTACATCTCGTTTCCTAACTGAGAGATTTTGGTTCTGCTAGTGGCTATAGCCTCTGCACCATTTGTACATGTCACCTGGATATGCATCTTTGTGAGAAATCCCTGAGATTAACTATTACTTCAGTTACTCCCCCCCCCCCTCCAATTTCCCATCTCACCTCTTAATTGAGCGATTTTGATTTTACTGATGGCTATAGTCTCTGCACCATTACCACATGTCACCCGGACCTGCATCTTTATAGTGATAAATCTTTGAGCGTAACTTTTACTTCAAATAGCACCCCCCCACACACACACACACACACACTTATCCATCTCGACTCCTAATAAAGCGATTTTGATTCAGATGGTGGCTATAGTCTCTGACCCACATGTACATATTAACTTGATATACATATTTGATGGATATAATATACATACGTTTTTTGCGTCAACCCCTGGGCTTAACTTTTAGTTTAACTAGTCCCCATAATTTTACATTTCAATTTCTAATTGAGCGATTTTGATTCTGCTGGTGACTATATAGTCTGAGCAACATTTGTACATTTCAATTGGATACACATATTCTTGCGTCAACCCCTGGGTATAACTTTTAGTTTAACTAGTCCCCAGAATTTTACATATCGGCTTCTAATTGAGCGATTTTAGTTCGGCTTGTCGCTGTAGTGAGTTTCTCAACCATTTGTACATGTCACCTGGATATGCAACTTTAATATGGCAAATCTCCGAGCGTAACTCTTACTTTGGTTACCCCCCCCCCCCCCAATTTTCTATCTCGCCTCCTAATCCACCGATTTTGATTTTACGGGTGGCTATAGTGTCTGAACCATCAGTACGTATCGCCAGAATATGCATATTTTTTAGTCAACTCCCTGGGCATAACTTTTAGTTTAACTAGCCCCTACAATTTTACTTAAATTAGGACTATGTAATGTTTTTCACTAGGAAAGATACGTTTCATGTGTCCAGGCTTTTTATGAACGAGCGAGTAGGTGGGAGGTACGTTATTTTACTTAATACATCCGTCGTTTATATTTTTAATACTCCCGTTGATATGCCCAAAATACGTATATGTATATACATATGCTTTATATATACATATATATATAATATATATATATAAATAATATATATATATATATATATATATATATGTATATATATATATTACTAACATATATATAGGCGTAAATACATAGATGAGCTCCCCCCTCTACATGTCGCTCACGAGCCGCCACTGGGTTTCAGCGTCATCAGTTAAAAAGATAGAACGTGAGGAGAAATCGCTTAATGACACTGAGATAAGTATTTTATCAATTTGAACAATTTTCAATTATTGCTTAAATAAGCTATTTTAAAAGTAACACAAAATGACTGGAAAGAACACTGTGAAAAAATAGAGAATATTTATTGGAAGAAAGATGGACTGATAGAAAATATTGTGGATAAATTAGTGATAAATTTGTCGGATAGCGATTCAGACTCTTCTTCAATAAAGACATTTCAAGCGATTTGAACATAGTAGATAATAGTTATTCCAATGAATGTGAATGAATATTTTATAATTGATTGAAAAATATGAAAAGAATGAATATTTGAAAGTCATAATTTTGCTTATTTATCAATTATTTTTTTCCTTTTTGCTGACTAATAATTGTGTAACTTGTTAATTGAAAACTGTAATAATTTTTATCTAATTTGAAATTTAGTTTTAAACAAAATGATATAAATTCTGGTTTTAAATTGTACGCTTTTCTCTCCCAAAACCGCCGAATCTAAAAGAAAATATCTAAAACTACTTTGTTCTAATAGATTGACGGCTTCCCGTAGCTTCTGTCGCATATAATAACAAACTATTTTCTGAGTTTAAATGACGAGAAATTTTTAAGTTAATCTATAATTAAATGCCATTTAACATGAAAATGTTATTTAACTGTCGGACAAAAAACATCTACTATTTTCTTTTAGTACATCATGATAGACGAAACGGATCCTCGCTTAACGAAGTGCGCTTGCTTTGCCAAATGTTGCAGTCGATTTTATACCTTTCTCCCTCCTTTCTTCGACTCGTCTACTTGCAGCAACCCTGTTTACAGACTTTCTCGTGGCGGTAGGACAGTAGGTCTTGTTCACTCTGTGAACTCTCTACCAAGCACTCTCTAGCAGCTGTCAGATACATTGCAGTCAGCATGGTTCCACTTACCTGTGAACACCTTCCAGCATCTTATTGAGTCACTTCCAGCTTTCAAGATTCTGTCCGGGCTGCACAGAGCGGTTATTCAAGATATTAGCTGGTGGTCACAATAATTTGACTCGACTGCTTACATAGAGTTTCACTTGCATCACCGGCACAAGGCCACCTAGAAGAGAGCTTGTTTACATGCCGGAGCTGTTTCACTTGCAACACCGTAAGAAATATATCCAGTAGCGTAATAAAAATACCAGAAAGATCAATCATACATGAAGCATTGAATATGGAACACTTTTCAACTAGAATGCAATTTTATTTAAACATCTCTAAAATATGATACATTCTGTACTGATTTCTTTAATTATCACAGCACTATACTAATTTGTTATACTTGAAAACTTAACTTCATCGTAAAAGACAATGCTAGTTACACAAAATGAGCTTTATTCATATGACATCATTGAAATACAAATATATATATATATATTAATATCTGCCTCTCTGTGCAAAATTAATGAACATTTAATTCATATCACTTTATTCCAGACACCAGAGCTGAATCATTTTGTACGAAAAAAATTCATCAATTCTTATACAACTCACCTTAAAAAATATATATAGTATATAATATAAAGAATATTAAGTACTACGTGGTTTTATCCATAAAATATAAAAATTTACATTTTTATTTCTTATACTATTCTCACCTTTATGCCAAGTCGAAAATAGTTTTATATTTTGCAATTTCTCTATTCAGGAATTTAACGCTAGTTTCAACGTGAGTTAATCAAAAAGGTTGTTTGAAAATTGGTGTACTTTTTTTAATATTGTTGTTGTTGTTGAGACCCGGACCGTCTGACCTACCAGAAAGGTGTTGATGTTGAAACCCAGACCGTCCGACCTACCAGAAAGGTGTAAGGTAACTGTCTACCAGAAAGGTGTTGTTGTTGTTGAGACCCAGACCGTCCGACCTACCAGAAAGGTGTAAGGTAACTGTATGGACGGCCGGGAAGTGCCACCCAATTTAGACCGGAACCCAGTGGGGGAGGCATCCACAGGGACCGTACCCTCCTTCCCCTACCACCAACCTCTCGGAAGGACTTACGGACCCACATGTTTAACGTGATCGTACTCCGCATGAACACGGCGGCATTTGTGGCAGCGTGCAAATCTAGCGCGCAAACCACGGGGATACCGCACCCGAGATGGCCAACAGCACGCGGCGTTTCGAGGTGGTCACCCACCAAGTACTAACCGCGCCCGATGCTGCTTGACTTCGGTGATCTCACGAGAACCGGTGTTTTCAGCACGGTACGGCCGTTGGCCCTACCAGAAAGGTGTTGAAAACCCAGGCCGTCCGGCTCGTCAACAAGGACTTGAGCATCCATTTGGACGGCCGGGAAGGAGTTAGCCGAAACCAACTCCCAACTTCCATGGCTTTCGTCCGACGGTCCAGCATCGTTTATTTTGAGAATCAAAAATTATTTTGAGAATCAATTGAGAATCAATGAAAAATAATACAACAAAAACAACAACGAAGACAAAAACAAAAACTAAACCAAGATAAACAGCAACAAACGGGGCACAATCAAAACACAGCAAAACAAAGACAAAAACAAAACACAGACAAAACAAGGCAACCATACAAAGAGAGGGTAACACCTCCAGGGAAAAGGACAACAGGGGACCACCGACCAAAAGGGGGAAAAGGGAGAGGCTCACAAGCTGATCAGGAAATTTGATTAGAGATGTCTCTAGCAATGAGAACACAGTTTTTAATTTTATCTATAGAATATTTATTTGAACTGACTCTCGAGAACCAGGCTGCGCAATTGGCAGGGGAGGGTTTTGTAAGATGAAAATTTTTTGTATGGGGACAAGAAAAAACAAAATGGTCGGCATCGCCGAAAGAACCGCAGGTGCAACACGAGGTGGATTTATGTTTAAAATAATGGAGATAATCTAGAAATGGGCCATGCCCAGTTAAAAAATATATTAAATATTTGTTAGTAATTTGGAGGGAGGGATTGACCAGAGGGAGGAAGGAAGAAATCCGAGCCGGATCGTGAGTCCGGGGGGAAATATAAGAGTTAAGAAAGATTTGCCAATGATGAGAAATATTTTGTTTACAAAATTTTTTAAGGAGGGAAAACGGGAAGGGAAGGGAAAAGGGAGAACCCGAGGAGGTAGCAAGTTTGGCGTACTTATCCGCAGTTTCATTTCCCGAGATATCAGAGTGGGCCTTAACCCAACGAATATTAATAAGATTTTTGTTTGCTAAAGCATTAAGTTTAATTTTTGAAAGATAAGAGGATTTATTTTTAATGGAATTTAGAGCCGAAAGAGAAGAAAAACTATCTGTGAAATATTAATTTTAGTATTATTAGTTGAGGCCCAATTAATAGCAAAATTAATGGCGGCAATTTCTGCCTGAAAAACTGTGTTCCCATTAGCTAGTTTAAAAGTGAATGTTTCTTGAAGCGTATCATGATTGAATATACAGACAGCAAAACCAGTGTTTCCATCAATGGAAGAGCCATCTGTATAAACATTGAATTTAGAAAAGGAGGAGGGAGGGAGGGGGACAAGATTAGCAATACGATTAGAAGGAGGGATAGTAGAAACCGGGCAGTTTGAGTCGAAAAGGGAAGGGTCCGGGACGGGCAAATTAGAGAAGAGATTTAAACGATGTTTCCAAAAAGCATATTTTTTATAGTTGGTGTTAATTACTATATGGATAGGGGGAATACCAGTAATGGAGTAAAGAGAAATGTTAGAAGTGGTCCGAAAACCAGAAGAAATTTTTAAAAGAAAAATCCTTTGAAGGGAGAGAAGTTTTTTCACCTGATCCCCCGTCAATGCTTGACCCCAGATTCCCGCACCATAAATTAAAGACTTTTCAATTACCGATAGGTACCAGATTTTTAAAAAGGATTTGTCTACCCCCCAATTATTGCCAGACACCCGCCCAAAGGTGTTGGCGATCTTATAACATTTCTCCTTTAGGTTAAATATATGTGTACTCCATTTGAGATTATCATCTATTGTTATTCCTAGGAAGATAAGAGAACGGGAGGTAGGAATTTTATAGTTCAAAATTTTAAAAGAGGGCCTATTACGAATTTTAGATCTGCTTTTGTTAAAGATTATGGCTCTACATTTATCAGGAGAGATCGTAAGTTTAAGATTTGAAAGGGAGGAGGAAACAAGATTTAGCAGGTTATTTGTATTGTTACGAAGGGTCATCAGATTGACACCGTAAGTAACCACCGCAAGATCATCTGCGAAGGCTTGGATATGAAAAAGGTTATTATTAAGTTTGAGGATGTCATTAAAATAAATGCTCCACAGGGTAGGGGAGATAACCGAACCCTGTGGAGCACCCATAGATATTGTTTTATTAAATGTAATAGAATTATCGGTAAAAGAAATTTGTCTGTTGCTTAAGTAGGAATATATAAAAGATTGAAAAGTTGGCGGAAGGTTTATGTTTGATAAAGTTTGAGGTAAGATACTCCAGTTAAGGCTATCAAAAGCCCCGCAGATGTCCACGGTGGTTAACGAAACAAAATTTTTTGATTTGTGTACTGTTATAGATTCAATCAGCCTGTGAGCAGCATCTTCACAACAGGTGAGTTCTCTAAATCCGAACTGAAGGGGATGCAGAGTCCCCTCAGTCGACAACCAGAAGTTGAGTTTATGTATAAAATTTTTTTCAAGTATTTTGCCAAAAGTTGGGAGGAGGGAAATAGGCCGAAAGGAGGAACAAAGGGAAGGGTTTTTACCCGGTTTATTAAAAAATAAAATATTTGCATTTTTGAGGCAGGAGGGGAAATGACAAAATTTAAAACATAAGTTAATAGACTTTGAAATGAGTGAGGGGAAATTTTTAAAAAGTTGTTTCCAAATGGCAAAGTCAAGGAAATCAAGTCCTGGAGCTTTGCCCATT
Organism: Amaurobius ferox; assembly: GCA_951213105.1. Taxonomy (NCBI): domain Eukaryota; kingdom Metazoa; phylum Arthropoda; class Arachnida; order Araneae; family Amaurobiidae; genus Amaurobius; species Amaurobius ferox. Next base: position 118,957,532 of record OX578149.1, on the reverse strand, counting down.
TTTAAATTGTTAAAGACCAAGAGGAGCTCTACATCAGAGACAGTTCCCAAGCCAGCATCTGGCACGGAAAGAGAAGGGAATCCGAGGAAGTCTGAATCTTCTTTAAAATGGTGATCCAAAAGACGTTTAAAGGCCCTATCACATTCAACAACTTTTCCGGCAATTTTTCGGACAACCAACTTTTCGAACAATTTTTACGCCGAGTTGGGGGAAAACTCGTGTGAAATAAGGTCAAAAAATTGGGACAACTTTATCTGACCGGTATAGAAAAAGTTGTTCATTTGGGACAATTTTTTACCAACCAGCCAATCACAGATGAGTAGCGAAGGAATCACGTGTGTAGAAATGTTGGCGCAGATTCTGGTTTGGCGTGAAATCCTCGCGCAAGTTTGAATCTGTGGAGCGCAAACAGATGGAATATAATAACAGATAGATTATATTGATATAATAACCAGGCAGCGCGAAGTATTATTTTAGTTTAGATTTAGAATTTTGTTAAGTATTTATAATATTTCTGTGTCATAAAGGTGGATGTCAATGGAAGTCGTCTCGAAGTCGAAAAAAAGTAGTCATGCGAGATGGAAATGGAGTTATTGAATCAATACGTGAAAAATCATTTTTGTGGAATTTAAAAGATCCACTGTATTTAAAAAAGAATTTTAAGAAACATGGGTACGAGAAAATATCATCTTTACGAACCATCTCTTCCAAAGCGATTTTATTTACATGAAATATTATATAATAAAAATTAAGATATTATTACTAATATAATATCTTTGGTCTCTTCTGATTCAAATTTATATTTACCAGAGGCTTGCTAGTTTACAGTATTGTCGCGTTTCAGAAAATCCGCCTTTCTGTGAATTTAAACAAGAGCGTACGCGAGTTTGCTTTGGCGATATATACATATTTCATCAGTTTTCTAAAATAAGCTAACTAAAGTGATTCCATCACAAAACACAAAGGATCCTAATTTAAATTGTTTTAGAATATTTACTGCACTATGGCAATTTCCTCGTTTTAACGAATACAATTATGTTCTCTTTCTCGAATCGTTAAAAAAAACATCAGACAGAATTTAGAAAATGAATTTTCATGTATGTTCTCCATTGACTTTTTTTATCTTTCTATTGCAATACTAAAACAATAGGAAAACTTATTCTGTTTACTCTTCAAAATAGTACTCTAAAATAACACTAAATGCATTGCATGATATAATTTGTTAGTGCATTTCAAATGTGAAGTTTTGGCTTGGGTGGTAGAGAATCAGCTTAGGAAACAACTGGGCTCTGGTTCGAATCCAAGCGAATTTTAAATTTTACAAGTGCTGCCATCTGTTGCTAAAATATTCAAATATAGTTTTTCTTTAATAATCTGCAGAATTTTTTTGTTTTAAATTACTTTACGTTCTATATACAAAATAACCTTATATCAGTAAATTATTTTTAAATTTGAATGCTTATAAAAATTTATTTCGAAGTTACTTTGAAAAATATCTTGAAGTATACTTTATACCAGGTATAGATGGAATATATTCTTAAGTGAGAAAGTGCTTGTAAAATTAGCAAATATAAAATGTGCATGTAAAATTAGACAGAAATCATCGGACATCCTTATACGAGTAGTAGTTATCTTTCGACATGTAATTTTGAACATTTTAGATTAGAATAAAAACAAAAATCAAACTACTTTGAAATTTTAATAATTTAATGCTAACATTTGAAGACTTTTTTTATTATTTTAAACGCACATAAACAATTAGAAATTTACAATACATTTGAAAATCATTTACTTTTAATAAAAGAAATAACTTTGTATGTAAATATGAAAAGTTTACTCTTTTAAATTTGAATGCTTATAAAAATTTATTTCGAAATTACATTGAAAAACATCTTGAAGTATACTTTATACCAGCTATAGATGGAATGTATATTTAAATCTATTTTAAAACATAATTACTCAATAAATATAAATGTAGATAACATAATTTTTAAAAGTTTACTTTAATGAGAAATATTTTAAACGTTACAAATGAGCAAAGAACATCTTCGGATATTTAATATAGATACGTATTTGAAAACCTTTAAAATCAAGTATAAAATGGTAATGAACTTAAATTTGTTTAAGACATGATATTTTAATAACGGCATTCTTGAATTTAAATACTTTTTACGTTTTCTTTTTCTTTGTTTCATTTCAGTCAATATCGGCAATATCGCTTTTTAAACTAATTTTGTATCTTAAAATAGAGTGAATATTTTTCAAAAAATATTTATTTGCCTTTTTATACGGATGTGTGACAAATCCAAATATTTTTTAATGTTCATTCATCAGTTTAAGCTTATGATATCTGAAGTAATCCTTATAAAAAAGAGCAAATCAAAAATTTACAATACATTTTGTCCACATCCTTCTCGGTTTACTTTGTTTCTTCTTCTTAAGCAAGAATAATCCTAGCGTAATTATGCCAAGGCATATTTGATTTTTCCCTACAGCTGATAGCAATTTAGTCATAATTACAAAGTAATAAAGGTTACAAAAGGAAGTACTAAGTAAAAGTCTTGTTTTACTGCCGAAGTCGAAGCGAGAACGCGGTGCCTGCCGAAAAGTACATGTACAAATGTATAGTTGTCGCCAAAAGGCGATAAACATACCGCCATAGTTTTGTCATTTAGCACAACTTCTTCAAACTGTCAATAACCCTATCGCCAACTTTTTCGCGGAAAAATTGGGGGAAAAGTTGTCCGAAATAGTTGGTTGTTCCAAAAGTTGTTGAGTGTGATAGGGGCTTATGTTTGTCATTATGATTGAGAGAGGGGGAGTCAGGAAAGTGAAGATTTAAATTTTTGAATTTTTTATATTTTTGAAATGAAAATTTGAAATGTGAGCCAAAAGTTTGATTACAGCTGGAACAATACTTTTTCCAGGAATCCAAACGAGATTTTTTAATTAGTTGCTTATACTTCGCCCTGTTACGTTTAAACAGTAGTTTAGCCGCTGAAATTTCATCTGGGGGGGCAGAATTCCCCTCGAGTGATTTGATTCTTTTAGAGAGGGCGGTAACAAAATTACGAAATTTGGACAAGTCTTTGTTCCACCAGGAGAAATTTGAAATTTTTGATTTTTTCTTTCTAATGAAAGAGAGGGCACAATTTTGAGTTAGATCAATAAAGGTTTTAAAATAGTTGTCAAGAGAGGGAATATCAGTTATTTTGTCTAGAAGAGAAAGTAAAAATTTAAGGTGAGATTTAAAGTTATAAATAAATTTGCCAATCCCGTATTTAGTTTTAAGAAAAAAGGAATCTTTTAGAAGGGGAGCTACATTTAAAGTTATTTGGATAAATTTATGATCACTGTGTGAATCACTCGAGAGGACTTCCCAGCATTGAAGAGAGTCATAGAGGGAGAAATTTAATAAAGTTAAATCAGGATAACCTACACCGGTATGGGAAACGAATGTTGGACCACAACTAGGATCATTACATAACAGTAGATTATTATTCAAGCAGAAATCGATGAGATCTAGACCCCTTTGGTCGGTAAAACTATAACCCCACATCCTTGCTCTGGCATTGAAGTCCCCCAGGAGAAGGGTATCAGAATTATAAAAGTCATAGGGGGAAAGTTCAGAAAGTAATGTTGAAAAATCATCATGGGGAGGGAAATAAAGACTTCCAATAGATAAAAATTTACCAGAAGGGAGCAGAACATCTATAAAAATGGACGAGGTAGTTTTAAATTTAAAATTAACCGTTAATGAGGTATTAAAAATTAATATAACTGCTTTTTGAGAAAGGGAAGAAAATTGAAGGGTACCAGGGGGGGTAGATAAAATTTTTTCATGTGCAACATATGGTTCTTGAAGGCAGATTATGTCTATATTATTATCAATTGCAAATTTTATTGAATTAGAGTGGGCTACCAGGGAGTGATTGGTGTTAATTTGAATGCAAGTTAAAGACATAAGGAAGGAAACCGACAATAATGCCAAAGCCCGGATGGGGAAAGGAACTAAGTCTACAACATTCAGAAGCTGAAATAATTATATGCAATAACAATTTTAACAAATTAATGGGGAACATGTAAGCCTAGACATAAACATATAAACAAATATATCATAAACATATAAACAAATATATCATAAACATATAAACAAATATATCATAAACATATAAACAAATATATCATAAACAACAAAGAAATAGAGCAATAAACGACAGTTGACATACTATGCTTCTTTTTGGAGTCTTTTGATTTTTTCCAGTTCGACCTGAAAGGTACGACAGTTTTTACGATCATATGCTGAATGGTTTGTTCTATAGTTCAGTTCAGGATGATCGTCATTCGATGTGGTGCAGTTTATACATATGGGTGATCTCGCCCGGCATTCCTTGTATGTGTGTCCAGGGAGAGTGCAAATTCCACAATTTCCAACTGGTAAGTGGCAAAAGTTCGCCACGTGTCCATATCCTTGGCAATGGTAACAAATCTTCAGGGAAATGAATTTCTTAATGAAGAAATACGAAAAATGGTTAAAAACTTTCTTTGCCTCAAGGATTCGAGCAGCGGAAATCATGTCTACTAGGAACACCCAATTAGTGTTCCCATTTTTGGCCTTAAAGTTTTTCAAAATTTTTATGTCTCCAGGTTTTAGTGATGGGTGATTATTGTGTATCAATGCTTTGACATTTTCCTCAGTATAGTCCGGAGGAATGTTAAAGACGATAAGGGCCCTCTTCTTATCCTCTTGTTTACGTATTGTAAATTGGCTGGTGATTGAAGAATTCGTGAAGAGAGGCAACAGTTTATTGGGGTCGCTTTCTCGACACGTCACTTTCAAAGTACCATTAGGCAGGGCTGACACATTTTTCACACTTACTCCCTTAGGGCAAGGGAGGGAAAAAAAATTTCTCTTTAATTGGTCATTGTTCAATGTACGATCCTTCCCCTGCAGGAGAATACTCGAGTAAGTACGAGGAGCATTTTGTTTGGAAGCCATAGAAGAGCGAGGAGGCGCCGACGAGGAAGACGAAGTAGCTACCCGATAAGAAGATTGATCACTCAAAGGATGTTGGATGGAGTTATTCATCAGAATTGGGATGTCCTTACGGAGAGAATTAGCTGTGGTTCTATACTCCGCCAACATTAAAGATTTAAATTTGGCCAAGTCATCAGTAATAGTTTTTGTGAGATTCGACAAGGCCTCTGGACCAGGAAGAGCAGAACGGGAGCGAGGAGAAGGAACTGAAGCAATATAAATGTTACTTTCCAGCGTGTGTCCCGCTATACGTATTTCCTTTATTTTATCGTCAATGTATGTCTTTTGTACAGCAGTCATTTTAATATTCCTGGAAAGATAATTATTTAATTTGGAGACATTGGATAATATTTTACGAAGGTGTTCATTGTTAATGTTGAGTGGTACTGATGAAGCATCTGTGAAATTGGACTCCGGGCTGGAAGCGGTAGATGGAACAAGAGTAGGAGAGGTTCCTTTAATTGAAGAACTTGGAGGAGGAGAAGAAACGGCATCGGCAGCAGCAGAAGAAACTATTTCGTCAGAAGGAGGAGAGCATGTAGAGACTGGAGGAGCAATCAAAGGAGGGCAAGGCGAAGTGAAGGCTTTTGAAGTTGATCTTGAAGACAAGGGGAAGGAAGCCATTTTAGAATTTGATGCAGGAAGCACTGGAGGCAGAGAAGAAGGCTGCGAATAAGAAGCAAAGGCCCTAGAAGTTGACCTTGTGGACAGTGGGAACGTAAATTTTTTTGAAGTTGAAGCTGGAGGCTGAGAAGACGACGTTGAAGATGCCGGAGCCAGGGGAGAGGTATTTGAAGCTGGTAGCGAAGTCCCGCTGTACCGAGGGAGCCGAGGAGGGAGGATAGTACTTGAGAAAATTGGAGATTCATAGATTTTTGACGATCGGGATGCATTTTTAAAGTTTGTGAATCGAATAGGATTTCCAGTGGTAGGGGTGTCCTCGAGGGAGGAAAGAGCACTATTAACTGTGACACCATTTTTTGAAGTACTTGTACTAGGAGCAGAAGAAACAACATCACTGGGAGCACTGGCAGCAACTCCTTGAGCACTATTTTTTATGTCACTAGCACTGTGGGGCATCACAACAGTCGGAATAAGGGGGAGAGGTGGAAATTCTGCTGTAGAGAGGGATTCCATGTTGATAGACATTGTTTATGAAAGTAATAATACAATAATACAGATGTATCAATGACTAATAAGTAAGAATTAAAGGAGGAGGTGTTACCAAAAATGATTTACTTGGTGAAGATTTAAAACTGTATTTAAAGCTACTTTCCTAATGTTTAAAGCTATTGAAACTGTACACAAACACTTCAAATCACTAAACCTATCACTAATCACATCATAAAACATATCACTAAGCATATTTATTTTTCTGATACCATACTGTAATATTCAAATGTTTAGGGGAATGACCAAGGGCAATTAACAAATAAGCGGACCAAAAAGGGATGGTGCGCGTTAGCGAGCACCGGAGCAGCAAAGAAAAATAAAGAAAAAAAAATTAGAAACCTGGAGCAAAAAAACCGCGAGCGGCTAGGACAAAGGGGGGCGAGAAAAGGGGGAAAGAAAAATGAAATTTTTCCAATTTATCACCCGGAAGGGGGGGTGTCAAAAACCCAAAAAATATAACAAGTACAAAACGATTATCGGGCACGAGTTGCCGAAGGGATTGATGAAATTTTGATTTTTTCTAACAAAATTAAATTTTTTAAGTTTTTAACATGGGAAGTCCCATTGAAAGACGAAATGCATTCTGAATTTAAAAAGTGAAATATTCACAATCAGATTCAAGAGAAGAAGAGGTCAACAATGAGTACGGGCAGGCTAGAGGAAGATTACACTACTGGGAAGGGGGGAGCGTAGAACCGAAAGTAAAATCTATGAAAACAGGTACTTTTAAAATACAAAATACACTTAAAATTTTAACATTTGGGGGGGAAATAATATTCAATATACAATAATAAGACATTATAATATATATATATACACTCAGATTCACTCAAAATTACAAATATAAACCGATTCACAGATGTATAAAGTGCTCCATTTGAGCACTTTCTGAAAATTTTCCCATTACAATTGCATTGCGGCAGTTACACAAAACAATAGAATATTTAAAATTTATATTAAGTGATATCTCACCAACCAGACATCGCAGCAAGAAACCACTTATATCCACGTAAAGCTGGCGGGGGGGGCAACACGAAAACACTAAACTCAAACACAAACACAACGGAATCACGCGCACACGGATCAAAAAGCTGGAGCGAATAAACAAGCGTGCTTCATGTTTGGACAGCCGGATGGATCTGTACCAGAAAGGTGTTGAAGACCCAGACCGTCCGACTCGTCCTGAGGACTTGAGCATCTATTTGGACGGCCGGGAGAGGAGTTGGCAGGCCGATGTCCGGGTGTCCACAACAACCAACACCAAATTTATTGAATCTTTAAAAAATGTTTACAGGAGTGGTTACAAGGATATAAGCTAATAACATAGTTTTGCTAATATGAAAATATATCTGAAGACTTGATTACATTTATGTACCAGAAAGGTGTTGAAGACCCAGACCGTCCGACTCGCAGACGCAGGCGTAGTCAAGTGGTTACTTCGTATGCAACTGAAACGTACCAGAAAGGTGTAACGTAACTGTTTGGATGGCCGGGAAAATCCACCCAATTTAAACCGGAACCCAGTGGGCGAGTTATCCACAGGGAATGTACTCTCCTTCCACTACCAGCAACCTCTTGGATGGACTTACGGACCCACATGTTTAACGTGATCGTACTCCGCGTGAACACGGCCGCAGTTTAAGCAGTGGAGGAAATCGAACCCGGGTCTACCGAGTGCAATTCTTGCACGCTAACCACAGGGCTACCGCACCCCTCTGTTTTTAGTGTGGAAAGCCCAGACCACACGACCAACCCGAAAGCTTATGGTAGCAGTTTGTGTGGCCGGTCTGTTTTTAGTGTGTCACAATTGTATCTTCGTTCATTTCAGTCCATTTGGAGTAAGAAATGTAAGCAAATTAGTAAACGTATTTAGTACTTGAAGTATTTTATCTAACTACATGGGCACTGTGTCATAAAAGAGATTTACTTCAACAGCTTGATTTTAGAAGAATAATTTGAGACATTTGAGTTCGAGATGCTTGCGGTTCTCGTAATTATTGTTTCAATATATACCACATTCTTTATTCAATTAAATTAGGAAATAACATGAAAAGGAAATGTTTTGGCCAGAAGAATAAATAAATATGGAAGAGTTCCCCGTGTCTTGTTTTGTCATCTTCTCAATTCGGGGGATAAATTCAAAGCCAGATGGGGTGCATTGAATGATGAATTAGAGTTGTAGGGTAGTGTGAAAGTCATTTGTTACGAATATGGAGATGAGCACTTTTTCTTCTACCTTCGCCACGTTTTCGGTTGTACCGCAAATGCGAATTTACTTGGGTGAGTGACGTCGCGTTTCCTGCATGTCCTAAAGAAGCATGCTTTCTTTTGTCTTCCAAATCGGTAAACAGTTTTATGGTATGCTGTAGTTACATGAATCCTTTCTATGAAGTTTTAACAGCAATATTTATTAGAATGCGAATATGTTTGTAAAATACTCGTGGAATAAATTGGAAATGTGCAAATCTTCAATTCGTGGATGAACAAATTCAAACATAAATTTGTTTAATGCGTTTCGTGAGGTATTTTCAAAAATAAATTTTAAAATTGATTTATTATCACGGATTATGTTCAAAGATCTTTGGAAAGATCGTTCTTCGAGCTTTCCAAAGGTGTTAAGATGGAAACTCTGTGACAATATGTATGACAATACTCTGTGGCAGAAAGGAACCGATTTGTATGAAAATTGCGCTTCTAAAATTTAATTCGAATATTAAAAAATGTATCCTAAGTACCTCGGGATCTGACTTTACCTATCACTATATCAAGATTTGTTACCGTGAGTTGATTAGATTTTCTGATACGCCGTCAACGGACAAGTAGATATATTCTTATTATTACAGATTATTGAATGAATGCTCTGATCTTTTATGGTTTTTAAAAAAATTCATTCGGTAATTTGAAGGCATTTTGAACGTTTGGTCGCTGTTATAGTTAATAGATTTCCAGCATTCACTCATTATAATAATTGTAATAAATTTTATTCAAAACGGATCATTCGTTTGAAACTCATCAGCCTTGTTCTCGTCTGACAGTGTGGCCTCTGGAACAAGGTAAATATGTTTCACTGCAAATCCGATGCTCAAAACGTGCAAAAGTGTGTACATTCGAAATCGAATATTCGACTCTGTTGCAATTATACTTTACAAAACACACGTGTAGACTAATGTAGACATGTGTAGACTAGTGGTAAACACACGGGTAGACTAACTTTAGTTTTTGAGAGACTGTATCGCTTCACTTCTGAAGCATTTCATGTTAAATTACAAATCCTGATTTTCTTGTATTGTATTTACTTTCTAGGTTCCAAGACATTAATCGAGAAATTAACGGAGTTGTACAGAAAAGGAAATTTTGATGTCAAAATCATTGTGAAAGGTAGAGAGTTCCAAGCCCACAGATCAATCCTATCTGCCCGCTCTCCAGTTTTTGCCGCCGCTCTGTTCGAAAAAGATATGATAGAGAAGAAACTAGGGGACGTGGTCATTTCTGATTGTGATCCGAAATCATTTGAGGATTTTCTTCTATATTTGTACACCGGACAGATAGGCAAAGTGTCATCCGACAATGTGTTTGACATTTATAGGACTGCAGAAAAATTTGACGTGAAAGAACTATGCACAAAATGCACACAGTGCATGGCGTGTGATTTGTCCGTCGAATCGTTCTGCGACGCCTTTCTCATAGCTGTGATGTACGACGAGTCTGAACTGTTGGAAAGTGTGACGGAATTTTTCATCAAAAATGTTAAATTAATTCTTCCCACCCCAAAATGGCAGTTATTCATGAAAAAGCATCCCACTGCCGCTAATGAACTCATCATTAAAGGTGCAAACAAGAACTAAAATTTTATTATACTTTCTAAAGCTAATAATAAATAGAAACATCCTCTTTAATTTGATTATTTTTTTACTTTTCTGTAGCATTTGCTTTTTTCTCTACATAGAAGCATAACAAACAAAATACTGTAAGTGTAAACGAAAAGTTTAATTAAATAACTCTTTATTTTTATCTCAGTTTGTTGGAAAAAATAAAGAAATCAGTTTGAGGACAAGTTTCATTGAAAAATGAATGAGATTGGGTGCCGAGTTCGCGCGTTGTAATTAAAAACTATTTCTTCTCATAAATTGTATTTTAACTTTCGAGATTTTTTAATGAGACATTTGAGAGTATAATGCTTTTCTTACCACACGCATTCTTGAAGTTTTTATTTCAATTGATGATGTAATTGACTAATGTAATGATTAACTAAGCGTTACGAGAAATTTAAAAACTGGACGCTTATGCACACACACAACACATCACTACAAATACATTCTATATTTTCTTTATTTTTATATAACTTAAACGTCTGAAATATGTATGTATTGAAATGCATGCTTACGTATATGTATTAAAATGGATGCTACTTCATGTTAAAAATATTGAATTTATTCAAAATAGATTGTTGAAGTACTTGCATTTCAAGACAATCGGTAATTACTATAAAACTTCCTGTGCTACCTGTCTTCGAAATATGTTTAATGTTAAAAACTTGCAGAACAGAAGGAATTGCATTTTTTTGTCTTTCTTCAACAGTGTGCTTAATGTCAAAATTGACTGTGTCCCTGTCTTTAAGGGTGAGCGTCAGTAAATCTTCTGCCCTATCCGCGCTTTGTTAACTTTCGCGACACACATTTTTCGCCGAAAATCTGCTCAAGCAGTTGCGAAATGTTTTCTGATAAATAAAATGCAATGCTTAGATTATTTTAAAATTAAATTTAATACTAAATAAAACATAGAATATATTTTTTATTTTAATTCAAAATTTTTGGTGCTGCCATCTGTTGTCGTAATTTAATTCATACAGAATATTTTTATTTTTTAATGAACATTCTTAAATGTCTATTCCTTCTAATACGGTATTAAATACAACAACAGATCAGATCATATATAATAATACCACAATCACGGAAAGGTAATTTCTTATAAATTTGATAAGGGGATCTGACTGTACATCACTGAGGACTGCAGTTTTGTCTTCAAATTCCTTTGTCTTCAAGTCCAAGTTCAATTACGTTTCCGTGATTGTGGCATTATTATATATGAACTGTTGTATTTAATAGCGTATTAGAAGGAATAGACATTTTAAAATGTACATTAAAAAATAAAAATAGTCGGTATGAATTTAATTACGACAACAGATGGCAGCACCAAAAATATTTTGAATTAAAATAAAAATTATATTCTGTGTTTTATTGGGTATTAAATTTACTTTTAATATAATCTAAGCATTGCATTTTATCTATCAGAAAACATTTCGCAACTGTTTGAGCAGAATTTCGGCGAAAAACGTGCGCCGCGAAAGTTAACAAAGCGCGGATAGGGTAGAAGATTTACTGACGCTCAACCTTAAGAACAAGGAGCAAAACTTATAGCTCGTGAAGCAAGATCTGGGGTTGGTGAGTACCAGCTTACAAGGGATAGCTACAACGGACGTATCAAGCCTGTATAGCAAGTGTAACGAAAGAGTTCGCGATGCACGCGTCAGCTAGTAGGATGTATGTTAGTGAGCGTCAGCGAGCATGGGGTGTATCCCCTTGTGATTTAAACAATTAAAAATAAATTTATTATTCAGATCTCTAATACTGAAGTTACCGTTGACTGTCGTTATCGTCAGATTTTAAATGCCTTATTGTTGTAAATATGTAACTAAAAGTAACATATTTACACTTCACGCTGATAATCGCAAAGCGAGCCTCGGTGGTTAAAGAGCATCAGCGAACAGGCATAGAGCACCTACGGCCGTATTACACCTGTATAGCAGGTAGTAATAAAGAACTTTCACAGTTAGTGAGTGGTAGCGAGCTTTCGCAGCTATTGAGTGCGGTTGAAACGATACCACCCAGAGAAGATTGAACTTTACTGTCTGTGGGAATGGTTGAAAGAGCCATTGCTGTACGCTTGCATAACAAGCTGTGCGAAAGTACTCTCGAAGCGAGTAAAAGGCGAAGCCCCGGATGTCAAAATTTTATGTATTCAATAATTGCAGAGTTTGTGATATATAGTCATTCATTTATCGCCAAGCATTGCATACGAACAGATAAATAAATAAATGGTTTTTGGTGAATTGTTGGGCATTAGAACACAAATGAAACAAACTAGATCTACGAGGGAGAATGATGTTAACACATTTGTCGCATCATATTGCAGAAAGTGAATATTTCACAGTACCGCTTTTTTAATGTTATGTATTTTTTGTATAAATTTATTTAAAGATGCACACTATCTGGAGAGCGTTTTTTGCTAGCGTTTTAAAGTTTATGTCATTAATTTTCTAATAAAAATTAAATGAGAAATGTTAAAGTAACAGTTAAGATTCTAATTTTTTTATGATTTTCAAAAGTTGGGGATTACTTTTAAAATAAATAGAGTTCCAGTATTTTCTGATTGTAATAATCGCACCAAATTTCATTCGAAAAGCCCCATTCGCTCGTGACATATCACATCTACAGATTCATGGACTAACATACACTTACACACAAACATCAGTTTAAAAACGTTCAATTTGAGTTCCGTGATGTTTGAAACGTACTCTAGCATTGTGAACAGTGGACCGTTCACCTAACCTCTTGGATGTAGAGGACCACACAGTCCACCGAGGTAACGTTGAGAGATGAGAAATGCAATAAAACTTGAACTCCTAAAAATGACGTATCACGTAAAGATTTTTGAATAAATTTCAAAGTATAGTGAGAGTGCACTTACTACAGGTTCTCTCCCCGGTATTGAGCGAAAATACTCAATACTGACCGGAACAACATTAAATAAATAGAATGGCAAACATGAGACGTGAATAAGAATAATCATTCGAACTTGAGTAGTTTCTTTAATGGGTATTATAGGATTTTCACACATATGTATACGTTCAATCGGCATCATATTTCATCACAATATAATTCTTATCGATAATCAAATTCAAGTTAAATTCCAGTATTTTCACTAATAAACACTACCAGGAATCTCCACATAATACTAGAAATTAGAATTTTCACCATAAATTCCAATTATTTGAATTCAAAAATTTTAGGAAATATGAAAATCCTTAAAACAATTAATTCCTTGGATTCAATATTTTGGTCATAATAAAATAATAATAACAAATAATTAAGTAGAAAACCGAAATTAAGTAGAATGTACTGCTATTTTGTATCGTACAAAATATTATTCCTATATTTGTTCGAATTCGGATGAGAAGTCTTTAAATAATTGGATTTCGTACACATATCAATTTCATTATCAAAAAAAAAAAAATAATTCAAGCATTTTTCTACCTGAAATCTTTAAGGTCATCACATTTTTATTTATTTCTATAATTCTAAAAACTATTTTTGTATTACATTCAACAATTGAATTCAGGACTGTCTCCTCATTTATTTTATCATGTCGAAGTCCACAAGTCTTATACTGTAAAGCAGTTCGATAAAAATGAACAGGTTTCGTTGGCTTATTATTCTAGTCTCAGATATTGTTTGTACTATATAGCTAAAGCCTCCGACATTTTACTCGGCACCTATTAAAGTAAAGCTTATAACAATTTTAAAATGCCGAAAATATTTTAACACAGTTTTAACAGCTCAATTGCTACTATCATCATTAAAGAAGCTTCAAAACGATACAGGGCTAAATAAAATTTACCATAACTAGTTTTATTTAATATTATGTTTTAATATAGGAATGATGAAATCTAATCTATCATTTTACTCGACAGAAATTTCAATATAGTGTATGATGCACTTTTAAACTAAGATAATTACCGCAGCATTCAATGCATTTCTGATGACAGCTACGGACTACGGACCTGTCTTTGAGGCCAGTGACGTCGGTCGCGAAGGGAGGGGAGAACTCCAGCTCTTTGTGTACAATCTTTGGCGAACCTTTCCTTTCAGTAGACCACAGACACATAATACTAGCTCACAGACTAATATAGTCACAGAATACTATATTCAGAAGGTTCACTCCCATAAGAACCTATGGCAACATCGTTGACATAGAATTTCGCATAGATACTAGCTTTCGCGGAGCAATTATCACAGCTATGACTTAAAAACGCTCGACTGCTAGATTTGGCGACTATCGCTCAATTGGCGATTTTATATTAATGCGGCAAGAAAAAAAAATTACGGAACTGTACTTTTATAATTTTTTAAACTATAAACATGATCAGCATTTCAAAATACTTTTATCTGTAATATATGTAAATTTAAGTATATAAACATAGATATATATTTGATTTATATAATCATAAACTAAATAAAAAATTGACGCATTGCATGACTGTAAATCATTATACACCAATAATTACGAGCTAACATACCCAAAATACTGAAATATTATAAAATATTTTCAGACTAAAAAGAGACTAGAATGTTGTAGTAGTATACTAGAGTGTTGATTGTTAATTTGCTTAGTTCTTAATTTATCCTGGGATGCTATTAATATATTTTTTTAAATATACTAATATTCTTATAATAAATAACAAATTTATATAAATGCATTATCAAAGATATCGAACTCAATCGTAAATTACACAAAGGAGGGGGGGCGGGAATTTCCACATTACGTCAGTTGTAAAAAGCATGTAAAATATATACACATTCAATATCCAACTTACTCTAGAAAAAGATATCCAGATATCAGTTTTTAAACATTCTATGTAAATACGGAAACGTTTTTTAACTAATGATGCCACTGTTTCTTAGAATTTAGTTTAGTCGGCAGTGATAATTCAGCACCAATTTCTTATGATAAACACGTGCATAGGATAAAATATGGGATGGATAATAAATAACCTTTTTTTTTTAATAAAAATAAATTACTTACCTTTTAAACGTAATCCATTTTCTTTTGGTAATCCATAACAAATCAAATAATTGATTATAAAATCCAAAATAGCAGCGAAAGTATGTTTTCCACGTGTAAACATGCCAAGATAGAACAAGCTACCTGGCCGTTCCTGACATTTTACTCCAAGTGACGCTGCATCTTTACGTGCTCTTATTGGCGAGAGCTGAAGTGGCGCAACCTTATAGATATAATAACCTTGAAAGTATTGGAAACGTGTCGAAAATCGCAACTTAAGTTTTCGACAGATCTGCAAGTTTCGAGCACCCTACAACACGAAAAAACTATTTTAAGCGTAATGCCTGTGTGTGTGTCTGTCTGTGCAATGTATGCATCCAGTTTAAACCAAAAACTAATGGACTAAATTTCATACAATTTTACATGTAAATCATTTGTGTGTGGCCCCTGTGCTGATTGGTTTTGACATGATTTAGAGTAAAAAAACCTACGCTTTTTAGCGAAATGACCATCAAAAAATTCCATGCATCTACTCTAGAAAACTAATTAATCACGTTTAACAAAATTTGGTAAATTAGTCACTTGTGAGATATCATGGTGCTAATTAGACTTTGGTACGATTCAGAAAAAAAGAACTTGCTTTTTTTACGGAATGGTCCGAAGAAATCTGATATAAAAGGCTACGTATGCTCAAATGTATCAATTAAATGCTTGTTTCATACATAATTTTTGACAACAATAAAAACAATAAGACCAACCCCATTACTCTAGATATAAGCGTTCTCGAGATATTTGAGAATTTTTTTTGCATTTTTGTTACGCCGCGTTTGGAAAAATGTCCTGTTACCTAATAAAAACAAAAATTGAATTAACATTGCAAATTCAGAGTTATTTTGTGCAGTTAAACTCAATTTAATGAATTATTAAAGAAAAAAAAAGATAATATGAATTAGAGTCTGTGGCGAAAGTCATGTACTGCACACATCAGATATTTTTTGTATTAGAGTGAAAAATTTCCATTTAGGTAATTTGTGTTCATTTTGTGGGAATCAGGAATGAATTCTTCCTTGAAATTCTCCCAAATTGTTTCAGATTTCAAAAACTATCATAAAAGCTTTAAAACAGAGTTATTTCCATTATAGACCGGTATTTTATTAACGTTTACAAAGAAAAATCTGATGTGGGTAGCACGTGACTTTCCCTATATTCTCTTTACATGCACATTTTCAAGCCGAAATTATGATTGCATTTTGCTCATGTCCAATGTTCCAAGCGGACAAAATATCCCGTGCCTAGAAGAGGCAATTTTACAACATGCTAGTCTTCCCTCAACAAAAGACAGAAAACTCCATCATCACTAGTACCAGAAATATTAATTTATATATATATATATTTAATATACTACGTGTAAAGTCAATTTTATGTTATAAATTCTTACTTTCCCTGCAATACATGTTAATGTACAGGAACGTATTGGAAACATAAGGAAAATCGCAACTCCAGTTTTCAACGAATCTACACGTTTTGGGACCTGTAGAACACTCAAAAACTATTTATAGCATGACGCCTGCCTGTATGTGTGTGTGTGTACTATATGTGTCCAATCTAGCTGAAAATATGATGGATCAAATTTCATAAAATTTGGTAGGTAAGCTACTTATAGGTGACCCTGGTGCTGATTAGATTTTGGTACAATTCCGGATAAAAGAATCTGTCTTTTTTTGCGAAATTTCCGCACAAATTATCTGTATCCACTTAGCTAAAAAACTAATTAGTCATTTTTTACAGAATATGATGGATAAGTCATTTGTGTTATCCTTGTGCTGATCAGACTTTGGTATGATTCGGTAAAACAGAAATCTGAATCTGCTTTTTAGCAAAACAGCCCGGAAAAATCGTCAAAACATATAATAAAAGAGTATGTGCTCAAATATATGCATATTTTATACGTAATTATTGACAATGGAAAGAATAAGACCAACACCATTACTCTAGGACTAGCCGTCCTGGATAGTTTTTTCGCATTTTCGCTGCGCCACCTATGAAAATAAGTTCAGTGTCGTACGGCATGCACGACATTTCGTAATTCCAATTACGGATGCCAACCGAGCCATTTTGCAATTCAAATTACGGAGGCCAACCTAGCTAATGAGCTATTTAAATGCTGCAGAAGGAGCCAATGGCAATACAAACATAAATAAGCAGCGCATCCCCTTCTTCACTTCAACGAATCAACAACGACACTACTATGTGAAAAGAAAAAGGTTTGAGAGAATGTTCTAGAACTTTCCAGTAGATGCAATTTCGACAGCGTCCTAGAAGCACCTGAGTTTTTTTAGTCGACGTAAAACTTTCGAACGAGTCAGCATCATGTTTTTTGGTTTTGTGAAAAGTGTCTGTAGAGTGTGAGCAATAGAATGGTAGCGCGTGCAAGTACGAGAAGTGCAACGATGTTCCTACATCATTGAGATGGCACGAATATGCACGTAACAAAGAGTAGAGGTAACGATTTTCAATTGTCACTATTAGCACGGAAGGCACACCTTTAACGATTATTAAATTAATTAACTACCAGTTCGTATGAGTAGATCATATGAACGAGTTCGCAAATATTGAACTATAAGAATTATTCTTTATAGATTGTTTAAAGGAAACTGTTATTTAAGAAATTTAAGTCAATGTTTTTTATGTGTGTAAATATATATTAATGTAATATTGTCAGTATTATGTGTCTTTAAATAATTGATTTAATCATAAATATAATTACTCCAGATTACAATGGATATCTATTAAGTAAAATATTAAAATAATTTGAGCAATTAAGCATGAGTATTTCTTTATGTTTTGTGCGTTCCTCTCCGCAGCTTGTGAACCTGGGGCTACATGCTCCACCCCTAGCGACGGCATCATAGGTAAGTCCTACACTGGTAAATTTTGATAAGGACAATTTTACCTTATGACATGATGTCGCCGCGTGAATTGGTGCCGTATGTGGTCAAGCTCGGAGAGAATTAATTTTCATAAGAGAAAGTAAAATATATAAGTAAAAGGCAAAATTAAATTTAATAATGAGTTTGAATGTAATATTAAATTTAATAATGAGTTTGAATATAAAAGTGAATTTAATAATAAGTGGAATGTAATATTGAATTTAACAATGAATTTAATAATGAGATATAACTCAGTAGAATGATAATAAAATGCATGAAAATGATAATTTAAATATGTATTATATGATTGTATATATATATGTGTATGTATTAGCATAAATATTTAATTTAGAGTCAGAATTGTATGACAGTGTAGCAATCATGGCGCCGAATAAAACTAGGCAATTAAGTAAAAGATCGAGGCAAGATGCTCCAATTATCGATAATATACAGCAGGAGGTACATATAAATAACAGAGTAACAGATAGTTCGGCAAATAACACGGTTCATGTACAAATGCCCACTAATTCATCGCTGCCAATTATGCAGATGTTGCCATCATTTGATGGACAAAAAGACAACAACGTGCATTTTTTTATAATGCAATTCAATGAAATATCGGATCTAACAGCATGGTCTGAACAAGAGAAAGTAATAATTTTGAAATCTAGATTAAAGGGAAAGGCTCAACAATTTCTAGCAGAAAATATTGCCCTGCAAAAGGAAAAATCATATGAAAAATTCATGGAGTTATTAAAAAACAAATTTGAAAGGAAACAAACATTAGTGCAAAAACACAACAATTTTAACAATCTGAAACATTTACCAAATATGACAATTAAAGAGCTCGCACAAGAAATCGAAAACCAGGCGATAATTTTTCTAGAAGTAGATGAAACAATGGACGCAAATGTAAAAAAAATTACAGAGAAAATTAAACTCACTAAATTTTTGCAAATAGTCAGAGAAGATTTAAGAACAGAAATAAAAAAAAATGACCCGAAAACCTTTGACGAAGCAGTGAAAATAGCTGAGGTAATAGAATCCGCATTGGAGGAACAAAATGAGTGTGTAAATAGTATTGATGTAGAAAATAAAATAAGTGAGAATCTGGAAATAAATCATGTAAAAACGGAAAATACTGCAGAAAACCCGCCACAGAAATTCTGTATAGCGTGTGGTCGTAACAATCACTGGATGTCCGAATGCTATATGCTTAATAAAGTACAAGACAATTTAAAAAGGGCGATGACAAATGGAAATAACATTCAGGAAACTACCAATTTTCAACAAAGACCCACTAATCAAAATAATTATGCACACTATAGTAGGGCGAATTTCAGAAGAGGCAATTTCATAAATAACCGGGGTATACGGCGTCGTGCAGGAAATAACAGACAATTTCAGAGTAATAACAGAAGATCATACCAGAATAATGGACCACATTATGAAAGCAATCATAGGCAATATCAGAATAATGAATATTTAAACTAAGAAAGGGACCTCGAAATAAAAGACATATAGAAAGTTATAAGGCATCAAATAAGGATTCGAGATCCCATAAAATTGCAAATAAAATTGATAACGATGCACAAAATTTAAATGAACATTTACTGAATTCAACATATGGACAGAGTGACGCATTGCCAATGATTAACATTAATTTAGAAAATATAAAAACAGTGGCTCTCATAGATAGTGGCGCAAGTGTCAGTTTATTATCAGATAACATTTTTCAAAAAATCAAAAATAAAATTAAAATTAACTATTTATCTAGACAAGTAAAAATCCAAACCATGACCAAGGAAAACATACAATTTTCAAAATGTATTAGCTTTAGCTTTAAAATTGAAAACAAAAGATGCAAAAATTCTTTTTTCATAACTAAACAATTAAATAACACCCCTTATGAAATTATTTTAGGATTTGACTTTCTCAAAAATCATCATGCCATAATTGACACAAATAAATTAATATTAAAGTTTGTCAAAGAATCCATATCTATACCATTTCAAGACAAAAATAAAAAAAAAGCACAGCAACCAGAAAATAATAATACAAGAGTTGAACATATTCAATGCTTAAATGCAAGCTTAGCGCATAAAATTAAATTACTCCCTCAAGAAACAAAATCAATAAAATTAAAATTAAATGAAAACTATTTTGAGGATAAGGAGGTATTGTTAAATATTACAAATTCATTAAAAGATTTACACGCTGAGCATTCTTTACATTATGTAAATAATAGAAAATTTATTTCTACTCTATTAACAAATAAAACTGAAGAAGAGATTCATCTAAATAAAAATATGCTATTTGGTACTGTAACACCGCAATTTGAAATTATAGAACAAAAACATAATAATGATAAAATTTTACAGATTAACAATATCGAAAGCTTAAATGATCCACAAAAAATGGATATATCAGCTTTAAGAAAAGCAGAATTAACACCGCAAGATTTTAAATTAGACCATTTACAAGACAATCAGAAACATATATTGCTTAAATTACTTTTACAAAATTATGATGTATTTTCTAAATCATATAAAACGCTAGGAATGACAGAAGAAATAGTACCGGAATTTAATTTACTACACCAGTACCCAATTCAATGTAAACCTTATCCCTTGCCAAAAATGTTAAAACCTGTACTAGAACGTGAAATCAAACAATTGTGTGAAGCTGGAATTATAGAAAAATCTACAAGTAATTATGCGTTCCCATGCTTATTGATAAAGAAGAAAGCCAGTATTAATAGTACTGATGCCAATAAAGAACAAAAATATCGTTTAGCCGTAGATTACAGGCTACTTAATCAGATTACTGAATTACTGCCCATAAATATTGGTAAAATTAGCGACATTCTGCACAACATCGCAGGCCACAACTTGTACACGGTGATCGACTTGAAGTCCGCGTTTTTTCAGATAAAAATCAAACCTGAGGATAGTTTCCGATTAAATATGATAACAAATGATGGCTCGTACAGACCTACAAGATTACCTTTTGGGGCAAAAAACTCATCAGCCTATTTCTCATTATTAATGATGAAATGCTTAGGAGACTTAAAAGATCAGAAAATTGAATTTTATTTAGATGATATTGTAATTGCCGCAAATTCATTCGAGAAAATGTTGGAGAAATTAAAAACGGTATTTTCGAGATTAGCTAAATTTGGTTTAACCATTGACCCTTCAAAATTACAAATGTGTAAAGAGAATATTAAATTTCTAGGATTTAAGATAAGTAAGGAAGGCATAACACCTTCAGATGATAATGTACAAAAAATAACGAATTTCCCTGTGCCAACGACAGTAAAAAAAGTAAAATCATTTTTAGGTTTATGTAATTATTTTAGGCAGATCATACCAAATTTTTCTGAACTATGCAATCCATTAATTGAATTAACAAAGAAAGATAAAAAATTTATATGAACGGAGAAATGCGAAGAAGCGTTTGTAACATTGCAAAACGCGATTTTATCGAAACCGGTAGTCAGAGCAGCTGATATGTCAAAGCCGTTCTATTTGTCGACTGACTGTTCAAAAGTAGCCGCGTCAGGAATTTTACTTCAATCAGTGAATGGAAATTTTCATCCTATCGAGTATTATAGCAGGAAACTTTCAGACAGTGAAAAGAAATATCCGAGCATGAAACTAGAATTGCTAGCAATTCATGATGCTATAATACATTTCAAAGATTTTTTATATGGTACGCACTTTACAGTTTTGACCGATTCTAAAGCATTGACACATTTTATTCAGTTAGAAAATCAAAATTCTGATTTAATCGCAAGATGGTTATTAAATTTACAACAATATTCATTTGACATAAAATACATTAAAGGACAAGATAATCCCAGTGATTTTATGTCACGCCAAATTTTTTCTGAACAAACTAAGACTAAATTAATAAATAACATTATTGCTAATGACAGCGCTATAACAATAGCCAAAATTTTAGAAGAGCAAGCAAAAGATAGAGAGATAAAGAAAATTATTAACGGACTGAAGGCAAAATCTAAACAGCCAAAATATGTAAATAAATACTATAGAGATGTAAATACAGGATTAATTATGATAAAGACTGCTAGAAATATCAGAAATCCTATGCAAAAGGACAGAATTCTAATACCTCACAGTCTAAAATTTGCAGTTATTGAGTTAGCTCATACACCACATTTTGGAGTAGAAAAAACATATCAAATTCTGAATAGAAAGTATTACTGGAAAGGGGCATACAGTGATGTAAAAAATTTTTGCGCATCATGTGATGCATGCTTATGTTACAAGAATAAGGCTATAAGACCTATGGCATTACAACGTGTCCCTCGTCCATGTAAACAAAATCACACGGTGGCATTAGACATTGTAGGGAAGCTACCGAGAAGTAACGGACAGCATGAATACATCATAACGATGATAGACCATTACTCGAGATTCTTGGAGGCAGTACCCGTGAGAAATATTACAACTGCGAGTGTATTACAGGTCCTAACTAATTATATTACACAAAATGGCGTTCCCATGTGGCTGCTGACCGATAATGCTAGGCAATTTAAAAGCGAGGAATTTAAAAAATTCGCAGAGCAACATGGTATAAAACTGAAATATACCTCAATTTACAAACCCAGCTCAAATGCAATTTTAGAAAGAAGCCACTTGGGAATAAAAAATTCTTTGGCAGCAATGGCTGACCAAACTTTTAATTGGCACAAAGTATTGCCATACGTCAAATTATTTCATAATGCAACACCCAGCGCAAATATAGACCACAGTCCCGCTATTTTGTTTCTTACAAGAGATTTGAAATTACCCGGAGAAAATAATCTGGAAATAGCGGACCCTGATGACACTCCGATTTTAACTCAAACTGAATATGATAATGACGTCAGTGAAGCACTTACTTTAGCGGAAAAAATTAATAGATATACAAAACGAAAACAAATTCAAGCCCAAAGTCGCCAAGAAAGAATTTTTAAAAGAGTTAGACAGCAGAAATTATTAAAAGGACAAATTGTGTACTTAAAAAACCTGAGACCCACCACAGCATTACAAAAAAAATTTCAAGGGCCATATCGCATCGTAAAGGTGATCCGTAACAATAATTACGCTATCACACCTATGTACGATCCAAATAAAAAGTGGATAGTGGTTCATGCAAATAAATTATATAAAGCAGAACCGCGTAAAAAGTATTTACAAAATAAACAAACACGGCGAACTGTTGACAGAAGTCAATCGCATGTAAACAAAGAATATAACGCCAATAATCATAATTATCAGAGTCCGAGACGTTATAATCTGAGGACACGCAAAAAATAGTATTCGAAAGCAAAATAATATAAAAAGTAAAAAAAAAAAAAAAAAATTTAAAATTGTCTGCTAAATTAAGTGGAAAAATTAAAATATTATAGAGCAGAAATAAATAGTAAGTGTATGCAAATAAATGCAGCACAAGGTGTAGAACCAGTGAATTCAAAAATAAAATTTGGAAAAGTTTTACAGTATGTGTAATATTATACAAGAATGTTGAAATTAATTCAAATGATATTCTGCAAAATAATTTTTTTTAGTATTCTACAATAGTTATTGAATATTTTAGAAGTTGTTCTGCAATAATTGGTTTTTACGATTCTACAATAAAATTAAAATTAATTGGAAAGCATTCTACAAGATGTGTAGCAGTCTATAATGATTTGTAAATTAAATTAGATGGTATTATAAAATATATTAGTTTCCTACAATATTTTGAAAGTAAATTGGAAAGCATTTTGAAATAATTTTGGTAGTCTACAGTAAATGTAAAAATTAAGTTCGAAGGTAGTCTACAAATAGATATTTTTGGTTAATGTAAAGAAAATGAATATAATTATAATAATAGAAAATTTATGTAGATAGAGCAACTCTCAAAATTAAGTGATAAATAAGTAAATAGACAACAAGTGTGTTACAAATAGCATAGTGCCACAATATGTGCAAAACATAGGGCAGCAAAAGTATATGGTTATTTTAGTATGTATTGTGTATTGTATATTATGTATGGTATATTGTGAAAACTGTAGTGTTGAGGAAAAGTGTGTAGTAGTGAAGACTTAGTGTGAGGATAGGCATGATAGTTATCCAAAATGCACGGTAGTCAACAAAATCGCAAAATTAAATAAAACTTCGAAAAAAATTGTCTGGAGGAAGGCAAGTCCAGCGGATAGGAATTTTTAAATCATGGATTTTTCTGCAACAACAGCAACAAAAAAAATAACAGTAGGAAAGTTTATCAGCGGGTTGACTGGTTAGCAGTAATGTTGTCAATAAGTATCAACGTGTACAACGTAAAAGTATTAGCGCCAGCCCATTTTATTCAAATTATCAGCGTTTCATCAAGTAGCAGTACAGCAAAATTAAAAAGTTCTAGATTCCCGTCCCTTTTATGCAAGTAGATATTAAATAAATGAACGGACAATGATAAAAGATAAATAATTTATTAATAATAATTTATTATAATTAGGGCAGTTATTTTGTAAAATAAATATGAAGATTTTGTAAATATGAGGATAATATATGTGTAAAATTAATATGAGTCTAATATTTTTGTAAAATAAATATGAGGATTTTGTAAATATGAGTATAAAATAAAAATATAGGTAATAAATAAACATTTATGTATGGTACTTATGAACAGAGCAATAAATATCAGAAAAAATATGTAGAAGTGATAAATAAGACATACAATACCCCTCAATGTTCTAAAATAAAATAAACTAAGGTGTTAGAAGAAAGAAGGAGAGAGATAATTAAATGTCACTTACTTGCAATTTGTCTTGCTTGAAAACGAAAGGTGGTAACAGTCAGAGTGGGCATCAAAAATACAAGTCTTCCAATGAAAGATGCTTAAAATCAAGGTAGACATTCCAATGATATTCTTCCCGATGTCGTTTCTTTTTTCTTTTTTCTCTTTCACTTTTCTTGTGCGGGTTTTGAAAAAATTGTATAACATAATTAATAAAATTCAAAATAAAGTCATGGAACATGGTAAACGCAAGTATATAATATTCAAAATCATAAAAGTATTAATCAAATACCTCATAAAAAGCTGACAGAATAAAAGCAAAATCATAAATAAATAAATAAATAAAATTGTGAAGTCAAAAATAACAGTAACAGCTGATATAAATAATAATTAGTAAATTAATAAATATATAGTGCATAAATAGTGTATACAGACCTTTTACAAAAACACGCAATCTGGAAAACAAAATAAAAGTTAAGTACATAAATGAATTAATAAAACTTAAAAAAAATAAGATAGCTCCCATCTTTCACGGTCAGCGTAAGAAGTCCATTGGACGGCGAAAGCTTGTCCCCTTCAAAATAAATATCCAGGCTAAAAATAAACATCGGAGAAAATCTCCCCTACACAGTACGATAATAATACGAAAAGAGTTCTATTGTAAGCATACAATAAATGTATCAAAATTTAAAATTATAATTGCAGGCAATTATAGTTACTTAAAAATACCGGCCGGTATATAAAAATACATTTAGGAAAATGCAGAAATTGTATGTAAATGATAAATGATTTAGTAATATTAAGAAAATAATGCATTAATTAACATCACTGGAAATAAAAAGAAACAACAGATAAAATTAAATATAAAATAATTATATTGAAATAAATAAATATGTAAATTTATGCTGAAACGGGAACTTAAAGTCAATTAAATCAATAACATAACAATAAAGCATATTATATTTATAATAAACAGTATATATAAATAAATATATCACGCGCTGTTACAACAAAAAAAAAATAAATAAATAAATCCAATGAATTAAGAGTACATGAAAGTAAAAGCATAATAAATTCAACATATAGATCTGTGAAGGTCATAAGAAAATATATGTATATATATATATTAAATTAAATAGAATTAAGAACAACATATGTAAAATAAATGTATAACTTAATACACATAAACTATAAAATGTGGAATTCCTTAAAAGGATACACGTAAAACCTTCCGTCAATGAGAGCGTACATCACCACCGGACAGTCGAAAGCGCGCGCTTGTGAAGAATATACCGCCAAAATCGCAAACGATTACGATTATTTGGGCAGAACAGGGGATTGAAAGTTGCAATCTTATGTAACGTTCCGTGCTTCGGGGGGTCGGGGCGCAAAAGATCGCCATGCATGACCGATTTTCGCAGTTGTCATAGAAACGCGTAGGAGAAGAGAGGAAAGCTACGGGTCAAGCGAAATTTGTTCTTTTTTTTTTTTTTTTCTCCCTTTCCCCCCCGCGCAGTGTGTCACACGAAAGGGAAGCCGAAGAGGAAATTTAAAGGCATACTTGTTATTGTGGATATGCATTGTATTTTGAAGAGGGAAATGAGTATATATATTTGATATTTAAATGCCGAGATGTAATATGATATAATTATGAGGTGCAAAATACCCATGATTGATACACGCTTAAACAGTTTTATAACATGTATGTGTATTATAAATAAGAAATATATACAGCTAAAAATTGTGTAAAAAAAAAAAATTATTTACGTATATGAAAATAAGATATCAAGGTAATGATGTGCGTATATTTTAATGTAATGTTGTGAAATTGTATATAAAGTGAAATGAAAAATAACACATGTAACATGTTCTGCAGTCGAACTCTATAATAGACTATAATTAGAAACATTATAACAATACAGCTATTGAAGTACCAGGTCTGTGAAAATGATATCACAGAACAATGATTATTATCACAGAACAATGTATTTTATACAGAACATTATTCAGTATTTTAATGACTATGTGGTTCAAATCAATAGTGTGCCTTCCCACAGATAATAGTGTGCCTTCCAGGTGACAATTATGTGTCTTCCGTGCTGGTAATATACTTCCAATGTGACAATATTGTGTTTCTGTACGGTGATAAACATTTTAGTGACAGATATCTTTGCAGTGTATCAAACAAGGGTACCTCAATATGTTTCTAGTGCTTCAGTACAACAGTGCATCAAGTTCTTATAGATGTATCAGTAAGACATGATACTAGTGACTTCCTGTGACAATTTTTTTCAGTGCATATGCTTTGTACCGTATTCTAGATTTAATCTCATGCAGAGGGGGATAAATGTCGTACGGCATGCACGACATTTCGTAATTCCAATTACGGATGCCAACCGAGCCATTTTGCAATTCAAATTACGGAGGCCAACCTAGCTAATGAGCTATTTAAATGCTGCAGAAGGAGCCAATGGCAATACAAACATAAATAAGCAGCGCATCCCCTTCTTCACTTCAACGAATCAACAACGACACTACTATGTGAAAAGAAAAAGGTTTGAGAGAATGTTCTAGAACTTTCCAGTAGATGCAATTTCGACAGCGTCCTAGAAGCACCTGAGTTTTTTTAGTCGACGTAAAACTTTCGAACGAGTCAGCATCATGTTTTTTGGTTTTGTGAAAAGTGTCTGTAGAGTGTGAGCAATAGAATGGTAGCGCGTGCAAGTACGAGAAGTGCAACGATGTTCCTACATCATTGAGATGGCACGAATATGCACGTAACAAAGAGTAGAGGTAACGATTTTCAATTGTCACTATTAGCACGGAAGGCACACCTTTAACGATTATTAAATTAATTAACTACCAGTTCGTATGAGTAGATCATATGAACGAGTTCGCAAATATTGAACTATAAGAATTATTCTTTATAGATTGTTTAAAGGAAACTGTTATTTAAGAAATTTAAGTCAATGTTTTTTATGTGTGTAAATATATATTAATGTAATATTGTCAGTATTATGTGTCTTTAAATAATTGATTTAATCATAAATATAATTACTCCAGATTACAATGGATATCTATTAAGTAAAATATTAAAATAATTTGAGCAATTAAGCATGAGTATTTCTTTATGTTTTGTGCGTTCCTCTCCGCAGCTTGTGAACCTGGGGCTACATGCTCCACCCCTAGCGACGGCATCATAGGTAAGTCCTACACTGGTAAATTTTGATAAGGACAATTTTACCTTATGACATTCAGTTACCAAATAAAAGCGAAAATTCAGTGTCATTTAAAACATTTTGTTCAATTAAACTCAATTTTGTGAATTACTGAAGAAGCAAAGAGGAAATGAATATGAGTTTGTAAC
The DNA here is from genome assembly GCA_951213105.1 of Amaurobius ferox. Lineage (NCBI taxonomy): Eukaryota > Metazoa > Arthropoda > Arachnida > Araneae > Amaurobiidae > Amaurobius > Amaurobius ferox. The sequence goes on along the minus strand of OX578149.1, from coordinate 118,929,394 downwards.
GAAAGTCACGTGCTGCTTACATAATGTTTTTATTCTTCAATTACTTGGAGAACATGGTTATATAAGAACGGACAGCAAAAAATTTCATAAATTCGTTTGTTCCAGACCAGACATATTAAAATCTGTAAGATCTAATGAAAAAATGCAAATTTTAAAAGTAAATAATATAATAATTGTACGATTAATATAATGAAATTTTTTAAACAATTACATTTTTCATTTACAGATTACCTTATCACAAGGGTGGAGGGATATTTGGGAGGTAATCCTCCGGCATCATATGGACAATAGGTGGAAATCTCCCTGAACTATGTGGACAATAGGTGGCAATCTCGCGGAACCACATGGACAATAGGTGGCAACCCTGGCTGTTATCTTGTCCGAAGCTGTTGTAACTTGTTGGAAGAATTTATCGCATTCCCCGTAAATACCAACAACGTGTCGCTAAGAAAAGGTTTGTTTGAGAGTGCTATAACTGTACTACGTGGATTTCGTCAGTTTGTTTTTCTCATTTCGTCGTCGTGGTAAGTTTCTTATTCTTACTTTTGAGTGTTAAATATATGTCGTGTTATACTTATCCATCATTTGCGTGTTTTAAATTAGCGGGGGTAATGTCGAGAATGTAAATGTTCTACATATAACTCTGATAAATCTGCTGAACGTATTTTACATGTATTTTTGATATTTTTTCTTTTGTGCCTCATCTTTCGGATTTTCTACAATTTTTGCTGCTTGTCATATCTATTTGTAACAGCAGAACATATATGTCGTGCAACTGAATCTGCACTCGGCATTCTCGCTGGGGCCGTCCGTCTTTAGCTAATTATAGGTCTGTGGTAAAAAATATTTTGGGGGCCCTACAAATGAGAAAACAAATAATCAAAGTTATAATGTGTTGTCTTCCAATAGTGAGAATAAACTAGTTACAGCTGCAGCCGGTAACAAAATCCTTTTGCATTTTGTTTTCAAGGCTAGCGCCGGCCATACACTGTAAAACATTCTACAAGCTTTGCTCATTTTTTTCAACTACTTAGTTGAATATTTCGACAAACTAATAAGAAAAGCCACAGTTACAGGTGCTCATGAAAATGCCAGCTTCATTTCTAAAATATGCAACTAATTATCGTCTATTGAACCATTCTTTTTGTATTTTTACTTTCCCTGCAATGCAAGTTAATCGATTACGGACAGCTAGTTTCCTTGAAATTTTTAGAAACATGCTTGCAATTAACAGTGTGTGGCATTAAATGATTTACAATTTTGCATGCTGATTTATAATACTGAACCTGTGTAATCTGTGCAATGTATGTATCCACTCTAACTAAAAATCTAATTGATCAAATTTCACAAAATTTGGTAGGGTAAGTTATTTATGGGTGAGCCTGGTGCTGATTATATTTTGGTACGATTCGGGATAAGAGAACCCGCCTTCTTTTACTAAGTGGCCCGCAAAAATTGCATGTATACACTAAAGCTAAAAACCTAATTTAGTCCCTTGTAGGTTACCCTGGTGCTAATTAGATTTTGGCACTATTCGGGAAAACATAACATGCTTTTTTTGTAGAATGGTTCGAAAAATTCACTAAAATCTAAAATAAAAGACTACGTATGCTCAAATGTATCCATTAAATTCTTGTTTTTATACTTACTGTTTGACAATAAAAAATTAAGACCAACCCCATTACTCTAGCATTAGCCGTTCTCGAGATATTTTAGTTTTTTCGCATTTTGACTGCGCCACATTTGAATATATGTCGAAAGCCCAGACCATTCGACTCGTCCGTAGACTTAGAGCAGCAGTTTGGATGGCCGGACATATATGTGCATTTATTCAATAAAAATAATAATAGAATTAAAAGTGCAGAAACAATGTAATTGCAAATAAGAATGCGGTTTTTTTTTTTGCTTTTTTTTGTGTGTGTGTGTATGCGGAATAAATCTAAATTTAATGAATTATTAAATTTATGTGCTGCCCACACACGATTTTAAAGAAATAATTTTATTTTCAATATTTTTAAAGTGAAATGTGTTTTTCCTTTTTTTATTTTCAATATCTAGCCTTACATTATTGAAAATTCAGTTGCCATTTCAAAAGAAATAATATTTAAATAATTTTGATTGTATTGTTGTAAATGCTATTGCCAATTCACAAGAAGTAATATTTAAGTGATTTAAACAATTAAAATATATATATTTTTCACACTTTAGCTCCAGATGGCCCTCATTATCGTCAGATTTTAATGCCTTACTGTTGTAAATATGCAATAAGCATTACATATTCTTGTGCATTACATAACTTAAACATTACATATTGTTCTTTTTTTAATATGTTGCCCTCCCCTCCCCTCCCCCCCTCCCCATTGTTAGAGAAGAAAAAACGCCCAATCCAACCCTGATAGTCAGCCATCATTTTAAAGGGTTTGAAAAATTCTTTCGATTGATACCAAGTTCAGCAATGTTCCTCCCAGAGAGTTAACTTACGGCTAATTATGTTGCATTTCATAGTATATTTTAATTTTTTGGATTTTAAATACACTGTACTCTATATGGGACCGAATTTTCAAACATTTTTAAGTGAAGTTAAAATTCACAAATTGCTTCTAACATTTTAGGAAATATTCAAATTATCTCGTAAAATATACAAAAAAACAAAAACAAAATTAGCAAATTATGTTCGGTAGATTTTTAAATAAAAATTAAAATAATTTTTGCACCCATATTATATGATGAAATCACATGACGCACTTCAAAATTAAATATGGCATCTGATCTATATTTTTTCCAAGTGTCAAAATCGTTATTTTTAAAGTTCTTTTCAGTTTATATTTAATGTTGCATCCGTCCTAAAACCGCTTTATTTTCGCGTATATTATGGGCCAACGCAATTACAATATTTTTGAATTTAATAGATCATCAAACTTTGATTATTTCTACAACGAAGCCTAATTTTAATAGATACAGAATGTAAACGAGTGATTGTAAGATAAGTTGTACAAGAATTGCTGAAATTTTTTTCAAGCAATGTTATTCAGCTCTTAAGTCTGGAATAAAAGCCATATGAATGAAATTTTCACTACTTTTACAAACAGAGCCAGAAGATTTATATCTCGATGACGTCATTTGAATAAAATTCATTATTTTCGATGAAGTTTTAAGTTTATAATAAATTATTGTTTTATTGCGATAATTTAAAATATATCAGCGCTGAATGTATCTCATTTTAGAGATGTTTAAAAAAAATCGCATTTCTGTTGAAAGTGTTTCAAAATCAATGTTTTATGCATGTTTGATCTTTCTTATTGGGATACATTTTATTGTTAGGATTTTTGTTACTTTTAGGATTGAACCTTATCGCTCCAGCCCGTTTCTAGCCCACCATAGGAATATGCAAATTTTTGGGGAATAACTTACGAACCGAAGCAGATGGAAAGCTTAAATTTAACATTTCGTTATCTTTGGTATTAAATTTTAATTCTTTGGTTGTTGAACAATACTTGTCCAACCAGTCCTAACCCGCCACTAAGGATTACACGTCTTTTGTCAGTAACTCAAAAACAGGGAGCAGTATAGGAAGTTCAAATTTGACTTATCGTTGCCATTCATTATTTGGATTTTGAAAATTAGCAGCCCAGTCCGACCCGGGCCCGCAATAGGAATGTACACGGTTTTTGATAGAGTAACAACTTGAGAACCGGGGAAGTCAGAAATTTCATATTCGTCATATAGTTGCCTTTTGCATCATATTTTCATTCCTTGAATTTTAAACCAAATGGGTCTAAAAAAGTAGAAAACAAAAAACAAGTTTTATAGGATCTACACCTTTATTTTAGTTTTATAAAATCGGCATCTTTTTTATGCAATAAAAATGCAAGTCACACTTTCATCTCATACAATAGAATTTGGTGACTATAAATTTTATAAAACTGATATTTCATTATAAATCGGTATAGACCCAAATATTACAATGAATGCAATCATGGATTAAATATAGGGAATCACTAGCAGGTTTATTTCTTATTCATAGGGAATACAAAGTATAAAAACTTAAAATTTACAATTATGTACAAATTCCTTGTATTCTAAACAATATTGCTATTCAAAACATTTTGTTAAAATATTTAATTATCCTAAATTAAGTATTAGAATCTTTGTTCTTGTTATGTAAAATTATCTTGACAAGGAGATCTGAAGAATAAAACCTCTTAAACCCGTTTGTAAATAAATTTACAAAAAATTAGAAATTGGATCAAAGCTCTAACGTTCTATTTTAAGATATACCAGTATTATTTATATACTGTTTCAACAATTGGCTAAACACAATATATGAGTAATTGGTTGAACACAATATAGGAGTTTGAAAATTTTTTTACCAAAATAAAACAGATAACATAAGAAATTATAAATATCAATAATCCCCACAATCTATAAACCTGAAAGCCGCAATTGATATAATATAGTCAAAAATGCAATAGTGATGATATTTTAGAATATATCTGTCTTTACTAAAATATTAGTTTTATGAAATTTCTAGCACCATATTTTTATTGTGTGAAATAAAAATATGATAATATATTTTTTCACTGCACTTTACAATAAACATCTGGATCATGAAACTGTTATTCTTGTTTATTTATTTTTAATTTAATGTATCTTGGCATGTTGAATTTATAGATGCTTGAATTATAATAAATCTCGAAATCTGATATTTATATAGAATATCTTTCATAGCTATTGACTATTCACTAGATATTCGCAATTTTTAAAGTAGCAGTGTAAATTGATCAAATGTAATTTCCATGTAGTTGACGATGTTGCTCATAAGTTTACGACACGAACTTTTGGTTTCTTTATTTATTTTTCGTTATATTCTTCTAATTTCCGCTAGATTTTTTCCAATTCATTAATTAACTCTTGCAGCTTTCTGAAACCGGTTGTTTCCTTAAATTTTTTTATATGTTTAACTATTTTTTATTGACTGGTATTTTCACAGTAGTTTGTGCTTACAGTTTTATTTACAATTTAGTTGATGAAGTCAGATCATATAAAATCACTTTTTTAAAACACATTTTAACATATTTATATTTTTAAACTGTTTTATCGATTTTCGAGAACAAATATTCGAAGAAAAAGGTGAAGGTGTTCCTCTGAGATTTATTGATTTGAAAAATTGTTCAAAATTGTTTTCTATTTGCTGAATTTGGTCAAATGTGCTATTGATTGAAAAAAATTAAATTTTCACTTTCTCTAAAACGAATCATGACAACTTCTAAACAATGGTGTCCATTCGTGTCAGGTTAAAAGTACTTAAATCATTTAATAGTAATGAGTTTATTTTATTGATGGCAACAATTTTGCCATAATATTTCTTTTAGAGAAAAAATTGTTCTTGAAACTTCTATTTCTCTGATCTGCTATTGTTAAAGCTGAGGTGATGGCTGATTTAGATTCAGCATCGAATTCAAGAGGGTTTAGGAATTCATTAAGGATTCACACTTCCGGATCTTTTTCCGTTTCCGAATCAAAAATAATCATGTTACTTGAAACGTCTATAACGTAAAATTGGCTATAGACAGAGCTTGGATCAGCATTTCTCAACCAGTGGTACGCGTACCACTGATAGTACCTGAGACGCTGACTGTTGGTGGTTGGATAACTTGTGCACTATTGAAGGATGAATTTACACTGAAAGAGAATAATGATGTAAAGCATTCTGCAATCTGTGCCCATTTTCTACTTTCCCTGCAATACATAGGGAGAGTATTGGAATCATGTCGAAAATCCCATCTTGAGTTTTCGACAGATATACCCGTTTTGGAACCCCCTTGGATTTTGTATTAAAATTATTTTTAATGTATATATTTTTTTCTATTTGTAAGTGAATTAAATGAGATTTATAGAATACGCTATTTTCAATTTGTTTTTAATTAAAATAAACAGTTATAAGAAATTTGAAATACATTCATTATTAGCAAAGGTGGTGAAGGTTTTGCAAGTTAATTTAACAGAATATTGGTAGACCCTATTATTAGGAGCGGTTCTTGAGATATTTGGAATTTAACTTTTCTTTATGGAGCATGATATCCCCCAGTTTATGAAATAAATCGAACGAAATTTATTACGATAAATTACGTATTGAAACCCCTGAAATGTTAACATTTTTTAAATATTCACACTTTAAAATGTGTAACCTAATTAGTTATTATATGTAATTTATTATTTAAAAGCTAATGGCATAATTTTTTGAACCAGGGCATGTGCCACTATTCGCGTTTTACATATAATACGGTTATTTTTGTATCAATTTTAGCATAATTATATTTCAAATAATATTTATATAAGAAATCCGATCATATGTATAAGGTTTGACCTCTTTTAAATACTTTGATAATAAATGATAGCTTATATGATAAATGATAAGGATTCATCATCAAATTTTAGAAGAGATATCTGGTAGTTAGTTTCTACTAAGGATATTCATTTACGATATCTTTTCTAATTTCATTTCAAATATTTTACGTGAAACATTTATTTCTCAAGTTTAGTCTTTGATAGAGCTTAGATGATGACTGATATGGATTTAGCATAAAATTCTGGCACGGGTTTGAGGATTCACGAAGGATTTCCATCAACGCTTTTAGAGATGTTATTTCCGGTTTTTCCGAAAATTCGCATGACTGTACGAAATATGTAAAAAAGAATAAAATACTTAATAGTTCCGTGAAGAATAAAGTGTACACACCATTTGCCACCTTATGAAGATATAATAAACTTCTTGTTTTTTATGAATATTTCCATTTTAGATAGAAACATGAAATATTTTGAGAACCGTGTCTTTAAATGATGGTATTCGGTTTTTAATAAAAATTACACATTGTATAGCTATTTTCGTAACACTTTTATACGTTCTTATGTTTTATAATGCTTTATTTTATATTTGTAAAGAAAATGTTAGAAAATTTGAAGGCCTTCTCTTAGTCCGACTTTAGTGAAAATAAATAGGCCTGTTACATTCATCGATTGAAATAATCATAGAAAATTGCATTTGGTTTTCATAACGTGTTTGAGAGCTATCGCACCCACAGACATCATTGAAAAACGGTTGATTCATTTCAAGAAATGCTCAAAATGTTCAGATTCATCAAAATTTAAGAATCGGATTTTTGAGTCACCATAATATCTCTTTATATATACAGTGATCCCTCACTTACACGTGCTCTCTTTTATGCGCGTTTTTTTCCGCGGTCCCGGACAGGGATATAGGAAAACAACTATAACACTTTTTCATTTATGGGCCGCACGAAAAAAGCACCTCTCACTTATGCGCGTCGCAAAAAAAAAAAATTATCAGTTCAAAGAGTAGGTTCCTCAAGTAAACAGGTGTTGCTTATCGCAAGAATTTTATCCTTTTTGCCCCTCGCCCTGGAATTTTATCCCCTCGTCCTTCCCCTATTGTTCAGATTCCAGGAACACATTCCTCTACCTTATACACAGGGGTGTACCTGCAACACCCTCTGGATTTAGCAACAATATCTGAATTTAGCAACACCTCTGGATTTTATTCTCTAAATCCATAGGGTGTTGGTACGTGGCGGGTTCTTGTGATTGACGTCAGCCAATTAGAGAGGTTAGTACGGTACGTACCACGTAGCATTGATTGCTAACAAAAGAACAATCTTTGGAGTTTGGGTTAGATGGCTATTCATTTTGGCAACATAGTCGGATATTTCACTGGGAGATCTGCTTTCAAAACAAAATCTCGAAATCTGAGGAATTGTGACCACAATCAGGGAGGGTCAGAGATCAAAAGACCAGAATGCCGCCGTTGACATTATTCTAGAAGGTAGATGTTATCGCCGTTCGTGGCGTCACTGGTTTAGAAGGAGAAGTGCCAGTTTCTCCAAGTAGCATTCATTTCTATGGGAAAACATAGACTGTGTCAGTCGTTGTTTTAATATAATTTGTAATTCTATCGTAAAAGTGAAGTTTAAGTGTAAATTTGTGTATTATAGAAGTATATATATTAGTATTTTCACATATATAAAGTATAATTTTGGTGAGCACAAAAATGCTTGGTTGATGCTCGGTTGCTTTGTGTTCAAATTATTATAAGAAGTCAATGGGATCTACCAGTTTTCATAAATCTCCAAAAGATCCTACACTCCAAAAATTATGGATCGGGAAGTGCAAAAGAGAGGATAAAATAAACATTGTTAACGCAACTGTCTGTTCGAGTCACTTTTCTGATGAAGATTTTGAAGAAGATTTTCGGGCTAAATTTTGAATTTGAAGCCGGTTAATCGATTAAAACAAGAAGCCAACGGCACAAAAATCTCACCATTAATACCGCAGTTAAAAATAATGTTTTTAATATAGCAGTATAAAAAATACTTATGATTGACATGTTTCATTGATATGTAAAATAGGTGGTCCTCTAAGTAATCCAACAATCAAAATTAATAAAATAAAAACGACTTCATATGCAGTATCTAAAATATATAAAAATAATTTGAATTTCTGATACTAGCAATTATGGAGTTTTCTTTCTTTTTCTGGGGGGGGGGGAGATATTAGCATTTTGTAAGCTAATTTACACAGTTTAGTTTATTGCAAAATGTATGTAAAGTTAATTTTAAATACCTTAAGCATTTTACTTTGTTATTAATATACATAATCATAAAACGCAATTCTTTACTAATCATAATATTGACATTATATTCACATCATCTCAAGTTATGGGACATTTCGTTTTGATATGTAAAAAGCTTAGAATACAAAACTAAAATCATCAAAGTTGAAATATAATGCATAAAAAATTTATTTACAATAAAACTAAAAGCCAGCGGCACATTTTTCAGAAGAAATAAAAAAGTGGGAGGATACTTTCTTAGAAATGCATGGGGCATATATATCAAAAGAGAAATGCGTCATTAAGAACTTGCAGTCAAAGTTAGCAAACATTTCACCTTCTATACCAATAAAAGCCATAACTTTGTTTTCACGAACCAGAACATTCATTCACATTAAACACTTAAATAAGACTTTCATGCAACAATTAGTAGAGAGAAAAAGCAAAGAAAAGCATCTAAATGGTGTAAAAGCAGTATCATGGCATAGAAATGGTATGTATTGATTTATTATTTATGATCCACGTGAACATTGCTTCAAAATTTTAAAACTGTACATAGTTTATATATTTGAAATGCTATAAAGTTTAATAATATCAATTTTGCGTGCTTAAAATATCTTTGTGAAACTGACAGATCCAGTGGCTTTACCGAGAGTCATAATACTCTACTAGCTCACAAAATGCATCGTCTTTTTGTTGGGTAAATAAAATAAATCTACTGCCATTGACCATCCATTCGACCGTCAACTCCCCCCTTTTCCCCAGATCCGATCTACGCTTCTTAATATAATATACAGTTATGTAACTACTAGATGAATGATATTTCATAGTCATCAATATATGTATGTATGTGGGATTTTTTACGCAATTAGATATTTTTGAAATATATATTTATATTACATGTAGAAAGTATTATCAATGTTTAAGATAATGGAGACTATATTTTCAAAAATCCGAAGATTATATATTTATTCATATCATCATATCTGTATTAAAACACTTGTAATTTTTATATTTACTACACTTTTCACGATATATTTCAGCTTTTATTATAAATAATATATGCATTATAATATTTTAATGATAGCCCTATGCATGTATGAGAAGAATTATTTAATTTCATTCTTCTAAAATTTTATTACGAATGATCTTATCTCCTTTTCGAATAATAAACGCGAACTTTCTAAACTTTATACACGTATCTCTATGTTCCCTCTTCTTGACTGTTAAAGTCAGTGACGTCACGCTTCAAGTTAGAGCTCCTCTACTACAGGCTGACTTATCAAGCATATTGAAGCCCATAGGGTTCCATACTACAGTTACAGAAATTGTAAAATGAGTGTTTAAAATAAATACTTTATATAAAAATAGAAGTTTCAATTAGAATATTATAGAATTTAGCTCGCACAAGTATGCTCCAGTACCGGGTATCCAATTATATATTAGCCATTGTTTTCTTCTTTCTTCGTTTCTAGGAAAGCGAAGTAGCCTAAAATCCTTTCTAAAATGATTAGAGAAGTTCGACGCAGAACAACTACCCATAATTATTTTAATTATACTTCCTAAAGTGAAAATAAGAAGAGAGTTAATGCTAATGGATTGCCCTTCCAGCTATGGTGGGCTTCAATATGCTTGATGAGTCAGCATATGCTCTCCCGGTCGAAAAGCAACCCCCTTCATCTGACCTACCTTATGTTTAAAGTACCTTAGACCACAATAACCTCACCTCTTGTGGCCTTTAGGGGAGATGACATATACGAGTCCTCATTGGGGCGGAGCTAAACTCGACGACAACCTGTTACCGATCTATTAATATCAAACTTTGAGATGGTGCTATCAAGCAGAGATTGGGTATTTTTATTTTGCCTCTATTCAATGCTTGATCCATTATAAAATTTGGGTTCAACATAGTTCAGATTTTCTTTCCTCATAAAAATGTAAGCTTTTGAATCTTTCAGCGGGCTGTTTGAGAAAATTTTTTAACTTGACTCAAACGTTTTTTTATCGATGAACAAAGTTGACAAAACAAATTTTTGCACATTCGCATTAATTTTGAAAATACTTGTAATGAATTTAAAAATAATATTAAAAACACCTCCAATACGTATAATCCAATTATTATGGAATATTTATAATAATATAATACTTACAAAGGAACATTTTAATCCCATTTGAATCAAATTTAGTTTGTAAAAGTACAGATAAAAGTAATGTGAAATGCCATCATATGTGCTGAGATCGTAAATAGCAAAATTATGCAAATTGAAAAAAAAAACTGTTTTTCCTCGACCTATTATATTTTTTATACAGTAAACTTTAAAATGTGGCTTTCAAATTTAATGTGCTAAATTATAAAAATATTATACATACATTTCTAATACGAAAAAGAAGAATGCATTTTAACGTATTAGAAAAAATATCTAATACATTAAAATGAGAGAAAGTTTCTGAAAATTATTTTTGATATTATTATCTTGTAACTTCATTCAATCAGTACTATTCTTTTGTTTATAGATTCAATAGAAAACTAAATTCATTCTGGATATTTGTTGTGACACACCATTGTGGAATGGACTCACGAAGAAGGCTCGGTAACTCACGCGGAATAGCCGGTATTTTACGTGACACAAGAGATTTTGCAAAGGTGGAATGGGAAATAACGAATTTCTCGGAACTGGAAAATGCAAGATATGTATATGGTACACAATTTATGCTATCAGATGCCTTTTTTGAAATCTGTTTGGATCAAAGGGATGCTGTCATCGATTTCGTGTTAATTAAGGATATATGTACACCTATGAAAAGAGAGAATCACCGTGTCAGATTCACTTTCGGAATAAAAACGCGTGATGGATCAGTGTACCAGTCTTCGGAAGATGAATATGAATTTCCCAGCGGATTTTACTCATCGATATATACTAAGAGTGATTTTATTGAGCGTTCGCAACTGCTTGAAATGAGAGACGTCCTGTTGCCGGAAGACACGCTCACAATCTTCTGCGTGGCTCGCCTTGTGGACGGCAATATCTTCGAAACAGCAACTCAGACTGTACCACCAGACGGTAAGTGCTTTCTTCGATTGCTTTCTTAATTATGGGTAAGATAACTTTCAGTGATTCTTCTTGTCCAGCATTTTCCATATAATGAACACGTCTTGCATTGCCTACACAAAGTTACAAGCAGGACCGGGATTTCAGCATTTCATTTGGGGATGCGAGATTTGTATGTATGAAAATCTACAATATGGAATAAATAAAATGTTTGTTAATGGAAGGGGGTGGGGGTGGAGAAGGATCGCAAAATTGAATTGATGTTGAGAAAGGTAATTGTTGTTAACATAATTTTTGTACATAAGTGTGTTATTTTTCTAAATATAAATATCTATATTTATTTACCTTTTATTGGAGTTTTAAACGTCGGTTCTCAGAGTCTGGAAGAAGAGAAAATTTTGCTACAATATCCTCATAATCCAGTGGTATATCTTGTTCAATAACTAAAACAGCTAAAGATGAAAGTTTTCTTGTCCCATTGTACCGCGAAAATAATTTTTCAGCCTCCTGAGATACGAAAAAGACCTTTCACAACTGGCTGTGCTGATTGGCATAGTCAAAAACAATTTGAATAATAATGTCATGACAGGAAACACAGTTTTTAAATTCCGCTCTTTAAAATAATCCAGGCGACTTTTAAAATTGGGATGGTCTAGGTTTTCATTTTTCACCATTGAATAAAATAGTCGGAATTCACATAGCAATTCCTCTTTCTGGAAGTTATATACTTTGCATTTGAAACAGTTTCTTTTTCTTTATCGACATTTTATCCGGATAATATTGAAGTATGGGCAAACAAAACAGATATTTTGTTCTCAAAAATCTTGTCTCAATTTCATTAGATACTGAATCTATAATTACTTATTGAATATTGATTCAGTGATATGATTTAATATCATCATGGGGATTTTCTCACCGCCTCCGAATTCACTTGGAATTTTTTACGCCTTTTCAGTTTTAGTCCAGAATAAGAATTTTTCTGGACTAAACTCCACGTTCTGTCACAAAACTCCACGCTTGATTAAAATATGCGCCAGTGCGAAAAGAACTAACAGTTTCAATAGTAGCTTTAGCCAAAGCTTGTACAATCTGAAAATTAAGATCAGATGACTGAAGATTCTTTGAGACGGTACTGAGTTGATCAAAAACACTGCGCAATACAAACAAAGTGAACATTCGAACGCATGTCATGCATGTTAAAAGGGCTTCGGCTCTTTCACCATTGAGAGAATCGTTTCCAGAAAATCCTTCCAGTGTTAAAATCACCGCTTCAAAATTATCAAGTAGTGCTTTTATGGCTATAACTCTGGAAGACCACCTCGTATCACTTAGTGATTGTAGAGTTGAAAAGCCTCCAGAAAAAGCATTTGTTGATGAGCGAATCTTTTCGAAAATAGCATGTCTTTTATATGATGTTTCTATGAAAGAATATAATACATTGAGCTGCTGAAATGCATTTCTAGCAGGAGAGATGGATGAGCATACAGTAACTACACATAAATTTAAAATTTTCGCATAACAATGGTTATAAATTTAAAATGAATTTTCCTGTAAAAATCGTGCAGCCACACCACAGTACGGACCTCTCACGTGACTTGCACTATCATAACATTGAGCTGGTAAGTCTGAAATATTTAGCCCAAATGAGGAAATTATTTCTTTAATTAAATTAAACAATGACTCTCCATCAGTTTTTTCTGTTCTGAAAAGGCCGGCAAATGAATCGTGTATTTATTTCTAGGTCATCATCCACATATCAAAAAATTACAGCCATTTGTTCATGCCTGGAAATAACTTGAGTTTCATCTACTGTTATAGAATAATAGCATGCTTCTTTTATTTTATTTTTAATATGGTTACTGATTTGCGATTTGCGTAAATTAAGAATATAATTTTGGTGTTTTTTGTGAACGTAAGCAAAAGATTTTTCTTTATTTTTAAATATTCTTTTAATTAAAGAACAGTCATTAGCTCTTAATTTCTTTAATTATAAAAAAATTCCTCTATTTATTGAGGTTATTTTTTCATCATATCCCCTCAAACCAATACCTTGTCATGCACAAAAAACAACAGTTTCACACACCTTTTTCATATAACGGCGATTTTCTTCAACGACTTTTGAATACTGTTTATCTAGTTTGGCACAAACGGAACCTGAAGACAGAGTTTCGGTAAAATTTAAAAGACAGCTTTCTGCATTTTTGTGAGAAGAACATGAATCATTGGGCTTGAATTTTCGAACTGCTTTTGACAAGTTACTAAAGCCATCAAGAATTAAGGATGATTCAGTGTATCGTTTATTACCTTCTGAAAATGCTCTACATGAAAAACAAAACGCTGTATTCGTAAGACTGTATTCTAGTCATTTATATAAAATTATACCACTCTTTTCTAAGTTTCGATTTCTTTATCAGTTGTGAAGAAAGAAAGTTCAGGATGATATAGGACCTAAAGTTATGCTTTCTTTGGCACTTTGAGGACCGTCAGCAGGATCTCTTTCATGAAGCAAATTTGTCGACCTTCCTTTTACTTTACTTTCTGTTTCAATAGAACTTTCTGATGGCACAATTTTAAATTCATCTATACTTCCAATTTCTGCTTCATAAACAGTATTATCTTCCTCGCGATTTTCATCGGGAGGCACATTTTCATTTAATTTTGGAAATTTTATGAAAAATTCACTAATGTCTCTATTCGAGCGAATCTTTTTCGAACTCATAACTACCCTAAAATATATTACTAATCGCGTTTATTCTTTCAACGCAAACAAAAAAATCACCATTCGTCTTGAGGAGCAAGCAGCCAAAGAGAATGCTTCACCTGCGCCAGTAATGAATACTGCTTCTCAGGCGCCAACACATGCGAGACAAAGAGAATCTACTGTATGAGTGAGCAATAAAAGCTCGTTAAACGACTGACTTAGAATATATCCGCAGTTCGTCAATGCTAAATAATGTTGTAGCACTTTCTCGTCTAAGACCCTCTAAAGGCCGTATCACATTCAAGAACTTTTCCGGCAATTTTTCGGACAACCAACTTTTCGAACAATTTTTACGCAGAGTTGGAGGAAAACTCGTGTGAAATAAGGTCAAAAAATTGGGACAAGTTTATCTGACCGGTATAGAAAAAGCTGTTCATTTGGGACAATTTTTCTCCAACCAGCCAATCACAGATGAGTAGCGGAGGAATCACATGTGTAGAAAGGTTGGCGCAGATTTTACTACATTCTGGTTTGGCATGAAATCCTCGCGCAAGTTTGAATCTGTGGAGCGCGAACAGATAGAATATATTGATATAATAACCTTGCAGGCGAAGTATTATTTTAGTTTAGATTTAGAATTTAAGTATTTATAATATTTCTGTGTCATAAAGATGGAAGTCGTCTCGAAGTCGAAAAATAGTGGCCATGCGAGATGGAAATGGAGTTAATTGAATCAATACGTGAAAAATCATTTTTGTGGAATTTAAAAGACCCACTGTATTTGAAAAAGAATTTGAAGAAACATGCGTACGAGGAAATATCATCTTTACAAACCATCTCTTCCAAAGCGATTTCATATACATGAAATAATATATAATAAAAATTATGACATTATTAATAATATAATCTCTTTGGTCTCTTTTGATTCAAATTTATATTTACCAGCGGCTCGCTAGTTTACAGTATTGACGCGTTTCAGAAAATCCACCTTTCTGTGAATTTAAACAAGAGCGTACGCGAGTTTGCTTTGGCGATATATACATATTTCATCGGTTTTCTAAGCTAACTAAAGTGATGCCATCACAAAACACAAAGGATCCTAATTTAAATTGCTTTAGAATATTTACTACACTATGGCAATTTCCTCGTTTTAACGAATACAATTATGTTCTTTTTCTCGTATCGTTAAAAAAACATCAGACAGAATTTTGAAAATGAATTTTTATGTATGTTCTCCATAGACTATTTTTTATCCTTCTATTGCAATACTAAAACAACTTGAAAGCATATTCTGTTTACTCTTTAAAATAGAACTCTAAAATAGCACTAAATGCATTGCATGATAGTAGTTATAAAACACCGGTTCTGCGACGGATCGGGGAGAGTCCCTCTTTGGAGAGGATCCTCTCGGAGGGTCCTTAGACCCCCCAAGAGGGAGGATCCTCTCTTTAGACCCCCTCTTTTGGGAGGAAGTTTGGTGAGGCGGAGCAGCACCAGATGCCTCTTTCGAAAGAGGCCTGATGACTCATACCCTCGGAGTGAATTGTCTTGAGAGGGGATGACCTTCGAAAGTGGTTTCAAGGGATGTCGCAATCACCGATTGATAACGTTGGAGATGACCTTTGACAAGAGCTCTTAGCACACGTCCTCCCTCGACGCTGGTCAATGACAAAGTGATCGTTCTTATCAGCGTGACGTAGTTATAGCGCCCTCAGGCGAAAATTGATGAAGTAAGTGCTGCCATCTATCGGCATTTTTTTTCCAAAAGAATTTAATTTCTCACTTGTCAGATACGGGACTCGAACTCGGAACCAACCGATTACAAGACTAGCGCCTTACCCGCTACGCCACAGCGTTCTTGTCCGTAGATTCTTAGCATCCAAGTGACGATTATGAAAGAAGACCGAAGATAGAATATTTTTCGAGGCTCGACGTGTTATGAGCAGATTGAATAGGGATGTATTTTATAAAGGGATTTCGGTGCGTTTCAAAACAGAATGTAATGTTAAGTTGCGAATTGAATATAAAATTGTGTTGTGAACACTCTGATTTTTTAAAGCAAATTGAATACACAATTACAGATTTCCAATGAAAACAAAAATTGTATTAAGTGGATTCTAACACTACGGTTTTTTAGCACAGGTTTTTTTTTTTTTTTTTTTTTTTTTAACGAATTGAACACTCAAGTATAGTTACGCATTTTCAAAATTGTGTTAAGTGAATAGGATTCAACCCTTTTGTGTGTTATGCACTTAAAATTTAAACTCATTATACTTAGCTAAAATTAAGTGAACAAGATTCAACCCTTTTAAGTGTTGTGCACTTAAAAACATGAATGTAATACTCAGTTAAAATTGTATTAAGTGATATATACCAATGTGATTTTTTAAAAATAAATCAAACTATCGAAATGATTTCAAATGTTTAAAAACAAAAATCTAATAGATTACGGATTTCCAGTGAACACAAAAATTGTGTTAAGTGAATAGGATTCAACTCTTTTATGTGTTGCGTATTTAAAAACAAATTTAAACGCATTATACTTAGCTAAAATTAAGTGAACAAGATTCAAACCTTTTAAGTGTGTACTTAAAAACATGAATGTAATACTTAGGCAAAATTGTATTAAGTGAAAATGATTCGACCATTCTAAATGCGTGTGTGTGTGTGTTTGATATATAGCAATGTGATTTTTTAAAAATAAATTAACAGCATATATCGAAATGATTTCGAATGTTTAAAAAAAATATATAATAGATTACGGATTTCCAGTGAACACAAAATTGTGTTAAGTGAATAGGATCCAACCTTTTTTTATGTGTTGTGCACTTAAAAACAAATTTAAACGCATTATACTTAGCTAAAATTAAGTGAACAAGATTCAACCCCTTTAAGTGTGTACTTAAAAACATGAATGCAATACTTAGCTAAAATTATGCTATGTGAACAGGATTCGACCATTCCAAGTGATATATACCAATGTGATTTTTTAAAAATAAATTTAACTATCGAAATAATTTCGAATGTTTAAAAACAAAAATATAATCGATTACAAATTTCCAGTGAACACAAAATTGTGTTAAGTGAATAGGATTCAACCCTTTTATGTGTTGTACACTTAAAAACAAATTTAAACTCATAATGCAATATACTTAGCTAAAATTGTGTTATGTGAACAAGATTCGATCCTTTTAAGTGTTGTGTATTTAAAAACACATACAGAATATGTTAAAATAGATTTTACGGTTTATTTAATCCCTTTATTAAATCCTTTATTCATAATTATTAAAATTAAGAAGTAATTAAAAATAGGGAGTAATTAAAAAGAAAATACGGCCATCTTGTGAACCTTGGACCAATGAAGTCATTTTGTGAACTTTGAAGCGATGACGTCATCTTGTGAACTTTGGAGCGATGACGTCATCTTGTGAAATTTGGAGCGATGACGTCATTTTATGTGAAATCTTAAATAAGAACTGATAAGCTCTCATCTTAGTGTTGCAATTAGTGTGTATATAGTTCATTTCTAGTTTGGATGTCGGCTAGTGAAGACCTCATACCAGGGGCGGCAAATAGGGGGCGCGGTCGCGCCCCCAAATTTTTCCTTGCCGTCTATCGGCTTCTCTCTTGTTTTATTGACTGTCCACTGGTCAGTTTTCTCACGCTATGGCGTTTCAAAAGAGCCAAACTTCAACCTTCACAGGGAAGTTCCCACTTCCGGCTGGAACGAATCCTTTTCAATTTAAAAAGATTGGGGTGATGTTATCCTTTTCACTTGAAAATTTCAAGTGTCCGATTAAATGTATGTGTAGTTAGTGCATGCTCATCCATTCCTTCTGCTAGAAATGCATTTCAGCAGCTCAATGCATTATATTTTTTCATAGAAACATCATATAAAAAACATACTATTTTCGAAAAGATTCACTCATCAACAAATACTTTTTCTGAAGGCTCTTCAACTCTACAATCACTAAGTGATACAAGGTGGTCTTCCAGAGTTAAAGCCATAAAAGCACTACTTGATAATTTTGAAGTGGTGATTTTTACACTGGAAGAATTATCTGAAAACGATTCTCTCAATGACTCTTTTACCATGCATGACATCTTTCGAATTTTTGTTCACTTTGTTTGTATTGAAACAGTGTTTTTGATCAATACAATACTCTCTTAAAGCATCTTCAGTCATCTGATCTTAATTTTCAGACTGTGCAAGCTTTGGCTAAAGCTACTATTGAAACTGTTAGTTTTTTTCGCACTGATGCATATTTCAATCAAGTGGGGAGTTTTGTGACAAAACTTTGCGAAAAAATTCTTATTCTGGACTAAAACTGAAAAGGCGTAAAAAAATTCCACGCGAGTTTGGAGGCGGTGAAAAAAATCCCTATGATGATGTTAAATCATATCACAGAATCAATATTAAATATGAAATTATAGATTCAGTATTTAATGAAATTGGGACAAGATTTAATGAGAGCAATATATCTGTTTTGTTTGCCCTTAGTTCAGTATTATCCGGATCAGATGTCGAAAAAGAAAAAGAAAATGTTTCAACCATTAGCAAAGTATATGACTTCCAGAAAGAGGAATTGCTGTGGGAAATGCGGCTGTTTTATTCAATGGTGAAAAATGAAAACATAGACCATCCCAATTTTAAAAGTTGGCTGGATTATTTTAAAGAGAGGAATTTAAAAAATGTGTTTCCTGTCATAACATTATTAGTTAAATTGTTTTTGACTATGCCAATCAGCTCAGTCAGTTGTGAAAGGTCTTTTTAGTGCCTTAGGAGGCTGAAAAATTACTTTCGCAGTACAATGGGACAAGAAAGACTTTCATTTTTAGCTGTTTTAGCTATAGAACAAGATATACCACTGGATTATGATGATATTGTAAAAAATTTTCTCTTCTTCCAGACTCTGAGAACCTGCGTTTAAAACTTCAATATAAGGTAAATAAATATAGATATTTGTATTTAGAAAAATTATGTTAACAACAAATTATGTTAACACAATAATGTACAAAAATTATGTTAACAACAATTATTTTTCTCAACATCAATTCAATTTTGTGACCCCCCCCCCCCTATTAAAAAACATTTTATTTATTACATATTGCAAATTTTCATACATATAAATCTCGCACCCCCAAATGGAATGCTGAAATGCCGCCCCTGCCTCATACTGTTCGTTATTTTCGTGTTTGGGGTAGCTATTCTTGTATATTCCGCGTGATACATATCTCCTAAAGTTATAAAAATATACAAAAATTTTCTACGTATTTAATGTTAATGTGATTAAAATTAGGAACTTTAACTAAGTTTGGTACATAGTATTTTCACTCTATGATTTCGAAGCTGAATGAAATAATGTAGAAATTTTCCTATGTAGATAACAATTGCATTTAGCACAATCTAATGTCGTACGATTCATTAAAAATTATAAGTTCTAATCACGTCATATCTTATGTGATCTGTTTGCACACGACATTCGATTTAGGTCGCGTGATTATACTTATGAAGTGGCCTGATAAATCATTTCAACTTTGGGCGTTGTGTGGATATGTTCGGTTCGTTCATAGCTGCGACAAAATTATAATGTTTTAAGATCTTAGTGTTTTAAAAATAAATCTTTTACTGTGAATGTGGTAGTTGGATGTTACTATCTAAAAATAATGACTAAAATTCAAAGTATGCCATCACTCGAGCAAATAATTTCTAGTGGAAATAGTGCGGAGTTGTCTGTTCCTACCCTAGAAGAAACAAAATCTGTGGACATTGTCTCAGATGTGATTAATTCACCCACACAAAAGTTTGCTGTGTTAGAGACATATCTTATGTCTTCCAAAACCCCAGCAGAAACATCTACCGTTGTCAATTCACAAGTTCTCACCGAGGTTGGAAACTCAACTCTATTATTGAAGCATTAAAAACATTAAAAGTATAGATATTTAATTCTAAATATGACTGAAACGCTAGTTAGTGCACTTAGGACAATGTGAAATGTTGATTATCACTTATTCTTACAAACAAAGAGGACGTTTCACAACAATTGTCATGAACATTACGATTTAATTGTTATATTGCACAACAATTATATGTTTTATTGTTGTAAATTTCTCTATACTGAATACGTAGCACTATATTTCGCCACTGTATCGAGAACAAAAGCAAAACGTACTGTTATGAAATTTTGCAGTTTGTTCGTAATACATTTAGCAATCTTTCTTAATAGCAAGCGACATGAAATAGTTCGCGATGCAGGCTCAGCAAGCGCGAAGGAGTAGGTGTTGAAGCCCCCCACCTTACGAAGCGCGTTTGGGAGTTGGCGAGCGTAGAGAGCTGGTGACTGAGCTTAGTGAAATTTTTAGCGAAGCGAGTCAAGGGAGTTGGTGAGCGTCAGCTAGTATAGGGACAGAGCCCCAATGAATAAATCACATTTGAGACGAGCTCCGATTAATGGGCGGAAGCAAAAGGAAGACAGAGATACGGGGCTTTACGAGCATCAGTAAGTACAACACACGTAGGCGGTCGTGTGCTCCGACCGTATTGAAAGAGCTCACGAAGCGAGCTCCAGGGTTGCTGAATAACAGTTAACAAAGGGACGATATCCAACGGGCGTATTATGCCTGCGCAATAAGCGGCATGAAAGTGCCCGAGAAGCGAACTCGGCGAGTAGAAGGTGAAGCGAGATGGGGGCCTAGAGCTGAGCTTGGTGACATTGATCGCTAAGAGAGTTGGTGAGCGTAACCCCAACGAGTACGCCTGCGGTGATCTCCGATTACTGAGTGGCATCAAATGGGGGTGGGGCCCCGGGTTTTTTCCAGCGTCAGCAAACAAAGCACACGTAGGTGGTTGTGTGCGCTTGCCGAATTGCAAGAGATCGCAAAGCGAGCTCCAGGGCAACTGAGTGTCAAATAACAAGGATTGTTCTTAACTGCGCATTACGCCTGTGTAGTACGTGATATGGAAGTGCTTGCGAAGCCAGCTCAGCGAGTAAGAGGGGAAACGTCTGGACATGAGAAGCGAGTTAATAGGGTTGACGAACGAAGTTAGCACAGAGCGGAGTCCCCTAGTACTATTAAAAGGGATACACTTTAGAAAAAACAAGCACTCTTTTCGCATTATTTTGTGATAACAAGGCCAACACAGTCAAAAATGGTTGCAAATTTCACAATTTCGTATTTTAGGAATTTAACGCTAAGTAATAGTTGCAATACAAGTGACTCAGAAAATTTGTTTGAAAATTGTTGCAAGAGTTAGTTGGGTAGTGTAAAAGTCATTTGTTGTGAATATGGAGATGAACCCTTTACTTCTTTAGGCGAAGGTAAAGGAAGATGAACCCTTCACCTGCACCTCGTTTAGGATTATACTCCCAGATGCCTAACTTAAGGCTCCTAAATACACAGGTTGACGCAACAGCAGCCATCTTGACTGCCAGTTGAAGCGATGGATATGAGTGTGGCGAAAGGTGGGCTACTTTTTCGTCTTTTCTGGGGATCTTGATTAAACTGAAATATTCTAGACTACTTTCTTGAATCGCTGGTACAATTTTTTGAAAGCAGAAGCACCTATTTTACATCCAAATCACGTATCAAATATCAACCATGTAACATGCGCGCGTCACTGAAATAGCACTGGCAGACGATAACTAACTGGAACGGTTTTGGTCAAATTGGCGGTTGCGTCAGTCTATGTATTTAGGAGCCTTAGCCGATCTCGCTTGAACGAGTGACGTCACGTTTCTTACATGTTCTGAAAAGGCTAGCTTTCTTTTGCCTGTTTTAAGGTATGCTATAGTTATACAAATCCTTTCTACAAAACTCTTAGTTTAAACAGCAGGTTTTATATTAAAAAAATATTAGAATGTTAACATATTCGTGCAGTAATTTATAATGGTGCAAATCTTCAATTCGTGGATGAACAAATTCAAATATGAATTAGATTAATGCTTTTTCTGAAGTATTTTCAAAACTTAACTTATTATCACGGATTCTGTTCAAAGTTCTTTGGAAAGAGCTTTCTTCGAGCTTTTAAAATGTGTGTTAAGATAGAAACTCTGTGATATTATATGCGATCGCCAAGGAACCGATTTGTATGAAAATCCCCCAGAATCGCACTACTGTAAACTAATTCGAATATTAAAAAATAATCTCTCCGAGGTACAGAGGTACCTGACTTTATTTAACGCTACGTCGACATTTGTAGCCGTGAGTTGCTTAGATTTTTTGATACGTCGTCAACAGGTAAGCAGACATCTTCGTATTATTATTATTATAGATTATTGAATGATTATTGAGGTATTTTGACCGTCCGGTCGCTTTGATAGTCGATAGACTTCTAGTACTCACAGATTTTAATGGTAATAAATTTTATTCGAAATTCCTCTGCTTTGTTTTCGTCCGATAATAAAGCGCATGGAACAGGGTAAAGAAGCTTCACTGTTAATCCGGTGCTCAAAACGTGTAAAAGCGTATAAATACAAAATTCCAATAGACTCTGTCGCAATACTGTCTCAATGCTGAGTTTGCAGAAAATGTAAAAATGAATTCCGCACTGAACAACTTTATATTAGCAATGAACTGATTTTCACCGTAAAAATGGAAAATAAATAGATATAAATAAGCAGACGTACGTTTCGGAAATACGAATTGTGTCTGAAATGTAGTCTGCTTATTTATATTTATTGGCGCTGTATTTTACGTTGCGATACAGTTCATTATTGGTTGTGCATAAAGTGTCCTGCTTTATTCATTTACATTCATTCATACGCAAGAATTAGTTCAAATACCTGTCAATAACAGAGTTGCATCTTCGGTGATAAACACACGTGTAGACTAATTTTTATTTTTAAGAGACTGTATCGCCTCACTCCTGAAACATTTCGTGTTAAATTAATATTAGTAAATTCTTTATTTTGTCTTTATTTTCTAGGTTCCAAGACATTAGTCGAGAAATTAACGGAGTTGTACCGAAAAGGAAATTCTGATGTTAAAATCATTGTGAAAGGCAGAGAGTTCCAAGCCCACAGATCAATCCTATCTGCCCGCTCTCCAGTTTTTGCCGCCGCTCTGTTCGACAAAGATATGATAGAGAAAAAACTCGGGGACGTGGTCATTGCTGATTGTGATTTGAATTCATTTGAGGATTTTCTTTTATATTTGTACACCGGACAGATGGGCAAAGTGTCATCCGACAATGTGTTTGACATTTATAGGACTGCAGAGAAGTTTGACGTGAAGGAACTGTGCACTAAATGCTCACAGTGCATGGCGTGTGATTTGTCCATCAATTCGTTCTGCGACGCCTTTCTCATAGGTTTGAGGTACAACGAGTCGGAACTGTTGGAAAGTGTGACGGAATTTTTCATCAAAAATGTTAAAGCAATTCTTCTAACCACAAAATGGCAGTTATTCATGAAAAAGCATCCCACTGCCGCTAATGAACTCATCATTAAAGGTGCAAACAAGAACTAAAATTTTATCCCATAAATAAATACTTTTACTTTTTAAGACTAAGAATAAATAAAAATGTACTCTTTAATTTGTAATTTGATTTTTTAATTTTTTTTATAGCATTTCTTTTACTCTATACACAGAAACACAACAACAACAACAACAAAAAAATAATAATAATAAAAAATAATTAAAAAAAAAAAAAAAAAAGACGTAAGTGTAAAAGAACAATTTAATTAAACAACTCTTAACTTCTACCTCATTTTGTTTACAAAAATAAATAAACTAGTTTGCTGACAAGTCTCATACGTTTGAGAGTACAACTTTTTTCTTACCACACGCATTCCTGCAGTTTTAATTGAACTTGACGATACAATTGACTAATGATAACTAAATTGAGATATTATATAGCTTTTTGGTTGAAAAATTAAAAAATGCTAGTGAAAGCCTGTATGAATGGTCGAACAAAATCCTTTGAATTTTTTTGTATGAATAACATCTATGGTTGGGCTCTGCTTGAAATCTAAGCATTACGAAAAATGTAAATAATTTGGACGCATATATATCAGAACTTACTAAATATAAATGTAAACAATCTTTACTTGCATTGTCAGAAATATGGCACAGTTTAGGAATATATAAAAATAATTTCAATAATTTAGTATTCTCATCTTTTTTTTTTCGAAGAAATTTAAAAAGGTTTTGTTCGAGTGAGTTTTTGCCTTTATTTGTTTACTTTCATTCCAACTATTTTCTAAACTATAAAAAATTGATATAAATAATAATTGATATAAATGTTCAACATGAAATTCAATTTTTAGATAAATAATCTGTTTTTACAAAGCTCTTATTGTTTTCGAGGAATTGCCTTATGAATTTTCAGAAGATTGAAAATTTTCTGTTTTCAAGTTTGTATTGCCTATAAAAGACAAAACCATTCCAACACTGTAGACACTGCCGATCTTTGTTTTTGAACTTTTTGTGTTCTTTGGTTTGACTAATGAAAAAAATGGACGTTTCAATAAAATTGGTACAGCAGAACACAAGATCCTGGCTTCACCCTTCACCGGCGACGACAAAGGTGGAACGGTCTGAAACA
Source organism: Amaurobius ferox (assembly GCA_951213105.1). NCBI lineage: Eukaryota > Metazoa > Arthropoda > Arachnida > Araneae > Amaurobiidae > Amaurobius > Amaurobius ferox. The sequence continues at coordinate 118,904,471 of OX578149.1, read as the reverse complement.
AGGCAACGACATTTCACTCCAAAATCTAATAATTCCGGGAAATATCCAATTCAGAATCTAGATGGAAAGCTTGCAATAATATTTTTGATGGCTAAGGAACTTATTTGCGCAAAAATCACGCAAAATGACGTTGCAACATCAGATAAATAAAAAAAAACCTAGTCTAATTCAAAAAAATACCTCGACAAATTGCTTCCTCTAAGAAATCGAGGTATATTTACACCAAATTTTATGGCTGTATGCAGAGTTGGACAGTATCGAAAATACATGTATTTGAAATACATTTTTAAAATACATTTGTATTTTAAACTGAAATAACTAAAGTATTTTGGTAATGTATCGAAAATACAATTTCAAAGTACAGTAGAACCTGCCTAATGTGACCACCCTTGGGACTGACTAAATTAGTCACTTTATGACAAAATGTGGTCACTTTACCGGACAAAATAATAAAACATTTTTTATAAATACAGAACTGTATTATGTGATTAATTTTAGCTAAAAAAATAAGTAAATAAACACAAATAAGGAAATAATAAATTCAAAGTGAGATAAAATTAAAAAAATAAATTTACTGACTTGCCTGTATTTCCGTTGACACATTGATGAGGTTTGCTTTTAATACTTGTCTATACTTTTAATAGATGCACCTTAGAAACTTCCACTGAATGATTCACTTCACTCATGTATACATACATTCGTATGTCCTTTTAAATCTTTTAATGTAACATTAAAAAGATGTTATTTACAATTTTGCATTCCAAGATTTTACAACGAAGTGCCACTTTTAGTAAAAAATCTTTGATTGTCTTTTGTGTGAAATTCATTTTCTTCAAAATTACATCTTCAGCCTTTTTTTCAATTTTTATTAACGACTTATCAGCATATCTGGACTGCTACTTAAAACATAAAATTGCATTTTCTTACGCATATGTAGCATTTCAGCATCGGAAGAAACATCAAAATCTTCATTTTCCATTTCATCTTCATCATTGGGAACAGATTAATTTTCACTTTTATTCATAAGAATGTCATTTTCTAAGCTTTCAGGATCACTTGTCATACGATGGAACATCATTATCGAAATTCAAAAACATCTCAGCAGTTGCTATCCCATCATCTGAATGTACTGCTAGGTTTATGAGATGTTGCCTGCTGGAATTGTGGTCTGTTTTATCGTGTGAAGCACCATCACTGACATCGTCTGGAGTTTTTCTAAGAAAACCACATTTTCCAAAACACTTAGAAATTGTAGATGTACGTACTAACCCCCAGGACTATTTTATCCACATAATGGCATCGAAAACATTTATGCACGTGGTAAATTTCATTCCCAGATTTACAATCATCAGACCTGGATAGAACATATTTTAATATAACTTTTCTGTAATAGAGCTTGAATGCTTGAATTCCACCTTAGTCAAGTGGTTGAAAATATGCTGCTGTGTTTGCCGGAAGAAACTGAACTCTAACATTAGAAAATGGTAAACCTTGAGGATGAGCCGGACAGTTGTCTATGCTCAAAAGAATTTTTCTGTTTATCTACTCCTGTTTTCTGTTTTCTACTTCTGTTTATCTGCTTGTCTATTATGCCCACCCATTCTGAAAAATATAAGCTGTCATCCAAGATTTGCGATTGCCATACCATAAAATATGCAGGATTTTAGCATCCATATTTTTAAAACAGCGTGGTTTTTACCCTTGCCAGTAACCAGAGGTTTTAGTTTTTCTCCAGTTGCACTACATGCTAATAACACTGTTAACCTTTCCTTTGAAATTTTCCCAGCTTTACATTTATCACCAGCCATCACCAGAGATTTTCTGGGCATTGCTCGATAAAATAACCTACACTCGTCAGCATTAAAAATATCTTCCAGCTTGTAGTCTCCTATGAAACTAACTATTCCTTCCTTAAAATAACCCACTGTTTCGGTTTCAATATCATTTGATTCGCCACATGAAACCTTCTTTGAAATATTATTCCTTTTCTTGAAAGACTCAAACCATCAATTTAAAACTGTGAATCCTGAACTTCCAAGTTTTTTTGAAAAATCTAATGCTACTTCTTGCAGCATTGGTCCGGAAACACATGCATTCATTCCCCACATTTTTTTAACCAGTCAACAGTCGCTTGGTTCACCTCCAAATTGTTTGTTTTACGAATTTTACGGCTTCGAGAATTATTTCCATTTTTATTGTCCAGGAACCGGCATTCCTTGTTTACGTTTGCAAAAAACTTTACTCGTTGCATTCCAGGCGAAATATTTTGGAACTTCTGGATACAGCAACGTCCTAGTAAAGGATCTTGTTGACACAGTTGGAAAAACGCCGTTAACGTTGTGTTCGGTGGTGTAGCGGCAACTCGTTGGGCTGTCTCGACAGTGAAGTAGACTCGCTGCCCATTTTCCAAGTGTACACTTAGATGGAATACAGTTGGGTGGCGTCCATGGATGTGGAAGTTTAAAATGTGCCAAACCGCCTCATTACTGCTGATGTATCTGCCCATTCGATAGCTGGTGATTTCGTCAAGTCTGTTTTCATTTGACAGCCCAAACACAGCCATATCGCTCCCCTTTTCACATATTTGCAAATGTATTTGATGGATTTGACTGAATTACAATACTCGACGTTGATATGAGCTTGGAACATCTTCGAAAGCAGCGGCGAGTATGGCACCACCCACTTGTTGTCTACTTAAATTTCTTTGTTTCCATGCAACGTTAATCTGGCCGTAACCTCGCCCCCCCCCCCCATCGTCCGGTGCTCGTCTCCTGTACTGAGGATATTCATCGTTTCCAGTCTGAGTTTCCTGAAGTATCTCGGATATTTTTTCATGCATTTCCGGTCCTTCATACATGATGCGTTCAGATTAAGCTGTCCGCACGGCCCGTGAATCATGTTCCTCTTCACCACCTCATACAGGATGGGGTCTTGCTTTGCATCCGGAAACTCAGCGGAAATAATACTGTCGATTTGTGTGGGATGAATTTTATTCTTCAACCACAGGAGTATATGTGCATGTGGCAGTCCTCTCTTTTGCTACTCGATGGAGTACATCCAACAGTGAGCTTCTCCAGATATGCTGTACTTTTTCTTGGTTAAAACGTCCATCAAATTTGATAGCTTTTGTTGAAACACCCTCGCTGTTAAATCATGGCGATCCACTGAAATCTGCCAGAATTTGAGCTCTTCTTTAATCCCAGGCCAAGTGGGATTGCTAGTGAATGTTATAAAGAGGTCCGGGTGGCCATAAGCTCGAACGTATGCCATGGCGTCTTAGGAATATTCCTGCATATGCTTCGGACTCCATAAGCTGGTGGCCATAAGCTCGAACGTATGCCATGGCGTCTTAGGAATATTCCTGCATATGCTTCGGACTCCCTGTGAAAGTGGCTGGTAAAACTACCAACTTGCCAATATCCGCTCCATTCCCATCTTTGGCCACAGCATCTTGCAAATTGGTGTATTCATCCGCACGAAGCTTCGTTTGATTCAGCCGAATGTACAAAAGACGCTCACTTTCGATTTTAGCTTATATATCAACAATGAATTAGTGGAAGAGCTAGCAACAGTTGAGTATGTGGTTAGTTTGCCTTTCACGTATCATTATTCTGTAGCCGTAGAAGTTCATTGCAGAGACTTTTTTGTTGGTTGGTTGGCCTGTAGTAGGGTTTATTTGCATGATGTTGAACTAGTAACCATCCTCACCTCGCCAGAACATCAACGGATACTGCAAAGCGTCGTGGGATCGATGTGCCTCTGAGATCCCCTTCAGCGCTTCACTACGCCGCTGAGTAATGATATCCCGCCTATCGAATTGGTCGTCTACCATAAAAATAGCCACTTCACTAATTTGAGGGGTATTGAACCGACCTTCTTGCTCTCCGGCCGGTCTTTTGTCAGCATGAATGACGACTTTATATTCACCAGTCGGCAATTGCTCCAGGACGGTTGTGAATGCATTAACCAGTTGGTTATGGCCACGTAGGAGTCCTTGAAGATGTTCAATAATATTACGTCTTGTGCTGGGAATATTCTGACAGCGTTGATCTACTTGAAGTTGTTCGTTCCCCATAAAGTAAATTTGCAAAATTTTGGTGATTCATTTGAGCAAGGGAAAAGTGAGCCTATTCGGTGGTAAATCTGACCTTGCACTTTGAATGTGGGCATGAAACCTGGTTCTTCAACAATAAAAGTTGTTCCGAAGGATGTCATTTGAAAGCAGGAGTTGTATTTGTCTCGACTCCGCTGTTGTCGCGGTCATATACGATAGGAAATCACCAGGTGGCGAATCCAGAAGCGGAAGCCTCACCTTGACATTATTGCAGCACATTCCGGGGGCTCACCTTTATACGTTTTAGCAGATTAGTGACCACATAACTTGTCCATTTTGCAATCAGAACAACAGGATGATTTTGGTAGTCTAAATGATGATCATACTTAAATGCTGCAAGTGTCAATTCGGAAGGCATAACCGATCGTCTAACTCTGTGCGAACGTATTCGGTTTTCTGCGAGTCTTCTTTCCCGCTGCTCTTCGTTTTCTGCAGTTCTAGACGCAGCTGCCTCAACTCTCATTCGCTTCAGCCGATCCTTCCGCTCCTCTTCGTTTTCTGCAGCTCTAGATGCAGCTGCCTCAACTCTCATTCGCTTCAGCCGCTCCTCTTTGTTTTCTGCAGTTCTAGACGCAGCTGCTTTAACTCTCATTCGCTTCAGCCGCTCCTCTTCGTTTTCTGCAGCTCTAGACGCAGATGCCTCATCTCTCATTCGCTTCAGCCTATCCTCCCGTTCCTCATCGTCTTTTGCAGCTCTAGACGCAGATGCCTCAACTCTCATTCGCTTCAGGCGATCCTCCTGCTCCTCTTCGTTTTCTGCAGCTCTAGACGCAGCTGCCTCAACTCGCATTCGCTTCCGCCGATCCTCCCGCTTCTCTTCGTTCTCTGCCGCCCTGGATACCGCTCGTGCAACTCGCATTTGTTCTAACCGGGACTCTCGCTATGTAGGAGTCTGAGATGCTCACTGAAGTTGCACTTTCTTAACCTTTGAATTGATTTGGCCAATAGATTTATTTTTTTAGGCATATTGAAACGTCAAAGAAACATCTAGAAATAAAAAAGTAAAATTTAGTTTCACTTATTATGTTTCGTTTTTTCATAAATACACTGGCGGAAAATAAAATCCCAACAACAAGAAGAAATTAGTTTAGAGGCATGAAATTTAGGCAAAGCAATTGTGTAGGTAACATATTTATTTCATTAAAGTTTCAAGATCACAGTTTAAGGTATGCGCGAGAAGAGCCTATGTACGAGTAGCCTATGTAAGAGCCTATGTACGAGTATGCGCGAGTAGTCGCCACGATTTTGAATGCAAGCATGCAAACGTGCATGCATTGTATCGTGCAGGTGCCGTATGTCATTTTGCGGGATGGAGTACGATGCCTGTTGTACTTGGTCAATCAAATCAGCAACGGTTAATGCTGGTTGTGGATGGCGCTGAATTTGTCTTCCAATAATGTCCCATACGTGCTCGATGGGAGAAAGATCTGGTAATCTCGCAGGGCAAGGCAACGTCGACACTTTGTAGAGCACGTTGGGTGAAAGTAGCGGTATGAGGACGAGCGTTATCCTGTTAGAAAACACCCTCTTGAATACTGCTCATGAATGGCAGCGCAACCGGTTCAATCACCAGTCTGATGTACAAATTTGCTGTCAAGGTGCTTGGGATAACGACGATGTACTCCTGCTGTCATAGGAAATGGCTCCCCAGACCATAACTCCTGGTGTAGGTCCAGTGTGTTTCGAAGCACTCGCCACGCCTCCTTCTTACCAACATATGACCATCACTGGCACCAAGACAAAAACGGCTCTCATCTGGGAATACAACAGATCTCCTCTCCGCCCCCCAATGAGCTCTAGCTCGATACCACTGACGTTGCAGATGACAGTGATTCGAAGTCAGTGGTATGAACGCTACAGGTCGTCTGGCTCGGAGCTGTTTCTCAAGTAATCGATTTCTTACAGTTCGCTGTGTCTCTCTGGGGCCAAAAGAAGCTTTAATTGCTGCTGCAGATGCAGTACGATCCGCCAAAGCCATGCTGCGAATACGGCGGTCTTTCCTCTCAGTAGTGGCCCGTGAGCGCCCGGATCCCGGTCTTCTTGAGACAGTGCCTTCCCGTGACCACTGCTGCCAACAATCATGCACAGTGGATACATCCCTGCCAAGTCTTTCTGCAATATCGCGGAAAGAAAATCCACCTTCTCGTAGCCCTATTATACTGCCTCGTTCAAACTCACTAAGCTAAGTATTCAAATTTTTCGTCTGTAAAAGTTTGTTTTACTGCTGTTAAAAACTTATCATTATATTTTGACAGATGAATGCTGTTAAAAACTTATCATTATATTTTGACAGAGGAAAAATGTAGCTTCTCTGAATATTATACAGAGTGTCCCAAAAAGATGGAAACGCACTTTAATTCTTTACCTGTTGGAGATAAGTGGGCAATGTAAATTGCAAAAATGTTGAAAGTAAGGTAGGAAATATGACTATGTTAATGAAATAGTCCTCCCATTAATTTTCAAAAAGTTACACTTTTTAAACTTTTATAAGACCCCTTAGACAAATTTGGAATCAGATATTCTTAAACTTCTTTTTACAACATCAATTTAAATATTTTAATAGAATGAATAACAATGTCATTTAGATTACTTTAGGAAATTGCACGTGATTGTGAATTTAAGTTGCTTTATAATGTATATTCCATATGAAGAACAAGTATACTGCAAGTACACAATAATATTAGAAGTGCAATTTATTAAATGAAGAGTTTAATTCCAAATGGACGTAAATCACTTTCGCTTGGGTATCATGTTGCGGCAGCTGCGTTAAAGCTCCTAGTAAGTGACTTTAGATAAGTAACAGTAGTTGGCAATATTGCACTATATACAAGACAAACAAGTGAAAGTGATTTAAGCCCTTTCGGAATTAAGCTCTTCAAATGTTCAAGGGCCTTGTAATATGAAAGAACTTTCGTAATACGATAAGAGAATATGAAAAAAATTAAACTCTGTTACAAATGAATGTGCAAAATTTTCAGATTATATTCTTATTTAGGTATTAATGCAGCAGTTGAAATAATGTTTAATACCAAATTCGTAGCTTAGTTTATTATTAGTTTATTCAACAATTTTGTCAAAAGCGGATTGAATGATAATGAAGAAAAAATAAATCCCTATCAAGTGTATAACATCGAACATAACAAAATGTTTATATTATATGAATGGCAGTATATATCGAATATATATATTTGGATACATATTGTTTTTTCATGTGCACTTGTCCATCAGGTTGTTTTGAGACCAGATATAGATTACCATTTGTAAGCAAACCTTTAAAATTTTAAATATTTTTTAGTATTTTAAATTTTCAAAATTTAAATTAACTATTTTTAAATACGTATTAAGTTTTAACATTTAAATGTTTTAAAAGCATACAAAAGTATCAAAATAAGAAAGAATAAGTGACCTACCTCATTTATAAGGAGAAAAAGGGCAAGATGTATACACATAAAATTCATTTTCAAGTAAGCTGTGACAGTAAATACGTGAAGTATCTCTGCTGTAGAGTGGGAAGAAATTTTGTTAACCGTTACACATTAAAGTTTGTTATTAAAATAAATCTTAAGCTGATGTTCAGATTTTCAATATATCGTATCAAAAGGAAATTTAATATGTTATTTTATAAAAATATTAAAATATGTAAGTGCATATTTTAATAGTTAATAATTTTAATTGGAATTCATTTGTGTTTGCAATCCTTGATTTAAATCTATAAAGGGTTCAAAATTAGTGGTTGTTAAATGAAATTTTAGTATGTTGCTCAGACGGTCTGTGGGACATATGGAAATGTAAATGAATAATATCACTCAATTAGTTTTGGATTGAACCCGGGTTGAAAAAACGAAATACATTGAACCCTATGGGACCTAATTCTTCAAACATTTTTAAACCGAATTTAAAATTCACAAATTGCTTCGAAAGTTTTAAGAAATATTCAAATTATCCTATAAAATATTTAAAAGAAATTTCAGCAAAATATATTCGGTATTTTTTTTAAATAAGAATTAAATGATAATTACGCCCATATTATATGAAGAGATCACGTGACCATTATATGAAGAAATCACGTGACCCACTTCAAAATAAAATATGGTATCCATCTTGTGCCAATATTGTGATTTTTAAAGTTCTTTTTACTTTATATTTAGTGTTGCATCCGTTCTGAAACCGCTTTATGTTTGCTTAATTTCTGTGCATCTATATTCTAAAACAACGCAATTACGATATATTTGAGTTTAAAGGATCATCAAACTTATTTCTGCAACGATTATTTCTGCAACGAAGCCTAATTTTAACATATGCAGAATGTAAACACATCAAGCTGTAAGGTAAGTTGTATAAGAATTGCTGAATTTTTTTAACGCAAAATTATTTAGCTCTGGAGTCTGCAATATAACTGATATGAATGAAATATTCATTGCTTTTACATAGAAAATCAGACGATTTTTGAGCATTGACTTTTTCGATGAAGTTTTAAGTAGAGTTAAAGTATTTTTACCGTCATGGTTCTAAGTTTTTAAGTAAAATAAATTATTGTAGTATTGTGACGAATGACAGGAATGGAATAAAAATGTATGAGTGAAATATTTACTGCTTTTGCCAGGCGATTTTTATTTCGAAGACGCCATTTGAATGCAGTTCATTTTTTTCGATGAAGTTTTAAGTTTTCAAATATAATAAATTATTGTAGTATTGTGATAATTTAAAAAATATTACCGCTGAATATATCGCATTTTAGAGATGTTTAAATAAAATTGCATTGCAGTTGGAAAGTGTTTTATAACCAATGGTTTATTCATGATTCATCTTTCTGTTTTTTTTTTCAAATAGTAATTTCAACAATATAGACACGCACGTTCTATAACAAATACTAATTTAAATACAGGATGCGATTTTTGAGCAAATAATATTACATTTTAAATGAACTTGAGAATTTGAAAACAAAAGTTTACTATACGTAAGTATTACTGATCTAAAGTAATATATTGTCGATATGAAGTAATATATTACCACAGTAAAGTAATATATTACTGATGTAAAAGTAATATATTACCGATGACAAGATAATTTCAAAAATATTTGACTAATGCGGCAGTCACGGACAAAATTTCAATACACGCTGCTAACATTTCCTGAACCTCGTGACGGGCATGAATGATATTTACTTTCCCTACAAAACATGAAAACATATAGGAAAAATTGAAATCGAGTTGAAAATCGCAACTCGAGTTTTCGACGGATCTACACGTTTCGAGCACTATAATCCGGAAGAACTTTTCAGCGTGACGTCTGTGTGTATGTGTTTGATTGTGCAATGTATGCATCCACTCTAACTCAAAAATTAATGGACTAAATTTCATAAAATTTACTATGTAAGACACTTATGGGTGACCATGATGCTGTTTAAATTTTAGTGCGATTCGGAAGTAAGGAACATGCCTGTCTTTTGCAAAATAAACCTCAAAAATCGCCGAAATCTAAATATAAAAGACTACATATACTGAAATGCATCAATTAAATCCTTAGTTTATAATTAATTTGAAGATGAAAAGAATAAGACCAACCCTATTATTCTAGAATTAACTGTTCTCGAGATATTTTAGTTTTTAGCATTTTCAGCAACGTTGCCGTATCTGCAGTTTAAGTGTGATTTCAAAAAAATATCCATGTTGTTTCGTGTAAATCAATTACATGATGTGTATACTCAATTAAATGATTTATGATAAGGAATTGAAAGAAAATGATTTTGAGTCTATAGCGATAGTCATATGCTGCCCACATCAGATATTTTCCCTAGGCAATGAAGCCGAATTCAAGGAATATTTTGGTCTAAATAATCATTCTACATCGAAGTGCGAATAGACAAGAATTAAAAGTTTTTGTCTATTATGATTGCTTATAGCACCAGAAAGGTCCAACGGATTTTCATATTTTTTCACTGGTTAAGCTCTAATAAGGAGCGATTAATCGGCTAAAAATGATTCAGATTTTAAACCATTTTACTGTAGAAAAGATAAAATTATACAAGAAAGATCAATCATGCTTAAAGCATTGATTAAGAAACACTTTCCAACTTCAATGCAATTTTATTTAAACATGTCTAAAATGTAATACATTCCTCGGTAATATTTTAAAACTTCTCACAATAATACATTGATTTATTATAGTTGAAAACTTAAACATTCATCCAAAAAAATGAACTTCATTCAAATGACGGCATTGAAATATAAATTGCCTGGTTTAAACATCTCTAATATGTGATATATTACTCGGTAACAATTTTAGAATTATCATAATACCACGATAATTTATTATATTTAAAAACTTCGTCGAAAACAACTTAAATTCATTCAAATGACGTCATAGAAAAAATAACACGCCCGGCTCTCTCTGAAAAAGCAGCATTTCATTCATAAATAATTTCCCATTCATGTCATTCATCACAATACTATAATAATTTATTTTATTTAAAAATTAAGACCATGGATCTATAAGTAATTTAACTCTATGCTTAAAACTTCATCGCAAAAAATCGTCCTTCTCTCGGTAAAGTCAATGAATATTTCTTTCATATCAGCTATGCAGACTCCATGAGCTAAATTCTTTTGCATTAAAAAAATACAGCAATTCCTATACAACTCATCCTACATATTTTGCTGTTTACATTTTACATAAGTGAAAAATAGGCTTCGTTAGAGAAATAATCAAAGTTGGATGCTCATTTAAACTCAAATATATTGTCATTGCGTTGTTTCAGTATGTAGATGCACAGAATTTAAGCGAAAATAAAGAGGTTTTACGACGAATACAACACTCAATATGAATTAAAAAGAACTTCAAAAATGACGATTTTGAGACAAGATGGATGCCGTATTATATTTTGAAGTTGGTCACGTGATCGTTTCATATCATGGTCACGTGATCGCTTCATGTAAGAGGTGTAATTATTATTTTAATTTTTATTTAAAAAACTACTGAATATATTTCGCTGAATTTTTTTTTATATATTTTATGGAACAATTTGAATATTACCTAAAATTTTCGAAGCAATTTGTGAAATTTAAATCCGCTTAAAAAATGTTTGAAAAATTTGGTCCCATTGGGTTCAATGTATTTCATTTTTTCAACCCGGGTTCAATCCAAAACTAATTGGGTGGTATTATTTATTTATATTCCCATAGGTCCCATAGACCGTCTGAACAACATACTAAAATTTCATTTTGATTAAGTCATTTTTACGGCAGTTATCGTGCTAACGGACAGACAGACAGACAGAATGAACAAAGTCATAAACACTTTTCAACTTTGTTGTAAAGTGTTAATAAAAATAGATTTTCAAGCTAAATATCTCATAAAATACAGGATCTAATTGGATGAAATATTTGCAAGCAATGAGACTAGATCCAGAGAATTCTTTAATATGTTTTATCCACCTCTTCAAGAAGGGAACAAAGGGAGCTAAAATGCATGTTTTGTCGGTCTGTAATAACCGCTTATAATTTGATAACGGCTTCACATATTTATAAACGTTTTGTGACTGTTTAGTTAACGAACACATTTATGGCTAAAATAATTCAGATTTTGTATCATTTTAATTTCATTGTAGCACTTTCGCAAGCGAATTCGGTTATTTTTGCTAGAACATGCGTATTTTTCATTTTTTTTTTCGTCCTTCATATGGATAAAAAAAAAATAGGTATTTTAAATGTATTAATGTTTTCAAGATTGTTTCGTTTGTGTTTTTAATGGCTGAAACTTCAGAAATCGGTAAGTGGGGTTTTTAGTGTTTGAAATGTAAATGGTGAAATGAAAGAAACAAATGTTCGGTTCAACTAATAGAAATGAGTTTCAAATAAATTTCAACTTGGGAGAATTTTTAGATTTTAAGTGTGTGAATGTTTTCACGATAGTTCCATTTGTGTTTTTATTCCTGAAACTTCAGTATTCTATGAATGTAACGAACGTTAATGTAACGAAATGTAAATGCCGAAATAAAAGAAAAAATCTGATGTGTGCAACACATGACTTTCCTTATATAATGAAATGAATTTACTACTTTTAGAGTAAAATAAATAGGGTTTTTTTCTAGTAGATACTAATATCCTTTCCAAGATATTGAATTTTCGACAATTAGTCGTCATTTTCATTGATTTAGCGTCATTTTTATCCATTTGGCGAGATTTTCGTTAATTTGGCAGCATTTCAAAAAGTCGCCAAGTTGGCGACATTCCGCCAATTTCGTCGCCAAAATCTCGCCAAGCGTTATGGACGAAGAAATAAGTTATATATATATATATATATATATATATATATATATATATAACTTATTAGATATTGAATTTTCGACATATATTATATACCTATTATTATACATTTATATATTATATAACTTATTAGATATTGAATTTTCCACAATTTGTCGCCATTTTCATTGATTTAGCGTTCATTTTATCTATTTGGCGAGATTTTCGTTAATTTGGCAACATTTCAAAAAGTCGCCAAGTTGGCGACACTCCGCCAATTTCTTCGCCAAAATCTCGCCGAGCGTTATGGACGAAGAAATAAGTTGTTCTTATAGCAGATAAATTGGCGTTCAAATGCAAAAGTATTACTCAAAGTATCTTTTTTCATGAATGGAACGAGCTAGATCCACGAGAATGATGTCACCCAATTTATCGCATGATATTATATATGAAAAGTGAACATGTTTCTCAATAGGAAATATTTTTTTTTCTATTTTATATGACTTTTTGATAATTTTTTTGAAAAATGTGCAATATCTCGAGAACGGTTCATGTTAGCGTTCTAAAATTTATGTCAATCGCTTTCTAATGAAAAATTACATAAGAAATGTCTAACTTTAATATTGGTTTTGAGTTTTTGACGATTTTTTCAAAATTTCATTCGAAAATTTAGGAGGGTTCTGAACATTCGATTGCATATAAAAACAATATACTTCCAGTGTTTACAGATTGTGATTTTTGCACCAAATTTGGTTCGAATCGGTCCATTCGTTCGTCAGTTATCGTCTCCACAGGCCCACTGACACACACACACACACACAGACATCACTTCAAAAATGTTTGATTCGTGATCAGGGATGCTTGAAACGTGCTCTTCCGTCGAAACTCGAATTCGAATTTTCGACCCCGTCACAATACTTTCCTTATACATTATTTATATAAGGAAAGTAACAAATGCTCGGTTCAACTAATAAAGAATGAGTTTCTAATAAATTTCAACTTATGGGAGAATTGTTCAGATTTTGAGTTTGTGGATGTTTTCACGATAGTTCCATTTGTGTTTTTAATTCCTGAAATTTCAGCATTCTGTAAATGTGTTGTTAGTGTAACGAAATGTAAATGGCGAAATAAAAGAAACAAATGTTCGGATCAACTAATAAGGAATGAATTTCTAATGAATTTCAACTTATGGGGGAATTGTTTAGATTTTGAGTTTGTGGATGTTTTCACGATGGTTCCATTTGTGTTTTTAATTTCTGAAACTTCATCATTCTGTGAATAGATTGTCAGTGTAATGAAATATAAATAGCGAAATAAAAGAAACAGTTGCTCTGTCTTACTAATAAAGAATGAGGTTCTAATATATTTTAACGTATGGGAAAATTGTTTAGATCTTTTAGATAATATATAAATAAATAATATTTTGTTTAAATCACTTCAAAAGCCAAGACAAATATAGATAACTTTAAAAATTAAATGTTCTCTGAAGTTATTCTAATTTGCATCAAATAATATGCAATATGCAATAAAACTAAGGTGTGAATAAAAGTAAAAAATTACTTTTAACATATATCTTATATGTATTATTAGAGGAATAACATATGCAATTGCACATCTGTAGGCATATTCATAAAAAGCATTATAAGACTTTACAATATCCTTTTTTTCAAACAATGCTGTTGGCAACCCTAGCTAAAAAACTATCATAAATCAGTTCAAAGTATGGAAAAAGTCTCAATTATAAGAACTTTTACAATTTCATTTTAATTTGTTACTTTTAAAGTAAAATATGTGTTTTTAATTTTCATCAAGCTTTTTTACTTTAAAATTTAGGTATTTTAAATTTAAGGTAAAACAACTTTGAGAATTTTATGGGAAAACTTTTGCATATTTTATTCGTAGATTGCTTTATTAAAATTCAGTCTGTTTACAGGATTTTCATCATCCTATCCTATTGATATTAAATTAAGTTCCGGAACATGTTGGATGACTCTAAATAACGAGAAGCAACTGAATTCCTGAATCTGCAGTTTTGCTTGCACTTCATGTGTTCATGCATTCATAAAAGCAAAATCGTTGTGAAAGACAGGATGTTATTTGCTTTTTACTTTCCTTATGTACATAATATAATTAATGTATAAGAAAATATTGTGACGGGGTCGAAAATTCGAATTCGAGGTTTAAACGGGAGAGCACGTTTCAAACATCCCTGATTACGAATCGAACATTTTTGAGGTGACGTCTCTCTCTTTCTCTCTCTCGCTCTGTGTGTGTGTCAGTGAGTCTGTGGAGGCGATATCTCACGAACGAATGGAGCTATTCGAATGAAATTTGGTACAAAAATCACAATCCATGAATACTGGAAGTCTTTTGTTTTTATACGCAATCGAATGTTCAGAACCCCCTAAATTTTCGAGTGAAATTTTGAAAAAATCATCAAAAAATCAAAACCTTTAATAAAGTTACGCAAATAGACATTTCTTATGTAATTTTTCCTTAGAAAACGATTGACATAAATGTTAGAACGCTAGCAAGAACCATTCTCGATATATTGCACATTTTTCAAAAAAATTTATCAAAAACATCTCATAAATTAAAAAAAAATATATTAACTGTTGAGAAGCATGTTCACTTTTCATATGTAATATCATGCAATAAATTTGGTCACATCATTCTCGTGTATCTAGTTTGTTCCATTCATGAGAAAAGATACTTTGAGTAATAGTTTTGTATTTGAATGCCAATATTCATTTAAATGCTATAAGAATAACTTATTCCCCTATCTATAACGCTTGACGAGATTTTGGCGGCGAATTTGGCGGAATGCAGCCACTTTGGCGATTTTTTTTCGAATGTTATCAATTTATTTGCCAAATGGATAAAAATGACGCTAAATAACTGAAAATAACGACTAATTGACGAAAATTCAATATCTTGGGAAAAAATATGAACATCTACTATAAGATTAACCTATGTTTTTTTACTGTAAAAATAGTAAATTCATTGCATTATATAAGGAAAGTCATGTGCTGCCCACATTAGATTTTTAACACTTTACAACATAGTTGAAAAGTGTTTATGACTTTGTTCATTCATTCTGTCTGTCTGTCCGTTAGCACGATAACTGCCGTAAAAAGGACTTTATCAAAATGAAATTTTAGTATGTTTTTCAGGCCGTCTGTGGAACCTATGGGAATATAGATAAATAATATCACCCAATTAGTTTTTTATTGAACCCTGGTTGGAAAAATGAAATACATTGAACCCTATGGAACCTAATTTTTCAAACATTTTTTAAGCACATTTAAAATTCACAAATTGCTTCGAAATTTTTAGAAAATATTCATATTATCCCATAAAATATATAAAAAAAATTTCAGTAAAATATGTTTGGTAGTTTTTTAATTAAAAATCATTTAATATAGGGAGAAAATCGAATTCAATTAAATTCTGTCTTTTGCGATATCCTCCAGAAAGCAAAAATAGATATATTATATAATAAACATCTTTCCAAGAGTTTAATTATTTTGTATATGAGAAAGGCTTCACATTTTAAAATAAATTTGTTAGATAAGAATTTTTCAATTTTTTTTTTAATTTTATATAACTCTTCATGATATACTTATCTGATGGCGTTTATAATGCACTTTCCTACGTCCTAGAGAGTTAAAATTTGGTACACAGCTTAAATTTGTAGAACATTTTATTCTACAACAATTTGGTGGATCTTTAAATATAGATCCTACATTTTTTTTCGAAATGGCCTGCATATAATAACCGTTCACTTCCATAAATCATTCTTGTAATATTGCTAAAAATTCTGATGTGGACAGCACATGTCTTTCCCTGCAGACTCATATTCACGTTCTCTTTATTTCTTCATTAATAATTTGAGTTTATCTGCACAAAATAACAGCCATAAATATTTTAAATGACATTGAATTTGCACGTTAAACTTAAATTTGGTTCTCATTGGATAGATGGACTTATGGTCAAAGGTGGCGTTGCGAAAACGCAAAGAAACTAAAATATCTCAAGAACGGCTAGTCCTAGAGTAATGGGGTTAGTCTTATTCTTTTTGTTGTCAAAAATCACGTATAAAATATGAATTTAATTGATATAATTGAGCACACGTAGTCTTTTATTTTTATATTTAACGATTTTTGCGGGCCATTTCGCAAAAACAGTCCGTTCCTTTTTCCCGAATCGTATTAGAATAACCTATAAGTGATTTATATAACAAATTTTGTTAAATTTGGTATATAAATCACTTGTAGGTTATTGAAATATTATACACCAAATTGTGTTAAATTTGGTCCATTAGTTTTTAGCTAGAGTGGATAAAGGCAATTTCTGCCGCCCAGTTCGCAAAGATGGCAGATTCTTTTATTACGAATAGTACTATAATCAAATGAACATCAGGAATTCCCACAAAAAACTTACCTACCAAATTTTATTAAATTCGGTGCATTAGTTAGAGAATCAGATGATTTATATTTCGATACAGTTTTAAATATTTAAGTATAATAAATTACTGTAGTACTGTGATAATGTAAAAGATATCATCACTGAATGCATCACATTTTAGAGATTTTTAAATGAAATTGCATTTCAGTTGGAAAGTGTTTCATAATCAATA
This sequence comes from Amaurobius ferox, assembly GCA_951213105.1. Taxonomy (NCBI): domain Eukaryota; kingdom Metazoa; phylum Arthropoda; class Arachnida; order Araneae; family Amaurobiidae; genus Amaurobius; species Amaurobius ferox. The sequence goes on along the minus strand of OX578149.1, from coordinate 118,887,475 downwards.
CGTATGCATTATTGGTCTTTCTTGTTATGGTAATGATGCATAATGAAGTATATAAACTCGGAAGAGAGAACTGATAAAGGCAACCAACGGAAGAAAGAATTATGGATTTTTAAAAAAAAGAAAAGATAATATATACACGTATTCCGTAAAGAAGCGTGTGCAGAGAAATAACTATTTAAAATGTTGTGTAAAATCTATGCAACAGATACAGTTTAATCAATTACTTCTAATTCAGATTTACATCATTGAACAAGTGTTTAAAGCACCCATTAAAATCATTATAATGCCTCGTTAAATTTACTCAAAAAATGATTTTTTATTAACTGTGTTTGCATTTCCAACGTTCTATTTTAACGAGAATTTTTGTTTGAGAAAAAGCAGGAACCGCACATTTAAAGCAGAAAATCCCATAGAAGCGTTAATATTTTTTTTGGTGATTTAATGTCCATTATAAGCTTAAATATAAGCCATTATAAGCCATGAAATAAATTTTATACCAATTTCAAAAGTATTAGACAAAACTGACTGATACAAACTAATAGCAAAAATTCTGATGTGGGCAGCACATCACTTCTCCTGCAGACTCATATTCCCGTTCTCTTCATTTTTTTCAATAAATCACTAAGTTTAATTGCACACATGAGAAGACATACTTATTTGAAATGACACTAAATTTGCACTTTTAATTTAATTTTCGTTCTCATATGGTAACTGGACTTATTTTCATAGGTGGCGTAGAGAAAATACGAAACAACATAAATTTCTCGAGAAAGGTTGGTCCTAGTGTAACGGGGTTGGTCTTATTCTTTTCTTCGTTAAAAATTGCCTAAAAAATAAGCATGCAATGGATATATTTGAGTATACGTAGTTTTTTATTTTAGATTTAGACGATATTTGCGGGCTATTTCGCAAAAAAGGCAGGCTATTTTTTTCCGAATCGTACCAAAATATTATCACCGCCAGGGTCAAAGTGGCCTACCAAATTTTATGAAATTCGGTCCTTTAGTCTTCGAGTTGAAGTGAATACTTACATTGCACGGACACGCAGATATACAGACACACACACACACAGACGTCACGCTGAAAATAGTTTTTTCGTATATTAGAAGACCCAAAACGTGTAGATCCGTCGCAAACTCGAGTTGCGATTTTCAGCACGATTCCAATACGTTCCCTATACATTACCATGTATTGCAAGGAAAGTAAAATGAATGAAAACTTACCTTAATTGAAACGGTTGCAATAGAAATGTATTGCATGCTCCTCTGGTTCTTTCCCCCATCATAAACAATCAGCGATTTTTAATTAAATTAATTTTTTGTTTCACTTTTAGAACACAAAATATATTTCAGAAAATGCAATATAGTATTTTCATATAAATGAAATAATAATAATAAAAAATATCTTACACGAGGTCAGGGGTCTTCAGGTTTTCCTTTCTTCTCAATCGTCTTTTCTTCAGTCTTAATTTTGCACATGCAGGTACATGTAGAAACAAATGACAAAAATGTTTGAGATTGTTCACTGTTCAGAAGAGATGGGGACAATGCCTACAGGGGAACAAATCTCACTCTGTAGGTTTCGCACCTGTTTTCCTTGTGATCTGTGTAGATACACAATGTATTAGTCTGTGATTATGGCGACAGAACACTATATTCAAAAGGTTTACTCCCATAGGATACAAGAATAATCTACCCGTCTAATAGGAGCGACACTAGCGTTCGCGGAGCCAACCATGGCAGCTATGACGTAATAATAGCTCGACTGCTAGATTTGACGACTATCGCTCAGTTGGCAATTTTATGTTAATGCGGCCAAAAAAAAATATTAAGGAACTGCACTTTTACAATTTTTTAAACGATAAACATGATCAGCATTTAAAAATACTTTTAATTGTAATATGTGTAAATTTAAATAAATAAACATAGATATATATTTAATTCGTGTAATCATAAACTAAATAAAACACTGACGCATTGCATCACAGTAAATTATTAAAAACCAAAAATTACAAGCTAACATACCCAAGACTGAAATATTATATAATATTTTCAGCCTGAAAAGTATACTAGCGTGTTGATTGCTAAATTGCTTAGTTCTTAATTTATTCTGGGATGCTGTTAATATAATTTTTTTAAATACACTAATATTCTTATAATAAATAACAAATTTACATAAATGCATTATCAGAGGTGTCAAACTCAATCTTTAATTACAAAGGGGGGGGGGTGATTATTTTCCACATTACGTCAGTTAGTAAAAAGCATGTAAAATATATACACATTCAATATCATATTCAACTTGCTCTAGAAAAAGCTATCCAAATATCAATTTTTATACATTTTATATAAATGCGGAAAAGGTATTTTAACTAATGCTTTTTAGAATTTAGTCACTGTTTCTTAGAATTTAGTTTAGTCGGCAATGATAATATTGCACCAATTTCTTATGATGAACACGTGCATAGGATGAAATATGGGATGGATAACACATAATCTTTTTATTCAAATAAAAATAAATTACATACCTTGTAAACTTAATCCCTTTTCTTTTGGTAATCCATGAAAAATAAAATAATTTATTATAAAATCCAAAATAGCAGCGAAAGTATGTTTTCCACGTTCCGTTCCAAGTGTTTCGTTCAGTGCTAGATAGGGTTATAAGCAGAACGCCTTGGCGAAAACCGTCACAGACCATCGCCAAGCGTGCCAACCTTAATATCGGATTTAATTTTGGTTGGCGGTTCAGGGCGCTACTGTAGCGAGTGAAACGTCTGTATATATTAGTCTGTGATTATGGCCATAAGACACATACAAGCAAGGTTTATAGACACTTCAGGTTCAAGGATTATAGATTCTAAACCTTGACATACAAGCAGGAAAGCTCATAATGTTAGAACCATCAATAGGGAATTTCAGAAAATATTTAGGGAAACATGGGGAATTTTAGAGACAAAATGACTCTTCGACGGGGCGATTGGGCTTAGTTTATAGAATACTATAACTTTCAAAGCAATACGTGGTAATAATGCAAAGGGAAAGTATTGGAATTGTGTCGGAAATCGCAACTCGAGTTTTCGACGAATCTACACATTTTGGGACTTCTAGAATACGAAAAAAACATTTTTAGCTTGACTCTTTTGTGCGTATGCGTATCTGTCTGTCTGTCAGTGCAATGTATGTATCCACTAACTGAAGAACTATATGACCAACTTTAATAAAATTTCACAGTTTAGTTCTTTGTGAGTGACCATGGTGCTGATTAGATTTTGGTATGATTCGGCAAAACAGAACCTGCCTTTTTTCCAAAATGGCCCAAAATCGCCAAAATCTAAAAGTAAAGACTATGTATATTCAAGTAAATCAATTAAATACTTGCTTTTTACGTAATTTGTGACGAGGAAAGTAATAAGATAAACCCCATTACTTTAGAACTAGCCTTTCTCGAGATATTTTATTTTTTTCGTATTTTTGCTACTCCGGTTTTGAGAATGAAGTCCAGTTACCAGTTCAAATAAAAACGACAATTGAATTAAAAGTGTCAATTCAGTGTAATTTAACATAAGTACATTTGTTATTTAGTGTAATAAAACTCGATTTAATGAGTTATTAATGAAAGAGAAAATGAATTTGAGTCTGCAGGGAAAGTCATGTGCTGCTCACATCAGATATTTTTCTTCCGGGTACTATCAGAGGCGTTTTACCCATTTCGGAAGTTGGTACTTTGTACATTTGAAAAGCCTAATTTCAGTTTTAATAATATAGAGAGAGAATAAATATTTGTTGTATGAAAAATGTCATTTTTGATGTTCCTTATTAGCAGGATCCATTGATGAGACAAAAGAATTTTAATATTGGCACGTTTTCATTGTTTAATAAATTGGCCTGTTCAGCTCAAGAACTAGCCAGCAATGTTTTACCCAATCAGTTGGATTTTTAATACATTTGTCAGAATATTCTAAATGTGTTCAAAGCATTTGCCGCCCACAACAGCTCATGAGATTTCTATAAGTATGAACTGACTTAATTAAGTTATTAATGTTTTATTTATTTAGATATGCATTATACGATGACTTAAAGAAATATGATTTTTGAGAAGATCAATTTGGTAGGCCTGTGTTCAAGTAGATGAATATAACATATACCATTTTGATAGGCTGTGGGCATTATAAAGCCCGCCATGCAACCAGTGTTCCTTTCAGGACTTTTCAGCGAGGGGGGGTGAAGGAAACTTTAGACGGGACGAGTTTTCTATTTAACCTATATAAATAGATATATATATATATATATATATATGTAAAGTGTTAAAAACAAAAACATAAACAGAAGTAGAAATCTTTAGAGAACCACCAATCTCCTGAATTTAATGCTTAATTTATCTCAGTTATCATCACAGCACTATCTATAGCTAATTTTTAGAAATAAAGCTTCAAGATACTTTTTTTAACCGGAAGTGGAAATCCTTAGTGAACCCGTTCACCCTCCGGAATATAATGCTAACCCCAAAATATTCATCGTCTGAGCTCTATCCATAGCTGATCCAAAGTAATAGATGTTTCAAGGAAACATTCTTCCAAAAAGAAATAGTGCGGATTTTTTTTTTTTTTCATCCAATAAAAAGTATTGCATAATATAGCTCAACCTCGATTAAACAAATGCCAAAGGATTAAAAAATACTTGTTAAATCAAGGTACTATTGCATAATATTAAAATCTTACCTTAGGAAGCGCTTTAAAATTTATCGAATGCCTTTTAATAACTGCACATTTTGGTTTGCATAATTAGCATTCCTCCTTAACTTTTCCATTATCCTCAATAGATATCACTTTTAAACATTTTCGATGGAATACTACACACCATGCATAATCCATTAAATCTCTTGATACATTTTCGTCACGAGCAGTATCCTCCATCATTTCTCGTGTGTTTGCAACAAATAACTGCATTGCATCTCTTTTATTCACTTGAAAAGAAACGAAGCGGTTAGGCAACCTGCAAGTGCGGTTGCGGAAACGATATAATTTGGCTGCCGTCAAGTGCGGACGCGCATTGCCAGCTACCTGCCAGTGGGCTACCGTCAAATTAACCGGATAGTTGTTGTCTGACGGCGGAATTATATTTCGTTCACTAACGTTAGACGGCAGTGTTATTTTAATTGAAATTCTTCAAATATATTTAAAAATAAATTACCGATAAAAGAGTCGAATTTTACGGTTTCTAGCTCCTACAAATGTATATATAGCATTAAAATAGAGCTTGAAGAATCAAGCTATTCCTTTTTCCACTTCTATTTTTCTGAAAATAAAATATAATAATCTCACTAAACTTTTTAAAGAACTTGATAAGAAGTATTTGATCATAAAAATGCTCTAATTAATAGACCCGAGTTGGAGCCCCCCCCCCCCCCTTTCCGGTATGCTGGGGAACCCAGCTCAGACAGGAAAAATTAGGTACACATATGAGGGGACAGGGGGCCTGGAGAGGCCCTCCCCCCCCCCCTTCGCTTTCCACAGACCTGCATGTATGTGCTTTATTTTGAAGAAAAAAAAATAAGAGAAAGGTACAAGTGACATTTTACTCCTTCTCAGAAAAACGATGGTAAAGTTGTGAAGAAAAATATAAAATATTTACGCAAGTACTTCTAGTGAAGGAATATGATTTAATAGCACTAAACTTATGCTTAACTTATCTTTCAGCAAAATGCCTCTTCCATTTCATAATATTCAACCATTCAATTACAAGCAGCTATTTTTTTTTAATAATTTTTAATATTATATATTATACTATATTAAAAAATATTTAATTATAAACCGGTTATTCATTTTTTTAATTATTTAATAATGCATTTTTTATGTATGTAATAAACGGAGTAAATTATATTTTTCTTTTTGCTATTAATTTTATTTTTTTCATAAGTGGCAAAAAGGTTTCCCATCTGTAAGTATTTAAAACGAATTCTTATATAATATTTAATAATATATTTTTCAAAAGCATTTTTAAATTTGTTCTTATAATTTAATAAATTAGTCTTATTTATTATATTTAATAATTTACGTTTTAAGAATTTTAAATTTTTTTTCCCGCTATTCCTTTTGTGTAATGTTTTAAATTTATCATTAAAAAAATCCTGTTATAGATAAATCATAATTATTTTATAACTTTTCTTTATCAAGAAAGAAAATATTTAAAAATATACTATTTTTATATCTCACTAAAGCATATATAACATTAAAATAGATCTTGACAAATGGAATTTTTTCCTCCTATATACATATAAAAGGAGGGAATTGGGGGCTTTGATTTTATTGAAATTATTTTCATTATTACATGTGAGCTGGAATAATATGGCCAATGACTTTTTAAAGTATTTATTCTTATAATACAGCTACAGTCAAACATATATTACACAACATAGCTATAAAAAAGGGTTTGAATTTAAAAATATATAAATATTTTCTTATACTTGTATATTGCAGTCAGCATATCGACCTAAACGGAATATAACGCTACTTTCCACCGGAAGATAAACGTCCGACTAATTTGACGGAAGACCACTTGCAGGTTTCCTACTGCAACTCTCTCCGCGACCGCACATGCAGGCAGCCTAACCACAGCCGAAAAGAAATCCAATGCACAGCAGAGCTCGGATTGCCTATGTTTCTCTCTTCACAAAGAATGTTACTTCAAGCTCTCTTCTTGACACTTTTTTTATATGCAGACAGAAAGGAACCATGTACCAAACAACAGCATTACATAAATCCAATATGAACATATTTTATAAAGTAGACAAAACAATAACAAATTATATTTTTCAAAAGCCACCACAAATGCTAAACATCCCATTAATTAACATCTTTATCGGCGCTAGGTTGCAAAAGGCTGTTTAGATTGACTCCTAGAAACGAATTCAATGACTAGACAAAATACAGACTAGCCGTTTTCTCTTCTGCGAATCGTTTGTCTGCGATTTAAACACAATAGTTGAAAATCTGAAGAAAAATATTTTGAGTATTTTGAAAATACAAAATACATAGGAACCTGGTAAAGTGACCGTCTGGCTAATGCGACCATTTTTGCCAAATTTTGCTTTAACCTATATAAAATAAATAGGAAAATGTCCCCTAAAATGACCACCTGTATATAGTGTCGAAAGCCCAGGCCAGCCGACTCGTCCGAAGACTAAGAGTAAGTGTAAAGTGGCCGATTAAATTGTCAAGTCAATGCTATTTTTACCTGTAAAATGTGACCACCACCTGTTTGTGCTTGACCTTAGCTATATCTCTTGTCATCTTATTTATCACTTTACCTTCTCTTCTTACTTTGTACCAAGGTACTTTAAACATAAGGTAGGTTAGAGAAAGGGGGTTGCTTTTCGACAGGGAGAGTAACTTGAAGCGTGACGTCACTGACTTACAAGTCAAGAATAGGGAATATAGAGATACATGCATAAAGTTTAGAAAGTTCGCATTTATAATTCGAAAAGGAGATAAGATCATTCGTAATAAAATTTTAGAAGAATGAAATTAAATGATTCTAATCATACATGCATAAGGCTATCATTAAAATATTATAATACGTATATTATTTATAATAAAAGCTGAAATATATCGTGAAAGGTGTAATAAATATAAAAATTACATTTCAAGTGTTTTAATACAGATATGAATAAATATCTAATCATCGGATTTTTAAAAATATAGTATCCATTTTCTTAAACATTGATAATACTTTCTACATGTAATATAAATATGTATTTCAAAAACATCTAATTGCGTAAAAAATCCCACATACATATAACATATAATGATGACTATGAAATATCATCAATCCAGTAGTTACATAACTATATATTTTATTAAAAAGTGTAGATCGGATCTCGGTAAAAGGGGGGAGTTGACGGTCGAATGGATGGTCAATGGCAGTAGATTTATTTTATTTACCCAACAAAAAGACGATGCATTTTGTGAGCTAGTAGAATATTATGACTCTTGGATAAGCAGCTGGATATGTCAGTTCGCACAAAGATATTTTAAGCATGCAAAATTGATGTTTTTAAACTTTATAGAGTTTTAAATATATAAACTATGTACAGTTTTAAAATTTCAAAGAAATGTTCACATGGACCATAAATAATAAATCAATACATACCATTTTTATGCCATGATACTGCTTTTACACCATTTAGAGGCTTTCTTTGCTTTTTTCTCACTACTAATTGTTGCATGAAAGCCTTATTTAAGTGTTTAATGCGAATGAATGTTCTGGTTCGTGAAAACAAAGTTATGACTTTTAGTGATATAGAAAGTGAAATGTTTGCTAACTTTGACAGCAAGTTCTTAATGACGCATTTCTCTTTTGATATATATGCGCTATGCATTTCTAAGAAAGTATCCTCCCACTTTTTTATTTCTTCTGGAAAATGTTCTGTTGGCTTTTAGTTTTATTGTAAATAAAATTTTTATGCATTATATTTCAACTTTGATGATTTTAGTTTTGTATTCTAAGCTTTTTACATGCCAAAACGAAATGTCCCATAACTTGAGATGATGTAAATATAATGTCAATATTATGATTAGTAAAGAATTGCGTTTTATGATTATGTATATTAATAACAAAGTAAAATGCTTAAGGCATTTAAAAATAATTTTACATACATTTTGCAATAAACTAAACTGTGTAAATTAGCTTACAAAATGCTAATATCTCCCCCCCCCCTCCTCCAGAAAATGAAAGAAAACTCCATAATTGCTAGTATAAGAAATATAAATTATTTTTATATATTTTAGATACTGCATATGAAGTCGATTTTATTTTATTAATTTTGTTTTTTGGATTACTTAAGGACCACCTATTTTACATATCAATGAACATGTTAATCATAAGTATTTTTTATACTACTATATTAAAAACATTATTTTTAGCTGCGGTATTAATGGTATGTGAGACTTTTGTGCCATTGGCTCTTGTTTTAATCGTTTAACCGGCTTCAAATTAAAAAATTTAACCCGAAAATCTTCATCAGAAAAGTGACTCGAACAGACAGTTGCGTTAGCAATGGTTATTTTATCCCCTCTTTTGCACTTCATGATCCATAATTTTTAGAGTGTAGGATCTTTTGGAAATCTATGAAAACTGATAGATCCCATTGACTTCTTATAATAATTTGAACACAAAGCAACCGCGCAGCAACCAGGCATTTTTGCGCTCACAAAACACAATTTATATACAACAATTAATCAAAATTATACTTTATATACGTGAAAATACTAATATATATGCATCTATAATACACACATTTACATTTAAACTTCACTTTTACGATAGAATTACAAATTATATTAAAACAACGACTGACACAGTCTATGTTTTCCCATAGAATTGAATACTTCTTCATAGAGTTTCGTCCAGAACAGAGCACCAGGCGCGAAGCGCCTTTAATCTCCAATCTCTAGGTGTGGTTCTTATCTTCATACTGTAACATTATTTCATTGGTCCATAGTTGGAGGTTCGAGGTTTTTGGTTTACTGTTTTTATTATTTGTCCTAGCTCCTAGTGTGGCAGTTTGTTGCACATTAAGAGTTTAAGCAGTTTGGGGGGGTTGATGCAGATCTGAGGGTAACCTAGCATTTTAGCAGTTTAGGATTTTAAACATTTTGTAGAAAACCAAAGATCGCGAGTTTTCTTTAATATCAACTGATTAAGGTGGGACGTTCCTAGTACCGAATATCAAAGTTAAGTACCGAGCGGGGTCTCTTACGAGATTTAGCCTTGCGATGATCATAGTCATGCAGATTAAATAATAGTTCATTTGGGACAGATGGCAGATTTTTGTAGAATTTAAGCGCTAGCTTTTTGATTTGGGCTCTAACAGTTTTTATTTTGAAGTCTTTCCTAATTACCGAGTTTCTTAAGTATCTAGGGGCTTTCCTTATAATCCTTAGGGTTTTGTTTTGTCTTGTCTCTAATAAGTCTATGGTAGTTTTACAGGCATATCCCCATACGGGTGCTGCATACAGCATTCCCGGGCAGATGACAGATTTATAAATTAGGAGTTTATTTTGATAACTTAGATTTCCGTTTCCTATCATTGGGTATAAGGCTCCTATGGTTATATACGCTTTTTTGATTATGTTCGTTACGTGCAGTTTCCAAGTTAGGTGGGAGTCTATCGTTACACCTAGGTATTTAGTAGATTTTTCCACTTTTAGGGCATGGTTGTTTATGTACAGAGGAGGCGGAGGTTTACGTTTTCTTGAGAAATAAATCCAATGACATTTATTGGGATTTAATTTTATTCGCCATTTTTCCAGCCATGTTTGGAGTATGTCTAAGTGTTGTTGTAGCTGTCTGTGCATTAATGAGACGTAAGCGTGTTTTGCAAGTATCGCGCTGTCGTCTGCATAGAGTGCCAGCTCCGTGTCTAGGGTCCTGGGAATGTCATTTAGATATATGTTAAAGAGTGTCGGGCCCAGGATGGATCCTTGCGGTACACTACTTTTAATGAGCTTGGGTGTAGATAAGTTATTTTTTACTCTGACTTGAAAGTGTCTGTTATTTAGGTATGAAATTAAAAGTTTGACAAGTGCGTCAGAGACTTTTAGAGTGATCAATTTGTAAGCTAATCCACAGTGCCACACTTTATCAAAGGCTTTTTGGATGTCAAGAAAAATCGCAGCTGTGGGTGTCTTATTATTAAAACCAGAAGAAATGTACTCTACCACTCTCAGCAATTGATGAGTGGTGGAGTGTTTTGGCCGAAATCCAAACTGCTCCGGAATGATAATGTCATTCTCACTAAGGTGCGTGTTCAGTCTCTTAAGAATTATTTTCTCAGTAATTTTACTAAGTGTCGGCAACAAACTGATTGGTCTGTAGTTGGCTGGAATTGAGGCATCCTCACCAGGTTTATGGATCGCTATAATTATCGCTTCCTTCCATTCTTTGGGGAAATAATTTAGTTCTAGTATTTTATTTATTAAGATGGTCAAGTAAAATATTATATTTAAGGGTAGGTTTTTTACCGCGATATTTCTGATTTTGTCGTGCCCTGGGCTTTTACGGTTTTTAAGGTTTTTGATAATCTCTACTATTTCTTGCGGGGTGGCTGGGTTAATCTCAACCGTGACCGGGGAGTTCCTGAAATTGTTTAGAGTTTGCCTAACCATTCTTAGGGTGTCCTGACACATTAGATCGTGGTTTGGTTCAAATTGCTTTTCGTAATGCCTAGCAAGCGCCTCTGCCTTTTCTTCGTCTGAGTACGCAATATTAGCGCCATCTATTAGTGGCGGGAGTTTAATTTGAGGTTTTCTGAGTCTTTTAGCGAATTGCCAGAGCGATACGTCTTCCTGGCTAAGGGATTCGATTAATTCTTTATACTGTTGCTGCTTTTCTGCGACAATTTTTTCACTGACTTTACACGTGAGTCTATTAAGCTCCCTTTTAAGGGTAGGGTCTCTGTTAGCCTGCCATGTCTTACGCATTCTATTTCTCTGTTTAACTAACTGTTTGACATGGTGGGAAAGTGTTGGCATTTTTGATGACTCACGATGTGTTGTGGCAGATGCAATAGCTCTCCTGATTTCTGTTGTGAGTGTGTGCGTGGCAGAGTCAATATCCGCCGTGCTCATAATGTTGGGTACTGCTAAATGCGGCTCGTAAAGTGCTCTTTTGAATACGTTCCAGTTCACCCTCTCTTGTCCCAGAGAGGCTGGAAGGGGAGTGTTCTAATCGAATGTCACCAGTACCGGTAGATGATCCGAGTCGAATTCATCCAGGGTATCAATTGTGTGAGCGTATTCTATGTTTCTCGTTAGGACAAAGTCTATGAATGAGCCATTGGCACCTGAGAAGCAGGTTGGTCTCGACGGTGCAATGATGTCAGTGTTTGTTGTGTTTAGCAATCTATGTATCTGTGTACCGCGTATGTTGGCTCTCCTGCTGCCCCACGCTCGGTGGTGTGCATTGAAGTCGCCCGCGAGTATTGTGTTTGGATATCGCGAGAAAAGCAGTTCCAGCTGCGCAGCTACATTTATACCACTCATGTTTTTGACATATATTGAAGTTAGGATAAATGGGTTTACATTATTTATTTTAATTTTTATACTAGTATTTTCTATACCTTGAAGATTTATGTTGTTTATTTCCTCGTGGGGAATATTACTTTTAATATATATTGCTGTTCCTCCATGGGGATTTCTAGCAGTTATATTTGAGCTAAGGGTATGATAGCTATTATAGTTTGCTATATTTAGTTTTTTGTTTTCTCTAACTTTAGTTTCCTGGATTAGCAGGGCATCTACATCATTTTCATTTACGTAGCTCCTAAGTTCATTTATTCTTGGAGATATGCCGTTCGCGTTCCAAAATATTATTTTAAAACTTTCTTTTTGGGACCTATTCATGGCGGGTTTGTTTCTCACTGTTTTTATTAAATTCCGAAAACTGTTTTTATTAAATTAATTTAAAAGCCTCAAAGACCATTTGCATTGGATCGCTCTTTTTTTGAATTAACTCAGCGAGCTGCATCAACAGATGCTTTATATCGTCTAGGTTGAACATACTGATAAATCCTCTGACGAGGTTGAGGATTTCATCCATCTTTTCATCATTGGATTTATCAGCAATTTCAGTCTCAGCTTCCATTTCCTGAGTCTCAGCTACAATTTCCTCAGCCTCAACCGCGGTTTGATCTGTTTTGTGAGTATCCTTTTGGACCTCGGTAGTCTTTGGTGTTTTTTCAGCCGATTTGTCTAACTGCTGTGTTTGCGCGAGCTCTTCTCGGGCGCGTTTAGTTTTCTGCCATTCCTGCACCTTTTTTTCTAATCTTTGTTTTGCTTCTCTTGCCTCTTTGGCGGCTTTATCAATTGCTATCCTCTGATTTATGTCTTCATGAGCTATTCTCACTTCCTCCACAGTCATTTCTCTGGAGGTCGACGGTTTAGGGGCCTGCTCTTGCACCGATCTGGTAGGTGCTGAAGTTTGAGTTCTTTTAACCTGTGGCACAGAGTGCGAGGAGTCCTGATGGGGTGTCTGAGGGTTTAGACCGAGGGCCTTTTGCCTCCAAGGGGGTATCTGATTTTTGGGGGGAGGGGGGCATACCCCGGTGCCTTTCCTCTGTTCCAGGGGTTCTTCGGGCATTGCCTGAAGTTCGCCGGGTGATCTCCATTGCAGTTAGCACACGTTGCCTTCTCTGTCCTTGGTCTTTGGCAGTCACGTGTGAAGTGTTCTTCAGCAAACTTAAGGCACTTTGGTGGCATGCTGCAATTCTCAGAGGAATGATTGAATTGCTGGCACCGGTAGCAGATTTTGAAGCCCCGTGCTCTGAAGGCCTCTACCTTCACAGCCAAGTATCCTAATCTTGTCAGTCGGTATACCCTCTGCCAGTCTTCCGTAGGCCTAATGCTGACTAAGAAGATCGGCAGGGACAATCTCGTTTTTGTGTTTCTCAGTTGAGAAACCCGGACTACATCTAATCCTTCGGATGTTAGAGTGATTTTTATTTCCTCAATGTTATAGTTTGTTGGTAGCCCCTTCAAAACTACCTTTTTGGGCCTTTCCGTCTTTAAGTTTAAACTGTGGAAGGGGATTTTCTCACTAGATAAATGGCGTTGTACAACCCTATAGGCGTCAGCGTCATTTGGAATCAATTTTAGCATGTCTCCTGTGAGCTTGCCAGATACTTTATTACCTGAGATTTCATTTAATTTTTTAAGGAGAGCCTGGTAATTGTCATTAAACTTGATGAAAAAACATTCCGCTTTTGGGTCTTTTTTCTCAACCACTACACTATTTTGCCTGTCACTATTTTGAACCGTTTTTGGTTTTGGTGCACTTTTGAACACTATAGGTTGCGCGACAATTTCAGCATAACTCTTAGTTTTAACATTATCATTTACATCTTTATCAATTTTTTCACTACAATCCATGTTATCCTTGTCATTAGATTTTAAGTTTAATTCTCCATTCTGGTTTTTAGTAGGAGCATCCATAGTAGATTGCCCCTCTATCCTCCTCTTTTTATTTGGATTTTCAACAGGTTTAAGTTTATCTTCATCTTTAATTTCTTTAATTAAGCCTAGTTCTATCATTTTACATTTAATTACATCACTAGAATTACTTCCTTCACAGTTATAAATCTCATTTAAATTACTAGCATAAAACCTATCCAAATTCTGGACCAACAAAAAAGAATTTACAGAAAGAAACGAACCCAGAATCTTGGAGACTTGGTCCTCGTCCCGTCCGAGTAGTCCATTCGTCAGTAGCTCCCTGATGTGTAGCGTCAGAGTGTAGATTGCCAGTGCACAAAAGTTCACAGCGTTTTTCACTTCTTCCTTCCAAGCGGGCATCAATCCATCCTTGTGCAGAGTATCACAATATTCAATCATGGCATCCCTGAGAGGCCGCAGTCCATCTTCGTCTAGCTCACCAGCAAGTCCGCGAGTAGCTTCCGTATCGAATGCATCCAAATCCATGTCGTCAGCGTAGGAACGATCAAAGCAATAGCACTACCACGTGGGAAAAAATTGAATACTACTCGGCTAAACTGGCACTTCTCCTTCTAAACCAGTGACGTCACGAACGGCGATAACGTCCACCCCCTGGAATACTGTCAACAGCGGCATTCTGGTCTTTTGATCTCTGACCCTCCCTGACTTTGTACACCCACTGAAAGCCAAAAATTCTTTCCTTTCTTCCAAACTAAAGGGAGTGGTAACACACACAATAAGGGTGTGGGGGAAGTGATAACACACACAATAATTCTGTTATTGAAGTAGTTGAGATTTTTAGCAGTTGTTTTTCCTTTCAACGTGCTTTGTGTTTGAAACAAATTTTTAAATAATGGCATCTGGAAAGTCTAAAGCTGGCTTATCCAACCCGCAGCCCGCTGGCCATATGCGATCCAGGACGGCTATGAATGCGGCCCAACGAAAAATCTTAAACTTACAAACTTTAGGAGATAGGGGCTAAAAATACTATTAATAATACTACAAATGCAATTTTAACAAGGTATTAATTTATGATATTTTAACGTGCGCTGAATTTTTGATTTTAACACGTTTTTTAGCAATGAGAAAATCATAAAATTATTCTCAAATAATTGTATTTGTTCAGAATTGACGCCCATGTGAGTAGTTATTTCTCAACATAATAAATGGTGTACTAGCGCTCGTTCCCTACATTTACCACGCAAGAAATGTCTATCTATACATGCCATACTATGGTACGGCTTTCAATGTGCAATTGTACACAGTCGAGTTGATACCGAAGAAAGGTGCAGACATTATGTGTGTTTGTAGCGATTTGGTGTGTAAAACGCAGTGATTATTGATAATATTTCTTCCTACCTATCTTTGTAAAATACGGACGTTTTGGGTTATTTAGAAGACATGAAAGTATTTTTATTTGATTATTAAACCTTGCTTTCTAATTTTCAATCTATTTTTTTTAATTCCAGCATGTTTTCCACAGCGTCTTAAAAAAAACCGAACCAAAATAATTATAGAAGAAGTAAGATTGTTCTACGAAAAGTGGACAGTTGACAACTTTTTGTCAAAGCAAATAGTGAGGCAATTTGCTTAATTTATAGGGAATTTGCGCCAGTTTCCAAAGATTACAATTTGAAAAGGCATTACACACATAAACATGCTGCTAAATTAATCAAGGAATGTGTCGTAAAGACAAAATAGCGGAACTGAATAAAAGTGTGTCATCAGTAGACAAAAAGAGCCGGTTCGCCAACAGTGCGGTATGCGGCATGGCCGCCATCTATTTCATATTTTAGAAACTTTTTCGGGGTGGCGACGGTATTGTAGTCTTATACGAGGGTATTGCTTTGGCCTGAGTGAATTTTTAATGAACGTGTATAGAAACTTTTTGAGGGGTTGCAACGACTGAGGTTCTCCAACAGTGGCGGTATGGAATCATCAGCGCCCCTAGCGGCAGGAAACTAAGTAGGAACAGTACTTAGATGTTTAATTTTAAATATTGTAGGTGGAACTTAGAAATTTTTTGTTTAACATTTGGGTTGCCATAGCAACGCTGAGGGAAAGAAACTTTTTGAGGGTTGGCAACGACTGAGATTCTCTAACAGTGGCAGTATGGAACTATCAGAGCCCCCAAGCGGCAGGAAAAGATACTAGTAGGGACAGTACTTAGATGTTTAATTTTAATTATTGTAGGTGGAACTTAGAAATTTTTTCGTTTAACATTTGAGTTGCCATAGAAACGGTGGAGGGAATAAACTTTTAAGGGGTGTCAACATCTGAGATTCACCGGCAGTTGCGGTAAGGAGCCATCAGCGCCATCTAGCCTGCCAAACGGGGTACTAGATTTAAAAGTTGAAACTTGGAGATTTCTTTCCAATATCATCGTAATGAAAAGGGGGGAGGGGGGGTTACCCATGTTGAAACTTGGAGTGTTTTGTAATATTAAGTATTGAATATTGAAAGATGATACTGGGGAATTTATGGTGTTTAGCATTCAGGTTGCTATGGTAACGCCTTGAAGTTCTGGGACAGAGACTCAGAAGAGGCGTTATGCGCGATATATGCATACCGCAACGTCAGCGCCCCATCGTGGAGGAAATGGATATTAGGTTAAGTTCCTAATATTGGATGTCCCTCCACCAGGGGTGTGATAAGCTCATTTCCAAAGTGAAAAAATAGTTCTTGCAATATCCTTGCACTAAGGTTTATCTCTAAAGTGGACTTGCAATATCCCTCTTCAATGTGACGACTGCGAAGCATCTTTGGGTAAGCTGAATGTCAAATTGCATTTCTTATGTTATTGTATCCTGTGGCAAATATAATTCTAATTATCTTGTACCAAAACTATAAAATCTTTGTTTACCAAATTTGACAAACATTTGGAAAAGGAATAAAGAAAAAAGTTTCTTAAGCTGAAATATTAAATGTTTAAAAAATACGAATGCCGGTGTTGAGTATAATCAGAAATAATTTTATTATACTTTAATAATACAGTTATTTAGTGTGAAGCAGTTTATATAAACAATGAATATGTTAAACATAATGATGCGAAGTATATGTTTGTTAAAAAAATAACAATAAGTATGTATTTACAAATGGTTCCATTGTATAACATTGTTTCAAAGTATATACCATGGATAGCACAATGGACCCAACAAAATTACATTTGTACTATCCCCTGTTGTGCTTAAGCAGATAATCTTTTTTCAAATGACTGCAAAGCATATGTATAAAATATATTTATAATTCCAAATATATATATATATATATATATATTTATATATATATATCAGTTATACAATAATCCCTATGTTATATATATATATATATATACTATATATTTTTATGAAGGGATCATATTTACAATATGTCAACTTTATATAGCACAATTTTGGTTTACTTATTGGTGGCATTAATAAAAACTCTATTAGTCTATTTGTGACCAGAAATAACTAGGCATGGGGAGTCGGAAAAAAAATATTCCGACTCCTTAGTCGATATTTTCTAAAACGGACTCCGACTCCTTTCAATAATGCTCATAACACAAATTAGTCAATAATGACAATTTTAATTTTTAACTTATTTATTACAAATCAATAAATTAAAACAACTTTAAATACTTTGATGGTGCATTATTATCCATATATAAAACACAAGAGGAGAGGAAAAGAAAATATTGTAACTCAGGAATGATGCTCATATCATAAAGCGGTTAAACTGCATCTAACGCGACCTATAACTACAAAAGTTGAAAATACTGAATTCCAGCTATTTTACAACAGATGCGAAGTGAAGAAATACACTGAGGAAGGAAAATTAGCAGAGCGCATGCATGAATTTTTACTAAACTGCCGATTAAAGTAAAATGGCGACTGGTGGTTGGCAGAAATTTTTCAGTTTAGAGAGGGTTGTTGTTGAGACCCAGACCGTCCGACCTACCAGAAAGGTGTAAGGTAACTGTTTGGACGGCCGGGAAGTGCCACCCAATTTAGACCGGAACCCAGTGGGGGAGTTTGGAGAGGGTTGGTCCTGTGGTAAATAAAATACTTTCCAATAATAAAACTTTTGTTTTTATATTGTAAAAAACATAAATATATAATTTATTTGAAAATTTTAAAATATTTTCTGTGGAAAAAATCAGTGACAAATATTTTGGGAAAAAGGAGTCGGGAATCTATTTATTTACAGACTCCAGACTCCGACTTCTCCAAAAATGCACGACTCCTCGACTCCCCATCTCTGTAAGTAACTATAGTATGTTGACCAAGAGCACTAACAACGGACCCCCCCACCCCACACACACACACACGAGGGACCCATTGCCCTCATAGTTAAGATAGTCCACATAACCCCTCATAGTTAACAAAGTAGTGGCGCTGAAGCCAAGCTGAGCCACCAGACAACCCTTCGATGTTTGCTTTGCTGAATCCACTAACATTTTGGTAAACCAGTGGTTCATCTGTTATTGATTTTGTACATTTTGCCAAATAGTGGGCTTAAAACTTAAATTATCACATTGAATAATCTTGAAATGTTTGTTTATAATTGATTTTTCAAAAAGGTCATTACACAATTAACACCGTTTTGATTTAATACATGTTTACAACCATTTTGTTTTGCAATAAAGAATTGTGATTTGGTCATCAAACTAATTGGTGAGATTTTTTAATTCCGCACAGGTTGTGTCGCACGTAAAATAGATTTGATCTAATTTTAATTGGAAAATGTGTTTGATGTTACTATTTTTAATATTTATTAAAATTATATATTTATCTTTATAGGAGGGTGTAAACATGCCATTGCTCTTCTTTCATGACTTCATCATCGCAGTGAGGATCCTGCAGTAACATCTGTTTTTTGTTACTGGAAGTCATCAAAACTGTCAACTGTGGGTAAGATCCCTCAAATATATAAAAGGGAAAAGTATGGGAAAAGGCAGTGTGCATCCTTTGCCTCCAAGTGATGGATTATTCCTAAGTGCAGTTTTACAAAAGAGGAAAGGTTTAGAAAAAGATACTGTTCTAACAAAATACTTCAAGGAAGCTTCTTTTGTAGAGAGTGCATCCATGCACCATTTGCTTCAAACTTTTTTCGGGGATCAGCTTGGAACCACTGCAGATGATTTTTTATTATATTGTTGTTCCAAAATGTCTGGAACAATTTGCACCAAAGCAGCAAATGAAACAGTTCAGCAGTCAAATAGTGGTTTGTGGTTTGAACTCCGTTATGGCAGAATAACAGCTTCAAAAGCACATGAGGGTGCTCATTGGTGCTTTGATGGATCATTTGTGGAAAGAATTTTAGGTGCAACCATTCTTAAAGATACTGCTGCCATGGCACGGGGCAGAAAATTAGAGAAAGATATTCGAAGTCAAATTGAAAAAGAAAGGAAAACAAAAATTAAATTGTGGGGCTTTGGCACATCAGCGGAATATCCAATCATGGGAGCCTCTCCAGATGGTATTTCTGATGACTATGTTATTGAAATCAAATGCCCAAGTTCAGAGAAGACTATTAAAAACTATATCTGCAAGGGCAAAATAACTGGAAAACATTATACACAAATCCAATTACAAATGCTGTTTTTTAAAAAGCAGCAAGGATTATTTTGTGTTGCAAGTGTGGATTTCGAAAATTCAAAGAAAATTTCAATCTTGGAGGTGAAATTTGACATGCAATATTGTGCCGATATTGTGAAGAAATGCACCGCTTTTTGGAAAACTACAATATTTCCAGTATTGAAAAATTCTGTTTTAAAATGATTTTCTATTTTGGTCATTTTGACAGCGATTGATTTCAAGCATAACCTCCAATGGAAAATTAGGTTTTATTTCGAGTTGTCATTTCAAAAGTAATGCATATTTGGCTAAATTTTGATGCATATTATTATCAGAAGGTATATTTAATCATTGTTATTAATCAGAGTATTGAAGAAATTAATCAATAATCGTTGATTCTTTGCATTCAGTTCATTATATAAGTTTTCAATAAGATGTTTGATTCACGACAAAATAATCAGAATTTAATTATAAACAAAAAAAAAATTATTAAAAATAAAGTATATTGCGATGCTTCACTGTTTCAATGGCACTCGATTAATTACGTAGCTCGTTCTGTGCTAACACACTATGTTCAGCCAAAAGCATTAAAACCATTTAATAAAATTCGTGTAAAACACATAAGTTAACTATTATAAAATGGTTAAAAAACATATGGGTAAAACAATAAAACGGCTTAAAATGAAACACTATTAAGTTAACATTATTGTTTAAGTGAAGCATCGCAATATATTTAACTCGCATGGCAGAAATGACAAATAGAACTGTAAAATTAAGTAGTAATCATTCATGCAAGATAAAATCAACTTACTCTCAATATTTGTAAAACAATCTAATAATAATAATTTTTCAAAAACTTAAAATTATATCAAGAAATCATTTCATTACGTGATCACAAGGCACGATACATATTAAAAAATATTTTGTTCTTGTTTAAATAAATTAACACAGACATTGGTTCTCTCCCACACATAAAATGGCCCCAATACCCAGTGGATGATGCAACCAGAGAAAGAGTTTTGTTTAAATAAATTATGTTTGTTTTTTTATTAAATGATCTTGCATATTTATAATGCCGCAGGCAACAATTAATGCATAATCCAAAATTGGAGTATGGTGCTTATCTACACATGCATATGGACCTAGCATTTTAAAATCCCGCAGCCTATGGCACATTCCACATGAATACTTAAAGCAGCAATTCTTTTCGATTCATTCACTTCAGCTTTAGTGCTCACTCTCGAGGTAGATACCGATGGTGGTCTACCTAGAGTGCAGCCTCTTTGTTCTAACGGTGTTGAGATGTTTTTAAATCCTCTGTCTGCCATGACAAAGGCCCCAGGGATTAACTTTTCTAAATATCCACAGTCTTCCACAATGCCAAGATCAGATGATCGTCCTCCATAACAATCTGTAACCGTAACTAACAATCTGACCTCCGTAACTAACAAGACCATCTGGGGTGCATGAAACTAAATATTTCAGTGCATTACAATTGTAGTAATTTGACCAAGTGGGACCTTGCTGTACAAGATTACTGGGTTTTTCAATTTCAATTTCCTTGCAGCCAATAATCGAAACAACTTTAGCATATCGTGCACGAAAAGGAATTGGCATATGTGCAAGTATGCCTTTCTCCTTTGGCCACATGATCAGTTCCTGCATTAATTTTGTTATCAGTGGTAGAGACTTAGAAAAAATCCTACTGATTGTGCTGACTGACAATCCAAAGTCAATTGCCAATATTGTAAATGCGGTATTCAAACGCACCTTCTTTAGGATAATGTATATATGGGTGGTAGGCAGAGGAGCTTGTTCACTTAACAATTTTATTAAGTAAAAGCTTTTCTTATATAGACCTAAGAAATGCTTGGGGTCCTTCTCGATACTCATAATAGTTCCGGTTATCATGTGCTCTTTGTATTTTCTGAACTATAATTTGATGAATTTTCACTTGAACACCCAAAATCACTCTCTGATTCTGCAGACATCTCACTTTCATACATTTTTGTTGCTTTTTGTGGTCAAGAATGTGTTCCAACATTTGCACATATTTTGATGGGGGAACAAGCAACAGAACTAACTGGAATAACTGTGTTTGTTCCCTTGCTTCTAAATGGTTTTGTACGTTCACTTGAATGCACTTATCTTCATCTATTAATCCTTCCTCAACTTCATCTATTAATCGTTCCTGAAAGTTGGAAGTAGATGGTAATGGCATAGAATATTCTGTAATATGTCAAATTATATTATTTTGATATAATTGGAAGAATAAAAGCATTATAAGAGATAGTTTATTTAATTTTTCGTCCCCCCCCCTCCAAAAAAGGAATAATTTATTTAGCAGATGAAGGGGGGGGGACACTGGTATTTTGTGTTCTGTATATGGGGACAAAAGTTGATAGAACCATTACTGTATAAACACTGCATAAGTTGAAGATATAATGCATTTATACTGCCAAATAATAGTTAAAGTAGTATATATATATCAGTAGTATATATATATCAGATAAATATTGATAAGATATATCTGTATTTCACAAATGAGGGTTGAACAACTTATGATCACAACTTATTTGTTATACAAGGAATGACAGCCATTTATTATTATAAAATACTATATAATGCTAACATTTCTATTTATACAATAGATATCATCAAAAAGAAATAATTATAAATTAATGTGCCATTGTTTATTTCAATAAATTGTTTGGCTTAATAATGGGTGGCGCCAAAAACGCTGGCGTCATTTTAAGATATTTATTACTGCCACCTCTCCTCCCCTCGGGCAGATTCTAGTGCCACCCCTGTTTAATAAATTGTGAGATATTTTTAAGGTTTGATTCTATGTTTTTAAAACGTATTATTTTGAGATACAAGCTAGAGTATGTTTTATTGTTCAATCCCTAATTTGACCACAAAATTCTTTAATTTTAAATTACTATTTACACAGGATTATTTATAGTTTATTATTGATCCAAGCAAGATAGTATCCAGGATTTGATTTCGGGGGGGGGGGGGAATTAAACCCACATTTCATATCTTGATGGATCTTTACCTTTACAATGTTAACTTTTTTTATTTTGGGGGGTTTGAACCCCCCCAAAAAAAACCTTGGTTACTGCCATAAATCCAAGTAAATAATATTTAAACAGAAGCACATGTTTACTTACCGAAAAATGATCTTCACAACACCAAAGAGATGTTTTATTCGATAGTTTTGTATTTTTCTGCTCATCCCTTTTCATTGCTTTAGTCCATGCTTTTCGTTTAATTGGATCTTTTGGAACATTTAAAAACAGCTTATCAACTGAATTAACCGTTGTATTTGTGCAGCAAGGTACTAAACAGTACTTGTAGGTGATCTACGAGAATGATGTTGATCTACGAGAATTGATCTACGAGAATGATGTTAAAAAAATTATCGCATATCATTACATATGAAAAGTGAATATATTTTTGTATTAATATTTTTTCATTAATATTGTATTAATATTTTTTTATATTAGTGTTAATATTTTCTTAATTTTATGTGCTTTTTTTGATAAATTTATTTCAGAAATAATCAAAATCCCGACAACGGTTCATGCTAACGTTTGAAAGTTTGTACCATTCATATCGCAATAGAAAATTACATACGATAATGAATGGACGGATAACCCAATTGCAAACTAATTTAATTACTCAGGTTTGGGAATGGGCCCCAAACCTCCACAATTGTACTTTTACATCTTGTGGTAAAATAAACAATTTGTCTATGAAGTCGAAATTGACATTTGTCTCTAGGAAAATTATTTTGATGAAAGATCTTGAATTTGAAGATGTCCGGCCAAACTCATTACTTTATGGCCTCTATAGCGATCACAAGGAGAGTAGACTTTTAATATATGAGGAACATTTTAAATGAGAGTTGTTATTGCCCGAAAGTTCTGCGAATGATAGTTCTAATCCAAACAATGTTTCTTTGTGCCAGATCAAAAAGTTTCAGGTTCGAGCACTTCCTCGTGTTATCAGATGATAAGAACCCTATCAGATAGTGCCTGCCAGCTTTATATCGGGTGGCAACGGCTCCAGTGTCCTGAAAATCAAAATGAAGAGAAGATAAATAACGCAGATAAAATAATTGAATACATTTATAAAAATCTGATATGGGCAACACATGACTTTCCTTATATAATGTAATAAATTTGCTACTTTTACAGTAAAAAAATAGGTTTTTCTTATAGTAGATACTTATATTCGTTCCAGGATATTGAATTTTCGACAATTAGTCGTCATTTTCATTGATTTAGCGTCATTTATATCCATTTGTCGAGCTTTTCGTTAATTTGGTAACATTTCGAAATGTCGCCAAGTTGGCGACATTCCGCCGAAATCGTCGCCAAAATCTCGCCAAGCGTTATGGACGAAGAAATAAGTTATTCCTACAGCAGATAAATGATTATTGGCGTTCAAATACAAAAGTATTACTCGAAGTATTTTTTTTCATGAAGGGAACGAGCTAGATCCACGAGAATGAATTTATCGCATGGTATTACATATTTTTACCCAATTTATCGCATGGTATTACATATGAAAAGTGAACATGTTTATCAATAGGAAATATTTTTTTTTTATTTTATATGACTTTTTGATATTTTTTTTGAAAAATGTACAATATCTCGAGAACGTTTCTTGTTAGCGTTCTAAAATTTATGTTAATCGTTTTCTAATGAAAAATTACATAAGAAATGCTTATTTGCGTAACTTTATTAGCTAGCGGTTTTGATTTTTTGACGATTTTTTCAAAATTTCACTCGAAAATTTAGGGGGGGGGGGGGGGGTTGAACATTCGATTGCGTATAAAAACAATTGGCTTCCAGTATTTACGGCTTCCAGTATTGGCTTCCAGTATTTTTGTGATTTTTGTACCAAATTTCGTTCGAGTCGGTCCATTCGTTCGCCAGTTATCGTCTCCACAGACTCACTGACATATACACACACACACACACACACATACTTTCACACACACACACACACAAACATCACTTCAAAAATGTTTGATTCGTGATCAGGGATGCTTAAATCGTGTTCTCCAGTCGAAAACTCGAATTCGAATATTCGACCCCGTCACAATACTTTCCTTATACATTATGTATATAAGGAAAGTAAAAATGTTTCATAATCTACACAACACATGCCTGACTTTCCCGATGGATAAATTCAGAGAAACAAAATTCAGAGAAAAATTAATTGGAGCGTGGCTGAACTCGACATTCTCATAGCAGAATCCATTTTTTTTCTTCAAATTTTACAAGAAAAAGTTTGAAAAATCGGTATCATATGTTCAAATTATTATAAGTATAGCGTGATACCCTCCACTTTAAAGAGCTTGAAAAAATCTTTTGATTAATATCATACTTGACAATGCACCCCCCCCCCCCCCCCAATGACGTCATGAACAAATTGTATTGCTGTTATTTTTCATAATAATGATTGAGACAATGAAGTCTCGTGACCATTGATAAATAAACCTTTTACGCATGATTATGTCAAATTTTGTTCCATGCTGTAATAAAATACATATATAAGTTCGAATATATTTCGCTTGAATTAAAAAAAAATCTAGCTCTAGATTTTTTGATAACAAAACCGGATCCAAAGTTTCGTGAAAATCCACTGATATTTGTGGCCGCTATCGTGTACATAAATCGACCAGACAGACGGACATCACTCCAGGAAAAGTCAAAACGTATTTAGGAGGTCTTAAATATTGATATTGTCATCAAAATCTCGAATTCGAAAATTTTAGTGAAAACAATACTTCTCTATGCATAGTATGAGAAAGAAAAGCCGTTGAAATGATTATAAATAACAAAATTCTTTAACAGCTGTTTTTGAGCAAAATTTTGAGTATGAAGAAAGAAAGTGTAAAACCTAATTTATTTTACACGTTATTGTTGTCTGCTCAGAGTCTCTGCCTGAAACACTTCAGGTTTGAAAAAAAGTCCTTTAATTTTTAGAAGCCTCCCAAAATGGATTTTTTCTCAGAAAATGGCTATATTTGACATCAAATATATCCCATAATGCAAATTCTAAAAATCTAGAACATTTTTCGCTCATAGTATCATTGTAGTAAGTAACAATATATAATGCAGTTTATAGTACATAGTCGAATATCAATGAGAGAAAGAACGCGTCTGTTCCCGTTCTTGCATTTGTTGGTATTGGTATTTTAACTGATTTATCTTCGAAAAGACTCTATGTTTTTGGAACAGGCTGACATTTTACTCAAAATTTTTATTTGGTTGTCTAAAGAAGTATTTATCTTCCTAAGTCTCAGAGAATTGATGACTATAACCAAGAAACTCGACATGTGCGTAAGAGGATATATGCAAATGATAAGAAAGTTTGGCAACAAAAATAAAAAAGTTTTATTAAGAAATGGTGGCAACAAGAAGATAACATTTTAGTAAGTGGCAAATCCTCCCTAGCAGCTATACAAGTCGGTATTCGGCGCGGCATAGAGTCAATTAAGTTACTTATGTCCCTTTGCGGAAGATTCTGCAACAAATGTTGCAACTGGCTAGCAAATAACAGCAGTGGTATTCTGAGAAGGTTGCAATTGTTGTCTCAGACGTGTTTTATTGGTGATAAGTTTGGGAATCTGGATGGCCATGGTGCCACTCAACAAAAAATGCAGGATAGGATCGCTGGTCAGTCAACCTCTACATACGTATGTGGCGGTCATCAGCACCGAGACAGAAGGGGAGCGGGATCCATCGCTAAAGAGCACATGCTTCCAATCGGGCACTGCCCAAGCTGACTGAGTTCGTCACCAATCCTGGCGGTTCTATATTGAAGAACCAGTAGTAGGCGCCATAATGGACGTCGACACATAATTTCAGCTTCTGTCAGTGATCTCCTAATAACATCCCTTGACATAGGATGCAGGGAGGATGGAAACGTCTTCGAATGGCTGAGAGTGGTGCCATTGGTGTTGACGTTGCTCCTCTCCTGACTACACGATCCTCTTGAACTGTTCTCTGTCTGGGGTGACTTGAGCTTCTACGACGGTTACATGCCTTCTCTGCTTCACTGTTTACAACACCGAGTAACTACCATATCGCTCAGACCAAGATGGTGACTGATACGTTTGTTGGATCAACCAACTTCTCTTAGGTCTATGATACGACCTCTCTCTAAATCCGACAAGTGTTCGTAGCGTCATCGAGTACGTCTCAAAGGCATCTCTGTGCACAATTTGTGGTATTAAAACAGAAAATTATATTCCAATTCCCCAGAAGTGAAAACACCTGTCGCTTAAAATGCTGCACGATGCGTCATTCTCATGCGCGTTGCATATATATAACATCAGCGTATAATAACATCAGCGTATATAACATCATGAGCCGTATAACATCATTAGTGCTGACAGTTTGATCATAAATCTATTTCGAAGTACCCAATTAACTGATATTTCAAGGATTTTAAGCAACAAATCCACATATTAAAATATTTTAATAATTAATTCATTAATTTGGGGTCATTTTCTTTAAATTAACGTAATTTTTGCAATTTTGAAAATATTTTTGTTAATTTGACACCATTATAAAATAGTCGCTAAGTTAGCGATATCTTGAAAAATTTACCAAATTTATCACCAAGAGTTACACTCAGATGGAGATTCCCCCCCCCCCCCCGGGGCGGGCCACCCAAGATGGTGGTTTCGGATGTTGGCTCTGTAGCCTTGATCCTCCAAACTGGGGGGTAAATTAATCCGGGGGTATCTCAACCTCGCTGCTGATGACTCACGGATGCAATCGCGGAAGTGACGAGGCAGTCCCCGGACTCTTCCAGGTGGCCGGATCACGGGACTGTGGCTATTTATGCCCTGAGCCCAGGTCTGACCGGAGTCGGGCCCGGCAGGTGCCTTCGGCCCCTGCCCGGTGAATGATTCCGCCGTGTTTCGCGACCGAGGTTGCGGCTTTGCTGGAAAAGAGATGAAGTGGTTGCGCCTCGATGTCCCACTGAATGCTATAAACCCTAGTTGGTTAGCAGGGCTCGCAGGTATGTACTCTGTACTCAGATGGAGATAAAGGCTTCCCTTATAACTAAAGAGTAATGCTGGGTGGGTGCGTCCGTCTGAAGCCAACGAAAAGAAGGAAACTAGTGAAATATTTGGCGGGGTATCTCCAGCTTGACGACTTTTTAATGTTAAGAAATTAACGAAAAAGTCGCTTAATTGATAAAGATGTTGAGAAATTGATAAATATGACGTCAAATCAATGAAATTGTGTTTCAAAGGGGATAATATTGCAATGATGTTTCGGTAGCCTTTTTCAGTCGAATCGTCGCACCTGGCAACACTTTTGCGCCGATTTTAAAATGGTCTCCAAATTCATCAAAATATCACCAAATTGATGAAAATGTCGCCAAATCGATCAAAATATCGCCAAATTAATGAAAATGACACCAAATCAATAAAATATAGTAGATATACTATGAATAAACCATTTTTTAAATGACTTGTGAGCAGAATGCCCGTGGCCCTCACTAGTATATAAATAAAGGACTGGTGATTTATTGTCCGCAAACATACAAAACTATTCACAATATATCTTTTCTTGTGAATTGAACGAACTAGATCTACGAGAATGATGTTAATAAATTTATCCCAAAATGTTGCATATGAAAAATGAGCATATTTTATGATAGTTACAACTTTTTCATTTTATTTTAATATTTTTGATAAATTTATTTGGAAAACGAGCAGTATTTCGAGAGTGGTTTCTGCTAGCGTTCTAAATTTGTGTCAGTCGTTTCCTAATGAAAAAATTACATAAGAAATGATATTTTGTGTAACATTATTACATAAAAGGTTTTGATTTTTTAATGATTTTTTCAAAATTTTAATCGAAAATTTGATTATCTTTCAAACATTTGATTAGGTTTAATATCAATAGGATTCCAATATTCACAAAATGTAACATTTGTACCAATTGTTTTCCAAAAAGATCCATTTCTTTGTGAGATATCGTATCCAAAGACAAACGGACACACACACACATTACCTCAAAAACGATTGATTTGAATTCAGAATGCTTGAAACGTGCTCTTCCGTTGAAAACTCGAACTCTAATTATCGACTCCATTACAATACTTTTCTTTGTGTATATGGGGTAAGTAAAAAAGCACCATATATGATGGTTAACAAGGAAAGGGTCTAGTTGGCAGTCATTTTACTTTTAAGATAACGTGGTTTAAAGCCATTTTATCGAAAACTGTACTTTTTTTACAGAGATAGTATAATGTATAGCGAAAGTATTGTGACGGTTCGAAAATTCGAATTCGAATTTTCGATAGAAGAGCACGTTTCCAGCATCCCTGAACTCAAAGCAAACGCTTTTTAGGTGATAAATTTGTGTGTGTATGTGTGTGTATCCGTGAATCTGTGGATACGATATGTCGTTCGCAAATGGAGCGTTTTGAACAATATTTGGTACAAGTATTATATTCTGTGAATACTGGAAGCCTATTAGATTTTAAACGCGATCAAACTTTCGAGCCTTTCCCTAAATTTTCTAATAAATTTTTGAAAATATCAGGACCTTCAGTAATTTTAAATAAATAATAATTTTATAAGCATTATTTATTTTAGAACGAATGTCACAAACTTTTGACAGCTAGGTGGACCTAAAAAGTTACATGAAAACGATAATCAAATATGTAATACTTGGCGGCAAATTTGGCGAAATATCACCAACGTGGCGACTTTTTAATTTAGTACCAAACAGACGAAAATATTGTCAAATTTGCAAAAATGGCACTAAAGTTCCGAAAATGACGTCAAATGTCTGAATTAATAATAATTAACGTATTTTAATATTGCAATATTTAATAGTATAGATAATAGTGTATATTGCATAACAGATATTAGCAATATTTCCAATGATCAAGTTATATTTGCAAGAAATAAAAATTAATCGGGTACCCTAAAATAATGCTACATATTGTCATACAGAAAAGCTCACAATGTTAAAGTACTTTTCAACGTTAAAAACATTGAGCCGTTGATTTTGTCCATCATTATTTCGTATTCAAAGAAGTAAGGTGGTCGCATTATGTAGTTAAAATCATGTGCTGTCCACATGAGATATTTTAGTTTTCAGTGGATTTAGATAGTTGTATGCTTTTACAAAACGGGAAACGTTTTCATTATGCTTTTCAAGTTACCAATTCCTGGAGAAACTAAATTTTTCTATCAACTAGGGTTGGAATGAAGCTAATTTAAGCCAGTTAACCCTGTTATTAACCCAGCAACTTTCAAGCTATGGAAAACTGGAGCAACGATTAAAGCACAAATAACGCATTAAGCATCATACAGCTGTTTCGAGGATACGCTGGAGCCCTTTCTTCAGTGCGAGAGAACCAACAAACCCGAAGTCTAAAAGAGAAATAGGCGCAAATAAAAGAAACAGAGGGGGTTATATACGCAAGACCTGGATAGAGAGAGCTCACTTGAGAGAGCAAATCAGAAAGCCGAATGAAGAACTGTCCATCCAATCCGAAAAGAGAAGCAATACGCAAGATTGGCGTGTGCCAAACCACAACAAGAATATTCCGATAAGACAAGTCAAGTCAGAACACGGATAAATGAGACCCAACAAAACGAAAAATAGTTTAAAACAACACATAAGAGCCCCATGGGTTAAGAAATAGAACTATGAAAGTGGCAAAATGTACAGGGTACTCCGCCAGACAGTGAACAAAAACGGAGTACTAGACAAATCAGTAACTAAATTACTAGAATTTTATCTGGATATAGAAGGCTTCAAAGAAGTCAAGATCATAGATCGACGTGTATTTTTATATGACCCTTGTGAAAGAAAACTCAAAACGGTGGTAAAAAATTATAGCAATGTTGAGCGATTGAAAATTGATTAAATTCCTGTTTTTTGACAGAGTTTTCATGTTCCTTAATACCAAAATTTTGAAGCACGTTTAGTTATGTCTGATGTCTTTGCTATGGGTAATCCCCTCAGTACCATTCTCAGAGACGCCTGTATGAATTATTTTGAAGTTAAGCTTCAAATTAATGCATATAGACGTCGAACAACGTTACTGCAAATTTGAAATTATCAAGTTTTGTTTATTTGCTATATTGATGGCAGTTCTGCGCTTCTGGATCCCACTTCTAATGATATGGATGATATATTGAATAGTTTGAATTCCATTGATCCTTGCATTTGGTTTACTTATGAAGTGGAAAATAACAATCGTCTTGCTTTTGGGATGTCTTGGTTACCTGCAACGATGATGAATTTCTCACTACGAATGGAATATGTGTTTCTCATTTCAAATACAATTATTTTATGGGCACCCCACGGTTTTATTTTTAGTGGCACATGAAATATAGCTAAAAATTATTTCTTACCTTTTGGTGCATTTTACTAAAACAGTGTAACTTATGATGATTTGTGATATTTATTTAAAAACAGCCTGGAAAGCTACACTTCCATAACTGGATTTTCCTATAAACCATCACACATGTATATATAAGCTGAAATTTGTATAGAAGAGGCTAAATTTGGATATCCTTTAGTAGCAGTTTGCGACCTCATACGAAATACACATACATAATACAAACTCACATATATTTAAGAAATTCAATACGCACTGGACATTTATGCTTTCCTTGCAGACGAAGACAAATTTTCCAATTCTTTACTTTTTTCAGAGAATATTGTTTGCAATTCTTTGTTGGTTTCACTTCGCAAGGTATTGCAAAGAATTGCCCTTGATTAGATTTATCTAAAATGAAAAGAAAGACAGTAATTGAAATTATTACAATTTATGGAAAGATTCCATTGTCTTGGTTAAATTTAAATAAATAAAAAAATGATGTGGACTGCACATGACTTTCGCTATATAATGCAATGGATTTACTTCTTTCACGCTGAAATGTGATGTATAAGTTCCATAACACAATGTTTTTAATATTGAATTGTATATTTGGTGTTTCACCAGATGGCAACATATAAAACTATTTTAAAGTAACTAATGAACTTATATTTCACGGAATTCTAAATTCATAATTATCACTATTTATATCACCTACAATTAGCAATATAGTCCAAATATAAAAATATATTAATAATGAATTCATCGCGTCATTTTCGTTAACTTAGTGCTCCATTTAACGATATTTTAGTCAATCTGGGGCGAAATATCGCTAAATTAGGCCCAAATTTATCGGCAAGTGTTAGACAAACGGGGAAAAGAGCATTTCGTATATATAAATGACTGTTGGCGATTTGTAAGACGTCAAAATAGAAAACTATTACTCAAAGTATCTTCCCTCCTGAATGGAACGGATTAGATCCACGAGAATGATGTTAACAAATATATCGCATAATAACATATGAAAAGTTAACATATTTCATAATAGTTGATACTTTTTTAAATTGTATACGATTTTTTGATAGATTTATTTGAAAAAATTACAATAACTCGAGGACGGTTTATGCCCATGTTTTAACATTTGTTTCAATCGTTTTTTAATGAAAAATTACATACGAAATAATTATATATGTGATATTATTAGCGGTTCTTATATCTTGAAGATCTTTTCAAAATTTTATTCGAAAATTTGGGTGTCTTCTGAAATTTTGATTGCATTTAAAATCAGTAGTCTTCTATTATTCACTGATTGCAAATTTCTACCAAATTTCGTTCGAAATGTCCCATTCCTTTGTGAGATATCGTCTTTAAAGGCTGATGGACAAACACATCACCTCAAAAACGTTCACCCTTAACACATCACCTCAAAAACGTCCGATTTGAGCTTAGGGATGCTTAAGACGTGCACGTCCGTCGAAAACTCGAATTCAAATTTTCGACCCCGTTACAATACTTTCCGTATACATTATACTATGTATAGGGAAAAGTAATAAGAATAAATTCCCCAGACTTTTCAATTGTGTTAATATTTTCAGACATTTGAAATTCCTCATAATAGACCAGTAATTTATGAGGAATTTATTTCTTTCGTTTCCTTATATTTACTGTCACATAGTATTGTACAGATAAAACATTATCTCCCTAAAAATGTTCGAGTTCGAGATTTCGATGGTTAAGTACGTTTAAAGACTTTCTAAACACATTTCCAGCATTTTTGGAAATATATTCCTCTCTCTCTCTCTCTCTCTCTCCGTGTGTGTGTGTATGTGTGTGTGTTAAGCAGTAGAGTAGCCAGAAAAAAATGTGTGTGTGTGTGTGTGTGTGTAATAAAATAGTTTCAGTAAATGAAACTGCTGCTTGTGAGAATAAAGTATTCAAACTTCCTAAAGTGTGGTAACGTTAAAGCAATTTAATTGTAGGGTAATTCTGGTATAGATGCCGCATCCGGTATAGATTGCGCATCCAACATAGATCTGAAACTTACCATAAGATGGTAACGCAGAAAACACTAACGGTGTGCTATTTAGTGTTTCAAATGTGTTTGGTAAAAGTTTTGTGTTCCTGTGACTTTTTCCACCTGAAATTGCAAATATCTAAGACGAGTTGTGGAATTTATCATTAAATATTTTATTGTGCTACCAGAGATTGTAAATTACAGTTACAACTCTAGAAATGTTAGTGGATTCTTTGTTTAAGCGAAACATAGTCTTCGTGTAAAGTGCTTTTATTCTGCTTATGTTTTAATCCAAGGTCAGAAAGCAGAAAGCCGTGAGGCGCGGCATTTCTCCCTTAGAAATGGGTGCACTCAAGAGTTATTTAAAAAAAAATCTGATGTGGGCAACACATGACTTTCCTTATATAATATAATGAATTTACTACTTTTACAGTAAAAAAATAGGTTTTTCTTATAGTAGATACTAATATTCTTTCCAAGACATTGAATTTTCGACAATTAGTCGTCATTTTCATTGATTTAGCGTCATTTTTATCCATTTGGCAAGATTTTCGTTAATTTGGCAACATTTCAAAAAGTCGCCAAGTTGGCGAGATTTTTGTTAATTTGGCAACATTTCAAAAAGTCGCCAAGTTTGCGACATTCCGCCAAATTCGTCGCCAAGCGTTATGCACTAAGAAATAAGTTATTCTTACACCAGATAAATGACTATTGGCGTTCAAATACAAAAGTATTACGCAGAGTATCTTTTTTCATGAATGGAACGAGCTAGATCCACGAGAATGATGTCACCCAATTTATCGCATGGTATTACATATGAAAAGTGAACATGTTTATCAATAGGAAATATTTTTTTTTTATTTTATATGACTTTTTGATATTTTTTTTGAAAAATGTACAATATCTCGAGAACGTTTCTTGTTAGCGTTCTAAAAATTATGTCAATCGTTTTCTAATGAAAAATTACCTAAGAAATGTCTATTTGCGTAACTTTATTAGTGGTTTTGATTTTTTGACGGTTTTTCAAAATTTCATTCGAAAATTAAGGGGGATTCTGACCATTCGATTGCGTATAAAAACAATAGGCTTCCAGTGTTTATGGATTGTGATTTTTGTACCATATTTGGTTCAAATCGGTCCATTCGTTCGTCAGTTATCGTCTCCACAGACCCACTGACACACACACACACACACAGACATCACTTCAAAAATGTTTGATTCGTGATCAGGGTTGCCTGAAACGTGCTCTCCCGTCGAAAACTTGAATTCGAATTTTCGACCCCATCACAATACTTTCCTTATACATTAGGTATATAAGGAAAGTAATAAGTAAATTTTCATAATTATGTTATTAAGTCGATTTTCATCCTACTCCGTTGTTCATTAATGTCATTTTTTTTTTGTCTGCGTTGGTTGTATTCTTAACGCTAAACCTACTGATATTTAATGTATACCTATTTCTACCACAGCGGGTCAAATGACCCGGCTTCAAAAAGTCATATATTTTCCGATGTATGTATAGTAAACATATCCTTTTTAGTACAATTTGGTGGGTGAATAAAACGATTTTGTCCACTGTCCAAATAACTGTTCTAATTTGTTCATTTATGCAACTAGAAAAATCTGATGTGGCAGCATTTGACTTTATTTATATAATGCAAAGAATTTACTACTTTTACAGCAAATAAAATCCGATGTGGGCAACACATGACTTTCCTTATATAATGCGATGAATTTACTACTTTTACAGTTAAACAAAATAGGTTATTCTTATAGTAGATATTTATATTCTTTCCAAGATATTGAATTTTCGTCAATGAATCGTCATTTTCATTGATTCAGCGTCATTTTTATCCATTTGGCTAGATTTTCGTTAATTTGGCAACATTTCAAAATGTCGCCAAGTTGGCGACATTTCGCTAAATTCGTCGCCAAAATCTCGCCAAGCGTTATGGACGGAGAAATATGTTACTCTTACAGCAGATAAATGACTACTGACGTTCAAATACAAAAGTATTACGCAAAGTAACTTTTCTCATGAATGGAACGAGCTAGATCCACGAGAATGATGTCACCAAATTTATCGCATGGTATTACATATGAAAAGTGAACATGTATCTCAATAGAAAATATTTTTTTTATTTTATATGATTTTTTGATAATGTTTTTGAAAAATGTGCAATATCTCAATAACGGTTCCTCTTAGTGTTCCAAAATTTATGTCAATCGTTTTCTAATGACAAATTTCATAAGAAATGTCTATTTGCTTAACTTTATTATAGGTTTTGATTTTTTGACGATTTTTTCGAAATTTCACGCGAAAATTTACGGGGTTTCTGAACATTCGATTGCGTATAAAAACAATAGGCTTCCAGTGTTTATGGATTGTAATTATTGTATCAAATTTCATTCGAATCGGTCCATTCATTCGTCAGTTATCGTCTCCACAGCCTCACTGACACACACACACCCACACACACACACACACACATACATACACACACACACACAGACATCACCTCAAAAATGTTTGATTCGTGATCAGGGATGCTTGAAACGTGCTCTCCCGTCGAAAACTCGAATTCGAATGTTCGACCCAGTCACAATACTTTATGTATATAAGGAAAGTAAAAATGAATAAAAGTAAGAGAATGTAAGAAATTTTGCTAGAAAGTTTAAATAGGGTCATTTGAGCCGTCGTGGTAGGTTTAATGTTAAACTGGGTTTAAAATTATAAAAAAGCAAACATTTTTCGAATTCAGTTCATTTTTTATATTTTACGAAATTGCAATTTCATTTTTTCTATCTTTTTTATATTTAAGTGTGAGCGTCAGTAAATCTTCTGCCCTATCCGCGCCTTGTTAACTTTCGCGGCACACATTTTTCGACGAAATTCTGCTCAAACAGTTGCGAAATGTTTTCTGATAAATAAAATGCAATGCTTAGATTATATTAAAACTAAATTTAATACCCAATAAAACATAGAATATAATTTTTATTTTAATTCAAAATATTTTTGGTGCTGCCATCTGTTGTCGTAATTTAATTCATACAGAATATTTTTATTTTTTAATGAACATTTTTAAATGTCTATTCCTTCTAATACGGTATTAAATACAACAACAGATCATATATAATAATACCACAATCACGGAAAGGTAATTTCTTATTCTATGAATTTGATAAGGGGATCTGAATGTACATCACTGAGGACTGTAGTTTTGTCTTCAAGTCCAAGTTCAATTACGTTTCCGTGATTGTGGCATTGTTATGTATGATCTGTTACATTTAATAGCGTATTAGAAGGAATAGACATTTAAAAATGTTCATTAAAAATATAAATATTTGGTATGAAATAAATTACGACAACAGATGGCAGCACCAAAAATATTTTGAATTAGAATAAAAATTATATTCTGTGTTTTATTGGGTATTAAATTTACTTTTAATATAATCTAAGCATTGCATTTTATCTATCAGAAAACATTTCGCAACTGTTTGAGCAGAATTTCGGCGAAAAATTTGTGCCGCGAAAGTTAACAAGGCGCATATAGGGCAGAAGATTTACTGACGCTCAACCTTAAATATACATATTTTTTAAAGAAACATATTTGGTACGTCCATTAAAATTCATTTATATTATACGCGGGGAGTATCCTTTATGGTGCGCCGTAATACCCGACTCATCATTACATTCACTAGCATCTCAATACTGCGGTCATTCCCAATGGGAAACAAAATCCGGTGCAATTTCGTCAAGGGGTGATATAAATCACAGAATACTATATTACGAAATCATAAAATATTATATCATTTAAAATAAAACCTTCCTTTACCATACATTTAAAATCGGATTAGAATTTTAAAAATAGAGGGCAGTTCTTCGTTCTGTTTACCATTCAACCATTACATTACAAATTGACAATGCCTAAAAATCGTAAAATCTCAGAACGAACATTAAAATCCAAGGCAACACTGTACATATTCGTAAATATTCTCATTGAGATGCAATGTTGTACATTTTGGATCGCATTTTTACGATTTTAATCGTAAAACTGTAATTGGGAAGCATGTCAGACTGTCAGCTGCGATTTCGATCGTAACATTGTATCTTCAGCTTCTGCACACTATTTATATCACAGAATACTATATATATAATATTAGTCTGTGATTTATATCACCCCTTGACGAAATATTGAAGCACTGGAGAGGACGAGTCCGTGAGCATGCGCATTGCACTGGATTTTGTTTCCCATTGGGAATGACCGCAGGATTGAGATGCTAGTATTACATTCAGATCAATTCGGAGTCTGGACACCGGGGTACACAGACGCTCTGCGAAGGTACTCTTGTTTGTTTACCACGTGGCGACCGTGTGAGTTGCCTTTTGGGGACATCATGTCCCGTCCGGATGCTGACCGGTATATTGAAGATCACTCGTATTTTGAGAGTTTGGAAACTATACTGATGTGGCACTAGCACAGTACCTTGACGACAACGGTGAACCGAGCAGTCAAAGTGTACTTCTCCCAAGCGACTGCGCTGTTATCACACGCAAGCTAAGGAATTCAAATTGCCGAGGTAAAGACTTCAATTTTGATACCAAGCCGAAATGGATCTCTACTTTCCTGACAGACATTGCTGATTTCCTGGCTGTCTTCGGCTATAAAAACAAAGAGAAACTATGAGTCTACCCAGCACTGATGAAAGACTATCAAAGTAAGTGCAGTAATATTTACATGTATTTTGAGAACCAACCCAGTTGGACAATTTCCTGAATTTCTGGAGTTTGCCTTGATTTATGATAATGACACTATTAAAAAATTCAATGTTCAAATTCAATATATTTCTTAAGCATATTGGCTCTAGGGCCCTTCCCCCAAAGGGAAGATCGGTAAAATAAACCCCCAAAGTAAGAAAAACCAGGATACTCTGAGTTTTGACGTTGATTTTAATATTCAAAAGGAGAATATTGAACAGGAAACGGTTTTAACTAGCTCATGTGAAGAAACCCCCCCAATTATGAAGGAGCTCAATTACGCTATTCAGGATACCAGTAACCCTGACTTGGATATGTAACTTGTAAAGAGATTTCTTGATGCCAATGAGAAATTCCTTTACCCTAGTACAAAAAAAACCTACAGAAGCCCTGTTGTTAACCATGCTTCGACCCCCCCCCCCCCACACACACACACACACATACACCACCACCACCAGATCCCTACCGAACCAAATTACTCTGAAACTGCCGAAGCTGAAATACCCGCTGTTCGTGATACGGACAAGGAATCTGAATCCGGAATTAAATTTCACTCTAAATCCTCTTATGCTAATGTCGCAAGCAAGAGAAATCATAGACCCCTCCCTTCCAGAAGGAGGCCACCAATAGAAATCTGCATGGACTCAATGAGTTCATAAATTTATTTAATGAGATTAAAGCCCTGTTTAAGGACATCAAAATTGATAATATTATTAAATTCACGAAGTATTTGAAACTTAATCTACCTAAGGTCCAGGGCCCCATGGAAATTATATCCATGATTTTCAATGCAATTCAGACGTTCTTCCTGTAGGAAAACGCCCTGTTCTGTCATTTGAATTTGCTGCTGTTCTGAAATTATTTTTTCATTTTCCACCACTGCCGTGCATCTTTCCTTCCCTCTCAAATGGAAGGCTGGACAAAATGTTGTCCACTCATGGTATCATATCAAATCATAGTTGAAATAATGTCATGTGTTCACATATTACCGTAACATCGGAGGTGAAAGCCACTCGGCTAGGTACTCCTTAAAAGATCTACATTCCCTCGACCTTTTCCTTCGTTTCTCTGATCCCCCCCCCCCCCCCACTAGGTTCTCAATGTAATGTATGTATTACTTGTACATCTACATGGACTATCACAATTAATTCCAAAGTTTCAGCTACAAATTTCATCTCGGAGATACGGCCTCTTTGGCCAGTCGCCCATCCCCAACGGAATGAACCCGACTCATCAGATGAGAAATGCAGGGGTTACAAAATATATTATAATTGCTAATTGAGTATTTTATAATTTATTTTATCCTAATACATATGTTTTCTAAATGTAAATAAATTATTATGACTACATAAGATTCTTGTTTGTGCACCAGGGGTCTCAGAATATTGATTTAAAAAACAGTTCGTCGTCTATCCTTTTCGTTCTATCTGTTTTCGGTCGCTATGAATTCGTGTCGTTCCTTGCAATTAAAAGTCCCTACGACGAAATAGTATTTTCCCTCACAGTGTAATCTAGTAACACATTCAGCACGTAAAGCATCTGGTAGCGTAGCTTAGCTATTTTATAAATAATTAGCGTATTCTGCAACTAAACGGTGGCGTTTACTTGCAGAATGCGTGGCAAGATGGCAGCACTGCAGTTTTGAGAAAATACTTTGTTGAAATGCATAATTCTTTTTAATACACTCATATGAATATTGAATAAAATTAAAATTGAAGGGGGCTTTTTATGAAGGAGGTGCGCGCCAAGTTCCCCACTGAGCACGAACAGCCACTGTTGTATAGTTTAAAATTTATGAATATTTAATTTCGAAAATTTGTCGAATTTTTTACTTCAGAATGAGTTTTATTTCTGGCAGACGATTTATGAATTCAAATGATACGATAGTAGATGTTTTGATTTAATGGCAGGCATTTTGTCTAGTTGGCAGGCAATTGATCCCAAAGGAAGTGGATTTAAGTTTTGGTTTGCTAACTTTGCGAATTTGAAATATTTCGCTCCAAATTTCTAAATTTGGTATATAATTATTAGTAATGTATTATTAGCACACCCTGGTAGCACAAATACGTAATTCTTACGTATCAAGCAATACGTAATCTTTATGTGTCAGGCCATACGTAATTATTACGCAAAAACGGTACGTTAGAATACGGTATACGAACCGTTATAAAAAAGGTTATTATTGCCAGGGCCGGCTTAAGGCACCAGCAAAACAAGCACTTGCTTGGGGCGGCATATTTTAAGGGCGGCATTATAGTCAACAAGATATTACATAAAATAAAAATTCAGGGGCGCGTGCAACCGCATTTACAAATGCAGTTGTATCAGCTAAAAAGTAAATCGAAACACTGAATAAATGTTAAAAATTTGTTTCCAGATAAAAGAGTGAAAACGGCTATCATTCATTCTTCCCTTGGAAAAAGAGGACCAGAGGGCCAAAATTTGATGGCTTCCAGTATATCGCCCCAATCGTTTATCTTGCAACGCAAGTAACCGCTAATTACTTTAGAGCACCGGGAGTCCAGTACAGCTATCAACAGCACGTCTTGGGCGGCATGTTAACCATTATCTGTGAACTGAAAAAGCTTTTATGTGAGACTGGTGTTTGTTAACTATTCCATGAAAAAATCCGATGAGAGAGGGCACTTTGCTTAAAACGACGGGGTTCCACCCAGAATTGTCGTACCAGGACTACCCATCCTTTGTTAATTATTCTCCTACGCTCTAAACCCGGAAATCATCTTCCCCAGTCACCCAAACTCATAAATAAAAGACTTCTTTCACATCTATACCGAAACAGGTGTCCGCATTGAAAGTAATTAGAAAACTAGACGAGGACAGGTCTCAAAAGACATCCGTGGACCATTGTAGAATTTATGGTCATGCCAAAGAGTTAGAATCACTTGATCAATCAATCTTGATTGCTCCTCGAAGGGTCATACACAACCCCATCGGCTGTGAGTAAAGCATGTGTTTATCAATCATTTTGTTCAGCGCGAGATTTGTTCTGGGGTGAATCAGTCTAGTGTGTTTTAGTGAGAAATGCACAATTTAGTGAGAAATGTTCTTGCCGCAAATAATAGTTCATCGTTTTTCTTTCTAAATGTTATACAGTTGAACTTGATATTATCTAAAATATTCACCTAGCATTTTGCATAAAATTTAAGGTAAGCAAGATATAATTATTTTATGATTGCTTAAAATTGTTTCTATTAACATATAAAGTATTAGACCCCCCCCCTCCCCCCATCCCATCAAGAGGATTTAGATTATTCTAAATTCCAGGTGTGAAATCGGTATATTCTTTAATTTAAAGATAATGATAGTTTTCGTTATAACGACTTAAATATACACAGCATCTGTTGAATCACTTTTTAGCTAAAAAATATTTTAAATTTTACGCACGGATCAGTGTTTGTTTGCTCCTAGGATGTTATATTAAATTTAGCTCCTTGAAAGTTCTTAAAAATTGTTTCTCGTTTTGCTCAATTTTTAGATTTCTTTTCTGTAATTCTGTGTGCGTTTTTTCTTCTTAATATTGTATTTATTTTTTTCTTAAATTAAAAGTATGTATTAATATTACTTACGGGCAATTTTTACTTTTTCGAATTTTTCAAATTTTTGGTTATCAGGATTTCAGCTAAAGCTGCATTTAATTTGAAAGTAACTACTGTAATTTGAATGAGGTAATTTTAAAACGAAGACAATATTCAACATATTCACATCACGCCGCTTTAAAACCCCTGTTATTTTATAAACTTGAATTCTTTAAACGAATTATATCGGATCATAAAAATGTCATTTACATATATTATATTCTGCGTTTAAGTTATGGAGTCTTCAATAAAATATAACATTCTTCGGCATTTGAGTATTTATAACGAAAGTTAATAGGAAAGAATTTAGTTTTTATAATTAATTGGAAATCCATCAAAATTTTTTCTAAACCAACTGTCTCACATGTAGATGTAGACCTCCAAACTTTCTTAATTTTATTTTTTTATTGAGTCATCAGAAAACATATGATGCATCTCAAAGAATTTTTGTTCTTTCTGGTAAATAAAAAGTAAAAAAAGAATACTATAAATTTCTTAAACTTTCTGAATTATTTCAAGTTTTGAGTATAATTGAAATTATGTTACTATTTAATTGGAACTTTAAAATTTTGCATTTTAAGCATAAGGAAAGTACATGTAATTTCCTTATTTTTTTTTTGCTTTATCATTTTTCTTGCCGCATTGGTATTTCTTTCTAAATGTTATACAGTTGAACTTGACATTATCTGAAATATTCATCTAGCATTTTATGTAATTATAAAATGTAAGGTAAGTAAGATATAATTATTTTATGATTGTTTAAATTTGTTTCCATTAAAGTATAACATATTTAGTCCTCATCAAGGGGATCCAGATTATTCTAAATTCCAGGTGTAAAATCGGTATAGTCTTTAATTTAAAGATCGTAATAGTTTTCATTATAGCAATTTATATACAGCATCTAGTTCAGTCACCTTTTAGCTAAAAGGTATTTTAAATTTTTCAGATGGATCAGTATAATACTGTTTGTTTGCTCTTAGGATGTTATACTAAATTTAGCTCCTTGAAAGTTCTTAGAAATTGTTTCCTCGTTTTGCTCAATGTTTAGATTTCTTTTTCTGTGTGCTTGTTCCCTACCTAATACTGTATTTTTTCTTAAAATAAAAGTATGTATTAATATTAATTATGCTATTTACGGGAAATTTCTACTTTTTCGAATTATTCAAATATTTAGTTATCAGGATTTCAACTAAAGCTTCGTTTAATTTGAAAAGTAACTATTGTGATTTGAATGAGGTAATTTTTTAAACAATGACCATATTCAACAGATTCACATCTTGCCGCTTTAAAACCTTTCTTATCCTATAAATTTGAAAACTATAAACGAATTATATCGGATCATAAAAATATCATTATTACATATATTATATTTTGCGTTTAAGTTATGGAGTAAGAATCTTATAGAATATAACATTGTTTGGTATTTGAGTACTTACAACAAAAGTTAATAGGAAATTATTCAGTTTTTAAAATTAATTGGAAATCAATCAAAATTTATTTTTTAAACCAACTGTCTCACATGTAGAGCTCTAATCTTTCTAATTTTAATTTTTCCATTTTAAATCATCGAAAAAAAAAATGATAAACTCTCAAAGAATTTTCTGACTAAAAGACCGATTAAAAACAAAAAACTAAAGAGTATTTATTTTGTGTTTTGTAACCAGTCCCATCAAAAACGTATATATCTTTGAAAAAGATATGTTCGAATACTTACTTCAATTTAGCGAGGGAAATAAAATAAAT
This sequence comes from Amaurobius ferox, assembly GCA_951213105.1. NCBI lineage: Eukaryota > Metazoa > Arthropoda > Arachnida > Araneae > Amaurobiidae > Amaurobius > Amaurobius ferox. Next base: position 118,844,436 of record OX578149.1, on the reverse strand, counting down.
ATGACAACAAGAATTACAAAAATATCCTTTTCATATATAGTTTCTTTTCCTGCAACACATAGGGAAGGAGAAGTATTGTGATGGAGTTAGCAACTGGACGCTCGGATTTTGATAAATTTACCAATGTTGAGCGTCCTTGAATAATAATCAATCATTTTTTTAATGATGTCTGGCTATCTACGCAGTGTTTTTTTTTTCAGGAATTTTTGCCTGTGGGGGGGGGGGGGGGGGGGGGGGGGAGAGAAATGGAACCTCAAAGGGAACAAGTTATCGAATATAATTTTCACTAACTACTACATAGTAGTAATTATTATATATACACATATACTATAGAAGTAATTACTATATATACAGCAAATACTTATTTAAATATTGCAAGAAAAACTTGCTCCGGCTAAACAAGAAGATGAAAAACTTTAAAATAATGTAAATTGAATTATAGCTACAAACTTTCATTCTGAAAATAATCAATCACAAAATAAAATTATAATGATCGAAATGTTGCTACATAAGTGGAAACTAGGTTAAAATGCGGCAAATTTTTCAACAAAAAGTATTTTGTGAGTTTCTGAATTTATTAGCATTTGGTACGGTGACATAAAATCTCTCTGGGGTATGGATGGGAAGATGTTTCCAGATGGAACTTCACCCCCCCCCCCCCCCGCCAGATATATTCTTGAAAGGATCACCTTTGTCTTTGGCAATGATATCTCTATAACAAATCAATAAAATAGAATACAATTCGATAATACTAATTCAATCACTAAATATCAGAGACTCGTTAATTTAAGGGTAAATGGGATAGAAGAAAGCCATCAATTTTTAAACATTTAAATCAAAACTAGGATGAGCATGAAAAGTATACAGTTTAAAAATGTTACAAAATTAGATATTTTAATTGAATTTTCATTTAAAAGCGAATATCATCATTTATATAGGACGTTTCGAGATAATTAGCATTTTATATTTGAAACAGAAAAAAATCATAAAAAAAGTAAATATACTCAATCTTATTAAGTTAGTACACATTTTGTAATTACTTTTAACAGAAAATGAATGAATACCATTGTTTAAAAGTTCTCATTGAGCATTTTACTTTTCCAAATGCGGAGGTATATGTATAAAAAAAAATTAGTCAAATCAAAATATATTTGGTGTAGAAACCAATAACTGTCAGAGGGCCTCTTAATTTTCTCGAAGGCCAAGATCTTCAAATTTTCTTATTTCGATTTTCTTATTTCGATTTTTGATGATGTAACAAACGTTAATAAATTAAAATGTTCTACTAGACTGCACTGTGTACCAAATTTTAGCTCTTTAGAACGTTGGAAAGTATGTTAAAATGCCATCAAGGAAGTCGGAACAGACAGACACACATACGCACATACCATTCATGACGAGTTAAATAAAAAATTTTAATAGCAAAATTTATTAATATGCATGAAAAAGCATGTATTAGACCGCAGATTTTTTTTTCTAAAATTTAATGGCATCATTTATATGATGCTATCATATTTCGTTCTTGAGGTATTGCACATTTTTTTAATTTAAAACGGTAAGAATCAAAAGATTTAATTCCCCGAAAAATGCATTCACTTGAGAAACATTTGGAACAAAATTAACTAAAATATGTCGATTAGCAGTGTTTCTCCATTCTACTGCATTTATAAGAGTTAACAGTAAAATGAGTGACAGGGAGGGGGCGGCCAAATTGCTTTCTGCTTGGGGCGGCTGAAAACCTAGAGCCGGGCCTGATTATTGCGTATCCTTGTACGTTATTATTACGCATCCTTATACGTTAATATTAAGTATATTCACATGCGTTATTATTACGCATATCCACATACGTTATTATTACGTATCCACATACGTTATTATTACATATCCAGATACATGTTTATTACGTATCACATACGTGTATATTACGTATATCCACAAACGTGTATATTACGTATATCTACATACATTATTATTATGTATCCAGATACGTGTTTATTACGCATCACATACGTGTATATTACGTATATCCACATACATGTTTATAACGTGTCCCATACGCATTTATAACGTATTCCCATACATTTATATTGTGTTCCTACACGTATTTATTACGTGTTTATATTGTGTTTCTACACGTATTTAGTACGTGTTTATATACATATTTATTACACATTGAACAACTCTACAGTACAGTGCATGTTGCAGACATGACATTTACAAATTTTATGCATCTTTGTGAACAAAAATATTGAGCTAGGAGAATATATTTTTACAATAGATGTCACATTTTCAGATTGTGTTGATTTCAATAATGTACTTGAATTTATAATTTTTTTTTTATAAATTTAAGTACATATTAATATTGAAATCAACACAACCTGAAACAGTATCTTTAAAATACATTCATCTAAATCATTTTTTTTACAAAGATACGATACATCAAATGTGTCATATATGCAAAATTCACAATACTTAGAATCACTGTCCATATGTAATATCATTTTTATTTTAATTTACATTATATTGTTAATACAATAATTATAAAAGATCATATAATTTCAGGAGTATTATTTTAAAATTCATAAATTATTCTTAATGCAAAAATGTTTTTTTCCTTTATTTTCAGTTTATATTTAAATATATTTTTAATTCTAATTATTTCTACAAATTGCAAAAATTATAATCTACTATATTATGAAATATAATTTTAAATCTAACAGATAAGCTATTTTAAATTGAAAATAACTTAATACAGAATAAAATTTTGGGACATATTAAAACATGCAATACTTAAAACTTCAATGCTAAAAATATATCAAAAATATTGTAATTAAGTTGATAGTCTATTTTAAATTATATTTGTGCATGCTAAAACTACACATCTCTGATCAACGGCGGTATGCAACTGTGACGATTTTTAAGAATACAGTGAGTTAGTTCTACTTGGGCACAAAGCCCAAGTAGAACATGTTTCTAGATGCACAGATCACAAACTGCTATAAAATGAATTCGCATTTTTTCGACTAATTATATTTCTTTTAAGTATCATGTTTATTTTCTTTTAAGGATTTTTTTACTTCTTCCAAGTATCATTTTTTTTTTATTTTCTTAAAGTATCAAATTTGTTTTAATATAGTATTGTGTTTTCTAACATTTCACCCCTGTTTCAACTTATTTTTAATTTTTTCTAAGTAGCGTATTATTTTAAATGTCTTCCTAGTATATTTATTTTTATTTCTTCAAAGTATCATGTATTTAAAAGAATTATGTCGACATATTTTTAAAATACTTATAAATAAGACTTCTGTATGATTTTTTTAAATGAAAATTCGACAATTATTTATATTTTTTCATAAGTTTTCACATTTTTTTCAGTGTCAGTTTCAAAATGTACTCTTGTTCATAATGAGATCTGTTCCTTTTTAACACTGTACAACATAGTGTTTATGACTTCAATTTAATCATTCTGTCTGTCCATTCGCAAAATAACTGCCGTAAAAATGACTTTATAAAATGAAATTTTAGTATGCTGTTCAAAGTTCAGACGGTCTGTGGAACCTATGAGAAAATTGCTTCGAAAGTTTTAGAAAATATTCAAATCATCCCATAAAAAAAATGGAAAAAAATTCAGCAAAATATATTCGGTAGGTTTTTAAAATAAAAATTAAAGTAATAATTACAACCATATTATATGAAGAGATCACATGACCCACTTCAAAGTACGATATGGCATCCATATTGTGTCAAAATCGTGATTTTTCAAATTCTTTTTAATTTATATTTAGTGCTGTATCAGACTTTATTTTTGCTTGATTTCCGTGCATCTACATTCTGAAACAACACAATTACAATATATTTAAGTTTAAATGATCAAACATTGGTTCATGGTTTTAAGTTTTTAAATAAAATAAATTATTGCAGTATTGTGGTAAATGAAAGGAATGGACTAAAAGTGTATGAGTGATATAGAGAGCCAAGCGGTCTATATTTCAATGACATCATTTGAATAAAGTACATTTTTTTCGATGAAGAGTAAAGTGTTCAAATGTAATAAATTATTTTAGTTGTGTGATAATTTTAAAAATATTACCATTGAATGTATCACATTTTAGAGATGTTTAAATAAAATTGAATTGCTGTTGGAAAGTGTTTCATAAATGCTTTATGCACGATTGATCTTTCTTGTTGATTTTATGCACATTTGACTATTTCCTTTTACAAGTTAAATATCATTAAATTTGCAAAAAAATTGGCAGGAAATGCCTTCTTATAAGAAAGATGCATTTTATAAGCACCAGATGCCATAACAGATTCTGTGTAAAAAACCGTCACCAAATTCGAGACCATACAAATCATGGGAAAAAAATGACCATTTTCGTAAGAATTAACACATTACTTTAAATATATTCTGCAAATAACACTAAATTAATTATAAAAAATTTATACTTAATTTGAGACGATATTAATTGTGGGGGGAAAAATGCCCATTTTCCTGAATTTAAAAATGTTTCAAAAAAGCGATAAAGTAAAAGCTTTAAACTTTTGTTTTAAAATAAAAAAAGTCGTAAATAACAAGAAATATTATAAACTACAAAGAGTTTGTTAAGGTAATGAAGGTCATATTATTCAGCATCATGTTTTTATAGCATTCTGCACCTGCATCAGCAGAAAAATGCTATGAAAAGATTGGAGAATCATTAAGTGAACAAAATCGTACAAGTAGAAACAATATTCTGCAAATAATATCAAATTAATTATAATAAAAATTACACTTTAAATAAATAAAATAATTTTAATATTTAGCACTGTCTAAACTGAGAATAAATGAAAACGTGAACAGAGATTGCATTTGTTGTTATGTACGCATGTTTATTGCAAATCCTGCAAAATCAAATTATTCTGTTACATGTTTTTTTTTAATTTCAGATACATATAAAATTACACTAAATGAAGGTTGCTTCATTTACTATTATATAGATTAAAATTATTTTAATATAAACACTAACTAACACTAATAAATAAGTATTTTTACTTGCAGGTGAAATTGATAAATGAAGCAAATTTCATTTAGTGTAATTATACCTGTCTAAGTCTAAATATATAATAATATGTAAAAGAATAATTTATGATTTTACAAGATTTGAAATAAATATGCATGCATGACAACAAATGCTATCTCGGACCACGTTTTTATTTAATCTCCGCTTAAACAGTATTAAATATTAAAATTATTTTAAACATTTAAAGAATAAATTTTTTATAATTAATTTTATGTATTTGCAGAATACCGTTTCTGTTTATACGATTTTGTTCACTTACTGGTTCTACATCTTTTCATAGTAATTTTTCCGAGCATGTGTGCACACATACCACGATGCTCAAAACATGCATTTTTCCCGTTTGCTTTTAAAACGATATTTAATGCTAAAAGTAATATATGCATACAATAATGCTAGGAAGATATATAAAATAAAATTAAAATTAAAGCTAAATATAATTAAATAAGTTAAAATATATAAATTAAGCAACGTGTGAACCAAACCAACACACGCGAAGATACAAACCACATACAACCTAGACGGCGTGAACTAGAAAGAATGAATAACCAAGGATATATCATTTGAGTACTTTAATTATATTCCTCAACTAATGGAATTTTTTTAAATTTACATTCTAAACTAATTACAACATTAAGGAACAGCTTCGGTATAAAGAATTTGAATTTGGAAATATTTTGGAGCGATAAATTGCGAAATGTGGCAATCTCTTGCCTGTTTTTAACACTTTGCAACATAGTTGAAAAGTGTTTATGACTTTGTTCATTCTGTCTGTCTGTCTGTCTTTCCCTTCGCACGATAACTGCCGTAAAAATGATTTTATCAAAGTGAAATTTTAGTATGTTGTTCAGACGGTCTATGGGACCTATGGGAATATAAATTAATTTTTTCACCCGTTCAGTTTTGGACTGTACCCGGGTTGGAAAATTGAAATACACTGAACCCTATGAGACCTATATTTTCAAACGTTTTTTAAGCGAATTAAAAATTCACAAATTACTTCGAAAGTTTTAGGATATATTCAAATTATCCCATAAAAAATATGAAAAAAAATTTCAGCAAACTATATTCGGTAGTTTTTGAGTTTAAATAATCATTAGACTTTGATTATTTCTACAACTGAGCCTAATTTTCATTTGTGGAGAATGTAAACACATCAAGGATCAGTTGTATAAGAATTGCTGAATTTCTTTAACGCAAAATTATTTAGCTCTGGAGTCTGCAATATAGCTGATATGAATGAAACATTCATTGATTTTACATAGAGAGGCCGACTATTTTATAGCAAACTTCTTCGATGAAGTTTTAAGCATAGAGTTAAATTACTTTTACCTCCATGGTTTTAAGTTTTTAAATAAAATAAATTATTGTAGTATTGTGACGAATGAAAGGAATGGAAAAAAAAGTGTATAAATGAAATATTAACAACTTTTACATAGAGAGCCAGACGATTTATATTTCAATGACGTCATTTGAACGAAGTTCATATTTTTCGATGAAGTTTTAAGTTTTTAAATATAATAAATTATTGTAGTATTGTGATAATTTTAAAAATATTACAGCTGAATGTAACGCATTTTAGAGATGTTTAAATATAATTGCATTGCAGTTGAGAAGTGTTTCATAATCAATGCTTTATGCATGATTAAACTTTTTTGTTTGTATTTTGATGATGCGTGGTTTCTGCTTTGGTTCCTTTTAGCAGTGAAGCTAAGTTTCAGGTTGTTTTAGAGGGTAAATCAAAGTTTAATTTCTCGAGTGAAAGGTCAACTATATGGCGTGGGGGAGTTGCTTAAATATTACGATTTTCGTGTTACATCTGCGCAGCAGACGAAAGCCTGTGCTCTATGAGCCACGGCTTATTGCACAAACACCTGTTGCTACATGCGACTTCCGACAGCCAGCGATACCGGATTCTGTGATGTTTTTTAGCTAGAGAGCGTAGGTCCATGTTCGAATTACTACGGATCAACTGTTGCACAAACTTCTGTTTCCACATTGCGGTCCTCGACAGAGAAGACCATTCCTATGTAAATTTTCTGCTTCTACATTATTTCATCCATTTTTATAGCGTTGATATATGTTATTTTCAGTTTTAGTATGATATTTATATTTTTTGCATTTTTGAATTTTACTTATATAAGTTTCAATTATTTGCACACAAAACCTAACATGGCGTTCGCAATCACTTTTCAAACACCATCTCCCTTGGCGCCATTTTCGATCGCCAAAAAATGTTGGATTGCGCAAAGATTCTTTATACCAAAGATGTTCTAATCATAATGCTGTTTTATTACTTTCCTTATATACATAATGTATAAGAAAAGTATTGTGACTGGGTCGAAAATTCGAATTCGAGTTTTCGACGGGAGAGCACGTTTCAAGCATCCCTGATCACGAATAAAACATTTTTGAGGTGATGTGTGTGTGTGTGTGTGTGCGTGTGTGGAGACGATATCTCACGAATAAATTTAGCGATTCGAATGAAATTTGGTACAAAAATCACAATCTGTGAATACTGGAAGCTTATTGTTTTTAAACGCAATCGAATGTTCAGAACCCCACTAAATTTTGAAAAAATCATCAAAAAATCAAAACCTTTAAAGTTAGGCAAATACACATTTCTTATGTAATTTTTCCTTAGAAGATTAACATAGACTTTAGAACGCTAACGCGAACTGTTTTCGAGATATTGCACATTTTTCAAATAAATTTTTCAAAAAATCCCATAAATAGAAAAATATATATTAACCGTTGAGAAACACGTTCACTTTTCAGATGCAATATCATGCGATAAATTGGGTGACATCATTCTCGTGGATCTAGCACGTTCCATTCATGAAAAAATATACTTTGGGTAATACTTTTGTATTCGAACGCCAAAAGTCATTTATCTGTTATAAGATTAACTTATTTCTCCGTCCATAACGCTTGGCAAGATTTTGGCGACGAATTTGGCGGAATGTCGTCAACTTGGCGACTTTTTAAAATGTTACCAATTTAACAAATATCTCGCCAAATGGATAAAAATGACTGTAAATCAATGAAAATGACGCTAAATCAATGAAAATGACGACTCATTGACTAAAATTCAGTATCTTGGAAAGAATATAAGTATCTACTATAAGAATAACCTATTTTTTTTACTGTAAAAGTAGTAAATTCTTTGCATTATATAAGGAAAATCATGTGCCGCCCACATCAGATTGTTTTTGGATGTGACGTGCTCTGACAGCAACATAAAATATATTAGTTTGATTATTTTGAATTTCCTCTTCGAATTATGCTAGATATTATAGTTTTACTGACTGTATTTTTTAGATTGAGCTAACGAAGGCCGTGTACTCGTATTGCATGCGCCCCACAGACTTATTTGGTGCATATCACGACCTTTCAGCAAGTTATTTATTTTTTGTTCAAAGTGGGCTTATAGTAAGGGTGTTGTTAGGTTTTCGAGAATTTGCTGTACATTCCAGTGCAATTTTAATCTGATATTTTCGTCTTGAATCCCGGGCAACGTCGGGTACATTTGCTAGTATTAAATAAAATTTGGAATATCGATTTACAACGTTCAGAAATAAATTTCGAAACTATCACAGCATCATTTTTTAATCTTTACTACGAAGAAACGAAACAAAATGGAATCGTCAGATTTTACCTTTCGAGGATTTCCAATACTGTACGAAGATTCTCGATCTTCTCGTATAGGTTGTAGTTGGTAGAGGAAGACATACGGGTCGCAACAATAGTGACAGGCGATCCAAGTCGTGTTGGAGTTTCAGAAGACAGATTGGAAATTCCTGGTACAAGAAGTGACAGAAGACATACACGACCTTGCTTGAAAGAGTTGAATTAACGATGGATCCTTTGATATGCATTCCCAAACGCACTTCTACATCTTTTGAGCCTTTCAGTCTGAAAAAAAAAAAAAAAACCGTTTGGACACCATGTTATCAGCTACTCAAATATTTTGTAAAATCCCAAGAAGGATTTCCAAGGATTAAAATAATCAGTAATTATTACTTTCCCTGCACACATAGTAAAATGTACAGGGAAAGTATCGTGACGGAGTCAAACATTCCAATTCGAACTTTCCACGGAAAAGCACGTTTCAAAGCACGTTTTAAAGTTTTAAATGTAAAAGAATTATTCATGCATTTGAATTAGTTTTAGATTTATTTGTCAATATTAATGAAGATCATACATACCTCTTAGTTTTAACTCCTCGCATTTCTGCTCCAATAAAATTGGAATTCGTTCCCAAAAACGAAAACATACATATAGCGTCAATTTTAGGAAGATTATCGGATTGTCCTTTGACAAATCCCGGAAAAATCGACATCTTAAACAAAATGAAATGGATGGGTTATACAATTAAAATATACGGTAAAATTAAAAAGTTTATAAAATTTACGGCTCAAAAAAATGATATCTAAACTATGAATGCGAAGAATCGAATTGGTCTACCGTTGTTTTTAAAACGTAAACATCGATACTTCATGCACAGTGACGTCAGAGCCAATCACGTAGCGTTTCAAGATCACATGACATCGCGTCATTTTTCGCTTATTTAAAATTCGATTTTTAATTTATTCAAAATCATTTTGACATTTAATGTGACATATTTGAAAATCGGAAGCCTAAAATTACCAGGAAAATATAAAATTGAGCATTTTCCCCACGTGTGCAAATTCCTCATTGTCCTTGAACTTGATCGAACGGATGTGAGGTGATTGCTGTGTGCATGCGTGTGTTTGTTAGTGCCTATGTATATTAATGGTGTATGCATGTTAGTGTGTGTCCGTGCGTGTGTGGAAGTAATATCTCGGGAGCGATTCGAAAACAATTTGGTGCGATTATGACAATCAGTGAATACTAGAACTCTATTGATTTTAAACGCGATCGAATGTTTGGAAGACCCCCAATTTTTGAATGGATTTCTTTAATATAGTATTAAAAAATCGAGATCTGCAATAATGTTAAATAAATAATGATTTCTTAATCAATTTATCATTAGAAAACGAATCGCGCCCACTTTAGAGCGTTAGTATGAACCATTTACCGAGATGTAGCACGTAGATAAATTTATTGAAAAAATAACATAAAATAAAATAAGTAGTAAATATCCTTAATTAGGCTGACCTTGGCGATAAATGTGGCGAAATTTCTCCAGCTTGCCGACTGTTTGAAAATGTTGCCAAATTGACAGAAATGACGCTTAATCAACGAAAATGACTTCAAAATTTATGAAAATTCAGTATTTTCTAATGATTAAAATCGCTTCATATGTGGACTTTATTGCTTGGCAGATTCTAGCAATATTAATAAATGTAAAGTTAGATTTGTGTGAAATATAAATTAGATTGGTGCTTCGAAATAGTTTTATCAATTGTTATCCAAAATATCGCAAAATGTCAATGAACAATACGACATTAAAAACATTGTACTATGGATCTTGTACACCCCCAGTTGGATGTTGTTGTTGAGACCCAGGCCGTCCGACCTACCAGAAAGGTATAAGGTAACCGTTTCCCAGTTTGATGGGAAACAAGTGAAGTTATTGCATTATGCAGAGAAAGTCATGTGCTCACACACAGGAATTTTTTAGATGTTTTTTCCAACACTGGTTGTTTTTCTTTCAATTTCGGCCATCCTTCGTAATCCCAGTCTCATTCACCGATATTAAGTAGACTACTCGATTGGTATTGTCTGTAACTGATGAAGGTCGCTAAATATCTTCTGAAACCGATTTTCCTTCTTTTCCGTGTTACATCCTTTTTTGACACAGTTTCAACCACTGTTAATTATACAGAAGTTTGATTAATGAATTTAACTCTCGAAAGAGGCTAATTCCTTTAGCTACTTTCTTTTTTATTACTACTTTATTCCTCAGTAATTTTCTACCCTTTTTCCTTTACAAGGGTTTGACTATTTACCTTCCTCTAAACTCTTTCATTTTTTACTCGATAACTTACCATTTCATATATTTCTTCTCTGTTTTTAACACTTTCCAACACAGTTGTAAAGTGTTTATGACTTTGTTCATTCTATCTGTCTGTCCGTTAGCACAATAACTGCCGTAAAAATGATAATGTCGAAATGAAATTTTAGTATGTTGTTGAGATGGTCTGTGGGATATATGGGAATGTAAAAGAATAATATCGCCCAATTAGTTTTGGATTGAACCCGAGTTGAAACAATGAAATGCATTGAACCCTATGGGACCTAATTTTTCATACATTTTTTAAGCGGAGTTGAAATTCACAAATTGTTTTGAAAATTTTAGAAAATATTCAAATTGTTACGTAAAATGTGTAAAAATATTTCATCAAAACATGTTAAGTAATTTTTTAAATAAAAATTGAAATAATAAATGCAACCATATTATATCAAGAGATCACGCGACTTATTGCAAAATAAAATATGGCATCCATTTGTTTTTCGTTTACTGAAAATCGTGATTTTTAAGGAACGCTTATTAACACTTTACAACATAGTTGAAAGCGTTTATAACTTTGTTCATTCTGTCTGTCTATCTGTCCGTTAGACAGTCTGTGGAACCTATGGGAATATAAATGAATAATATCACCCAATTAGTTTTGGATTGAACCCGGGTTGAAAAAATGGAATACATTGAACCCTATGGGACCTAATTTTTCAAACATGTTTTAAACAAATTTAAAATTCACAAATTGCTTCGAAAATTTTAGGAAATATTCAAATTTTCCCATAAAATATATAAAAAAAATTTCAGTAAAATATGTTAGGTAGTTTTTTAGATAAAAATTATTTAATATAGGGAGAAAAACAAATTCAATTAAATTCTGTCTCTTGCTATATCCTTCAGAAAGGAAAAAGATATATATTATATAATAAATACCTTTCCAAAAGTTGAATTAATTAATATATAAGAGAGGTTTCATATTTTAAACTAAATATGGTAGATAACAATTTTTCAAATTTTTAAATAAAATAAATTATTGTAGTGTTGTGATGAATGAAACGATTGAAAAAATGTTTATGAATGAAATGCTGCTTTTATATAGAGGCGATTTATATTTCGATGACGTCATTTGAATAAAGTTCATTTGTTTTCGATGAAGTTTTCAAATATAATAAATTATTGTAGTGTTATGGTAACTTTAAAAATATTACCGAGGAATGGATCGCATTTTAGAGATGTTTAAACCAGGCAATTTATATTTCAATGCCGTCATTTTAATGAAGTTCATTCTTTTCGATGAAGGTTTAAGTTTTCAAATATAATAAATTAATATAGTAATGTGATAATTTTCAAAATATTACCGAGGAATTTTAGAGATGTTTATATAAAATTGCATTGAAGTTGGAACGTGTTTCATAATCAATGCTATATGCTTGATTGATCTTTCTTGTATTTATATTTAGAGTTGCATCCGCCCATTCTTCCTTAATAAAAAATATGTTAGGGACACGACACCAACCAACCAACCAACCAAGTTGCATCCGTCTTAAAGTCGCTTTAATTTTGCATATTATCTGTGTACCTAAATTCTGTGTCTACGCAATTACAATATGTTTGATTCTAAATGATCACTAAACTTTGATTATGTCTACAACGAAGCCTAACTTTATCGTATACAGAATGTAAATAGATCAAGCGACTGTAAGATGAGTTGTATAAGAATTGCTGATTTTTTTAACGTAAAATTATTTAGCTCTAGAGCCTGGAATATAAGTGATACGAATGAAATATTCATTGATTTTACATAGAGAAGCAGATGATTTTATGACATTGTCTTTTTTGAGGAAGTTTTAAGTTTCCAAATAAAATAAATTATTGTTGTTCTGTGATAATTTACAAAATGTCACCGCTGAATGTATCGCATTTTAGAGATGTTTAAATAACATTGCATTTCAGTTGGAAAGGATTTCATTATCAATGCTTTATGCATTATTAATCTTTTTTGTTTATATCTCACATTAATGCTTAAGATTTCATTCTCAGTGCTATCTCCCTTTGTAGGTCTTTGCGGAAATGGATTCTAAATTGTCCCGGGATGATATGATTATGGGTGTTTTTTAATGCCGATATCACCCGTTTGTTGAAATTACAGACCACTCGACTGACCCAAGGGTTTTCAGTAGCCGTTTGAGCGGCCCGGCTTGTGAATTTTTCGCTGCATTTGTTCTAGCTCATGGAATTTGCTCATGGCCTGTATCTTTGTAGTTCGTTCTCAGCTTTTATTAAGGGCGCATACTGTTGTAACTATTTAGTTTCGGCCTGAAGAAGGGGCTTATAATGTCCTCGAAGCGACTGTAGTCACCTAACTGACTTATGGCTGCTTTATACAAGGAAGTTGTGTAAGTTCTTGTAATACCACCAGTCCTTCATGGTGTTGCAATTTTCAAAATAATAGTAATGATAGTAATGATAACAATAATAATAATACTATATGTATCCATACTATGCAATCTTCTCCTCGCGTTGTTCTTCGCGAATACTTTACTCAGGAAGTTGATTTTGGTATAAAAGTAATAATAAAACCAAGAGAGTGGAAAATGTGCTGGGCCAGGAATCGGACTACCGACCTTTAGAATACAAATCCATTGTTCTACCTACCACGCGGGCTTAGTTCTTGCCAGCACACATTTCTCTCTTAATATTATTACACACCAGAAGTTACCAGATGCAGACGCACAGATATTTCATAGAATATATATTCTATATATATCTTTTATAAAAATTGTATTAAAAACAACTATATATTATCATGCCTTTAGTTATAATAATATATAACATGTTTAAATCTTCTTAAAATAATTAATTAAACGTTAATTTTAAAAGCGTTTGAAGCTTATAGCATATCAGACATTTATAATTACATTTTAGACTTTAGAACTTCGGGTGCCATACGGCCATCATCAGAAGGCAAAAAAATGAAGCACCATACTGTTAGATGATATAAATAAGCCATGGAGTTATATGCATAAAATGGATAATCCGCGTAAATCATAATATTTAAAGTGATACAAGCACGATTACAACACATTATATACAATATTTAAATTAAATTGAAATAACAAGACATAAAAAAAATTAATTGGCTTCATATTTATGAAAATATTGCAATCCGATAGAATAGAAATACAATATTTATATTTATTAATTTTTAAGAGACAAAATAACTAAGCAGTCATAGGTGGATAATGGCTTGGTTTTTCTTCTGGAATTAAAAGTTAATCGGCAGGTGAAACTAAGGTGTTGATTCGAATCCTTATTGTAAATATCATGATAAAGGTAACTGAATGTGAACTATGAAGGATAATTGTGAAGTTTATTACAGCGGTTCAAAAGAAAGATTTTGTCAAACAGAGTAGTAAAGTTTTCTGAGGAAGGTGTAAGATAAAGCAGTAGATGATTTTTCTATTTTTTTTTTTTATGTAGCTTTGATGTTCTGTCAGCCTGATACATACAGGACGTTTGGTGTTGCCAATATAAAAATCGTAGGTGCTGTCCCAGGGCAGTAAAGGTGAATGCACCAAAAATGCATAATCTCAAAACATACGAGTTCGGGGAAAAGAAACTAACAGCCTAAATGTGGCATATGATCAATTTATTTTGCTATTCTTCTGAGTTAATTCCTCAACAAAAACGACGTAATTGTTAATATTTCTATTGAACAGCGTCACATGTTACTTTCTTGTTACTTTTTAAGCGCTGTAACCCAGTGGTAGCGAGCAGGAATTGCACTCGGTAGGCCCGAGTTCGATTCCCTTCGCTTCCAAAATTGCAGCAGTGTTCACGCGGAGTATGATCACGTTAAACATGTGGGTCTGTAAGTCTTTCCGAGTGATTGGTGATAGGTAAGGAGGGTACGGTTCCTGTGGATGCCTTTCCCACTGGGTCCCTGTCTAAATTAGGTGGCACTTTTTGGCCGCCCAAACAGTTACCTTACCCCTTTCTGGTAGGTCGGACGGTCTGGGTCTCAACAACAACAACAACACGTTACTTTCAGAAGAATGGGATATACTATGATTTTCTTATAAGCGAGATTAACATAACAGACTACCTCTTGTAACTATAATATCATAAATTGCCCATTATAAGTAGTGTTGGATGAAAATTGACAAAATTGTCGTAGCTCACAGCGTTAAATTAGTTCCTAGCGGAAATTTCTGAAGCGGATTATTTTCGAAAAAATAACTTCATCGTATTTTGAAGAGTATTTCCAAGGTCTCATACATACATACAGTTGCACCTTCAGTTAGAGATGACATGGTAACTTGTGGCAGTTATGCTTGTGCTTGTTTGTCTCACGGCCCATACACGCACAAAGTGATTCATCCTCTTCAGTCTGTCTTGGAATCTTGTGAGTTGAGTACAGTAAACCAGTGTTGGTGGAATAAGTCATCAATTGATGAATTGCTTGCCTATGACCTGAGAAATTACGTGGATATTAATTTGCTTTAAGAACTGAGAGTGTGTTCAAAACCTGGGATCTTATTTTTCATTTCATAGTTGTGATAATCCTTGGGCACTATTTTACGAAAAGAACGGTGGTTGCAAAATTTCTCAAGGATTTTTTAAAGAAAAAGGTATTTTGACCACTTGATCACAGACGATATTAAATCTGTGGATTAAATACTTGGTAGGAAGGCCACGCCAGTTCAACCTCAATACTGTCACGATCAGTCAGTAGACCTGCAGAAATTCCATCAGTTCAACAGTCTAAATCATTTGTCGGCAAACTTCTCCAAACACATCAGTTCGTCTTTCAAACTCGGACTGTTCAGGTTGATTAAAAGGCCAAACTGTATGTGTATAGCCCGCCTAAATTTGGATGAGAGTTTGGTTGAGATGTCTCAAAAAGGTTCTGAATAGAGATACGGGGACTACTTCAATTATGATCACAATGCATTTTATAGTAAAAGTTTAGTAAAAAAATCTTACTGAGAGCCTGAAGCAAATGACGTCAGAACATATGAACGGTGCACAAGTACTCCACTTCCCCTGAATTTTCCGTCTCGAAATATTTTAGCCTAAAATGATGATAAAATAACATGTAAGAAATTTCTGTTGTATTTTTTCAGTCTATAAATGAAACACAATTGAATATATTTTATACATCATTTCTAAGTAAAGCCCATACGATTATATTACTTTACTGACTAAACCGTAGGAAAATTATCGCGGAATAATAGCAAAAAAATATTTGGAGATTGGGATTCCATTCATCAACCAATTAGTTGATAATGTTACTCATATAGTTTCAGAAGTCGGCAGGTTTCTTATTTATTTTATTATGTAGCACTTAAGTCTTATACAATGAAAAAGTGTTTTGAATGCTTTTGTTTTTTTTTTCATTCATCCAAGATTTTTCTTTTCATCTTATTTGTTTTTCGTTTGGTAACGATTTCTTCACTGAATTACTTGATCCAGCTATTTATTGACAGACGTCTGTCTATTTATTTCAGCTGTTTATTTATACGCATTTTATTGTGTGATTGTTCCTTTCTCTGTATCCTGGTAATCTGTTTTTCTTCCTTCAAAACCAATTAATGCCGTTATTATGTTGTTTCTTGCTGAATTTTGACAATCTTTTGAATGTTTGTTTTTGAATTATCGTTTCCACAGCTCAGGCGCACGCGTGCAGACAAAAACCTTTCCAAAAATCTTCGAAATCGGTTAAGGTGGTCTTTAAAGACGTTCTTATATATCAAAATATTGAATGCAAAAATATTCGGTGTTGTTTGTCTGTCTGTATGTGCGCGCCGTAGCAAAAAAATCTAAGTTACGTACAGCTACAAAATTTTGTACAAGTATATTTCTAGAAAAGTCTATATTTCGTAAAGACTTTATTTCTTGGTTATTTCATCTATGAATGGAATTTTTAACACTTTTCGCATCAATTTTTTAATTTTCGTTGTTTTACTTTACTAAACCAGTGTTTTTCAAACTTTTTGAAATTTAATTTGATGAATTTAATCTGAAGGACTTACGGACCCACATGTTTAACGTGAACACGGCGGTAGTTTTGGCAGTAGAGGGAATCGAACCCAGACCATCCGAGTGCAATTCCCGCGCTCTAACCACTGTGCTGTCGCGCCCCAAACTTTGAACCCCCCAAAGACTGAAATTTTACATGCTTATAATATCAACTGCAGAATAGAACAGAACCTAACTGAATCAATTATTAATACTGACGACCAGTTTTGACGCTAAGTGCCATATATTGCTAAAAATAAAATTTATTAAACATTGTTATATACATTTTTAAATTTATTATATACATTAATTACAGTTATAAATTATTACAGTTATAATACAGGTATAAAATTTATTATATACATTGTTAAACAAAATAAAAGTTTTCTTGTTATTGGCAGGCCTAAATACTAGTCAGGATAAAAAATTTAATGGTGTTCTGGGGCCTCAACTGCTGGAAATGTCCAGTTTATACTGGATTACTTATATAAATACGATCTAAATGGTTTTGGGAATTTATATGTAGGAATAAAATCACACCATCCATGTGTACTTGAAAACGTCTTCGCAGTTTGGAAGATTGCTTGAACAAGTCTCTTCTGGAATTCCGCAATCTGCAAATAAAATTGGTCAGAATTACTTACAGTCTTACACACAACATACAGGGTTCCCTCATATGTCTTTATGCACCCCTTGAATTCTCGATTGCAATGTCCTCGAACTGCAAAAGCAGGATATAGTAATAGGAAAGAGATTCAACACTATCGATTGAGAAAGTTTGCAGTGCCTTTAGGGCCAAATTAGAGGAGTTAGAAATCCTATTGCGAAAATGAAGTAAAATGGGCGAAAATTGTTTATTACAATGTTGTACAGTGTTCTCTACTTAATGTGGAAATTCGTTTGCATATGACATTGTGCACAGACGATAAAAAATATGTCAAAGGAAAGGGTTGGTTATTGTACTATGTCATTGATCTGCAATATTTTTACAATATATATTTCGTATTATAAAAATATAATTCTAAATATTATAATTTTCTAAATATAAATTATAATCCTAAATATAAATTCGAATTAGCTTATTACACGAATTATCATTTTTTCATGCGTATTTCTAGTCATTTCCTTCTGAAGTATCTGGCATAACTGTCATTTTTCATCGACCTCATTCTGTGTTGCCTCTGAGAACATATGTTACCTGCAAATCACACGTCTTTCCATACTAAATAGAGAACTCTACAACTTTATAATTAAAAATTTTCGCCTATTTTGCTTCGTTTTCTAAATAGGAATTCTAAACTTTTCAATTTGCTGACAGAGACGTTACAAACTTTCTTAATCGATAGACCATAAAAGGTTTCCTATAAAAAGACCTTGCTTTTCAGAGCTAAAACACTTCCATCGAAAGTCAAAGCGATGCATAGTGACGAATAAGGAAACCTTGCATTTATGAGGGGCTTTGAGGAAACCTTGCATTTATGAGAGGCAAAAATTCGTGTTCACAAAGTTCGAGTTATTGGGAGTTTACTATATTTATGCAAAGCAAAATATGCAGACAAGCATCGAGTGATATTCAAATTTAAAAATCTCACTATATTACTATTTAACTATGATATAAAATAATTACAGGAAATGTTAAGAGAAAAATATTTAAACACATATAAAGTAGGATGTAATTTTGTTTTATTTTAACAAATTTCAAGGCCTACCTCTATCATTTTCATTGAAATATTTTCCAAACTCCTTGACGAGAGAAATCGTCTGTGTCTTTTTTTGTAGCGCATACTCTTGATCTACTGTCAACTGAAGAGCGATGGTTGGCCAACCAAAAGAATTTACAAATTTTTCCGGTTGAAAGTGTTCTATAGGTGGTCCATTTGCATTAATAAACATTAGATTGGAGACGTTTAAAATTAGTAAAGATGATCTCAAACCTGTTATTATGTTCATTAAGCAAAGCGTTTTGCAAAGCCTGTACGTAGTTTTTAAGAAAAAGCAAAGGGTATACGGAATTTGCTGAAAAAACCAGAGGGTATACGGTGTATACCGCCGTATACCCTCCACTACAGCCCTGACTGTGAACATTATTCTAAGTTATGGAACTTTTTCTGTTGTTCGGTTTGAGACAATAGCATGCCTTGAGTGTTAGGTTGCAGGACAGGAGGGATCATATCCTCGCACGGTGGGGCGTCCGCCGATTTCTTCCTTATCCATTCAACGAATGTTGAAACCCTTGCGTATACACCGGGACGTCCTGCAATCCCACAGCCGTTGCCCCAGTTAGCAATACCGATCAGGTACGTCCTGGAATCGTTGCCATTCACGTAAAGAGGTCCTCCGGAATCTCCCTGTGAAATAAGGAACTGTGATATTTTTATTATATATTTTTAATTACTCAAGAGTACACAACAGATAAAAGATCAAACAGGATGACCCTCAAGAAAATAAAACACAATACATTTACCTCGAAAATATCAAACAGTCACAAGCATAAAATTAATCTACCATATGTACATGCATATTTTTATAAAAGGAGTCATCGACATATCTAGATGACTGGTATACGAATATCTAGATTATTGGTATTATTAAAATATTTTGATTATTGGTATTATTAAAATATTTTGATTATTGGTATGCATATATCTAGATTATTGGTATTATTAAAATAACTAGATTACTGGTATGAAAATATCTAGATTATTGGTATTATTAAAATATATAGATTACTGATATGCAGATTCAATAACTTGCAAAGCTTTACAGAATTGTAATTGCAGCGGTTATGTTTAACTAGGGAAACAAAAACAAAAAACAGATAATTATTTGTCAGTTGAATATCTCTGATTTAAAAATTGATAGCAGTTAACAATCAAGATTTAAAATTAAGGAAATTCTACGTAAAAATTCCCTTCTAGTTTCCAGAGAGCAAATAATAAACATCTCTGTTGAGAATCACATGAAACAGATTGTGGGAAATAACTGAATTTTTTAAAATAGACATGACAAATAAATCTGTTTAAAATCTTTTCAACTCCAGAATTAGAATTAGAATAAATAGAATCTTAAAAATCGAAGCATACTTATACACTGATCTAACCAAAAAATTGAAAAGAATAATCATAAAAATTAATACTCTCAAAAAACCTAGTTTTCCGATAACTAATACCAAGACTTAAGCACTCTCTCAGAAATAATAGAGAGATCACTAAAATAGGAGTCAGCTACAAAATTAATCCCTAAGTCCATTACTCTATACACTTTAGTCCATACCGCAATGCAGTACAATACTGGAAAGTGTAATTATTGATGAGTAAAAGCAATTATGCCACATTTAAAATTTAAATACTCGTATAATCTATTATTCAGGGATCAATCATAAAGCTAAGTCAAATCATATTGTAAATACAGGCAGTCATCAATAGAATGAAGAGATACATTTTAAAATCATCAGTTAACAATACAATTTTTAAAAATTTTAAAATCCTAAGTAAATTGTATGTAATCTGAAATCGTTAAAAAGATTAAAAAGCAATGGTCCTAAAATTGAGCTCTGTGGAGTAACAGAAGTAACAAAGCACAACACACACACACACACACACACACGCACCTTTCCCGGCCATCCAAATGGTTGCTCGAGTCCTTAGGATGAGTCGGACGGTCTGGGCCTTCAACGGCCACACACACACACACACACACACACACACATATATATATATACACACACATCCCATCCGCCCCAGGGAAGATAATCAGCATGTATGGATGTACGTTGTCTGTAAGGATGAATTCATAACAAATTCGGTTCATAGTGCCTTCTACGGGTATGAGTGGACCCAGAGAATGCCACGAAAATATTTCTCAAACTGTAACCGCTGTCCCACAGCACAGCGTTGTGTTCTTCCAGCAGTAGTTAATGAGTGCTTGTTCTCGGTCTTGCACTCCCTATACGCCAATGTCCTTCTGTTCCTTAAAGCAGAAAAGGTGACTCTCCTAGAAAGCAATCTTTTGCCAATTAATGGAGGTCCAATTCCGATAATGCTGTGCAAATGCAAGCCTTTTCATTTTCTGCCAATGCATTTTCGTTAGCATATTTGCAGGGACCATCCGTCTGCTTCGGAGGCTCATACGCAGCAGAATTTGCTGAACTGTTGTTTGAGACACACTTCCGATAGCCCCCTGGTTCATTCAGACAGTGAGTTGTTATACTTTAGTGCAGCGATCGGCCCTCATAACCTTTCGGAGCTGACTTTCACCTCTTACATCAATGGCGTATGGTGTTCCGCAGTTTCCCACATCTCTTATTCGCAATAGTGACATTTCAATACACTTTACATACATTGACAATACACTTTAACCGCAGCAGCACACGAATAGTTCACAAACTGCGCTGTTTGGGAAATAACGTCACACATAGCCCAAAACCCGATAATCATCCCTTTTTTCCAAATCTGATAAATCGTTCCATTTAGCCATGATGACAGCAACGAGTGATATGTTTTCTGAATATTTACACCCATCTTATATATCCACTAAACCAGATCATGACTCATGCCTTTTTTCACTGGCTACGAGCTACTGACGTCAAAAGTAGGATGCAGCCACAGTAATGACTCGACCCTATATACAACATATATATATATATATATACATATATATATATATATATATATATATATATATATATATATATATATATATATATATATATACATATATATATATATATATATATATATATATATATATATATATATATATATATATATACATATATATATACAGGGTGTCCCAAAAAGATTAAAACGCGCTTTAATTCTTTGCCTGTTGGAGATAAGCGGGCAATGTAAATTGCAGAAATGGTGAAAGTAAGGTAGGAAATAAGACTACGTTAATGAAATAGTCCTCAAATTAATTTTCAAAAAGTTACACTTTTTAAATTTTTATACGATCCCTTTAGACAAATTTGGTCAATCAGAAATTTTTATTTTTAATGCAACAAGATCATTAAAAACAAGAAAGATCAATCATGCATAAGCATTGATTATGAAACACTTTCCAACTGAAATGTAATTTCATTTAAAAATTTCTAAAATGTGATTCATT
Organism: Amaurobius ferox; assembly: GCA_951213105.1. Taxonomy (NCBI): domain Eukaryota; kingdom Metazoa; phylum Arthropoda; class Arachnida; order Araneae; family Amaurobiidae; genus Amaurobius; species Amaurobius ferox. The sequence goes on along the minus strand of OX578149.1, from coordinate 118,822,305 downwards.
CAGTGGTAATATCTTTTACATTATCACAGTACTACAGTAATTTATTATACTTAAATACTTAAAACTGTATCGAAATATAAATCATCTGATTCTTTATGCAAAATCAATGGATATTTCATTCATATAACTTGTATTCCAGACTCCAGAGCTAAATAATTTTGTGTGAAAAAAATTCAGCAATTCTTATGTAATTCATCTTACAATCGCTTGAGATATTTGCATTCTGCATATGTTAAAATTAGGCTTCCTTGAAGAAATAATAGAAGTTTAGGGATCATTTAAAATCACAACTATTGTAATTGCATAGGCACGGAATTTAGATACACAGATAATACACAGATAATATATATGTGTATGTGTATGTACTCAAAGTATTGGAATCGTGCCGAAGATCGGAACTCGAATTTTCAAAGGATCTACACGTTTTGGGACTTCTAGAACACGAAAAAACTACTTTTAGGAAGACGTCTGTGTGTGTAAGGGTGTATCTGTGTATGTTTCTGTGTGTCTGTGTGGATATTACATCCACTCTAATTGAAAAACTAATGGACCGAATTTCATACAATTTGGTAGGTATGTTTTTTGTGGGAAATCCTGATGTTCATTAGATTATAGTACGATTCGTAATAAAAGAATCTGCCTTCTTTGCGAAATGGCCGCAGAAATTGCCTTTATCCACTCTAGCTAAAAACTAATGAACCAAATTTAACAAAATTTGGAGTATAATATTTCAATAACCTACAAGTGATTTATATACCAAATTTAACAAAATTTTGTATATAAATCATTTGTAGGTTATTCTACTACTATTCGGGAAAAAGGAACGGGCTATTTTTGCGAAATGGCCAGCAAAAATCGTTATATATAAAAATAAAAGACTACGTGTGCTCAATTATATCAATTAAATTCCTATTTTATATGTGATTTTTGACAACAAAAAGAATAAGACTAACCCCATTACTCTAGGACTAGCCGTTCTTGAGATATTCTAGTTTTTTCGCGCTTTCGCTACGCCACCTTTGACAATAAGTCCAGCTATCAAATGAGAACCAAATTTAAGTTTAACGTGTAAATTCAATGTCATTTAAAATACTTATGTTGTGCAGATAAACACAAATTATCATTGAATAAATAAAGAGAACGAATATGAGTCTGCAGGGAAAGACATGTGCTGTCCACATCAGAATTTTTAACAATATTACACCAATGATTTATAGAAGTGAACGGGGATTATTTTCAGGCCATTTCGAAAAAAATGTATGATCTATATTTAAAGATCCATCAAATTTTTGTCGAATAAAATGTTCAACAAATTTAAGCTGTGTACCAAATTTTAACTCTCTAGGACGTAGGAAAGTGCATTTAAAATGCCATCAATTAAATTTATCATGAAGAGTTATATAAAATTTTAAAAAAATGAAAAATTGTTATCTACCAAATTTATTTTAAAATATAAAGCCACTCCCATATGCAAAATATTTAAGCAAATGGAGAGATATTTATTATATAATATCTCTCTCTTTTCTTTCTGGAAGATATCCCAAAGTCAGAATTTAATTGAATTTGTTTTTTTCCCTATATTAAATAATTTTTTTAATTATAAAACTACTTAACATATTTTACTGAATTTTTTTTTATATATTCTATGGGATAATGTGAATATTTCCTAAAAATTTCGAAGCAATTCGTGAATTTTAAATTTACTTAAAAAATGTTTGAAAAATTAGGTCCCATAGGGTTCAATGTATTTCATTTTTTCAACCCGGGTTCAATAAAAAACTAATTGGGTGATATTATTTATTTATATTCCCATAGGTCCTACAGACCGTCTGAACAACATACTAAAATTTCATTTTGATAAACTCATTTTTACGGCAGTTATCGTGCTAACGGTCAGACAGACAGACAGACAGACAGACAGACAGAATGAACAAAGTCATAAACACTTTTCAACTTTGTTGTAAAGTGTTAAAAACTATATTTGCGTATAACGCTTGGGGATAAATTGGAGTAACCTTGGCGATATTTTGCTAAATGAATTACAATCGGGCGATATTTTGTCCCAAATGAAAGAAAATATCGTCATAATTGGAAAATTGACCAAATTAACTAAGGTGACGCCAAATTGATGAATTATTAAAATATTTATTATTATTGCTGATGCTATCGATATTGCGTTCATTGCGATAGTGATAATCATAATTGCGATAGTAATAATTACCAATTTAAAGTTACGTGAAATACAAGTTACCTGGGTACTTGTAAATAGATAAGCATAAAATTAAAGACATATATGATAGATAAAAAGATCATTTAATCAAATAAAACCATCCTATAAGACGTCCAAATATTAAAAGGCCAGAGCGCTTTCGGGTATCACTATACCCTTCATCAGTGGCTATATGAAAAATTACCGTTGAAAAATGCTCATATGTAGACCAGATCGCCAGACAAATTTGCATAAATTAGCTACAGAATAATGGTAATATAAACAGGCTATTGAAGATTAATCAGTTATAAAATTACAATAATAAGTGCTATAGACAGGAGATTTAAACATCCTATAGTGATACGGAAGATAAACACATTCTATAGTGATACCCGAAAGCGCTCTGAACTTTTAACATTTGTACGTCTTATAGGAAGGTTTTATTTGATTAAATAACCTTTTCATCTATAATATGTATTTTTAATTTTATGCTTATATATTGAAGTAGACCTGATACCACCTTAATTATTACTTTCCTTATATATATAATGTATAAGGAAAGTATTATGACGGGGTCGAAAATTCGAATTCGAGTTTTCGACGAGAGAGCACTTTCAAGCATCCCTGATCACGAATCAAATATTTTTGAAGTGATGCCTGTGTGTTTGTGTGTGTGTGTGTGTGTGTGTGTGTGGATACGATAACTGACGAACGAATGGACCGATTCGAACGAAATTTGATACAAAAATAACAATCCGTAAACACTGGAAGCTGCTTGTTTTTATACGCAATCGAATGTTCAAACCCCCCTTAATTTTCGAGTGAAATTTTGAAAAAATTGTCGAAAAATAAAATCCGCCAATAAAGTTACGCAAATAGATATTTCTTATGTAATTTATTATTGGAAAACGATTGACATAAATTTTAGAACGCTAACATGAACCACTCTCGAGATATTACACATTTAAAATAAAAGACTACGTGTGCTCAATTATATCAATTTAATTCCTATTTTATATGTGATTTTTGACAACAAAAAGAATAAGACTAACCCCATTACTCTAGGACTAGCCGTTCTTGAGATATTCTAGTTTTTTCGCGTTTTCGCTACGCCACCTTTGACAATAAGTCCAGCTATCAAATGAGAACCAAATTTAAGTTTAACGTGTAAATTCAATGTCATTTAAAATACTTATGTTGTGCAGATAAACTCAAATTATCATTGAATAAATAAAGAGAACGAATATGAGTCTGCAGAGAAAGACATGTGCTGTCCACATCAGAATTTTTAACAATATTACAACAATGATTTATAGAAGTGAACGGGGATTATTTTCAGGCCATTTCGAAAAAAATGTATGATCTATAGTTAAAGATCCATCAAATTTTTGTCGAATAAAATGTTCAACAAATTTAAGCTGTGTACCAAATTTTAACTCTCTAGGACGTAGGAAAGTGCATTTAAAATGCCATCAATTAAATTTATCATGAAGAGTTATATAAAATTTAAAAAAAATGAAAAATTGTTATCTACCAAATTTATTTTAAAATATGAAGCCACTCCCATATGCAAAACGTTTAAACAAATGGAGAGATATTTATTATATAATATCTCTCTCTTTTCTTTCTGGAAGATATCCCAAAGTCAGAACTTAATTGAATTTGTTTTTTTCCCTATATTAAATAATTTTTTTAATTAAAAAACTACTTAACATATTTTACTGATTTTTTTTTAATATATTCTATGGGATAATGTGAATATTTCCTAAAAATTTCGAAGCAATTCGTGAATTTTAAATATACTTAAAAAATGTTTGAAAAATTAGGTCCCATAGGGTTCAATGTATTTCATTTTTTCAACCCGGGTTCAATAAAAAACTAATTGCGTGATATTATTTATTTATATTCCCATAGGTCCTACAGACCGTCTGAACAACATACTAAAATTTCATTTTGATAAACTCATTTTTACGGCAGTTATCGTGCTAACGGACAGACAGACAGACAGACAGACAGACAGACAGACAGAATGAACAAAGTCATAAACACTTTTCAACTTTGTTGTAAAATGTTAAAAAAGCATATCTGTATCATTAAAATTAACTGAATTATGATAAAAGAAAAAATATGACTTATATCACTTTTCCGTACCATGTGATAGGCTGTTTCATCAGTGCAAATAAGGATCATAAACAAATTGGCGATTTAAATTGTTTAGGTCAAAAATACGTTAATATATGTCAAATTTTTTTTTATCTCAGATGCATCTAAATAAAGCATTACACAGACACTAGTGTTCGAAGTAACCCCATAACTAGTGTTCGAAGACAACCCCATAAGTAAAAATCGAGAGGGGTTAAATCAGGGGATCTAGAGGGCTCTTCTGTGGCTCATTTCAAACCAATCTACTGTATATCAAAGTTTTCGTTCAGCCAGTTTGTCACAATTATAGCCTGCTGTACAGGCGCGCCATCTTGTTGATAATACATGTTTTTTAGAGTCGATAATGTTATAGTCTCCATAAAATTCGTTACCGTACCGTTTAAAATAAACTGCATGTATTCTTCAGCTGTAATAGTCCCTTCATAAAACGCAGGTTCAATCAGTTTTCCTTTCCAAATTTTCCATTCCAAAACCATACAAACACAGAAAACTTTCTCTGCTGATGTATTTCACAGACAAAAAAATGGTTTCGTATTATCCCAATAATGATCGTTGTGAGTATTGATTGCTCCATCTTCCGTAAACAAACATTCATCAGTCCACACAATGTTCTTATCGAAGTTCGAATTGAGGTTTTGTTGGATTAACAAGCAGTTGCAGAATGCTACATGCCGGTAAAATCGAAGGGATGAAGTGTTTGAAGTCCATGAATACAAAATGGATGCCAATGGTATTTTTCAAGTGTTCTAACAATTGACATCCTAGATAGCCACAAAGTTTCACTTTCTTTTCGAATGCTTGTTCGTGGGTTGAAAGAAAAATATACGATGATGTCAGTTTCTTGGTTCTCCGTGTACAAACGATTTCTTCCAATGCCAGGTCTTGGATGAAATGAGTCGGTAGTTCTTAATCTTCTCATTATTCGATAAACAAATGTATGTGAAATTTCAGGCAAGCTTGGATATTGCCGTCAAAATCCCGAGCACTTTCTGCAGTATTTTTATTACACAGAGCATAAATTATTGTTAATTCGAAAAGCTTGTTATTTGTTAAAAATACCATAATGCATAACCAGTTACTTGTTCTTAATTCCTCAATTCTGAACTAAACGCGCTGACGATTCACTGAATGATTTCTAAACTTCTTTATTTTGGTATAATATTAAAAAAAAGTTTAGTTGTATTGGATAGAAATAAAACTAGGAATAAATACGTAAATTAAAAAATAAATCGTCTGCATTTCATTCTTCAATTTTTTAAATTATTTTACTATAAGCATTTGAAACGTCTAAATTAGAGTTACAGGAAAGAAAAAATCGTCTGTGAGTCTTTTTCTTTTGAAAAATTATCTTAAATTTCAAAATCAAATACATACTTGTATTTGTTTATTTATTTATTTTAATTGTTTCAAATAAAAAATGGCATGTCTCAATGTGAAAAGTACTTAAGAATCCCTGATTGCATCGTGAGCCTACGCGGAATTCGCAAAAATGTCTCCTATATATTACCATCCAATTTTATCTTTTTTGTGGTATGCCACAAATTTACATTTCTATATATTATCCTATATAATATCATCCAGTTTTATTTTTTTTTGTGATATGTCACAAATTTACATTTCTAATTTGACATATGGTGCCATTCACAATGTTCAATTTTCAATTAAATATAACTCGATCAATTTTAAAGATACAGATATGCGGGATTTTTTAATGATCTTGTTTCATTAAAAATAAAAAAAAATTCTGATTGACCAAAGTTATCTAAGGGGGTCGTATATAAATTTAAAAAGTGTAACTTTTAGAAAATTAATGGGAGGACTATTTCGTTAAAGTACTTTTATTTCCTACGTTACCTTCAACATTTTTTTCAATTTACATTGGCCACTTATCTCCAACAGGTAAAGAATTAAAGTGTGTTTCAATCTTTTTAAGACACCCTATTATATATATATATATATATATATATATATATATATATATTTGCGTGTGTGTGTGTATGTGTGTGTGTGTGTGTGTATCCCCAATGATAGCACCAGCGGGAATCGAACTCTTGTACTTCGAGGGCAATGTCTGTGTGCTAACCACTGAGCTATCCCGCCAGTGAACTCTCTTTCTTTGTTTCAACTCAGGCCAACCTACCTACTCAAAGGTGTAAAGTGTGTGTTTGGACAGCCGGGGCAGCCTCACGCAATTTAGGTTGGAACTCAGTGGGGACGCCGTTCACAGGGACCGTATCGTCCTTCGGCTATTAACCTCTTGGAATGACTTTCGGACCCACAGATTTAACGTGCCGTACTTCGCATAGACACGGGGAGTTTGAAAAGCGCCGGGACTCGAACTCGGGGCTACCGAATGCAATCCCCGTGCTCTAACCACCAGGATATCTCACCAGGATCATGCTCATTGCCATAACTAACCTCTTTAATGAATAAGTATGTGAAACATTATCCTATGCTAATATATTAAGGAAACACAAAATGTTTAATAAATTTCGAAGTTTCACTCGAATATCAAAACATTCTCTCTAGATTTCTCATTAACAAAGCTGGATATAAAGTTTCGTGAAAATTCATTAATATTTGTGGCAGTTAGTGTAGACCAGAACTCGACCACATACAGATAGACATTACTCTAAAAGTAGTTAAAACGTGTTCAGGAGGTCCTAAACATATGTAGTCATTTAAATCTCGAAATCAAAAATTGTCGTGAAAATAATACTTTCTGTGTACTATGAGAAAATAATAGTGTTATATGGATCTCATCATTATACCGAAATTGATATGCGAAATTGTCAAAAGGAAATGAGGGTGTCATAATTTATATTTTTCTGAATTTCTCGTTACATGCAGTATTTTAGAGTTTCTAACTTCGGCGTTCGACAAAATTTCATTCATAAATTATTTGCACTTACATCGCATAAATCCTTTCCAAGCTTTCCTCCTGCGCATATATTAGTTTTCAGTATAGGGCTGTTTTCTAACATTTTCTTACACATCTTATTGCTGATGATTGGGAGAGGAATTGCAGACTTCAGTCTGTTTCTTGAATGCCCACCTAGAAAAAACATAAACGAGAAGATGAGCTGGATTTGATGCTAGACCCGATTTTAAAGAGAAACTCGGGATGTAAGAATATGTTTGATTAATCCTTTCAAAAGCACTTCTATAATAATAATAATAATAATAATAGTAATAATAATAATATTAATAGTAATAATAATAATAGTAATAATAATAATAATAATATATAAAGAAAAGAAAATGGAAGTTGGACTTTTTTTATTACAATGATCCCCCGTCATGAGGTTTTGGGCAACATCATAATAACCATTTTTGTAAACGCTATAAACAAGGAGTACTATTTTAATGCTTAAATTTCAGTGTTAACAGATAGCTGTCTATTTTAACATGTTCTAAATGTATGCTATATAATTGTCTGTTAAACAAAGACGTTCACATACAAACTGTTAGGAGGGTACGGTCCCTGTGGATGCCTTCCCCACTGGGTTCCGGTCTAAATTGGGTGGCACTTCCCGGCCGTCCAAACAGTTACCTTACACCTTTCTGGTAGGTCGGACGGTCTGGGTCTCAACAACAACAACAACATACAAACTGTTAAACAAAGTCGTTTTTATTTTAAATGATCATCAAACTTTAATTATTTCTGCAACGAAGACTAATTTTAGCGTATGCAGAAAGTACTTCAAGCCGTAAGGTGAGTTGTATAAGAATTGTTGAATTTTTTTAAAGCAAAATTATTTAGATTTAGAGGCTGGATTATAGCTGATATGAATGAAATATTCATTCCTTTTACACAGAGAAGCAGACTATTTTAGAGCATTGCCATTTTCGATGAAGTTTTATGCATGGAGTTAGAAAGTACTTTTATCTCCATGGTTTTAAGTTTTTAAGTAAAATAAATTATTGCAGTATTGTGATAATTTTAAAAATATCACTGCTAAATGAAAGCAATGGAATACTAGTGTATGAATAAAATATTCACTACTTTTATATAGAGCCAGGCGATTTATATTTCGATGACGTCCATTGAATAAGGTTCATTTTTTTTCGATGAAGTTTTAAGTTTTCATATATAATAAATTATTGTAGTATTGTGATAATTTTAAAAATATCACCGCTGAATGTATCGCATTTTAGAGATGTTTAAATAAAATGCATTGCAGTTGGAAAGTGTTTCATAATCAATGCTTTATTCATGATTGATCTTTCTTGTTAATTGATACATTCAGTCATCCGTTTTTTTTTCAAAGGTTTTGGAAACTCATATTTTCTATTGCGTTCAACAGATTGTTGTAACAAGGTAAAAAAAATTTGATGTGGGCAACACATGACTTTCTTTATATAATGCAATGAATTTACTAATTTTAAAGTTAAAAAAATGTTATTCTTATAGTAGATACTTATATTCTTTCCAAGATATTGAATTTTCTTCAATTAGTCGTCATTTTCATTGATGTAGCATCATTTTTATCCATTTGGCGAGATTTTCGTTAATTTGGCAACAATTAAAAAAGTCGCCAAGCTGGAGACATTCCGCCAGATTTGTCGCCAAAATCTCGCCAAACGTTATGGACGGAGAAATAAGTTATTCTTGCAGCAGATAAATGACTACTGACGTTCAAATACAAAAGTATTACTCAAAGTATATTTTTTCATGAATGGAACGACCTAGATCCACGAGAAGAATGTCACCCAATTTATCGCATGGTATTGCATATGAAAAGTGAACCTGTTTCTCAAAAGGAATTTTTTTTTATGTGACTTTTTGATAATTTTTTGAAAAATGTGCAATATCTCGAGAACAGTTCAGATTAGCGTTCTAAAATTTATGTCAATCGTTTTCTAATGAAAAATTACATCAAAAATGTCTATTTGCGTAACTTTATTAGAGGTTTTGATTTTTTGAAGATTTTTTCAAAATTTCACTCAAAAATTTGGGGGGGGGGTCTGAATATTCTATTGCGTATGAAAACAATAAGCTTCCAGTGTTTGAGGATTGTAATTTTTGTACCAAATTTCGTTCGAATCGGTTCATTCGTTCGTCAGTTATCGTCTCCACAGACTCACTGACACAAACACACGCACACACACACACACATACTTTCACACACAGACATCACTTCAAAAATGTTTGATTCGTGATCAGGGACGCTTGAAAACTCGAAACCGTCTAAACTCGAATTCGAATTTTCGACCCCGCTACAATACTTTCCTTATACATTATGTATATATGGAAAGTAATAGGACGAATGTACCTTACTTCAAGATCTGCATATGGAGATAATTTTGTAAAGCGCGAATAGAGGGTTCTTATGATTTTTACTTTCCTTATATAGATAATGTATAAGGAAAGTATTGTGACGGGGTCGAAAATTAAAATTCGAGTTTTCGACGGGAGAGCACGTTTCAAGCATCCCTGATCACGAATCAAGCATTTTTCAAGTGATGTCTGTGTGTGTGTGTGTGTGCGTGTGTGTTTGTGTGTGAAAGTATGTGTGTGTGTGTGTGTGTCAACGAGTCTTCGGAGACGATAACTGACGAACGAATGGACCGATTCGAACTAAATTTGGTACAAAAATCACAATCACTGGAAGCCCATTGTTTTTATACGCAATCGAATGTTCAGAATCCCCCTAAATTTTCGAGGGAAATATTGAAAAAATCGTCAAAAAATCAAAACCACTAATAAAGTTACGCAAATAGATATTTCTTATGTAATTTTTTATTAGAAAACAATTGACATAAATGTTAAAAAGCTAACATGAACCGTTCTCGAGATATCGCACATTTCTCAAAAAAATTATCAAAAGGTCATATAAAACAAAAAAAATATTTCCTATTGAGAAACATGTTCACTTTTCATATGTAATACCATGCGATAAATTTGGTGACATCATTTTCGTGGAACTAGCTCGTTCCATTCATGAAAAAAGATTGAATAATTATTTTGTATTTGAATGCCAATAGTCATTTATATGCTGTAAGAATAACTTATTTCTCCGTCCATAACGCTTGGCGATATATTGACGACGAATTTGGCGGAATGTCGCCAACTTGGTGGAATTTTTAATTGTTGCAAATTAACAAAAATCTCGCCAAGTGGATAAAAATGAAGCCAAATCAATGAAAATGACGACTAATTAAAGGAAATTCAATATCTTGGAAAGAATATAAGTATCTACTGTAAGGATAACATTTTTTTAACTGTAAAAGTAGTAAATTCATTGCGTTATATAAGGAAAGTCATCTGCTGGTCACATCAGATTTCTTTTTGAAGAATTAAATTTTAAAAAATAAACGGTGCTATATTTTTATAATATATCAGTTCTGGCCATGACATACGAGTATAAGATTGACATACGAGTATCAGATTTTTTTACGTGGATTACTTTTGTTTAAAATTGCACAGTCGCTATCGTACCTCAACGATAACTTTTATTATTTTCCTTATATAAAATATTGTATACGGAAAGTATTGTGACGGGGTCGAAAATTCGAATTCGAGTTTTAAACGGGAGAGCACGTTTCAAGCATCCCTGATCACGAATCAAACATTTTTGAAGTGATGTCTGTGTATGTATGTGTGTGTGTCAGTGAGTCTGTGGAGACGATAACTGACGAACGAATGGACCGATTCGAACGAAATTTGGTACAAAAATTACAATCCATAAACACTCGAAACCTATTGTTTTTATACGCAATCGAAAGTTCAGAACCCCCCCCCCCCCTAAATTTTCGAGTGAAATTTTGAAAAAATCGTCAAAAAATCAAAATCTCTAATAAAGTTACACAAATAGACATTTCTTATGTAATTCTTCATTAGAAAACGATTGATATAAATTTTAGAACGTTAATATGAACCGTTCTCTAGATATTGCACATTTTTCAAAAACGTTATCAAAAAATCATATAAAATAAAAAATATATTTCCTATTGAGAAATATGTTCATTTTTCATATGTAATACCATGCGATAAATTTGGCGACATCATTCTCGTGGATCTAGCTCGTTCCATTCATGAAAAAAGATACTTTGAATAATACTTTTGTATTTGAACGCACAATAGTCATTTATCTGCTGTAAGAATAACTTATTTCTCCGTCCATAACGCTTGGCGAGATTTTGGCGACGGATTTGATGGAATGTCGCCACCTTGACGACTTTTTTAAATGTTGCTAAATTAACGAAAAACTCGCCAAATGGATAAAAAGTAACGCTAAATCAATGAAAATGACGACTCATTGACGAAAATTCCACATCTTGGAAGGAATATAAATATCTACTATAAAAATAATCTATTTTTTTTTTACTGTAAAAGTATTAAAATTCATTGCATTATATAAGGAAAGTCATCTGCTGGTCACATCAGATTTCTTTTTGAAGAATTAAATTTTAAAAAATAAACGGTGCTATATTTTTATAATATATCAGTTCTGGCCATGACATACGAGTATAAGATTGCGGTAATATTTTGGAAAAATATTTTTAAAATTTATATATTTTCGAGTATGTTTAAATAGGTATTACAACGGGGTAAAAATGGTGTGAAAATAACTTTTACTATCATTTTAGAGCCTTCGCTTTGTCGTAATTTATCGCACAACGTACTGCCACAAATATTAACGAATTTTAACGAAAATTCTTTGTATCCGGCTCTGAACTTGATAGAATTTTTTGAAATTTGAGTGTAAACTCCAAAATTTATTCGAAATTTCAAATATTGTCTAGCACAGCAGCATAGGTTAATCTTAATTATCGACCCACCCGAAGGTATACGGTAGATAAAAAGCTGCCACGGCAACAATACCGCCCAGGGTATGACCGGGGCGCCGCCAGGGCCTTCTGTTTGACAAATTTCTCGTTTCTCGATATTCTTTGCTTCGTACCTCAAAAACTATTGCATATAAAATTGTGAAATTTGATACCCTTGTATAAAAAGGTTTGAGGAATACGCTGAAATAAACCACTTTTTGATATATATTGCAGTTTAAGAAATATTTAATGTCAAAATCAAAGCCAAAATATTTGAGCTGCGAGTTCGCATCCTGGATAGACTAACAATAGCAAGAACACGAATTTTTGCATGAATATCCCTAAATGGATGCATTTTTGCAGGACGGAGCCCCTTTTCTAAATTTCAATGTAGTTTTTGAGATATTTTACTTTTTTTGCACTTCTGAAGTGAACTTTTTGTTTCGTATCGGCATGTCTAGCGAATTCTCTGTCTCGTACCATAAAACTTATAGCGTACAAAAATACGAGATTTGGTACATTTATAGAGAAATAATAGGGTAACACGATGAAATAAACCGTTTATCGATTTAAACTTTAGTTTGACATGAAATAGCTCAAATCAAGGAATTCAGTTTTTGGATTCTCTAGGCTAAGAAGAATCCCTGCTTTTCCCTCCTGCAGAAAATAGGCAGGGATAGGAAAGATATTTTTGAAAGTAGAATTTTCAGGAAAGATAGATATGAAGCGAGCGCAGCGAGTAGGAGGCCAAAGCCTCCCGAAGAGGGTTAAGCGAGAGGAGCGAGCAGGAGCAGAGCCCCCTAGTAAATGAAAAATAGCGAGCTACTTAAAAATGGATTCAGGTAAGAGAAAGTCGAGTTGAGCCACGCTCTAGTAAATTTTAATTTGCTATTATATTATCATTATGAGTATTGTGCTGAAATGCGACTTAAATTGGATGAAAATTCGCTGAGGTATAACAATAACTTTTTGAAATTTTCACTGGAGTTAAAAGGATTTTACTGCTACTCTTCAAGCATTTTCATTTATTTGTTTCGTAAGAATCAGTTCAGTTTAAAACTGACGATTTGGATATCAGGTGGTGTTATCTGTATCTATATTATTTAAGCAGCGGGTCCTTATTTGGGACACGAGCAAAGACGTGTAATTCGTTCTAGTGTCCTATATGCTATATTCGCTATGTCTATAGGTTTAGTATATATGCGTTAATTCGAAAATTCCATAAAATATTCTATATAATTCTATAGAGGCTTAATTAAAATTATTTGTAACAGCATGAGTGCAACGGGAAGTATGAGTATTACAACAGTATATACATAGAAAATGTGTTTGATTGTAAAATTATTTTAATTTTACCTGGATTTTTGGATCCCCTACCGATTGCTTTCGCGATGGTTCCTTCTTTCTCCAAACTGGAATCTTTTGCCAGACATATCGATTTGATACCATGAGTAAAAAGTAATGGTTTAGCCAACTTCGCCAGAGCAATATCATTGAGAGTCCTTCCACTATTGAAGTCGTATTGGTCGTGCACAATAGCCTTAATGAGAGGCATCTTGATGCGAGCCTTGTCGTCAAGTACAGTGTTGAACACAATTGTGAAACGACGCAACTTGTCTCTGGGTGACAGTTGGATTTCGGCAGCACTCATTTTCCTGAAAGCAATAAATTGGTGAATTCGTGAGAGACAAAGGCGTATTGAGTCGAAACAATGAGCATTTCTGGAAGTGTGATACGAATGTTAAACTTTTAACCTGAAAAAAAAAAATTTCCAAAAATTATATATATATATATATATATATATATATATATATATATATATATATATATATATATATATATATATATATGCATTAACATTAATGTTTTGAATTTTATTTTCGCAAAAAAAATGTAACTTTTGTCAGTATTGAAACTACGTTTTGAGCGCCCTTATAATGGTGTATAGTGGCATTCTCGATTATCCAGTTTTATTATGAATTACTTGTTTAGTAGGAATTTTCATCTTTGATTCATATTCATATTCAGTTCTGCATGTTTGGGAAGTTGTATTCTGAATTGCTTGTCCAGTCTCCAGCTTAGACTCACTGGACGGGTTTGGGAGTATTTCCGTGAACGTTCGTACTGCCTCTCTGGTAGAATTTCGACTTGTTCATTCCGGTTCTTCTAGATTAATCTGTTGAGGTTGATCGTGTATACACGTGGTAGAAGAAGAAGGGTTCATGCCACATGGTAATACAATTTTCTTAATGTATCCTTTTTTCATTTTTCCATTTTTTGATGCCTGTAGTCTGAGTTTAAGCATTTATAGTAATGTACTATTGCTTAATCTGAAACAGGCATTTGTTTGGGTTAATTAGAATTAAATACTCAGACCTGAAGATGAATTTAATTCTGATTAATCATCGAATTTGGGAAGGTTCTGTTCTTTTCTCTTATCGGCATTATGGCCGTGAATTTGCTTCTATGGTGATGTTAATATTACTTGAATTGTATTTTTATTTTATTTTTTTTTTATTTTTACATAATTCTTATTATTACATTTCAAATATATATATATATATATATATATATATATATATATATATATATATATATATATATATATATATATATATATATATATATATATATATATATATATATATATATATATATATAATGTGTGTTAGTCTCTATAAAGTGAACTAAATATATTTTTATGTTTCCTTGTTGTAAAAATATCCCTTGTTGCAAGAGGTTCACAGTAAGCAATTGTTTCTGAAGTATAGCTAGATACTAGAAATTTTGTTTAGGATGCAAAATTTTTCGAGTAATGCTGCTTACAAGCTGTTATACTAATTTTTTATTCGACAAATGATTCATAGTTTTCAACTCCCCATAAAACATATTTCTTTATACTCTAAAGAAAAAAATAAGCTCTATTTTTATTAGTCACCTAATGGACAGAAACAGTCTTTGCACATCCATCATTTTCATTGGATGGGGACTGGACAGTCGCACGCCACTCTAGGAGGATGGAATTATCATTTATTTACCATTTCTTCCAAATATCAGCCAGCTGATTACAAAATTCCTAAATAAATTCAAATTCAGTATTGGGCTTAAACCTTCTAATAAACTCATATTTTCTAATTTTAAAGATCCTTTTGAAATTCCTAATAGTTGGAGCAGCATTTGCAGTATTTCCTACCAGTGTGGTTTTTCTTATATTGGTCAAACTACACGCGCTTTAAAATTTCGTAATAAGGAACATGAAAACTATTCTAAAAATCAGGATTTTTATATATCTTTAATTGCTCAGCATTGCTATCAATTTGACCACCGTTTTAGGTTTTCTTCAGCAAGGATAATAGAGAAAATGCACTTCGATTTATGTTATTGACTTCTTTGAAGTCTTCCATATCCATAAAAATTGCAGTAATTTGGTTCATGACTTATCCAATTCCAGTGCTTCGTTTTTGTGCGCGACCTAGCAGAACGCCATGTAACCCCGCTCCCCTTTCTTTGTTCTATACTTTTGGGGTTCTTTGTACAGTTTCAACCATCGAGATAGTTTTAACCCTTTTTTCGTCTGGGTCTCATTTTTTCTTGTTCTGACTTGAGTCGTTTTATCAGGATATTCCTGTTGCGGTTTGGCGCACGTCAATCTTGTGTGTTACTTGTCATTTCAGATTGGCTGGAATATTCTTTATGCTTCTTTCTGATTAGCAGGTCCTCTCTTAATCCAGCTTGGGTATATAATTCTCCCTGTTTCTGCCTATTGCACCTATTCCACTTTTGGATTTTGGGTTTGTCGGTTGTCTTGCACTGAGGAAGGGGATCCAGCGTATCCTGAGACAGCTGTATGCTGTATTATTGATCTGTCATACATGATACATTACTCAAGTTTTTTTCTTGTCGAGTAATTCGTTCTAGTTGCAAATAAACGAAGGAAGAAGCAGACGTATTTTTGCTCCAGGCACGAGACGTTTAAGTTCCGGCGAATTTTCAAGAAATACATTGTGATATTATATTTGGAAATAGAACTAAAGAGATATAGAACTAAAAGAGATTGCGCACGCAATTAAATCATTTAATTGCTCTACAGACTCGTATAGACGTGACTGAGGTGTGGAAATTTTTGGAGGTTTCTCCTCTCTTTTTCACAAAGAGATTTGTTTTCTGCCTTAATCGTTTCGTTTCCGTAAATATAGTATTTATTTGGAACACCTCACCTCTCCACAACCTCAACATATCTTTTCAGCATTTGCAACGAATTTTTTTTTTAAATTCGCCCATCCACGAACTGAAAATTCGGACGATTCTAAAACTTTTATGTGAATATCTTCTCATTAATATAAAATGCTTATTTTTTAATTACTCTATTTGTAAATATCGGATGAATTTTTAAGTAGGACTTTAAAAGTTGACTTACGCAGATCATGATTTTAATACTTAATAACAAATTTGATTTAGTATATCGCTACATTAAAGGGATTTTGTATTTTTTGTTACGGTAAATTTCTATGAGTATCATGAATCGAACTTTTAATAAGTGAAAAAATAAAGCTTGGTGAGTGGTATATTTATTTTCCTACTTGCCTTTCTTAATTTTTAATAGAGCTTTCATTGTATTGTGTTTTTCCTCACATAAAGTTTTTGAATTGGTACCATAGAGTTCGTTGTGTAATTTAGATTAGTGGTTTTATTATAAATCCAGAACAACGCCGGGTACATTTGATAGCCTAAATATACAGATACATATACATGAAATGTCTTTCTCATTAATAATCCGTAAAGAAGAAAATTTCATACAAATCGATAGAGAAAATAAATCATATAATAATCTACTGCTTGTATACTGCTGCCATCTATTAGACAAATACAGAACTATTTCTCTTTGATAGTAAATGCACTCCTTTTTAAGTTTCTTTGAAAATTTACTGGTTCTTACAATTAGACTTTCAGTACCAATTTATAGAGCGGTTCCCACAGGCATTTCAGGATCCCGATAAGGTATTAGAACTTCATTAGTGGATCACATAGTTGTTTAAGAAGGTTCCTGGGTAGCATTTAAAAAAATGACTTCACTTCGTACAATTTTGAATAAAGGAATTAAAATTGTATGTTAAAGAGTTATTTATACCATAGGCGTAGCCAGGGTCTTGGAAAAAAAGGGGGAGGGGTAAGGCTGAATAAGGGTTACAGTACTAAATGTTGTTTTCTAATGCAAATAAAACATTCAATACTTCCTTAAAAAAAACAGGCATTTGATAATTAGGTGACAAACATTTGCTTCGAGGGCGTTTCATATCCCTCTTCTTTAGGCCAAGAAACAGCACCATCTCTTAACAATTGCTAAGGAAGAATTGCAAGGTGGTAGGAAGACAAGCAATCGAATAGATAGATATGCAACATCCAAGATGAACATTCGTAGCGGGGTAACAGACAACGGAATCGAGACCCGACCCTAAACATATCAACACAAGCCGATAAGGCGGCCTAGCCCATCCATTACGCCAAGAAAAATATATGAAATAGGACGCATTGATATGAGATTTAAAATAAAACTGAAAAAGAGGAAATTAAAACCTTTTATTACTAGTAAAAATAAAGGAATGGGAAGAAACTAGAAGGAGGAATAAATAGACAAACCCATATAAAAAAAGAAATATAGAAAACTCACAAAACAACTAAATGGGGGGGAATAATGATGAAAGCATAAAAGACATAAATATTAGGATAACCAAATTCAAAATCCACGAAAATGAGTAATAAATAACAAAATGAAGGAAACAAGTTGTTTCGGGGATTAAATGCTACCTTCATTGAAACACGAATAAAATCAGTTAATCAATATAAAATATACCAATAATTAGGGAAATAACAACAATTAGGAATAAACAACCATTTTCAGAGTGCTACATTAGCCACATTATTCAAATAACATATAATCAAGCTACTTTAACATTACAAAACATGATAGAAATAAGAAAATTATGAACAAAAGTCAGGAAATATCTGGTACCTCTGAAGAACTAATGATGTTACAACCAATGAGAAGAAGAATGGGTTATGACGCTAGCTTATTTTGCTTACGATACCGATGTAGATAAAAATTTTGTACAATGGAAAGTCTGTTTCTTTGTCTGCCTCTTTGTCTCTTTTGCATACGAATCTACAGTTTTTGACGGATTTTTTTTTCTTCATATTTGGCAAGATCATTCCCTACTTTACTGTGGGTAACTCCGTTCTTGTTTCGAGTTTCTGGGGCCAGAGGTTATCGATACATTATTAAAATAAACGTAAAATTAAACCTTCCATAGAAATAGCATCACGCAGACGATTATTTTTCGAAAATTTATACGAAGAAAACTATGCCATGTTGCTTAGTAACGGAATTAAATCAAATACATTAACTTGGCAGACGATATTTATTTTATTTATACGATATTTAAATAATAAAGATGTCGATATAAAATAAAATTTTATAAAACAAAGGTATTATATGCTTGATTGGGTTGCATCATTTACGGCCTTGGGATATGAGTTTACAGGAATTATTGATATTTTCAAATAATAATTTTAAGCCATCTGTTCTATTTTTGCAAATATTTTTAAAACTCATATATTTTGTATTGGGTTTAACCGACTGTTGAAACAGGATAAAATGGTACGGTAATTTATTCTACCATTTTAGTGTCTATATTTTGGTGTGTGTTGACCAAATTTCATGATCTGTTTGTGACGATAATTTTGCAAAGCGAGAACGTATGTTATTATACTTCTTTTTTCGGTAATTAAATTAAATTTTATTATATTAGAATCTTTTCAAAAACAATATTATTCGGAAAACTACTAGAATTTGCACATTTCAAATCTCCAGCAACGATGGGTAATTCAGTAATAAAAGTATGGATATGAAAATAAATTTAGTAAGTAAAGGGCATTATATTTTTGATATTGTTACATCATTTACGGCCATAGAATATAAGATTAGGGTAATTATTTGGCAAAATATTCTCTTAAATTCATATATTTCCAAATGTGTTTAAATGATTGCTGCAACGGAGTAAAATGTGATATGGGAATAACTTGTGCTGGAATTTCAGAATATTTTGTTGTGCATTTACCAAATTTTATATTTTTGATCATATTTAAACCACGTCATATGCGGGAAAAAACACAATATACGGGAAACTCTATTTCAACTAATATATAAAAATCAAGGAAAATAAGTAAAAAAGTAAATGTATCGCTCACTAACAATTCCCTTTTCACTTATTAAAAGTTTAATTTAGGATTCGCATTGGAAAATTCCGCAATATAAATATTAAAACCCCTATAATTTGGATATTCTGAAATGCAAATTTACTATTAATTAAAATTTAAGGTGACTCATTGGAGTACCGAAACAATAAAAACTATGTTTGCGGAAACAAAACTATTAAGAAAATCACCGAATTCCCGAAACTGAGACACGTCTATTTGTAGAGCCAACGGCCGTACCGTGCTGAAAACACCGGTTCTCGTTAGATCACCCAAGTCAGGCAGCATCGGGCGCGGTTAGTACTTGGGTGGGTGACCACCTGGGAACACCGCGTGCTGTTGGCCCTTTTCGGGTGCGGTAGCCCGGTGGTTTGCGCGCCGGATTTGCAAGCTGCCACAACTGCCGCCGTGTTCGTACGGAGTACGATCACGTTAAACATGTGGATCCATAAGTCCTTCCGAGAGGTTGGTGGTAGGGAAAGGAGGGTTTGGTCCCTGCGGTGCCTCCCCCACTGGGTTCCGGTCTAAATTGGGTGGCACTTCCTGGCCGTCCAAACAGTTACCTTACACCTTTCTGGTAGGTCGGACGGTCTGGGTCTCAACAACAACAACAACGTCTATTTGTAGTTAACGGACAGAAGACTCTCTTTCAGCTCCATTTCCAATGCAACATCTCCTGACGGGGTTGTCAATTGAAGATATGCCACTCCTGAACAATACTTCGGTAATTTGAGATATGGCTAATCTCCTTTTATTTATTTGTACAGAAAACATATATTTTCATAACTAGGGGCTCTGCACCACTGCTCGCTCCGCTCGTGCAACCCCCTTTGGTATGCTTTACCTCCTACTCGCTGCGCTCGCAGAGCTCGCTATCTATCTTTCCTAAAAATTCTACTTTTAAAAACCTCTTTTCTATCACTGCCTATTTTCCACAGGAGGAAAAAGCAGGGATTTTTCTTAGCCCAGGGAATCCAAAAACTGAAAAACTGAATCCTTTGATCATGAGATAGTTTCGTGAGCTATTTCATGCCAAAATAAATATTAAATCGATAAATGATTTATTTCATCCTATTATTTCTCTACAAATGTACCAAATTTCATATTTTTGTATGCTATAGTTTTTGCGGTACGAGGCAAAGAAATTGTTAGACTTGCCGATACGAAAAAAAAGCTCACTTCACAAGTGCATAAAAAGTAAAATATATCAGGAAATACATCGAAATTTAAAAAGGAGCCCTGTCCTGCAAAAATTCACCCATGTAGGTACCTGCCTGAAAAAATTCGCGGTCTTGCTATTGTTAGTCTATCCAGGACGCGAACTCGCAGCTCAAATATTTTGTCTTTGGCATTAAATATTTCTTAAACTACAATATATATTTAAAAAAAAAACGATTTATTTCTGCATATCTCCAAAGCTTTTTCTACAAGTGTACCAAATTTCATATTTTTATATGCAACGGTTTTTGCGGTACGAAGCAAAGAATGTTGAGAAACGAGAAATTTGTCAAACAGCGACGGCGGCGGTGGCTACTTTTTTTAATATATAAAGATATATAATTAAAATAAAATTTACTTCTATTATTTGGATAGACGCTGTCTACCTTATCTCCTCTGACTTTTCGCTACTGTTTATGTCAAATTGCGATGAAAATCCCTTGTGTACATTTAACGGAAAGTACGAAGTGGTCTCTGAACGAAATATTAACTACTTGTCTGGCGAAATGATACTTTATGCAAATAAAAGTGTTAAGATGAGGGAATTTTTAAAAAAGATTTCACATTGTACAGATTTAGAAGGTTTTATCACAGTGCGAAATTTGGCGGTTCTCTGGTAAAACGTATGATGATCCTTTAAGAGTCACAAACTTATCGTCAACACCATTTTCAGTCTCTATATTTAGAACAAGCTATAACTTTATCAAGAATAATATTCTGCTAAAACGATAACTTGCTTTAGTCATTATAACAAAATCATCATTTATAATTTATAAAAAAATATATACATATATTCACTGAAAAACAAATATAATCGCAAAATGAGGAAAATTTTTTATTCGATACGGATTGAAATCTGAAATATCGATGCATGGTAAGGTCTTTTATCGAAACTAATGTATCGATATCATACGCCTATCACTATCATAAAGCTCATAAAATAATTGTAGTTATACATATTTCATTTAAAATTAGGAAGTACACTGTGTTTACATTCGATCCAACAGCCGTACCGTGCTGAAAACACCGGTTCACGTTAGATCCCCAAAGTCAAGCAGCATTGGGCGCGGTTAATACTTGGATGGGTGACCACCTGGGAACACCGCGTGCTGTTGTCACATTTCGGGCGCGGTAGCCCGGTGGTTTGCACGCTGGATTTGCACGCTGCCACAACTGCCGCCGTGTTCATGCGGAGTACGATCACGTTAAACATGTGGGTCCGTAAGTCCTTCCGAGAGGTTGGTGGTAGGGGAAGGAGGGTACGGTCCCTGTGGATGCCTCCCCCACTGAGTCCCAGTCTAAATTGGGTGGCACTTCCCGGCCGTCCAAACAGTTACATTACACCTTTCTGGTAGGTCGGACGGTCTGGATCTCAACTGTGTTTACATTCATTTAGAAGATACACACCAGTCCGTATCATTTTATCTCCCCCAAAATAGTGTTTCTAACATAAGGAGATAGTGTTTCTAACATATGTTTCTAACATCATTTTTTAATAGTGTCATATAATTTGAGTTACCTTTAGCATTTTGCATGATATTTAGAACACAAGAATTAGTTTTAATTATTTGTTCTATCCATACAGATATCATTATGAAACAGGCTTCTTTGTGATACTTACGAACTGAAGCAGTGGGCAGCAGTTAAGACGTATCTGGTATCTATGATCACTCCAGAGCATATAAAATTGTCATTGTAGAAAAGAGAGACCTAGATATTGAAACACAATAAATGTTTGCATTTTTTCATTGTTTCAAAATACTCACTCAGAAAATTTGTGATAATTTTAGAAAAAACACACTAGCGGGCAATCATGGACGGCATGCACCACATGAATAGATATTATAATTTTTAATTATTTTTGAAAAAATTAAATCTTTCACCTTGAAGGGCTTTAAAGAACTTTATACATTGGTACTTATAAACAAACCAGTGAAAAAAATTATCACATAGTTTCTTAATCTTCACAACAGGCAATATACTCGTATATTGCAAGCAACGGAAGATTGAATTCAAGAAAACGTATTCTGTTGAGCTAAGGCATGAAAACTAAGGGGGTAGAAAGGTACTAGAAATTCTGATCAACTGGGGTGCTATTTTGTTTTCTACACTTCTGAGGAGCTTCAGAAAGATTTAACTCTGCCTGTAGTGTAACAAACAGGAGTCATAACGGAGAACATGTGTCAAAAACTTAGGCTTTTCACAGGCATAGCTTTAGACAATTTCAACTCCAACTTGAAGACATTGCCAAGAACAGGGACTTTACATGCTATGTTTGGCATTTACACTACAACTTTTGAAACTGAAGAACCTGAAAATCAAACTATAGAAGTGGAATGTGGGAGTATTCGTATAATTTCGTAAGTCATTTTGCAAGAAGAATGCCGGTTTTGTTTTCCCGAATCATGCCAAAATCTAATCAGAACCAGAGTAACTTACAATACCATAATTTTGTGAAATTTGGTAAATAATATTTTTATCTAGAGTGGACACATACGTTTTTTGCGGGCCATTTCGCAGAAAAAGAAAGAGCAGGTCCTTTTATTCTGAATCCCACCAAAATCTAATTAGCACCAGGGTCACCCACAAGTAACTTACCTACCGAATTTTATGAAATTTGGTCAATTAGTTTTTGAGTTAGAGTGGACACATACACACACACGTCACTCTAAAAATAGGTTGTCGTGTTCAAAAGGTCACAGAACGTGTTAGATTCGTCGAAAACCCGTGTTGCGGTTTTCCACACGATTCCAATACTTTCTCTATACATTACCATGTATTACATGGAAAGTAATAAATAAAATAAAGAAGCGATACTTCAAATTTTGCAGCTTATTGCTTACTGGTTCTACTCTTAGTCACAGAACCTGCTTGTAAAAAATTCACAAAGTTGAGCTCTCACAGCAGATAACAGTATCCTCGAATCAGTTTTGTGGCTTATTATGTCTTGTGGTTCGTCCTCATCGAGCAGACGATATCTGAAATGACAGCCAGTTAATTTTGCTTTATATACCACAATATTACGAAACGTTATCCAAACTGAATTTATCGATTCCCATCGGTGTTGGTAAAACTGTGGCACATAAAAAATTTTCTAACAGCCATGGTAGAAATGGGCTATTTCATGGCAGTGAGAGCACAATAAGAACGAGAATGGTTCATGAATGATGTTATCTGCAATGGGAGCGTTAATTTGATTTCCCTTTAATTCTATACCCCATGGTGGCAAATGTATGCAAAAGTCGGAAATTAACATTAACAAATTTGAAGTATTTGAAAATCTACTTACAATCCAAGGATGTGCGACCTTATGTTCCAAATCAGCGGTCTCCGATCTGCCACAATCTTAAATAAATTAGATGAATAAGTTATTAATGCCGCACAACGCAAATAAAAGCAACACAACTCAAAATTAAATGTTTTTGAGTGAATAACTACTTAAGATGCACAATATGGAAAAGTTCATTCGTATCAAAAATCTGATGTGGGCATACATGGTTTTCCCTATATAATGCAACGAATTTACTTATTTCACAGTGAGAAAGTGATGCATAAGATTAACGGCACAATGTTTCTAACGTTAAATTGTATATATGACGCTTTTTCCAATGACAACATGTAAAACTATTTCGACGTACCCAATTAACTCATATTTTACGCAATTCTAAATTGACAATTAGCAATATTGATAGTATTCTCAATAAGCAGTAGAGTCCGTATTAAAATACTTTAATAATTAATCCATAAATCAAGGGTCATTTTCATATATTTACAGTCATTTTAGTAATTTTACCAATATTTTCATCAATCATGGACAAAATATAATGAAGTTGAAGATATTTTGATAAATGAGTCACCAAGTTCCCAACGTCGATCGCCAAGTTTTACAAATAAATGGACAGAAGGGCATTTATTAAATAAAAATGACTGTTGGTAAATTGCAAGGTATCAAAATACAAAACTATCACACAAAGTATCTTCTCTCATGAATGGAACGAACTATATCCACGGGAATGATGCTAACACATTCATCGTATGGTTATTATATATGAAAAGTGAACATATTTCACAATAGCTAATACTTCTTTTAATTTTATGGGATTTTTTTATACATTTATTTGAAAAAAAAATGTTAAATATCGGGAAAGGTTCGTACTAGCGTTCTAAAATTTATGTCAATCGTTTTCTAATAAAAAATTATATAAGAAATGATTATTCATGCGACATTATTGAAGTTAATAAATTTTTGAAGATTTTTTCAAAATATTACTCAAAAATTTGGGAGTCTTCCAAATATTCGATTACGTTTAACATCAATAGGCTTTCAAGGTTCACTAATTATAATTTTTGTACCCAATTTCGTTCAAAATTTTCTATTCGTTGGTGAGATATCGTTATCATAATCTCTAGCACACACACACACACACACGCGCGCGCGCGCCCTTCCAGTATTCACTGATTATAGTTTTTTTTATCAAATTTCATTCATAATGCTTCATTCATTCGTGAGATTTTGTCTTTATAGGCTCACGGACACGCACAGATAAACAGACATCACCTCAAAAATGATTGATTCGAGATCAGGAATGCTTGAAACGTGCTATTCCGTCAAAAACTCTAATTCTAATTTTCGGCCCCATCACACTACTTTCCCTATACATTATACTATGTATGCAGGGAAAGTAATACTACTTCCGTGTATAGAAATCTTATGTACATCCTGTTCAAAATGCCATCCGTTAACGACAATTTGAATTCATGAAAGAATATGACCACTGTTAACTCGACCGGCATTGCAGGTGTCACTGTTTTACAGGCATGAAGTGTGGGGGGAATTTATTGTCTTCCATATACGTGGTTTGTTGCTTCCTGACGTCCATTACGAGTTATTAGATACTACTTAGTCATTACTACTGTGTAATTGGATTTTCTTGCCCATCTCGCTTTACTGCCGAGTTTATAATATCAACACTTAAAATTCTCTCCTAGGGATACTGCAAGTCATTACTATTCAATCAGATATTTCGTACTACCTATAGGTGAGCCTAAGTGTACATTCACGTTCCTTTCCTTAGAAGATACATTCCTTAGATACTTAAAGACTTTTCCGGGAAGCCTGTATATTCCCTTATTTATAGCAAAATTTAGTTCAGTTTAAATAGTTTTTCTACTCTGATGAAAAATACTTGAGTAGTGTCATTTTTCATCGTGACGAAAAGCTTACTGAAAAGAACTTTGACAAACTAAAGCTAAACTTTGAAAAAATTCAGTTTGTTCAGTTTTATGCTCTCCTGAAAAATTGCTTTTATTAGCACTGCTGCCTTTCATCGTGATGCATTGCATTGTGTAATGAAAAAGCTCTGGGGAAAAAAAAAACCTTGCAGCGGCTTCAGTCGGATGGGGGGGGGGGGGGGGCGAAATGGTTTAGTGCAAATAACATCTGTCTTTGTGGGAGGTTTATCTGCTTTAGACATTTTCAAAACAGTTTAAAATATTATACTTTCGAATTTAGTACCACTCTTTCAAAATAGCCTAAAATATTAAAATATTCAAATTATACCCACAATACTTCAAAAACTAAGAATCCTATCCAAAATCCATATATGACCAGGATGGAAATTGTGATGACAGATGCAGCCACAGACTATTATACAGACCTGTCACTCTCGATAGTTTCGTTTTCGCGACGGCCATTAGAGATAGACCAAACAGAGGGTTGGCGCGCTCTTGGCGATGGTCTGGTTTAGTCCGAGCGCTTGGCGATGGTCTGGTTTGGTCCGAGCGCTTGGCGATGGTCTGGTTTGGGTCCAAGCCGATTTTCAATGTTATAACCCTATTTCGCTCGGCGAAAACTTGGAACAACAGACTAACGTGGTTTGAGTAACGTGAAAAAGGATTATTTGTTAAGTGTTTAGATCATTTCATAGAAATGGATTGATAAAAGAAAACTGGTTGCGTTACAGGGTATGTAATTTATGTTTATTAAAATTGAAATAATTTTAGTTATCACCATCCTACATACGTGTTCATTATAAGTATAAACGTGTTCATAAGTATACACGTGTTCATATAAGTATACATGTGTTCATCATACGAAATTAGTGTTGTGTTGTTATTACTGCCGGATTAGACTAAATTTTAAGAGGTAGTGGTATAATTAGTTAAAAAATATTTTCCGTATTTTTATAAAATGTGAAATAATTGATATTTGGATAGCTTTTTCTTAGTTGAATGTGATATAGTATGTGTATATATTTATGCAAAATTTTTATTAAGTGCCTTATGGTGGAAAATCTCCCCCCCCCCCTCGGGTAATTAATGATTGAGTTCCACAACTTCGATAGTGTATTTATGTAAATTTGATATTTACTATGTGAATATTTTTATATTTAAAAAAAAAAGACTATTATCAGTATCCCAGAATAAATTATGGATCAAGTAATTAACGATCAACACGCTAGTATACTTTTTAGACTGAAAATATTATATAATATTTCAGTCTTTTGAGTATGTTAGCTTGTAATTTTTTGTGCATTATGTTTTATAGTGAGACAATGCAATGTGTCTATTTTTTAATCTATTTTATGATTATTTGAATTAAATATATAACTATGTTTATTTAAATATTCTTAAACTAATGAATATATTTATGTTGCAGATTAATGTATTTTTAAATCCTGATCCTTTCTATAGTTTCAAAAATTATAAAAGTACAGTCCTCAACATTTTGTTCCCCTCCCGTTTAAAAAAAAAATCGCCAAGCGAGCGATAACGCGCCAAATCTGGCAGACGCATCGTAGTTCAGTTGGTCCAACTCACGAGCTCTAGTGTCTATGCGACATCCCATGTTAAAAATGTTGCCATAGGGTCCTATGGGAGTGCACCTTCTGAATATAGTATTCTGTGGATGCAGCGACCAGGATTGAAACTATGATGACAAACGGTGACAGGTGGAATAGTTCATGCTAGAATGCTATGGTACCAAGAAAAAAAACGTCAAGTCGAGACATGTGCAATAACAATTTGCATTAAAGAGGCTACGCCAAAATTGACGTTAAATTCTAAATAATTCATGATGGAACCATAAAAATGTCCTACTGTAATTTTCGATGGGACCACAGACAAAGAGTCTCACACACGGCGCAATAGACCGAGGCTCATAGAACCACGTGACCTTTCGTCGTGTGTGGGACTCTTTATGGCTTCATCATGAATCACTGTGGGACTTTTTATAGTTCCACCATAAACTATTTATAATTTAACGTCAAATATTGGCGTCAGCTTATGTGCTTTAATTTTAATAGGATCTAACTTTTTATTGCACTTTTCTCGACTTGACGTTTATGTCTTTACCATAGCATCCTAAGTATGAACTATTCCACCTGCCCCCGCCTGTCACCCAAATTCCCGATAATGTTAGCAGGAGCACCCCTTTCAGCAGGAAACATAAAGCTAAACAAACCTGTTCCTACCTTTATAGGTATCACAGTGAGTTTATACTATTATAGGTACCATAGCATCCTATAATAGTATGAATTATTCCACTTGTCGCAGTCTCCACGTACATCTCTATAACCCATCGTACATCTCTATAGCACGGCTCTCCAAAGAGAACCTGTCACCGTCTGTCATCACAGATATTGTACAATTTGCAGTATTATTCGACAATAAGGGTTCGGATAGGAAAGGCTTACCACAGTGGGGATGAGGACTAATCCCGCTGTAGTCGGGTTTTGATGAAATTTTTGCCTGAAACAGAAACACACATACTGTAAATCCTTTTGGGCACTTTTGATATTCAAATTGATGTAATTTTTTGGAAAATGGTTGTTTTGGACTAATTCTCTTTTTAACTTTAGACTGCGTTAGAATTACATGCTCACAGTAGAAACATTATCTGTGAAGCATCATAATCTCTTAAATTAAAAAAAAAAATGTTGACCAAACTTTAGCCAGTAACATTAAAATTGTATTAAGTTGCTAAAAAGAAATAATATATTATAGACCTAACAAAGCAATAATAAATGTATGTATGGTATCCTAGAAATCAACATAAGCAACAATGAACTTAACTTTGGTACTCTAGACCAAATATTGTCCACCTAATGTGTTTTAAATAATCTTGAAGTTTAACAACGAGATAAGGCACTTGTGAATTTGAGCTATATGTGAATTTGCGCAGGACAAAATAACCAAACATTCAAAAATACATGAGAATCAACCAGAATGATGATGCAAGTTGATAAAAATACAGTTCATAACAAATATACTATATGGGAATCCATCAAAGTTTCTCTATCTAGGAATTCCACAAGTGCTCAAATTTGTAGACGCAGAACATAAGAGAAATTGCCCTTTTGGTTGTATTTGACAACCTGGTCAGCAAATTTGGTTTTTCACTTAGTCAGAAAACTTTCACTTTCAGGATCACCTGATAAACTAGTTACGATATAATTAAGAAAATTTAATGTGGGCAGCACATGACTTTCCCTATGTAATGCAATGAATCTACTTCTTTCAGAGTGATAAAAAGATATATAAGATCCACGGTACAATGTATTTAACGTTGAATTGTACATTGGGCGAATTTCCGACTGATAACAAGTAAAACTATTTCGAAGAACTTAATTTATTTATATTTCACGGAACTCTAAAATGGCAATTATCAATATTGATAGCATGCGCAATACCAATGGAGTCCACATATTAAAATATTTGCATAATTAATTCATCAATTCAGAATCATTTTTGTTAACTTAACGTCATTTTTACAATTTTGACGATTTTTCCTCAATCTGGAGCGAAATATCTCTAAGTTGTAGATATTGTTCTAAATGGCTAACCAAGTTCACCAAATTAATCGCCAAGTGTTATAGACAAACAGAGAGAAGAGCATTTCTCATATATAAACGACTTTTGACAAATTGTTAAGCGTCAAAAATACTAAAACTATTATTCAAAGTATGTTTTTGCGTAAATGAAACGAACTAGATCCACAAGTAACAAATTTATTGCATAATATTACATATGAAAAGAACGTATTTCACAATAGTTAATATTTTCTTAAGTTTGTGAGATTTTTTTTATAATTCCATCTGAAAAATGTTCAATATTTCGAGAATGGCTCATACTAGCCTTCTAACGTTTGTGTCAATCATTTCCTAATGAAAAATTACATAAGAAATGAATATTTACATAACGTTATTGAAGGTTATGATTTTTTGATAATTTTTTCAAGATTTCATTCAAACATTTGGGAGGTCTTTCGAACATTCGGTTGCGTTTAAAATCAATAGAATTCCAGTGCTCATAGATTGAAATTTGTGTACCAAATTTCGTTCAAAATGTTCCATTCGTTCGTTACATAGTTCGAATTGTGCATAATTATCATTGAGTTGCGCATAATTATGTCAAATTTTGCCGTATGCTGCCATGTTAAGGGAATATAAAATTTCTAATAAATTTTGATGTTTAAAAAAATTCAATCTAATTCTAAATTTTTTTATAGCAAATCCCGATATAAAGTTTTGTTAAAATCCATTAATATTTGTGGCAGCTCTAGTGCATACAGGAAAGAAATCGATGACAGACAGTTAAACCGTCATCAGTCCAAAAATAGTCCAAAAATGTCCAGGAGGTTTCAAAACATATATTGTCATCGACATTTCGAAATCAAAAGTTTTCGTGAAACAATACTTCCTGTATTCTGTAGTATAAGAATGTAAAAATGGCGTATATTTATGAATTTTATCGAACAAAATTCTAATATTTTAGATTTTTCTCATTATTTATAGGCCATGTCCCACGTATACGCAAAATATCAAGTTTCTGCCTTTAGCATTGGGCTGTCTAAGTGTACCTTAATCACTCAGCCTCACTCAGATGTATTTATATTTTACTGTATAAATGAAGAAGTATGTATTTCTGTATGTGTGTTAATGTGTCTGTCTGTGCAGTTTGTAGCGCGAAATCTAAGCATCATAAGACCATGAAATTTGGTACACAGGTACTCCTGGATGCGAATAGCGGCATCTAGGCGTTATTATTTTTTTGTAGTTATGAATTAATTTTAGTTATGTTTTATCTCGATTCCCAAGGACTTTGGCCATAGATCGATTCTATAGTGATATAAAATATTATCACAGAGTTTCTGTTGTGACATCACAAGAAAAAACGAATTTGTTTTAAACAAACAGTGAATGGAATGCATACGGTTATTAGACGATTTTCAGTGAATTTTTAAAACTATATCCTTTTCAGGTATCTTTCAGGTATACCTCACCGATTTTTGTATTACGATATGCAGAAATTGGTTCGCTATTCATTGTGCATTTGGGTATTTTTTCAGTATATGTCTAATACATCACAGATCACTCCAGAAAAAAAAAATCAAATAGCCATCAGTTGTTTAATCAATTTTTTTATCCGAGGCATGTCTTTGAATTTTTGAGATAATCACACAGGTTTTTGGACTTCTTGGAGGTCGAAACGGAGGAACGGCTCATTTTCTCGTAGAGGAGTGGATATTTTGAAATAGTCTGAGATAGGGTTACGTGAAAAAAAAATCGCCTTATTGACTGTAGAGGGGTGGTCACATTTTATGTTCACACTCACTCTCTCTCACTCTCTCTCACACACACATACACACATTTTTTTTCAAAATTGTTCAAAATGAGTTTAGGAGGTTCTAAAACATTACTTGTTTGTCAAAATCTGGAATACGATTTTTTAAACAGTAATTCTTCTGTACATGAGAAAGCTATCAAAATAGGGATACTAAACACTCTTAAAAAGTGAGCTGCAACTTTTTTACTGTCCTTACAATACATGGTAATGTATAGGGTAAGTGCTGAAATTTTGTTGGACATTTCAACTCGAGTTTCTGATGGATCTGCCCTTTTTGAGCACTCTGAAACTATTTTTACATCTGTGTGTGTATGTTTGCCTGTGTAATATATGTAACCACTCTAACTCGAAAACTGATTGACAAAATTTCATAAAATTTTATAGGTAACTCAATTATGGGTCACCCTAGTACTGATTAGATTTTGGTAAGATTCTGGATAGAAAAACCTGCCTATTTGTTCGAAATGACCAGCAAAAATCGTCAAGAATTAAAATAAAAGACTACGTATGCTCAAGTGTATCAATGAAATACTTGTTTTATACGTAATTTTTGAAGGCGACAATAATAGTAACAATTCCATAACTAATTGTTTACGAGTTATTTTAGTTTTACGCATTTTTTATTGCCACGCCGCCTTACATCCAGTCATCAAATGAAATCGGAAAATGAAATTAAATTCAGCGTAATTTCAAATAATTATTCATGTTATTTTGTTCAATTAAACTCAATTTAATGAATCGTGAAAGAAATAAAAAGAAAACGAATTTGTGCTTGTAGAAAAATCATGTGCTGCCCACATCAGATTATTTTTAATAAGTTTTATTTTGTGTAAACAGCGTATAGAACCTAGTGCCGGGAATAGTTTTCTCAATTGAGAATTGGCCCAGTTAGGTTCTGTTCTGTGATCGAGTCTCGAAGTGAGCTTTTGGAGGGTTCTGAGAGACTTACACCCTTCCACTCACCATTTTGCATACTCCTGGAGAAAATTCTAAAATTTGGCTCAGCTAGGTTCGGTCTAGTAGTTTATACTGCAAGTGTGCAAAGATTCAGCTTTCTAAGTCATCGGAAGACTGCTTGAGGGTATGGGAAAACCTTTTCTAAAAACCCCATAATCTCCGCCCTTTGAAAGTAAAGCGAAAATCCGGCTACATTAAGTTCTATCCGATGGTCGTTATGCGTGCAACGATTCAACCGTCTAGGCCATTGAGAGGGGGGGGGAGGAACTTTTGGAGGATCTAAAAATACCTTTCGAAAAACCCCATTTTCATCGCCCCCCCCGGGGGAAGTAAATCGAAAATCCGGCACCTTTAGGTTCTGTACTGTAGTCGATACTATAAATGTTCAGAGATTCTGTTTTCTAGGTCACCTGGAGGCTTCTGGAGAGCCTGTAATGACAAAAAATCGGCGGTGCCTCAGTCAGGTGAAGTCAAAATGGTTTTGTGTGAATAATATTTTGCCATTTTACAAAATAAAACTCCAGTAAAGTTTGATAAGTTTGTTCATTCGATTTTTTAGACTCATTTGTTTCATTTACAGGCTTTCAAAGCGTTACAAATTACTCACTACCCATTTATAGCTAGCTAGCATTTTTAGTTTTCGTCTCGATTTCATCTGTATACTCCAACCATCCATTTCATTTAAAAATGTCTTATTTTACTAACTTACTTGGCAGTATATAAATCAAACATATATATCTGACGAGGTTTTGGATTTAAATTAATTTATAAACTTGATTGGGGGAACACAGAAAAGGACTTGAATGCGTATATTTCCATATATTCTGTTCAAATTTCATCCATCATTAAACATCTTAAAAACCATAAATTCAATATTTTCCTAAACAAAACAAAATATCTCGTCCTTGAGCACCAATATTTCAACAAAGAGTGAGCAAATTTATGGTGTGTCTAAATACATGGTTCTGTAACACTCGCGATATTTTAAATATTACAGATTCTCACCCGTTGGAAGATCCAGGTAAAAATACTAAAATATCGAAATTATAACCACTATACTTCAACAAGCTCGATCCTGCATCCAATTATATGTACCTGCAGCGCTTTCACAGAACTAAAAATTCTTGCTTATTGTTCATCAATTTCAAGTTTTGAGATATAAGCATATTAAAATTTGAAAAACGGAAAATTTTCAATCTTCTTCAACTATACAAAACGATTACTAAATAACTGTAAGAGTTTCTTTAAAACATATATATATATAGAGAGAGAGAGAGAGAGATCTGGAAACTAGATTTCCGAATACATATTTTTGCCGCTTACTATTTATATCTATCTTTTACGGTTTTGAAGATATTTCGAGTGAAAATAAGGACAAAAAACATTTCGGACTGATGCTATTAGTTAGTTTTTTAAAAAAAGTTCAAAATATTAAAATATTGAATTTTTTATATATATTCATAAACTGGATCACATTTTTGACAAAATAAAAATATTTACATTTTTATCTATATCAGCCTTCAAAATGTTTGCATTTTTCGTAACTCTCCTATTTTTGCTACAACTACCTGAAGCATAGATGTTATTCATATCCAAACACGAGAGACAATTATATATAATGATGCATAGCCGTTTAACAACCAGTATTGATAAAAAATTTCATTTCAGCATGAATTCAGGAACGGCATTAAAAATACTTACGCATATAGCCAATCCGAATATAATGTTGTACACATTAAGTTTTAGACGCATATTGTGTTTTGAAAATTACAACATTTCTGCGAAGCAAAATCGTAAATCTGTCAACTCTTTCATATGATCCTTTTTTTTTTTTTTTTAAACAGAGTGAAGAAATTGTTGGCTCATAATAGGGGGTTGTGCAACAGTGCGAAGAAGAGAATTCAGCATAATTACGGATTTTTACTTCCTTGTTTAAAAATAATTTATCGATAGTAAGATAATGTAACACATAAGATAAACGTACCAGTGCGGTTGCACTCCCGTCACATATGACAGCACTCATGGAACGGTTTCGCGTTTTTTATGAGTTCATCAGCCTGGAATTTCTGATGCCTACAATGCCGAGAAGAAAACTTGACATGTGCCACAATTTTGCGAATTTCTAAGGAGACCGATAAATTCAGTTTTACTATACAGCCAGTTTCAATATTATAATATTTTAAATTGCTATATATAATTTTATATACAAGTATCGTCTGTTTAATGGTGATATGCGCATAAAAATGCGAAACCGGTCTATAAATGATGTTACCTGCAGTGGAAAGACAATCCTAGCTTTGAGAATGTCTCCTTTTGGACGAGTTCCGTAAGAATGTACTAGCAGTTGACACGTTTATATTATAGTAATAGAAAACACCCATTTGACGGCAGGGGAATATGGGATATATATATATATATATAACACATATGTATACATATATATATATAAACACGCATTCACACACACACACACACACACATATATATATATATACATACATGCACATACATATAGTATATATACACACACACACATATATGGGTCATTTTCTGTAATTTGGAGTTTTGCATGTTCCAGGTGTTTTAATAAAAGTTTGCATGACTTGGGACTGATTTTGGACGCTGATCAGTTTTACTATATTGTAGTTCATATTTGTCACCCATTAGCTAAAGAAACAATTCATATATACTTGAAGATTTAAAAATTTAATTTTTTTTAATAAATGTCATTCCTCTGTGTGTCCCAACAGCCAATTCATAAAATCCCTACTTTATTTACAAGCTTTCATTTTCTAGTTTTCTTTTAATTTGATGTTTTATATTAAATTAGACAATTTTAAATACAAACAGTAATAAAAAAATCCACTATACATTAGATCAATATTTTAAATTAATTTTTTACAACTGTCTCCTAGATTTTTTGTCATTCACCTGTCTTTAAATTGTTTGACTGAGAGTTTGACTGTGTTCTAATTATCATTCTGTGCAAGGAAACATTATAAAACTGAACAATTTTGGGTAAGTATTTTTATTCCTTGTCATTCACTACATTAATTGTCATTCACATCATTGTCAATTCACATTACCTTGTCATTCACCGATCATTAATTATTCTCAAATAAAAAAGTAAATAATTTTTTTTAACATATATATATTCCTAGTCAGTGTAGCAAACTGAATACCAAGTTAGGCTTAAATGCAAATAAAACTCATATACTCAGAAAATAAAATTACATGATTTATCATTCCCCTGTCGTCATTTATCTGTCGTCTTTGTAGACAAGGGAATAATATTAGAACAGGTGAATTACATTTAAACTAGATTTTCTTTTTATAGGATAAAACAAGTAAGAACTTAGTTCCAAATATAAGATTGCAATTAAAGCAAAATAATTTTATTATTTTTCTAATGATATATATATATCTGTATATACACTCATTGCCATAAAAATTTGCACACCAAGAAGTAATTGCGGATCGTAACGAAACTTGGCATGAAGATACCTGTCAGGTAAATATACAAATGATTAGAAATACAACTTGATTTCACATTACGTAATGCCAATATAAGGCGTTGAACTTCGTTCTCCCTGGTACAGAAAAAGGCACGCAGAGGCTGTTTGCCTGTACTTAATCTGTTGAAGAGGGACGCTTTTTCATTAGGGATGCCGCTACGCCGCCATCGAAGATAATATGACCAGCTATCAGAGTTCGAGAGGGGAAAAATCATCGGAATGATGGAAACCGGGTGGTCAGCTAGGCCAGTAGCTCGCCACCTAGGCCGTTCTGACTTTACTTTGAGGAGGTGTTGGGACCAGTGGACGCGAGAGAGGCCTCATACACGGAGCCCAGGCTTAGGACGCCCTCGGTGGACCAATAGCCAAGAAGACCGCCACATCACCCATCACGCACGCACAGCGTCAACTGCATAATTGTCAGCCATCCGGACACAGGCAGCACCTTCTCTACGGGCCCCTGTGTCTGTCCGTATCATCGTGAGACGCCTGGCTGAAGGACATTTGGTCCCTCGGCGCCCATTATGTGTCTGCCTATGACACTCACCTACCGTCGCCTCCGTTTGGAGTGGTGTCGCGCTCGAAGGGATTGGACCGCAACAGAATGAAACCAGGTCCTCTTCAGCGACGAATCGAGATTCAATGATGACAATCGTGTACGTGTGTGGAGGCCCCGTAATGAACGCCTCAATTCTGCCCTCACTTTACAGCGACACACCGCTCCCACAGCTGGTGTGATGGTATGGGGTGCCGTCGCATATGACACCCAGTCACCTCTAATATTGATCCACGGAACCATGACAGCCCAGCGGTACGTTCGTGACATCCTTCAGCCACATGTGTTGGCATTTTTCAACAGGGCAATGCTCGGCCACACAGCAAGGGTGTTATAGAAATGCCTCCGCCATATTACCACCTTTCCCTGGCCTGCCCGATCCCCAGATTTGTCACCGATCGAGCATGTCTTGGAACGACAAGTTGGACAGCCTACGAGTTTGGTCGAATTAGAGGCGCGCTTAAAACAACTGTGGAATGAGATGACGCAGGACACCATTCGGGACCTGCATGCCTCAACGCCCGCCCGTACCCCATCGTGTAATCACGCTAGAGGTGGCCCAACAGGGTACTAGAACCTCCATTCATTTGTAGTTTTTTCTGTAATAAATGATCCTTTTGCTTTGATTTTGTAATCACTTATATCAATGTTGCACTCATATGTATAAAATTTCGTTCGATTTTGACAACTCTTTCTTGGTGCGCAATTTTTTATGGCAATGAGTGCATATACATACTAACAAAGTAGTTGTCTATATTAAGTGTCATTCCCCTGTCATACTGTATTTATTCGTCTTGAAAATAAAAATCTGATGTGGGCAGCACATGACTTTTCCTGCAGACTCAAATTTATTTTTCTTTATTTCTTTAATAATTCATTAAATTGAGTTTTATTGTACAAAATAACACTAAATTCGTTTAATTCAATTTCTGTTTTTGTTTGGTAAGTGGACTTTTGTCCGAAATCAGCGTAACAAAAATGCAAGAAATCTCAAATATCTTTTCCCAATAGCGGCATAACAAAAATTCTAAAAATCGCAAATAGCTCGAGAACTGTTGGTCCTAGAGTAAAATAAATGTTCTCATTCTTTATCTCGCCAAAAATTACGTATAAAATAAGCTTTTAATTGATACATTTGAATATACCAAGTTTTTTTTTAGATTTTTGCGATTTTTGAGGGGCCATTTCGTAAGAAAACGCAGGTTGTTCTTTTCCGAATCGTACCAAAATCTAATCAGCATCAGAGTGTCCCACAAGAAATTTATCTACTAAATTTTGTAAATTTGGTCAATTAGTATTTCAACTAGAGTGGAAACATGATATTTTTGCGGACCATTTCGCAAAAAAAGGCGGGTTCCCTTTTTCCGAAGCGTACCAAAAACTAATCAGCATCGGAGTCACACGCAAGTGATTTATTTACCAAATTTTATTAAATTCGATCCATTAGTTTTGAGTTTGAGTGGATACATACATTGCACAGACTGACACACAGACAGACAAACACACACACAGATGTTGCGCTAAAAATAGTTTTTTCGTATTCTAGAGAAATCTAGAATAACTGGACATTTCTATCTAGTAAAACTGGACATTTCCGCAACACGCTAGAGGAACTATGAAAAACTTGCTCACGCATGCTATCAAAATCGTTTAAATATACATAAAATTGAATCATTATCTTGTGGATTGATTTGCACTATTTCAGTAGTCCCTCCCCATCGTAACTACTGAATCCGCGTTTGCGAAATTTTGTCACTGATTACCTAAAATTGCGGAACACAG
Organism: Amaurobius ferox; assembly: GCA_951213105.1. Taxonomy (NCBI): domain Eukaryota; kingdom Metazoa; phylum Arthropoda; class Arachnida; order Araneae; family Amaurobiidae; genus Amaurobius; species Amaurobius ferox. Next base: position 118,784,255 of record OX578149.1, on the reverse strand, counting down.
TAATCTGATGACCCCAAGTATGTTGTTTGTTCGTTCCAGGCCTTCCGACTTATCCAAAAGTGTAAGGTATCTGTTTGAATAGCCATGATAGTGCCATCCAATTTAGACAGGATCCCAGTGGGGCCGTATCGACAGGGATCGAACCTTCCTTCCTACCAACAACCTCTCGGAAGGATTTAATGAGTCACATATTTGACGTGCCCTTACTCTGTTAATACGGGGTACAGTTTGGGCAGTGCCGGAAATCGTTCGAGTGCCTCAACCACTGGGCTATCCCACGCGACCCCAAGTAAGTACAATTTTAGCATCCATCAGCCATATTCCGAAAGTCCTGAAATATACCCTAAAGCCATACATTTCTGTCGCACGTGATATTTGAAAGCAAATACAGTACAGCAGGAGGTGGCTGCATCAACAAAAAGAATAAATAAATTATAGTTTGTATTTTCACAAATGGAATCTAAAATTCGGAATCTCAATTTAAAATGTTAATATTTTGTTACATATGCGTGTTTTGACACAAATGGTGTATCAAAATGAATATTTTTATCTATCCAATCAGTCGTAAAAAAGAATTCGGTAAAAGTATCAGTACAAGATGTCACTGCTCTAATCCCTATTCTGAACTAAATGTACATCGCAATAATGTTTATCATTTATATGCTGAGTTATAACATTCTTTATTTATTTTAAACATTTACTAACGGTTGACGTGCACGTAGATTAAAAGAAATTTCGTATTGAGGGCCTCAAAAGACAACTAAGCCTTGGTGCGCAACTTCTGTATAATTTGGGTCTTAATCTTTCAAGCTGATCTGTAGCTGAGCATAACACCCAAATAACCCTCATATAGCACCTCAATAGCCTTTTCTTTACCCACTTCAAATACGAGCTAAGGGACGTCAAGAAATATGTCTGTCAGAAGTAACAGTACAGTTTCAGAGAATTAGTACTGTATAAAGTTTGTGCATGGTGAAACAATCAAATCCTTATCCTTCGCCTACAATTTCCTCAGACTGAATATTCCTTAAAAATCTGAAGAGGATGAACCTTTCAGAATGATTAGAAAGTAGGAAAAACGAAAAATTTGTTATATTAAAAAATTGTAAAATTCCTGAATTATCGGATTTTTTTTTACATATGTATAACTGATATCGAATTTCAGTTTATGTGAAATTAATATTTCTAGGGATCCCTGGAGTAGCCGAGAATATTTGTTGGGGTTGGGGAGGAGGTTGGACCCCCTGAATCCCCACCACTTCCACCACCCCACCACCTGGTTACGTGTCTGCATCCCTCCGAAGCTCGCTTCGCTAGTTCTTTCAACTTAGCCATCGCTTAAGACCGCCCTCATATTCCTATTCGGCTCGAACACTCCAATTTTTGCATATATGGAAGTAAACTTTTCACTTCAGAAGTACATAAAAAATAGATTAACTCATAAACTATATTAAAATTTAAGAAAGAACTCCGTCTGGCAAAAGTTCAACTATGTGGGTACATGCCTGCAAATATTCGTGGTCTTTCTATTGCTGGTCTATCCAGGATGCGAACTCGCAGCTCAAATACTCTTTCTTTGACATTAAATGCATTCTTAACTAAAGTTTAACTCTGAAAATGGCGTATTTCACAGTTTTGCCCCCAGACAGCAGCTTTACAAATGTGCCAAATTCCACACTTTTGTATGCTGTAGATTTTGCGGTACTAAGCGAAGAAACTGATGGTATGCGAAATTTGTGAAACAGCGGCGTGTTGAGAAAGTATTGTTTTTACGAAAATTTTTGATTTCGATTTTTTGATGGAAATATATGTTTTAAGACTTCCTGAACACGTTATGATTATTTCCCGAGTTATGTCCGTCTGTATGTATCTGCATGCCCGTGCTGGATTCCTTGTGTACACGATGCCGGCCACAAATACAAATGGATGTTCACGAAACTGTATATCCGGTTTTGTTATAAAAGAAAATCTAGAACTAGATAAAATATTTTTAAATTCGAGAGAAAACTTCGAAATTTATTAGAAATTTTAGATTTTGTTAACGTGGTAGCATAGGACAAAATTGGACAGAATCATGCATAAAATGGTTTATTTATGGCTTCATAATCACAAGACTTTCCAATCATTGCTCTGAAAAATAGCCGCGAAACATTTTTTTTGTTCGTGACGTCATTAGCCCCCCTCGGGGGGGGGGGGTCAGGTTCCCGCTCCTGGGGAATACATTGCCAAGTATGATATGAATCGAAAGATTTTTTAAAGCCTTTTAAAGTGAAAGGTAACACGCGTAATTGTAATCATTTGGACCTATGATATAGATTTTTTAAAAATTTTATTGAGAATTTGAAAAGAAAAACTACTGAAAATGGATTCTGGTGAGAAGGTCGAATTGAACCACATTCCCATTAATTTTTAGTATAGCGAGATAGCATGCGATGTTCTATGAAATGAATACATGAAAAATAATCGCGTGGACAACGCTTGATTTTCCCTACATAATTCAATGACGTAAAGCCTTTCCTACCGAAATAACCCACGGCACACTATTTTTTGTTTTGAATTAACATCACGCCAATTGAAATTAGGCGCTTTGGACATCTTATTAGTCCAAAATGAATAACTGAATCATACGTACAAATTTCTCATCAAACTGTAATAGGCATTTAACGAAAATTCCATGAAAATTAACCGGGGTGGTGCTCAACTTGACTTTATCATTCCAGAATTCATTTGCTTTTCAAATTTTACCAGAGAATATTTGAGAAATCGGTATTGTGGGTCAGTCACAACTACAGCGCGTTACCCCCCCCCCCCCCCCCCCACTTCAACAGGTTTGAAAGAATCTTTCGAATGATACCATACTTGACAATGAATTCTGCAGGGAGGGGATAGGGCTGGGTAACTTTCTTTCCAAGGGAAGCTAATGAAGGGAGGCTAATGAACTTGCTTTCCAAGGGAGGCTAATGAAGGGAGGCTAATGAACTTGCTTTCCAAGGGAGGCTATTTGTCACAACAATGACTGAAACCATGACGTCTCATGATCATTGAGCCATAAATAACCCCTTTTAGGCATGATTCTGTTAAAAATTTGTCCTACACATGTTACGATGTTAAAAAAATATAAAATTCGAAGTTTTCGCTCGAATTAAAAAAAAAAAATTCTATCTATTTCTAGATTTTTTTATAACAAAGCCGGATGTAAAGTTTCGGAAAATCCATTAATATTTGTGGCTGCGATCGTGTACACAAGAAGTCGACCACAGACAGACAGAGGGACATTATTTGAAAATAGTCAAAATGTGTTCAGAGGGTTTTAAAACATATATTGGCATCAAAATATCAAAATCCAAAATTTTTGTGATACCAATACTTTCTCAATACTACACTGTAAAGCATTCTGTAACCTATGCCCATGGTTTTTGAACTACTTTGTTGATAATTTGGCAAACTGATAAGAAAAGCCACATTTACAGACGTTCATGAAAATGTTCTAATTATCGTCTGCCGAAGAGTTAATTTTGTATTTCTATATATATATCTTATAACTATCCGGAATCTTACTCCTACATTACAGACAGCTGATTCCCCTGAAACTTTCAGTAACATGATTGCAAATGATTTACAGTGCACGTATGAGAAAGTAAAAATGACTATTAACTTGTTTGCGTCAAAATATTATAAACAAATTGAACGAAGTATCTTCCTTCACTAATGGAAGGAATTAGATCCCCGAGAATGACGTTGAGAGATCGATTACATAATATTGCACATGGAAAATAAACTTATTAAACGATACATTCAAATTTCATATAATTTTTTTTACAACTGTATTTAAAAGAGATACAACATTTCGAGAACGGTTTACGCCAGAGTTCTGAAGTTTGTGCCATTCGTTTTTCAATGAAACATTACTTGTGGAAATGCTGGCTTATCGGTATTGAAGTTCCTGATTTTATAACGATTTTTTTCGAAATTTTAATCGAAAATTGGGGGGGGGGGGGTCATCCGATCATTCGATTCTGTTTAAAGCCGATAGAGGGCCAATATTCCCTGCTTGCAATAATCGTACAAAATGAATTTCGAAACGCTCCAGTAGTTCGTGAGGCATCGCATCCACAGATTGACGGACACACACACACTAACATACACACATACAAACACCACGCCAAAGACGTTCGAGTGAGTTTAAGTTAGATATTACATAGTATTCTGCTTGAAAAATTAGTAAATGCCATTGAAATCCTGCATGGATGGTCGATCAAAATCCTATGATTTTTTATGTGAATAACATCTGTGGTTGGGCTCTGACTGAAATAGAAGTGTTACGAAAAATGTAAATGTAATGGATGCTTGCTTATGCACACACGCAGAAGCCACGTTAAAAACCTTCGATTGGAGTTCAGGGATTCTTGAAACGTGCTTTTCCGCCGAAACTTGACTTGTATCCCAACGCATTCATTAACAAAGTTAATATTAAATAAAAAAAAATCATGGTTTCTGAAGTTCCCTCTTTTTCTATTTACATATAAACTTAAATGAATGAAACATGTATGTATTAAAATACATTTTATTTACATGTATGTATTAAAATGCATTTTATTTACATGTATGTATTAAAATTTATTTTACTTCATGTTTAAATATTGAAATTATTCAAAATAAGATTTTGAAGTATTTGTAATATTGAAGCGTTACGAAAGATGCAAACGTTATAGACGCTTATATTTCCGAACGTAATTGATAGAAATATGAACAATTTTTACTTGTTTTGTCGAAAATAGGATTATTTTAATGAATATATGAAAATACTTTTAAAATTTTAAACCTTTTAAAAAAAACTAAACTGGTTTTATCCGAGCGAGCTTTTTTCCCCCACTTCGTTTATTTTCACTCGAAATATCTTCTAAACTATAAACGATAGTCATAAGAAGCAGACGGCAATAATATGCAGCGCGAAGCCCAATCAATAATTCGTTTCTAGATCAATAATTCGTTTTAACAAAGCTATTATAGTTTTCAAAAATCCAATTTCAAACAGATTGAGAAATTTCCGCTTTTCAAGTTTGAAATACTTATAGCTCAAAAACTAAAAGTCCTAGTTATGAACTATATAATCTGCAGTGCCTTGACCACATGGACATATAATTGGATTTTGGACCAGTCGGGTAGTTTTCGAAATATAGTGAATAAAATTTTGATATTTTAATACTTTTATCTATTTTGAAAAGGTGGTTCTAATTTCAATATTTTATATTTGGAATTGTCTTCAAAATATCTAAAAAGATAGATCCTCTACGAAGAAAGATATTATTCACGCAAAATCATATCTGCTCTATTGGATTGAATCTACTGTTGATTTTCTAAAATCGGCAACAGTGTAGTGAAGTCTATGAACTGGATCAATTTGCCTTATCTGTGCTAACATAAAATGTTTTGATGACATTAATCTCCACAGCGTAGTTCAAAATATCAATTCCCCCTCCCCATAGATTATACCTGTATACAGTGGAGATGGTCAAATTGTGGATTGCGATTGCCCGGTCGTGCGTAAGGAATTTTTAGATCTATCACAGAAATATTCTGTAAAATAAGAAATCTGATGTGGGCAGCACATGACTTTCCCTGCAGACTCAAATTCATATTTTCCTTTATTTCTTTAAGAACTCATTAACTTGAGTATAATTGCACAAAAGAATACTAAATTTGCATTTTTAATTCAATTCCTGCTTTTATTTGAAAACTGGACATTTTTCCAAAGGCGGTATAACAAAAATGCGAAAAATCTCAAATATCTCGAGAACCGTTAGTCCTAGAGTAATAGAGCTGCTATTATAATTTTTCTCGTCAAAAATTACGTATAAAACAAGCATTTAATTGATACATTTGAACATACCTAGTCTTACTTTAGATATTGGCGATTTTTGCGGACCATTTTGTAAAAAAAGGCAGGTTGTTCATTTCCGAATCGTACCAAATCCACATGTGATTTATGAACCAAATTTTGTGAAATTTGGTCAATTTGTATTTCATCTAGAGTGAATACATGATATTTTTGAGGACCATTTCGCAAAAAATGGCGGGTTCTTTTTTTCCGAATTGTACCTAAAACTAATCAGCACCAGGATCACACCCAAGGGTCTTACCTACCAAATTTTTTGAAATTCGGTCCATTAGTTTTTGAGTTAGAGTGGATACATACATTGCACAGACAGACACGCAGACAGACACACAGACAGACATACACACAGACGTCACGCTAAAAACAGTTTTTTCGTATTCTAGAAGTCTCGAAACGTGTAGATCCCTCGAAAACTCGAGTTGCGATTTTCGACATGATTCCAATACTTTCCCTATACATTACCATGTATTGCAGGGAAAGTAAAAAAAAAATAAGACCCAAAAGTCACTAAACTAAAACTTACAAACAAGTACCATTGTACCAAACAATAGTTTTCTGATATTCATGCCTTACTTCTTTCACTTTCTTCGTGAAAAAAGTAACCCCTGAAATTTCAAAGATATTACACATGACAAAGACTCCGGCCCTCCAAACAGTTACCTTACACCTTTCTTGTAGGTCGGACGGTCTGGGTCTCAACATGGCAAAGACTATTAGCGAAAAATTGGGCGTGAAGGTTATTTCTGATATCAACTTCAAGGCAGGAGCTGGGGACAATGGTGTTTTGACTTTCTCATACGTAGTATTGAGAAAGTGTTATTTTCACGAAAATTATCGATTTCGAGATTTTGATGCCAATATACGTTTCAAGACATACTGATCACATTTTGACTTTTTTTGGAGTGATGTCCGTCTGTATGTCAGTCTTGTCTGTCTGATACCCGTGGTCGAATTCTTGTGTACAAGATAACAGCCACAAATATAATTGGATTTTCACGAAACTTTGTATCAGGCTTTGTTAAAAAAATCTAGAATTAGATAGAATTATTTTAAATTCAAGTGAAATCTTTGAAATGTATTCGAAATTTTATATTCTTTTAGCCTGGCACCATAGGACAAAATTTGAAATAATCATGCATAAAAGGGTTTATTTATGACTCATTGACCCCGAGACTTAATAGTTAAAATAATTGTTGTGAAAATTAGCCACGACACAATTTTTTTTTTATTCAGACGTTATTCGACCCCTTGTGGGCAAGTTACCTTTCCGGTGTGTGTGTGTGTGGGGGGGGGGGGGGGGGGTACATTTTCAATTACGGAATCAAAAGATTCTTTCAAGACCTTTAAAGAGAAGGATATCATGTTGCAGTTGTCATCATTTTCACCTACGACACCGATTTTTCAAATTTTTTCTTGTAAAGTTTGAGTAAAAAAATCTGATGCGGGCAACACATGACTTTCCTTATATAATGCAATGAATTTACTACTTTTACAGTAAAGAAAATAGGTTTTTTCTTATAGTAGATAATTATATTCTTTACAAGATATCGAATTTTCGATAATTTGTCGCCATTTTCATTGATGTAGCGTCATTTTTATCCATTTGGCGAAATATTCGTTGATTTGGCAACATTTCAAAAAGACGCCAAGTTGGCGACATTCCGACAAAATCTCGCCAAGCGTTATGGACTGAGAAATAAATTATTCTTATTGCAGATAAATGACTATTGGCATTCAATTAAGAAATTTAAGGGGATTCTGAACATTCGATTACGTTTAAAAACAATAGGCTTCCAGTATTCACGGACTGTAATTTTGTACCAAATTTCATTCGAATCGCTCCATTCGTTCGTGAGATATCGTCTCCACAGGCTCACCGACACACACACACAGACATCACCTCAAAAATGTTTGATTCGTGATCAAGGATACTTGAAACGTGCTCTCCCGTCGAAAACTCGAATTCGAATTTTCGACCCTGTCGCTATACTTTCTTTATACATTATGTATATAATGAAAGTTAAAAAGGGCTACTAATAATGAGTTCTGGTATGAAAATGTCGAGTTGAACCACATTCCAGTAAATTCCATTTTTCTGAAGATATTCTTTTTTGATAAAGAAGTCTAACTATTAGTTATTGTGATGCCATGCCAACACACCCCTCCCATCAAATATATTTCCTATCAAAACATACATACTACACCAACCCCTAACGTAACACAATTAATTTACTCTTCCCTAGACCCTCTACCAAACCAATTTATCACGGTTAATTCCTCAAACGTTTTATCTCAACTTTTCAATTTCTGGTCGTACCACGGAAAGAAAGGAACTGATTATCCTTAACTTTTATGGCCTTACATTTCAGCTCCAACCATCATATCTATAAACAAAGTTTGCTTTAATTGTGTATTATTTAAAACGTGAATTTGAAGGTAAAGCTAGAAGAAAGTTTCTATAACCCCAAAGTTTATATATTCCTATTCTGAATTTTTAAATCGGGATTACCTCTCAATATAAACTTTCGTATTAAGCTGAATCATGGAGGTGGTCTAACCTCTAATTCGACGATGAGCTAAATACAGTTTTTTTTTATATTTCTTCAGGCATTAAAATCTCATGATCATGCAATTGCATTATGCTGTGGCAACGCTTTTGGCCTGAGATTATAAACACAAAAATAACAAAAAAATTCAATCTTTGAGAGGCTATTTTTCCAAATCCTATGGTTTTGGAATTTATTAAACGGATTTCAGATATCATTCAGCATGGTCGAATTAGCATACATGAGTTTTCTCAGCCCTCCGGTTTGCATTTGGTGGTCTGACATACTGGCACTGCGCTTTTAGTGAAGTGATCTGCAAAGTTCGCGTGTTTTGTGCACTAAGCACGTCCAAATACACCCCTACCATTCAATATTACTATTTATATGGCTTCTTATCAAAGCATGCTTACATACATGCTATACCAACCCCAACATGACTCTATTAAACGCATCACTGATGCCCTGTGAAAACCAAAAACTATTAAGCTGAAATTGCTGAAATTAAGCTGATTTCATTCAATAAATTGCACAAGTTATAGAAAATTGTTTATAGCAAATTTGAATAGATAAATGTTAAAACAAGTACTACAGAGGAAAATACATTATATAACTGCAAACATTCAAACACTGAACACATTCGAAATTTTGAAACATTTAAGAATAATTATTTACAAATTCCACGTTAAATTTCACTTAACTGGATTTCTAGATTCAGGCAATCGTCCTGCCTTTACTTTGTGGAATGCATTTATATACAATGAAGTTGTGGATAATAAATTGCACAAGTTATAGAAAATTGTTTATAGCAAATTTGAATAGATAAATGTTAAAACAAGTACTACAGAGGAAAATACATTATATATCTGCAAACATTCAAACACTGAACACATTCGAAATTTTGAAACATTTAAGAATAATTATTTACAAATTCCACGTTAAATTTCACTTAACTGGATTTCTAGATTCAGGCAATCGTCCTGCCTTTACTTTGTGGAATGCATTTACATACAATGAAGTAATGGATTGCACAAGTTATAGAAAATTGTTTATAGCAAATTTGAATAGATAAATGTTAAAACAAGTACTACAGAGGAAAATACATTATATAACTGCAAACATTCAAACACTGAACACATTCGAAATTTTGAAACATTTAAGAATAATTATTTACAAATTCCACGTTAAATTTCACTTAACTGGATTTCTAGATTCAGGCAATCGTCCTGCCTTTACTTTGTGGAATGCATTTACATACAATGAAGTAATGGATTGCACAAGTTATAGAAAATTGTTTATAGCAAATTTGAATAGATAAATGTTAAAACAAGTACTACAGAGGAAAATACATTATATAACTGCAAACATTCAAACACTGAACACATTCGAAATTTTGAAACATTTAAGAATAATTATTTACAAATTCCACGTTAAATTTCACTTAACTGGATTTCTAGATTCAGGCAATCGTCCTGCTTTTACTTTGTGGAATGCATTTACATACAATGAAGTAATGGATTGCACAAGTTATAGAAAATTGTTTATAGCAAATTTGAATAGATAAATGTTAAAACAAGTACTACAGAGGAAAATACATTATATAACTGCAAACATTCAAACACTGAACACATTCGAAATTTTGAAACATTTAAGAATAATTATTTACAAATTCCACGTTAAATTTCACTTAACTGGATTTCTAGATTCAGGCAATCGTCCTGCTTTTACTTTGTGGAATGCATTTACATACAATGAAGTAATGGATTGCACAAGTTATAGAAAATTGTTTATAGCAAATTTGAATAGATAAATGTTAAAACAAGTACTACAGAGGAAAATACATTATATAACTGCAAACATTCAAACACTGAACACATTCGAAATTTTGAAACATTTAAGAATAATTATTTACAAATTCCACGTTAAATTTCACTTAACTGGATTTCTAGATTCAGGCAATCGTCCTGCCTTTACTTTGTGGAATGCATTTACATACAATGAAGTAATGGATTGCACAAGTTATAGAAAATTGTTTATAGCAAATTTGAATAGATAAATGTTAAAACAAGTACTACAGAGGAAAATACATTATATAACTGCAAACATTCAAACACTGAACACATTCGAAATTTTGAAACATTTAAGAATAATTATTTACAAATTCCACGTTAAATTTCACTTAACTGGATTTCTAGATTCAGGCAATCGTCCTGCCTTTACTTTGTGGAATGCATTTACATACAATGAAGTAATGGATTGCACAAGTTATAGAAAATTGTTTATAGCAAATTTGAATAGATAAATGTTAAAACAAGTACTACAGAGGAAAATACATTATATAACTGCAAACATTCAAACACTGAACACATTCGAAATTTTGAAACATTTAAGAATAATTATTTACAAATTCCACGTTAAATTTCACTTAACTGGATTTCTAGATTCAGGCAATCGTCCTGCCTTTACTTTGTGGAATGCATTTACATACAATGAAGTTGTGGATAATAAATTTGAGAGTATTGTAACACATTCAACTGTTAAGGAACTTTTGTGTTTGTGTAATAGTTCATCACTTCGATTCATAATTACACTTAGAACTGACGGATAGTTTTTTCCAGTGTTATTTGCTTGCTGAATCTCCAACTCTTTCAAATACGACAAACCACACTGTTCAATCACTCCTAACAACTTAGACCTGTCCTTGTCCAGTAAAGTTATCAATGGTTGAGTTTCAATTATGAAACTAGCTGCCAAACTTGAGCTACTCTTTTTCCTTTTTAAACAGTCTAAACTTTTTTTAAGGAGAGTTCGCGTGTTTAGTAATTCATCCCAAAGGCAATCCATGGCCTTTTTCAGAGTATCACTTTCACCGTACACCGTGTTGACAACTTCAACCAACACATCTATTTCCTTTTCCGTTTCTAATTTGCTTTTTTGCAAATGTTGTTCATATGTCGACTGCTCAGTCTCATTACTCGTCGAGGGCACATTCTCTGCCATATCGTTGACTCCAGTTTTGAATGCGGCCATTTTCTTTACAGTGTAAATATATTACACACTACAAGCAGAAAGAAATTTTCAATTTGCAACGCTGCTTTATACAATAATCGAGTTCGATTCAGGAAATCGCATCGAACTCAAGTCGATTAAAAAAATTCAATACTATAGAATAAGAGGGCGTTATTGCAAATTATAGTAAGTAACAACTAATATCATATTTAAAATTAAAATTAAAATGACATCAAATGAATGGTAAAACAATTGAAAAATCAATCTATATATATATTATTATTTTATATTACTACAATGTGAAGGGAAAGCATGACGAAGTGTAAAAAATCAGATTCTCAGATTTTGCTAAACATAAGATCTAAGCAAACGAATCAAAACTGAACAGATCGAATAAAGTTTGGTAGGATAATTTCAGATGATGAACATCTGAGGCCTGTTGATTTTTGGGATCAACGGTCATGGGAATTTAAAAATGATTTTCTGGCTAAACTAAGTTTTTTGGGAAATTTTTCCAAATATATTATAACATGATAGTTATGATAAAAAAATATTTAATTTAATATGTCATACCTCTTTTGTTTAAAAGCAAATACCATAATTTATAAAACGCTCGAGATGTTTCATGTTTTTAATTTAAACTAAGAAAAAAATCATAAAAATACACGTGTACTCATTATTATCATGAGTGATATCATTCTAATTAGCTTTAATCGAAAAATACTGGACTCCATTGTTCAGGTGCTATGGCGAACCGTTTTCGAGATATTAAAATTTGCAACATGGAACATTTTCAGCATGGAACGTCATATCTATCGGACAAATTGATCGAATCATCTGAAATTTGGTAAGCTACTTTTAATGCAGAGTTCACCAAACTACGGTACGTGTGCAAAATCCGACTCATGGATGCTTTTGCAAATATATAATATGTTAAGACCATTGTTATATATGTTGAGACCATAGATATATGTTGACACCATATAAAATAGGTTGAGATCATTGTTATATATGTTGAGAGTGAGACCATAGATATATGTTGACACCATATAAAATATGTTGAGACCATTTTTAAGTATGTTTAGACCATAGATATATGTCGATACCATATAAAATATGTTGAGACCATACTTTAAGAATGCAAATTAAATCAACTTTAATTTCTAAGCATGAATAAATCTATATAAATAAAATTGAAAATCTGTCTGTCTGTTTGTCACACCATCACGGGAGAACGGCTGAACCGAATTTGATGAAATTTTGTGGGTAGCCTGGAAATAGCCCCACTTAATATTTAGTCCGTGTTTTGAGTTTCTATGACCAGTGGTTCTCGAGATATTAGTAAAAAACGAAATTTTCGTTTGTGTCATCATCACGGGAAAACGGCTAAACCGAATTTAAAGAAATTTTGTGGATAGCCTTGAAATAGCCCCCCATAAATTTAGTCCAAGTTTCGAGATTCTAAGAATAGGGGTTGTCGCGATATTAATGAAAAACGGAACTTTTTCCTTGGAGTTCTACTCTCCATCTCCGTGGTTTATCCAAACGGAAAGGAAGAAAATCGTTTGTTTAAAACGTTAACGTGAATTAAAACTTCATTTCTGAGCTTAGTACAGGATTTTTGCATTAAATAGTCACTATCTGAAAGCATGAATTGTTTGAAACATGAATTTAAATGGAAAAATCTACCTCCATGTTTTATATTTCACAATTTCACAAGCTTTTACTCAACGATTAGAAGTATAAAGAAATTAAAATGGTTATTTAATTTCGCATTTTATGAGGAAGATTCTATCTTATATCATGTTGCTCGACAAAGGAATGGAATTAAATGTGTTTGTTAATGATTATTATTATTTTTTCGATTTGAATAATAAATAAATGGATATTAAAATATATCTTATAAATGAACGGTTTGATTTTTTTTTTAATTATATTAATTGCGAATTGCATACATCACTTTCATGTATTTTAGCAAAGAGGTTTTAAGCTTATATATTGTGTTTAGCTAATAAACTTATATTCTGTTTACCTAATAAATTCATTTATCCAATTGTTTAAACAGAAAAAGAGTAGAATGGGTATATCTCCTAATAATATTTTAGTGTTTTCATTTAGTATATACAAACTGGATCACGATATTTTATTCAGATCTGCGAATTTAGAGCTACGAATTTGGTTGGATATAGTTAACTTGGCAAATTTCTTAAAAGTTGCCAAACTGATTGAAATGTCCCCAAATTGATAAAAATGACGTAAATCAATGAATTTTATTTTGTTTTGTTAAAAGAAATTACTGAAATGGTGTTTCGTTAGCATTTGTCTGTCAGTCCAACCGCCCTACTTAGTATCCCATTTAGCGAATTCTTAAAATGTCACCAAATTGATAAAATTATTTATAAATCCATAAAAATATTTTGAAATTGATAAATTGCCCTAAATAAACGAAATTGTGTTTTTTTTAGGGGATAATATTTTGATGATGGTTCGTCAATTTATCGCCAAGTGGGACTGTCAGTTCTACAGTCCCACTTGGCGATAAATTTGGCGATTTTTTAAAATGTCGCCAAACCTTCATTAGAGATATTCAGACGATATTTTGACCACCAATTTATTTGAAGCAAATCATAACATGTCGCTTAACAACGGATTTAAATTTAATGTGTTTATGAGGAAGAAGATTTTTATTAAATCTTTTCCGATTTTAATGATGAAGATATGTATATAAAATAAATTTCATTGCCCTCGTATTTTTGACTGGATAATATCATTTACGATCTTCATGTTTAAACATTATTATTATTGATGTTTTGGGGATTATTGATTCAGAGATTATTGATATTTTCAATTTCTTATGGCATTGTTTTATTGCGGCAAAAATTGTTGAAACTCATATATTGTACGTTGTACGAGTAATCGTCTACAAGTGCACGGGTATATCTTCTAATGTAAGAGAATATAAGTAGTACATGTATATTGGCATATATTGGAATCAAGCCTTCCGGTATGAAGATCACGGGGATTATTGATATTTTTAATTTATTAAGTAATCTTTTATATATTGGCAAAAAATTTTCAAACTAAATATTATAATACGGGTAATCTTTTACTAACACTAGGACATATCTTCTAATCTATGACATTATAAGTAGTACGGGTTTATCTTCCCATATAATTTTAGCACTTTCAATATGGGCACATATTGGAATTAATTACTGCCTACTGGTTTAAAGATTACGGATTTATTGATATTTTCAATTTATATATGTAATCTACTAATACAGGTTATATCTTCTAATTTTCGCGTATATAAGTAGTACGGGTCCCATACAATACGCTATTATTTTGCATATATTGATTCAATTCCATGCTTTTTATAAATTTGCTTACAAAAAAGGCCAGGATATTTTATTCTTCAGATCTACCCGTGAAGATAATTTTGTATAGTGAGAACAGAGATCCTTAGGTTTCTTTTTAGGAGCATTGTATTAAATATTTTAACAGAATATTTTGATTAAACATGTCATTTAGTATACTATAGGAATTTGCACATGATTGTTAATTTTAAGTTTATTTATATTATATACTCCGTACGAAGAACAGGTATGCTGCTAGTAACTCATAATTATATTTTTGTCACCAGAAAATAATAAAGCAATAAGATAAATTCCCTATTCTTAAAACGCAATGTCATTGTGTCGGATTACCGATTCTACCCCCGAGGACTGAAAAACACATGCACGCTAATTCGATAAGACTGAATACAAATTTGAAATGAGTTTTTCAAATTAACCCCTGGTTCTGGAGAAATAGCCTCTCAAAGGCTGTTTAAGTACGTAGCCTATTGAGATGAAATGAAGGGTTTATATCTCCGTACACAACATGATGCAATTGCATGGATACCCGTTCTTCGTACGGAGTATATAATATAAAGAAATTTAAAATTCACAATCATGTGCAAATTCTCATAGTATACTAAATGATATTGTAAATCCAAATATTCTGTTAAAATATTAAATTTATTGCTCCTAAAAGAACTGAGAACTTAGCAATATTCTTAAAAAGAAGTTTAAGAATATTGCTAAGTTCCCACTAAGCAAAACTATCTTAATGGAAAGATCTGAAGAATAAAACATTCTGACCCCTTTTGTAAGCAAATTTACAAAAAATGTGAAATTGGATCAATATATGCAAAATTAAAGCGTTAGATTTGTATGGGACTCGCACTACTGATATACGAGAATATTAGAAGATATAACCTGTATTAGTAGATTTCATGTATAAATTGAAAATATCAATCCGTAATATTTAAACCTGAAGGCCGTAATTGATTCCAGTATATGCCAGAATGAAAGCGCTAAAATTATATGGGAATATATATACCCGTACTCCTTATATTGTCGCAGATTAGAAAATATGTCAGTGTGTTAGTAGAAGATTACCCGTATTACAATATGAGTCTCAAAAATATTTGCCAAAATAAAGCAGATGAAGTAATAAATTGAAAATATAAATAATCCCCGTAATCTTTATACCGGAAGGACGTAATTGATTACAATATCTGCCAATAATATCAAAATATATGGCAATATATATCAAAATATATGCCAATATACCTATACTACTTATATTCTCGTAGATTACAAGACATACCCGTGCGTTTGTAGAAGATTGCTCGTACAACGTGTCAATATATGAGTTTCAACAATTTTTGACATAATGAAACAATGGCATAATAACTAGAAAATATCAATAATCCCTGAATCAATAATCCCCGAAAATATGAATAATAATAATAATTTTTAAACCTAAAGACCGTAATTGATATTATCCAGTGAAAAATACAATATCAATGAAATTTATTTTATATACATATCTTTATTATTCAAATCGGAAAAAATTTAATAAAATTCGTATGCCGCATAAACACATTGGATTTAAATCTGTTGCTGATATCATTTGCGTCAAATAAATTGGTGGAAAAAATATCGTCTGAATAATGCTATCTCTAGGTTTGGCAGCATTCAGGACAGTTTGGCGACATTTTAAAAAATCGCTAAATTTATCGCCAAGTGGGACTGTAGCACTGATAGTCCCACTTGGCGACAAATTGACGAAACATCATTACAATACTATCCCCTAACAAAACACAATTGATTTCATTTATTAAGGGCAATTTTATCAATTTTATGATATTTTTATGGATTTATAAACATTTTTATTCATTTGGTGGCATTGTAAAAATTCGCTAAATGTGTTACTAAGTTAGACAGATAGACTGACAGACAGATGCTACCGAAAGATCCTCTCAGTCCTCTCTTTTAAAAAAACAAATTTAATTTCATTGATTTGCGTTATTTTTATCAATTGGGCGACATTTCCGTCAATTTGGCAACGTTTAAGAAAAGTTGTCAAGTTAGCGATATCCCGCCATATTCGTAGCTCTGAATTTGCAGATCTGAAGAATGAAACATCCTGATCTCGTTTGTACATACTAAATGAAAACACCAAAATTGTATTAAAGATATACCCGTTCTACTCTTTTTTTTTTTCAACAATCGGCTAAATAAGTTTATTGGCTAAACACAATATATGAGCTTATTAGCTAAATACAATATATAAGCTTGAAAACTCTTTGCCAAAATAAATGAAAGTGATGTACGCAGTCCGCAATTAATATAATTAAAAAAAAATTCAAACCGTTCATATAGAAGAAATATTTTATATCAATTTATTTATTATTCAAATCGAAAAAATAATAATAGAAATTAACAAACACATTTAATTTAATTGCGTTGCTAAGCAACATGATATAAAATAGAATCTTTCTCATAAAATGCTAATAATTAAAGAACCATTTTGGTTTCTTAATACTTCTCATTGTTGAGCAAAAACTTGTGAAAAATAAATCATGGTGATAGATTTCCCATTTAAATTCATGTTTCAAACATTCATGTTTTCAAACAATTCGTGTTTTCAGATAGTGACTAATTAGAGCAGAAATCTCCCACCGAACTCAGAGATAAAATTTTAATTCACTTTCACATGATAAACAAACGATTTCCAACCTTTTCGTTTGGAGGAACGTGGGAGTTAGAGAGTAGAACTCGTAGGAAAATGTTTCGTTTTTCTTTAATATCTCGATAGCCACTGGTTATAGAAACTCGAAACATGGACTAAATTTAAGGGGGCTACTTCAAAGCTTTCCACAAAATTTCAGTAAATTCGGTTCAGCCGTTCTCCCGTGATGACGGGACAAACAGACAGACAGATTTTCAATTTTATTTATATAGATAAAAGAAAATAGATTTTATTGAAAATGAAAGCAAAATTATATTCAGCTCATAGAGTGAGAGATGACACCATTTCCATGACTTAGGTGATAGAAAAGTTAATATTGAGAGGTCATCCCAATTAAAAATTCAAAATAGAAATATTTAAGCCAGGGAGTTAGAGATACTTGCTTCCTCTTTTATTTTCAAATTATAGAGGAAGAAAGTCCATAGATCGTTTATAGATAGATTAGATGGAGCTGAATTGTATGGCCCATAAAGTTAGAGAGGCAGTTCATGATATGATTAGAAATAAAAAACTTGAAATAAAAAGTTTGAGGTATTAAACTTGATAAATTCGTTTGTTAGAGAATCTAAGGGATCGTAAATTAATTGAGTAATGTTAGAAAAGGGTGCATGTTTTGATAGTGAGACGTATAAGAAATAGTAATATTGTATGGAAGGGATGCATGTCTAGCATGTGTCTGTGGTTATTGGGGGAGGATAGGAAGAAATATTTTGCAACTTTATGGATTTACCTCTTTGATCTGAAGAAATAACTTCTCAATGGTTATTTTGGGGAGAAAATATTCTAGAAAAGTGCTTTGTGAGTTGATTCACGAACTGATAAAATTCATTAACAATGAATCCAATGCATAAAACCGTTTTTTAAATGATCCTACCTAAATTGAGTCATTTACCGGAGAAGATAATAATTTGCACAAAATTCAACTCCGTAGTAGTGAATGCTCAACGCGTGTTCATGTGCACTGGCACCTTTTTTCCATGCATGGCCGAACTGTACTTCATCTGTCTAAATTGTTATTATACTCCAATCACACAACCGCGTATTACTGATGTCCAATGAAAACTAGAAGCTTTCCAATCAAACAAATGAAATGTTCATGGAATATGTCGTATTGTCCATTTTGTAAATTTGTGGTCAAATTGTAATAGTCTTATTATACTTGATTTATTGCCCATCATGTATTTTCATTATACCACAGTATTTTAAATTTGCGCATATATTTGTACCAGCATCATTTGTTATGTGTACTAACCTCATATACTAAACAATAAGTCGAGTGAAATTTTAAACATTGCACTGCTATTAAATTTTAATATATGTCATTATTTATTTGATATGTACATTCACCCCTTATTACATATCACCATATTATATACCTATATTTGGCATCATTATAATGTTTTAAGTACCTAATTTTGACATCATTATACAATCAAAATACATATATTTGACATCATTCCAACATTTTAGAGTTTTCCACCTTATGATCATACACTCTAAGACAAAAAAATCGACGTACCCCGCAAAATAATCCGATAGTAATGAAACTGTACATGCAAACACATGTCGACTGAATATGCAATTGATCAAAAATTCGCTGCCAATGAATGAGTAGTCGGAACTACAGCGCATTGAAACTCAACACCATTGGGGTGTATTTAAGCTGCGAACCTCGCTTTCGGGAACAAAACGTGCAGTGGATTTCGATAGCGTTTACGTACGTACCTTGATTGTAACAATGCTTCGCAGGCGAATTTGCGGCCACTACGAGCATATGAAGGAGTTTGAAAGAGGGCGCGAGGTCGGACTGCATGTGGCTGAATCTGCACATCGACGAATCGCTCGGCATTTGGGTAGGACTGATGCAACAATTACACGATGTTAGCAGGAATGGATCCGGAATGACAGATTTCAGCGACAAGCGGGCAGCGGACGGCCTAGAGCGACGACAAAACGGGAAGACAGAGCGATTGTTAGAGCAGCTATGCCAGCACGAGATTCTTCGTTATCAGCCATCCAAAGTATGACAAACACGGAAGTGCTCACCCGAACCATTAATAGAAGACTACGGGAGCGGAATCTATACTCGCGGCGACCGTTACACCGCCTACCACTGACCAGCATGCACCGTCCATAGCGATTGCAATGGTGCCAGGCCCGATCAACGTGGAATTGTTCAGATTGGGAACGAATTGTCTTCAATGATGAGTTCAGTTTCGAACTCAGTCCCGACGACCAGCGCAGACGTGTCTGGAGACAGCCTGAACATCGTCAGGACCCTGCTCTTACTGTCACACGCCACACGACCCGACAACAGGGAGTTATGATCTGGGGTGCCATTTCGTTTGATAGCCGGACCCCTTTGATAGTCCTCCGTGGCACCATCACAGCACAGTGGTACGCTGCCGATATTCTACGACCCGCTGTATTGCCATTCCTTTCGCGACACCCCGGGCTAACTTTTCAGCAAGATAATACCAGGCCACACACGGCATGCCTCTCTATTGATTGTCTGCGTGATTACGACACACTTCCTTGGCCAGCCATATCCCCAGATCTCTCGCCTACTGAGCACATTTGGGCTGAGATGGAGCGTCGCCTGTTACCATCCCAGAATGTAGACGAATTAGCTCGTTAATTGGAGGTCATTTAAAACGACATCCCTCAGAACACTCTCCGGCCACTTTATGCATCAATGTCACATTGAGTAACAGCTTGTCTTAAGGCCAGAGGTGGACCAACGCCATATTGACATGCTCACTTTGTGGAGATCTTTAAGTGCAATAAATCATCCAATTGTTCAGAAATTCTAATTATTTCTTTTTTTGTATATCCACATTAAACGTACCAAATTTTGTCTCATTTGGATAATTATTTCTTGGTGCGTCGATTTTATTGTCTTAGTGTGTATATTGCTTAGTATTTTCACCTTTTATCTATATACATGGGCGTTTGAAAAACTATTATTACATACATCAAAATTATTTTTTTTTATACATCATTAATTTATTTTCTTCGTATATATCATTGAATTAGAATTTTTTTTAATATTCATTGGTATCAATAACAGTATACATCAATGTGCAATTATTTTTTTCTTCAAATTATTATTATTATTATTTTAAACTTGAAAGGTGCCTACAGACGATCAATGATTCTGTGAGGACAATTCTGTGGGGTGATGAGGCCCATTTTCAATTTAATAGGAGTGTTAACACTTACAGTTCCCGAATTTGGGCAACTGAACAACCCCATGCAGTTGAACGTCGGTTGCCCTCACTAAAAGTCATTATTTGGTGTGGCTTTACAGCACATTTCATCGTTAGACCATTCTATTTCGAGAATATTATTTCAAGAGGACCAGTAACCTGTATCGTTAACGCGCAGAGGTATCGCGATATGCTCAGGCCCGGTTTAAGGCGTGGGCGGCGTGGACAATTGCCCACGGCGGCCGAATTAGGGGCGTCCATTTGGAAGTGAAATTATGTGTAGTAGGAATTACTTTTGTGGTCGTATTAAAAAAAAAATTGAAATTGAACCAATTTTGTGCCACTTTAATGTAAATGAATTAATGTACTCTTTTAGATAGTATTAAAACATTAAAAGGATAAAAAAAATCGTTTTTCTCCCAAAATTATATCTTTTTTGAAGCAATGTATAGTTCTGCTTGAAAGTACTAAGCTCAAACACTTAGGAAATTACTAGATTTTATACAACTTGCAGCTGGGTGCAGCCTGCATTCCCTGAGGCTGACGACCTTGTTCCCCAAACACTGGAAAAAATCCAAGGGGCGATTCTCAGAATTTGTTCCTGCTTCCAAATTCAAATTGTAAACACATGGGTGCGGTCTCTATGATCGCACTTCTAAAAGGACGGGAGGGAAAAGATTAGTTCAGATGGTCATTATTTTGGTCATCTACCATTTTACCTTATTTCGGCATTGAGCCTAGCAGGAGGTCATTGCAGTTGCAGATAACACAGTGACTAGAAGTTAAAAGCTACTTCTTGGTATTCAGAGTGTTGTGTTATGATGCTGCTGTGCAAGATTGACAAATTCATCTTCGTGAAATATGGCTTCTTTTAAGTATTCGGGTAACTTTTTTTTTCAATTATTTAAAATATTTTCGTAAAATTTCTTAATTGACTATGTCTTTTGTTGATTTTTAATATGTTTTAACAAATAAAATAAATTTGATGTTGAATTTAGTCTATGGCATTAGCCCCAGAATAATATTGATAAAAGAATAATTTTTTTCACGTTTTTATCCAAAATAATATCTATAGGCCCCATGGCTGTTCCATGAAAAATCTTCAGACGCAATCGCAAATAATTAAGCAATGGTGTAAAATGATCTTAATTTTGTAATTTTTTTAGTTTCATTGTAAAATGAAAGAAAAAAAATGGTATAAAAGGTTTTTGCGAAGCAAAATATTCCTTTATGAATATTTGCATAAAAGTGGAAAGTTGTTTCTAAATTGTTAGAGCTGTTTTATAAATTAATAAATTTATTCTATAGACCCTGTCTGCGAATTTGACAGATTCTTTTGCTCATGCATACAAATTTCTGTCTAGATATACGTTCAATAATCTGTAATTATTATTTTAATTTTGCATAATTACACTTTTAGTTATAATTATAGTGTAATACACTTTTAGGTAAAATGTTAAGTATACAATCTTAAAATTTGTAATATACATTATGATATTGTGATTTTTTTAATTTCTACTCAAAAAATTCATTGCCCCTATCCCCATGTTTTAGTCAACTTAAAACATTCGTGTTATTATTATTCTTATATAAAGTTTTATTGTATGATATGCGGTATTGCTTTGTCCATTTTTTTTTTCAAAACCCAGAATAAAATGAAATATTGACCCTCCTCTTTTCCAACGAATGGAAATTCTTTATTACCCCACTCGAAATTCACATTTTTTAATTTCTCCCCCTCCCCCCCTGTTTTTGAATTTATTTAAAAGCATTTGGGTATTTCCCTATGTTTCTGTTGGGCCAATGTATCTCTAAATTCTTTCCATATGTTTTCGTTTATTATCTTAATTAATTTATTATCAAAATTACTAAAACAATATTGAGTTTTTTACCGCCTTGTCCTCAATAATTGCAAATATGATCCCCCCCCCCCTCTTAGTTTTGTGATGCATTTTATCTTTTGGCAGAAAAATAGAATATTTTTTTATTTTTACTCCCCTCCCCCTTTCCTTCCTAATTGTTATCCCCCTTTTCTATTCTAAGTATTTTTCGTGACTTTGGATTAGGTTTTGTATCTTCTAATATTTTTTTATTTATTTTCATTCACTTGTCACAAACTCAGGGACATTTTAAACATTACATTTCTATCGTCTTCACCCCCAGTGAATCTATAATAAAAAAAAGAATCTGTCTGTTTGTCTGTCCACAGTACCGCGCGATATCTACCGCACTGAATTTTTTCACACTGTCGCATCGCCTGGAGTTGCACTCGGTAGGCCCGGGTTCGATTCCAGCCACTGCCAAAACTGCCACCGTGTTCATGCGGAGTACGATCACGTTAAACATGTGGGTCTGAAAGTCCTTCCGAGAGGTTGGTGGTAGGGGAAGGAGGGTACGGTCCCTGTGGATGCCTCCCCCACTGGGTTCCGGTCTAAATTGGGTGGCACTTCCCGACCGTCCAAACAGTTACCTTACACCCTTCTGGTAGGTCGGACGGTCTGGGTTTCAACAACAACACAGTCGCATCGCCTGAACTAATGCATCTCGAAGGCTTTTTTAAAAATTTAAATTAGATTTAAGAAATTTTTAAATTCTAAAATCAGTTAATCTCTAGCTACCGATATGATCTAGTAGCTATATTTGCGATTTAACAGTTACAGAACCTCCAGTCATCGATATGATCTAACAACTACCCATACGATTTAACAGCTACCGTAACGATCTAATGCCACGTTCATCTCCTACAAGTTATTAATCTTTCATTCATTGATTTTTTACATTACGGAGAGCCTGTATTTTCTTTTTACTTTGCGGATAGCGTACTGGTAATTTGTCGTCGGTTTGAGATTTAAAGAAAATTGAGAAGTGTTATCTGTAAATGTATTATTTAAGTAGCTGGGGTTTATTTACGTCCGAGTCAACGCTGAGTAATTCGTTCCATTGATAAAAACAACTGTTAAATTCGTCAAGGCGTAAAACTTTCTTGTAATTTGGCTAGTATTCCATTATTCTGTATCTATGTCCCTACAGAATTTGAATCAGATTTTAGAGGGGCTACAATGGATAATAACAAACAGCTTCGAAATAGGATTTCAGGTTTTTATCTGCGAAATCAGAAACGCAATAAATTAAAATGTTTTTGTGTTTTTAATCTAATATTTAAATATTAGCTATTTAAATAAATTACTGATAATAACCTGTAAAATTCTGAATTGTCCTGTTATATTATATATTTGCTTTTTAGGGATTGAAATGCTTTTCCTTTATCTCTCCCCTTTCCTAATTTGTTCATGAGATCATTTGTTTGATTTGTTTATAATGTATCACTGTAAAATGTACAAATAATTCATAAGATTTATGTAATTACAAATTCAAATTTTATTAGAAGAAATAATGGTGAGGGCAACTTTGATGGCACTACATGCAGTGCAGTAAGTTACTTCTGACTCCTGATAAATTTAGAAAAATATAATGGGCGGTGGCTCAAATCCAATGGAGCTGAAATTGCTTTACGTGAATAATATACTGGTAAGATAAAACTCCAGTAAAGTTCAATAAGTTTATTCGATTTCTTCAGATTTATTTGTTTCGTTTACAGGCTTGCAAAGCAATATAAATTACTAGCTAACTATTTATAGATAGCTAACTATTTATAGATATCTCTTTTAGTTTGCTCCCCGATTTCATCTGAAAACTCCAACCATGGACTCCACTTTAATATATTCGATTATTTTACTAACTTGATTTGCGGTATAAAAATTAAACTTACTGACGAGATTTTATATTCTAGCTAATCTATAAACTTGCGGCACATAAATACGTACTTGAGTACGCATATTTCCACCTATTCTGTTCAAACCTCGCCAATCATTAAACATCTTTAGAATCCCCATGTTCATCTAACTTCCTAATTATTTTTAAAACAAAACAAAATATATTGTGGTTGTATACCAATATTTCACAAAAGAGTAAGTAACCAAAATGAGTTGCAACAATCGTGGCTTTTCAAATATTACAGCTTTTCCACCCATTGGAAAACTTGAATTTTGAAGTATAGTGGTTATAATTTCGATTTGTTAAAATATCAAAATTATAACCACTATACTTCAAACTTCAAACATCAGGAAAGTGACCTAAAATCCAATTATATACAATTGTAGGAGTTTTAAAGAGCAATAAATTCATGCTTATTATTTATAGCTATCACTTCTACTTTTTAAGATATAAGCATTACAAACTTGAAAAACATCAAATTTTCAAACTTCTTTCAAACTTTCAAAAGACGATTACTTGGAAACTATAAAAGGTTTTTTAAGTATACATATAAATGTAGAAACTAAATTTTCTCATACATATTTTTGTCGCTTACTAATTATATCGATCTTTTATACTTTCGGTGATATTTCGAGTGAAAGTCTGAAACATGGAAAAACATTTTTTTTTAAATTTCAAAGTTTAAGTTTTTCCTCCCCCCCCCCTCTACTTCTCAAAAAAAAAAGGAAGTTCGATCCAATTATATACACTTATAGGGATTTCAAAGAGCTTCAAATTCATGCTTATTGTTCAAGTCTAGATCTTTTAATTTTTGAGATGTAACAAATTTGAAAATTAGAAAATTTCCAGTCTTCTTCAATTTGGCAAGGCGATTGCTTACTCGAGAACTATAAAAGCTTTTCGTAATAACAAATATAGATTTTTATGCTAAATTTCCCAGTACGTATTTTTGTCGTTTACTATTTATATCTATATTTTATAGTTTAAAATGAAAACAAGAATAAAAAAACCCACTCGCTCGGACAGATACTTTTTAGTTTTCTAGAAAAATGTTCTAAATATTGAAATCATTATTATTAGCGCCCAAAGAGTTTACACTTTTCGTATCGCTTCGTTTTCCCTACACAGAAACCCCAAACATAGATGTTATTCACGAAAAAAAAACGCTTATATCCACGTCCTAGAATTTATTTCACAATCATATTAGCAGTGTATTAATTAACGTAAACAGAAATTTATAGCATTATTGAACAAAACAAAATTGACTTGTCTTTCCTCGTGAATGAAATGCGCTATATATACGAGAATGTCGATAATAGATATATCGTATAAATACTCTTTTATTAATTTTATGCATCATTTTTTATCCATATATTCGAAAAACGTGTAATAGCACGAGAACGGTTCATATTGTCTAAAGTAAGTTCCATTTGATTTCTACTTAAAACTTGCATATAACATGATTGTTTCTTCAATATTTTTGGATGTCGTTTTTTACATGATTTAAAAGAAGTTTGAAAATTTGCGACCTTCCGAGTGTTCTTTGCCCTTTAAAATCATAAATTTTATTCGCTTCATTCCATTCATTCTAACATTATAATCACATACGCACAGACATCCCTTTAAAAATAATTGATTTGGGTTAAAGGATGCCCCAAACGTATATTAATCTGTCGAAAATTCAAGTTTTCGACCCATCAATATTTTTCCTATATATTATTTGTGTGCAGGGAAATTACAAATAAAGTCGAAAATTCAGTTATGTATTATAAATTATTGCTGTATTATATATGTATATGTATGTAGAAATAAATGTAAAGCATTACATTTTCTAAACCGCTAATTAGAGCTATAAACTTAGATGAGAATAACATTTGATAGGTCATTGAAATTAAATAATTTTCGTAAGGTGATGGTGATCCTGTTTCTAAGGGGGATTAGTCCCCTCCT
Source organism: Amaurobius ferox (assembly GCA_951213105.1). Classification (NCBI taxonomy): domain Eukaryota; kingdom Metazoa; phylum Arthropoda; class Arachnida; order Araneae; family Amaurobiidae; genus Amaurobius; species Amaurobius ferox. Next base: position 118,757,793 of record OX578149.1, on the reverse strand, counting down.
GCTTTTGCCTATCTAAGATGCTTTGCTCTTAATAGCTTTCTCGTATAATTATGAAAAAAGTCCAGATCTTATTCACACACTTATGCAGAAGTCATCAGTACTGAGAGAGACGCGGGATTCGTCTCTAAACATGCCTCTAATCGGACAGTGTCTAGGCCAACCGAGTTAAATACCAATCCAGGCGGCCCTGCCTATGTTGAGGGGTAAGTGGTAGACGCGTTAATGGACGTCGACACTTAATCCCACCTTCACCCACTCGTCTTCGAATGATATATATTGAGACAGGATGCATGGGGATGCCAAATGCTTTCGATTGGCTAATAGCGACGCCATTGGAGTAGACGGGGCTCCTCTCCTGACTGCACGATCCTCTCGAGTAGTTAGTTGCCTGTCTGGGGCGTTCTGAGACTCTGCTGCGGTTACATAGGTCTTCTCTGATCCATTGTTTTCATCACCGAGCAACTACCAAATCGCTCCGACCAAGATGGCGACTGATACGTCTGTTGGACCAACCAGGGCCCTTGGGTCAATGATGCAACTTCTCTCAAAATCAGACAATTGTTCGTAGTGCTGTCGAGTACGTCTCAAAGGCATCTTTGTACACAATTTTCAGTATTAAAGCAGAAAATCCAGTTCCAATTATCCGTAAGAAGCTCGGTTGTTTTGAATGCTGCACGATACGTCGTTCTCATGCGCGTTGAATGAGCCCTATAACGTCATTGACTTTGGCAGTTTGATCATTTGCATAACTCTTAAAACGAAATTTGCATGCTCAGTTTCGTGGCTGTAGCTCAATTTATATATACTATTCTATCATTGAATTTTCATATTATATATATATATGTGTGTGTGTGTGTGTATGTGTGAAGGGCGGCCCCAAACAATTTTGCCCACACAGGAAAATATCCATGAACCGGCCCTGGATATGCTGACTAGTTTTGTCATTCCCCAACTTCAGCAAAGACAATGTCTTGATCAGGTAATCTTTATGCAAGACGGAGCACCACCACACATCAGACTCTTGGTACAGCAACTGTTGCGGCATCACTTCACGGATGAAAGGGTCATTAGTCGTTTTTCTCTCTAGCATGGCCACCTCGTTTCCCGGATATAACTTTTTGTAACTTTTGCTGTGGGGTTATTTAAAGTCCAAGGTCTATCTTGGTGGGGTCCCTAAAACCACCCCTATTACACCACAAAAAAGTACCTTACTGTTAGGGGGCCGTTACTTTTCGACTGATACTCAACAAACTCCGATCTGACATTTTGAGGTATACGTTTTGCCTCTTACTCTTATACAGTGACAAATATCCAAATTTCCTTTGTTGAAATCAATAACTTAAATATTATTTCTTTTAAAATGGCAACAGTATTGTCGCAAAACTACGAAGTGACAAATAGAATGCATTTTAAATCATCATAGCAAATTTCGAATCACTTGACGCCATAAGTCCGGCCCTGGCCTTGACAGAAAATCGCCGTATTTTAAAAGGATTTGATCAGCGGTTGCTGCGCATAGCTTTTATTTCCCTTACTAAGGGGCTATACCCCTGACCGTTGACGCCCACCAATCCCAGTAACTCACATCACTAGTCGGGTAGCTTCGCTTCCTACTCGCTGACACTCGACGATGTCGTTTCCCGACCATTTTCTTGCCATCTGCTATGCAGGCGGCCGTCCCTTGATTGGTGACGTACGTTAACTCCTGTGTCTCGCTTCGTGAGTTTTTTCGATCCAGATAGTGTACATGATTGCTTTTGTATCTCCTGCACGCTGTTGCCGTCAAGCCCCAGGGTTCGGAGTGTCCGCTCCCCTTTGTCACCACTCATGAATCGCCAAAACTTGTTTTGCCAGCTTAATTGTTACTCCTGCGTAGCAGTTTTAGAAATTAAACAGCGCGTTTTTCAAGCCATATTGTCATGAACGATTACAATTCACTAATGAAAACGCTATGACCATTTCAAAAGAAGTAATATTTAAAGGAAGTTCTGAATAAATAATGAATTTTTAATTGTTTAAATCAAAAATTTAAATGCTGTTGCTTTTAAAATGGCAACAGCGTTTTCTGCAATATAAATTAAATCATCGAAATACTGCTTCTTTTGAAATGGCAACATCGTTTTCAACAAAGAAAGATTTGATATTGAAGATTTAACAAAGAAAATAAAATCTTCATACAAAAGTAGTGTAAAAAGAATGCACTTCAAAATTGTATAAAAAAATAGAAATTTCTATCCAATTATAATTAAAATTGAAGGCGACGCATCCCAATGTATTCTAAATCATCATACCAAATTGCAAATCATTTAATGTCATAGGTCCGACGCTGACCTTGATAGAAAATCTTTATTTTTAAAGGATTTGTTCACCAGCTCACCTAGTTTTATTTTAATATAGTGAAATATAGGGAAATCACGTTTGAAACATGCCTGAATACGAATCGAATGTTTTTGAGGTGATGTGTGTTTGTTCGTGAGACTGTGGAGACGATATAACACGAACGAATTTAGCGAGTCGATCAAAATTTGGTACAAAAATTACAATCGGTGGATTCTGGAAGCCTGCTTTTTTTAAACGTAATCAAATGGTTGGAAGTCCCCTAAATTTCCAAATGAAATTAAAAAATAATCACTAAAAAATAAAAACCTCCAATAAAGTTACGTAAATAACCATTTCTTTGTAAATTTTCATTAGAAAACGATTGATACAAACTTTAGAACACTATCATTTTTCAAAAAAATGTATCAAAGAGTCACATAAAATTAAAATAAATTATTAATTATTGTGAAATATGTTCACTATTCATATAGGTAATATTATGCGACAAATTTGCTGACACCATTTTCGTGGATCCTGCTTGTTCACAAAAGAAGATTATTTTGTGCAATAGTTTTACATTTGGACACTAATAGTCATTTATCTACTATAAGGATAGCCTATTTCTCTCTCCATAACGCTTGGTGAAAATTTAGCAAGTCCGTAATACTTAACGAAAAATGTGTCGCCAATTTATCGACTTTTTAACTGTTGGTAAAGAGACGAAAATGTCGCCAAATTGATAAAAGTGACGTTAAATGGAAGGCTAATGTTTTGCAAATTTTAAATTCCGTCATATGACGGACATACCTTCTAGTACAGAATAAATGCTCTTCTATCCGTTTGTATTTAACACTTGGCGATATATTTGATGAACTTGGTGAAGTTGGCTAATAATCTAGCAGAACTTCGCCAGCGTGACGATATTTCGCCTCACAGATTGACAGACATTTCATCAAAATTACAAAAATGACGCAAAGTTAATGCAAATGACGCCTAATAGAAGAATTAATTATTAAAATATTTTAATATAGAGACAAAATTGCATTGCCTATTGGAGGTTGCTATCAATATTGATAATTGTTAATTTAGAATTACGGGAAATATAAGTTAATGGGGTACACCGAAATAATTTGACATGTTGTATTCCGGAAAAGTGGCAAATGTACAATTCAACGTTAAAATACAGTATCATGGATTTTAAACATGATTTTTTTCACTATGAAGGAAATAAATTCATTGTTTTATATAAGGAAAATCATGTGCTACCCACATCAGATTTTTTTTAGTATGGAAAGTATATATTATAAGGAAAGTACTGTGGTGGTTCGGTCTAAAGTTCGAATTCGAGTTTTCGACATGAAAGAAGGTTTGAAGCATCTCTGAATACGAATCGAGCGTTTTTGAGACAATTTCTGCGTGTATATGTGTGCGTGTGTGTGTGTCAGTGAGTCGGTTGGGACGATATGTCACGAACAAATGGAGCGATTAACGACATTTGGTACAAGAGTAGCAATCAATGAATACTGAAAGGTGGTTGTTTTTAAATGCAATCGAATATTCGGAAGAAAAGAAATTCAAATGAAATTTTAAAAAATCAACAAAACATCAATACCTCCAATAAAGTGACGTAAGTAATTATTTCTCACGCAATATTTCATTAAAACACGATTGTCACAATCTTTTGAGTGCTAATATGAACCGTTCTCGAGATATTTACATTTGTCAAAAACATTTATCGAAAAATTACAAAAATTAAGAAAAAAAGTTTTAAGTATTGTGAAATATGTTCATATTTCATATGTAATATTGTGCAATAAATTTGTTAATGCCATCTTCGTGGATCTAGTTCGTTCCATTCACGAAAGAAGATACTTTGGGAAATAGTTTTGTATTTGAACGACATTAGTTATTTATCTACTATATAAGAATAAACTATTTCTCCGACCATAACGTTTGGCGAAATATAACGAAATATTGTTAACTTGGCGATTTTTCTTTTTCTCCAGATTAACAAAAATATCGTCAAAATTGCAGAAACGACTCCAAGTTATTTAAAATGATGCTTAATGGATTAATTTATTATTAAAATATTTTAATATACGAATTATATTACTTATTGAGGATGATATAAATACTGATAATTGTTAATTTAGAATTGCGTGAAATATAAATTAATTAGGTACGAAAGAGTGTGTTGTCATCCAAAAAAGCGCCAAATATGCACTTCGACGTTAATAAAACTGTGCCGTGGATCTCATACATTGTGTTTTCACTGTCAAAGAAGTAAATTTACAACATTATATATGGAAAGGGTGGATTTTTGTTTTATTTTGGAATGCTAGTATAATGTATAAGACATTGTGATAATTACCATTGCATTAGGTCGATTGTACTCGATTATTCTTTTATAAGGTACATGTCAATCCAATATACAAAGCTTTATATTGGAAATAAGAGTTTTGAAGCTTTTCTGGTAGTTTTGAGAAATATAGAACAATTTAGAAAATCTCGAGGGAAATTGATTACGGCTTCCTCCGAAATCAATACAAACTACCTAAATTGAAATTACTCATTCTTATAAAAACAAGAAAAAAAAATCCCCTCCCCTCCCACAAAGCATTTTGTAAGGAAATTAACATTGTCTTATTTATTCAAAATAATATTGCACCTTTATCTCGACAGATGGTTGGTTGGATGGTTTTAAGCCAGGACAGCATGTCAGTTTGTCATACACAAAGCACAGCACAAAGGGAGATTTCTTATATCAAAAAGCCAGTACTGTTGAATTGTAAACTAGCCTAATACTGTACAAATCCCTCTCTCAACCATCGAAGGGAAATAAAGGCTTATCTCAAGTCGAAGATGTCAACAGAACTAGATGTCTTCAGAGTGGCAAAATTGGGAGGATTGCATGAAGGATGAGTGATTTACAATGACATTCCAGGACTCACCTTCGAGGAGTAATTTAAGTCGATACTAGTTCTTTGAACGGCACCTGGACGATAAGAAAATGTATCGTGTCCTGGCAGGTCAACAATTTTAGTGTACATCAGAAGCACATGAGAGTCACAGACTACTATAGTATTCTGTGATGAGAGTTGTCCTATGCATTCAGTCTGTATATGCCAGTATTGAAAGGCAATTGAATTTAATACGAAGGTAAGTCAGAATTTTTCTTTCATTATATTAAACCATGAGTCATAAATTACGTAGCGCATTTTAATTAAATATTCATTCATCAATTTTACGTTTACTTTTATCTTCTACCTGTATTTTGTAAAAAATACTTAATATGATGTCTTCGCTGGAAAAAATGTTTTATAAATTTACTTCTATAAAAGTATTTTGTTGTGGGTACTTCTGGGGTCGGAGTTAAGAAAAATATTTTGGATAGTTCCAGGTAAAAGTAGAAGATACCAATATGCCTCAACCAATTAGTTTTTGATAGCCTATGACTACATTGTTTAGCAGAAAATTTAAATTTACATCATGTTTTAAATTACGAATTTACATAATACAAATGCAAACAAATTTTATTTGTTTGTTGAAAATACGGCAACATTTATGGGAACAGATTGGATATAAAGAATTTGGCTAAATCGCCATTTTTTTTTTGTCGCCAAGAATGGTGCCAATGCGCACGGTATTTGAAAAGTCCTAACGGACGCCATCTTGAACATTGCGCGTAAGAAATATAAACATATAATTAAAAATGCCGATAATTAACAATACTTAGAAAAAATACGAAATTTTATAAAAACGTTTGTACTTTAACAAAACATATATAATTAAAAATGCCAATCACGAAATTTCATAAAAACGTTTGTACTTCAACAAAATTTAAGAAAAACAATACTTAGAAAAAAGTTTGTACTTTAACTAAATTTGATAAAAAATGATACTTAGAAAAAAAGTTTGTACTTTAACTAAATTTAATAAAAAACGATACTCCTGGAACATTTCGCCCCATCACGCCACATTTGGCGATTTATCGCGATTTTGGCTCTCGAAAAAAAAAGCTGAGAAAACCAAATTCTTTATATCCAATCTGTACTCTTAGAAAAAAGTTTCTACTTTAACTAAATTTAATAAAAAATGATACTTAGAAAAAAGTTTGTACTTTAACTAAATTTAAGAAAAAACGATACTTAGAAAAAAGTTTGTACTTTAAACTAAATTTAATAAAAAATGATACTTAGAAAAAAGTTTGTACTTTAACTAAATTTAAAAAAAAACGATACTTAGAAAAAAATTTGTACTTTAACTAAATTTAAGAAAAAATGATACTTTGAAAAAAGATTGTATTTTAAAGAAATTTTAAAAAACGATAATACATAAATAAGTATACAATAATGTTAAAGTATTAAAAAAAGATGGATGGAAAGAAGAATACAGTCAAAAAATTAAACTTTAAATTACCTTCTAAAACAAAGTAGAAGCCATGCTTAAATCAAAATCAAAACACAGTACCTGGTTTAATGAAATCCAAAACTTTTCAAAGAAAAACACGTGTAAATATCCAAATTGCACAAATAACTGTTTCCATATTGCGGTCATCAAAGAACGATTATTATTTCAATGTAAATTTTCAACTTTAAAGTAGAACAAGTAAGATCAATCATACTTAAAGCATTGATTATGAAACACTTTCCAACTTCAATACAATTTTATTTAAACATGTCTAAAATGCAATACATTCCTCGGTAATATTTTAAAACTTCTCACAATACTGCATTGATTTATTATATTTGAAAACTTAAACATTCATCGAAAAAAATGAACTTCATTCAAATGACGGCATTGAAATATAAATTGCCTGGTTTAAACATCTCTAAAATGTGATATATTACTCGGTAACAATTTTAGAATTATCATAATACCACGATAATTTATTATATTTAAAAACTTCATCGAAAACAACTGAAATTCATTCAAATGACGTCATAGAAAAAACAAGAAAGATCAATCATGCTTAAAGCATTGATTATGAAACACTTTCCAACTTCTATGCAATTTTATTTAAACATGTCTAAAATGCAATACATTCCTCGGTAATATTTTAAAACTTATCACAATACTACATTAATTTATTATATTTGAAACCTTAAACCTTCATCGAAAAAAATTAACTTCATTCAAATGACGGCATTAAAGTATAAATTGCCTGGTTTAAACATCTCTAAAATGTTATACATTCCTCGGTAATAATTTTAGAATTATCATAATACTACGATAATTTATTATATTTGAAAACATCATTGAAAACAACTGAAATCCATTCAAATGACGTCATAAAAAAATAACAAGCCTGGCTCTCTCTATAAAAGCAACATTTCATTCATAAATAATTCCCCCATTCATGTCATTCATCACAATACTGTAATAATTTATATTATTCAAAAATATAAGACCATTGAGCTACAAGTAAGTAAACTCAATGCGTAAAACTTCATCGAAAAATATCGTCCTTCTCTTTCTAAAATCAATGAATATTTCATTCATATCAGCTAAGCAGACTCCATGGACTAAATGATTTTGTGTTAAAGAATTACAGCGATTCTAATACAACTCATTCTACATATTTTGCTGTTTACATTTTACATAGGTGAAAAATAGGCTTAATAGTAGAAATAATGAAATTTGAAAGAGCATTTAAACTGAAATATATTGTCATTGCGTTGTTTCAGTATGTAGATGCACAGAATTTAGGCAAAAATAAAGTAATTTTAGGAAGGATACAACACTCAATATGAATTAAAAAGAACTTTAAAAATCACGATTTTGACACAAGATGGATGCCATATATCATTTTGAAGAGGGTCATGTGATCGTTTCATATCTTGGACACGTGATCGTTTCATATAAGAGGAGTTATTATTATTTTAATTTTTATTTAAAAAACAACTGAATATATTTCGCTGAATTTTTTTTTATATATTTTATGGAATAATTTGAATATTGCCTAAAATTTTTGAAGTAATTTGTGAATTTTAAATCCGCTTAAAAAATGCTTGAAAAATTAGGTCCCATAGAGCTCAATGTATTCCATTTTTTCAACCCGGGTTCAATCCAAAACTAATTGGGTGATATTATTCATTTATATTCCCATAGGTCCTATAGATCGTCTGAACAACATACTAAAATTTCATTTTGATTAAGTCATTTTTACGGCAGTTATCGTGCTAACGGACAGACAGACAGACAGACAGACAGAATGAACAAAGTCATAAACACTTTTCAACTTCGTTGTAAAGTGTTAATAACACGGCTTGCTCTCTCTAAAAAAGCAGCATTTCATTCATAAATAATTTCCCATTCATGTCATTCATCACAATACCATAATAATTTATTTTATTTAAAAATTAAGACCATGGAGCTATAAGTAATTTCACTCTATGCTTAAAACTTCATCGCAAAAAATCGCCCTTCTCTCGGTAAAGTCAATGAATATTTCTTTCATATCAGCTATGCAGACTCCATGAGCTAAATTCTTTTGCATTAAAAAAAATACAGCAATTCCTATACAACTCATCCTACATATTTTGCTGTTTACATTTCACATAAGTGAAAAATAGGCTTCGTTAGAGAAGTAATCAAAGTTGGATGCTCATTTAAACTCAAATATATTGTCATTGCGTTGTTTCAGTATGTAGATGCACAGAATTTAAGCGAAAATAAAGAGGTTTTACGACGAATGCAACACTCAATATGAATTAAAAAGAACTTTAAAAATGACGATTTTGAGACAAGATGGATGCCGTATGATATTTTGAAGTTGGTCACGTGATCGTTTCATATCATGGTCACGTGATCGCTTCATATAAGAGGTGTAATTATTATTTTAATTTTTATTTAAAAACTACTGAATATATTTTGCTGAATTTTTTTTTTATATATTTTAGGGAATAATTTGAATATTACCTAAAAGTTTCGAAGCAATTTGTGAATTTTAAATCCGCTTAAAAAATGTTTGAAAAATTCGGTCCCATAGGGTTCAATGTATTTCATTTTTTCAATCCGGGTTCAATCGGGACCTCCGAGCGGAGGCCCCGGTTCAATCCAAAACTAATTGTGTGATATTATTTATTTATATTCCCATAGGTCCTACAGACCGTCTGAACAACATACTTAAATTTCATTTTGATTAAGTCATTTTTACGGCAGTTATCGTGCTAACGGACAGACAGACAGACAGACAGACAGAATGAACAAAGTCATAAACACTTTTCAACTTTGTTGTAAAGTGTTAAAAACACGTCCCGGAACATTTCGCACCATCACGCCACATTTGGCGATTTATCTCGGCTTTGGCTCCCGAAAAAAAGCGGAGAAAACCAAATTCTTTATATCCAATCTGTACCCATTTATGTATATATAAAAGCAATTTTAATTTTTTAAATGTTTTAAACTTTTTTCCCTGAAAAAACTATGAAGTTATTATTTGAGCGAGTTTTTGTTTTGCATTGTTTACTTTTATTCGAAATTTCTTCAAAAGATTAAATTTTTTCCATTTTTAACACTTTACAACGTAGTTGAAAAGTGCTTATAACTTTGTTCATTCTGTCTGTCTGTCCATTCGTACGATAACTGCTTTGAAAGTTCAATATTTTTATTAACTTGTAAAATCAATACCAAAGACATTCGGCATTGAAAAAGAAGGACCTAGAACAAAGATCATAATGAAATTAAATATTTACTTTGATTATTTCAGCGATAAAGCACGTTCAAAATATTCTAAACTTTTGGTGTATTGAGTCACATTACTTTATGTTCTTAAATTTATAAATAAAATCTCTTGTTTGAAAAATTTGCTTCTTAGGGTGTCAAGTATTAAATAAAAGCAAATTTCCTACATCGCACGATGCATTTTAATACTTATTTTCTGTAGATGTGTGCATATAACTAATTTATTAGATTATTTACATATAAATTAAATGGAGCGTATGAATCACGAAATTTAAGTATAAATAACAAGAAAGATCAATCATGCATAAGCATTGCTTATGAAACACTTCCCAACTGAAATGTAATTTCATTTAAAAATTTCTAAAATGTGATACATTCAGTGGTGATATCTTTTACATTATCACAGTACTACAGTAATTTATTATACTTAAATATTTAAAACTGCATCGAAATATAAATCATCTGATTCTTTATACAAAATCAATGAATATTTCATTCATATAACTTGTATTCCAGACTCCAGAGCTAAATAATTTTGTGTGAAACAAATTCAGCAATTCTTATGTAATTCATCTTACAATCGCTTGAGATATTTGCATTATGCATATGTTAAAATTAGGCTTCGTTGAAGAAATAATAAAAGTTTAGGGATCATTTAAAATCACAACTATTGTAATTGCATAGGCACGGAATTTAGATACACAGATAATATATGTGTGTACGTGTATGTATCAAAGTATTGGAATCGTGCCGAAGATCGGAACTCGAATTTTCAAAGGATCTACACGTTTTGGGACTTCTAGAACACGAAAAAACTATTTTTAGGAAGACGTCTGTGTGTATAAGGTGTATCTGTGTATGTTTCTGTGTGTCTGTGTGGATATTACATCCACCCTAATTGAGAAACTAATGGACCGAATTTCATACAATTTGGTAGGTATGTTTTTTGTGGGAAATCCTGATGTTCATTAGATTATAGTACGATTCGTAATAAAAGAATCAGCCTTCTTTGCGAAATGGCCGCAGAAATTGCCTTTATCCACTCTAGCTAAAAACTAATGGAACAAATTTAACAAAATTTGGTGTATAATATTTCAATAACCTACAAGTGATTTATATACTAAATTTAACAAAATTTTGCATATAAATCATTTATAGGTTATTCTAGTACGATTCGGCAAAAAAGGAACGGGCTGTTTTTCCGAAATGGCCGCAAAAATCGCTATATATAAAAGTCTACGTGTGCTCAATTATATCAATTAAATTCCTATTTTATACGTGATATTTGACAACAAAAAGAATAAGACTAACCCCATTACTCTAGGACTAGCCGTTCTTGAGATATTCTAGTTTTTTCGCATTTTCGCTACGCCACCTTTGACAATAAGTCCAGCTATCAAATGAGAAACAAATTTAAGTTTAACGTGTAAATTCAATGTCATTTAAAATACTTATGGTTGTCATTTTGTGCAGATAAACTCAAATTATTATTGAAGAAATAAAGAGAACGAATATGAGTCTGCAGGTAAAGACATGTGCTGTCCACATCAGAATTTTTAACAATATTACAACAATGATTTATAGAAGTGAACGGGGATTATTTTCAGGCCATTTCGAAAAAAATGTATGATCTATATTTTAAAGATCCATCAAATTTTTGTCGAATAAAATGTTCAACAAATTTAAGCAGTGTACCAAATTTTAACTCTCTAGGATGTAGGAAAGTGCATTAAAAATGCCTTGAAATAAGTATATCATGAAGAGTTATATAAAATTAAAAAAAAAATTAAGAATTGTTATCTACCAAATTTACTTTAAAATGTGAAGCCTCTCTCATATACAAAACGTCTAAACAATTGGAAAGATATTTATTATATAATATATCTCTCTTTTCTTTCCGGAGGATATCTCAAAGTCAGAATTTAATTGAATTTGTGTTTTTCCCTATATTAAATAAATTTTAATTAAAAAACTACTTAACATATTTTACTGAATTTTTTTTTATATATTCTATGGGATAATGTGAATATTTCCTAAAAATTTCGAAGCAATTCGTGAATTTTAAATTTACTTAAAAAATGTTTGAAAAATTAGGTCTCATAGGGTTCAGTGTATTTCATTTTTTCAAACCGGGTTCAATAAAATACTAATTGGGTGATATTATTTATTTATATTCCCATAGGTCCTACAGACCGTCTGAACAACATACTAAAATTTCATTTTGATAAAGTCATTTTTACGGCAGTTATCGTGCTAACGGACAGACAGACAGAACAGAATGAACAAAGTCATAAACACTTTTCAACTTTGTTGTAAAGTGTTAAAATAGATAATGAAATTTGAAATTTATCATCCTGCAACAAAATTTATCTCAAATTGAAAGAATAAACACTACATTTAAGATATTTAATGAAATTAATTTTAAAGGTGTCAAGAATATACCATGTCAAGAAATATTAAATGTCAAAGTCATTTTTTCATCAAATGATATGCTATAGCTTTGGCTCATTCATTTATCCAAGGCATTAATATTACGCGGATGACACTTCACAGCAAATAATACTGGTGATGATCGAAAAATGTCACCATCAAAATTATCTGTCTGTCTGTCCGTTCTCACAATAACTGCAGTAAAAATTATTTTATCAAAACTAAATTTCATTATGTTGTTGAAACGATCTGTGGGGCATATGGGAATGTAAAGGAATAGTATCACTTAATTAGTTTTGGATTGAACCGTGTTGAAAAATGAAATACATTGAACCCTATGGGACCTAATGTTTCAAACATTTTTAAAGCGAAGGTAAAATTCACAAATTACTTCGAAAAGTTTAGAAAATATTCAAATTATCCCATAAAATATATAAAAAAATTTCAGCAAAATATGTTCGGTAGTTTTTTGAATAAAAATGAAAATAATAATTACACCCATATAATATGAAAAGATCACGTGACTCACTTCAAAATAAGATATGGCATCCATCTTTTTTCCTAGTATCAAAATCAGGATTTTTAAATTTATATTTAATACTAGCCGCCTTTGGCGACCAGCCTGTTCGCTACCCTTGAAAATTCTGACCGTGGCAAATTCTAACACTGGCACACTCGCTGGCGCGACCTACCAGTAAAGTGTAAGGTAACTGTTTGGAGGGCCAGGAAGTGCCACCCAATTTAGACAGGAACTCAGTGGGGGAGGCATCCACAGGTACCGTACCCTCCTTCCCCTACCACCAACCTCTCGGAAGGACTTACGGTCCCGCATGTTTAACGTGATCGTACTCCGCCTGAACACGGCGGCAGTTTTGGCCGTGGCGGGAATCGAACCCGGACCTACCTAGTGCAAATCCCGCGCGCTAACCACTGGGCTACCGCGCCCTCCGCGACAATCTCCATAACCTTCTTTTTATTCACCCAATTTAGACCGGAACCCAGTAGGGGAGGCATCCACAGGGTCCGTACCCTCCTTCCTCTACCAACAACCTCTCGGAAGGACTTACAGATCCACATGTTTAACGTCATCGTACTCCGCGTGAAAATGGCAGCAGTTTTGGCAGTGGCGGCAATCGAACCCGAGCCTACCGAGTGCAATTCCCGCGCGCCAACCACTGGGCTGCCGCGCCCTCCGCGACAATCTCCATAACCTTCTTTTTATTCACCCAATTTAGACCGGAACCCAGTGGGAAAGTCATCCACAGGGTCCGTACCCTCCTTCTTCTACCACCAACCTCTCGGAAGGACTTACGGACCCACATGTTTAACGTGATCGTACTCCGCGTGAACACGGCAGCAGTTTTGTCAGTGGAGGGAATCGAACCCGGGCCTACCGAGTGAAATTCCCGCATTCTAACCACTGGGCTACCGCGCCCTCCGCGACAATCTCCATAACTTTCTTTTTATTCACCCAATTTGGACCAGGACCCAGTGGGGGAGGCATCCACAGAGACCGTACCCTCCTTTCCCTGCCACCAACCTCTCGGAAGGAATTATCGACCCATATGTTTAAGGTGATCGTACTCCGCATCAGTGGCGGGAATCGAACCCAGGCCTACCGAGTGCAATTCTCGCGCGCTAACTTCCCGCGCGCTAATTTAAATTTATAATGATCATATGCTAGGCTCTTAATTCCACCATCCTCGTTCCATCGTTCCATCATTTAAAATAGCCATAAAATTAAAATATCCATTTAAAATATCTATAAATTAAAATATCCATTTAAAATCAAAAAATCATCCATATCGTTCCACCAATCCATAAATATAATAATTTCAAATACATCAGCACAATTCAAACCACCATAATTCAATCATTTAAATTATTTAAAATATCCATTTAAAAATATCCATTTAAAATATCATATAAATATAATAATTTCGCCCGATGTATACAACACTTATGCTCGTAATTCATTTAAAACCGAAAGCGCGGTCTCCATGGAGACGGGGAAGAAACTACTGCGGATGGGCGGAAAATGCCGTTGAAGAACTGAGCCGGTAGCCGACAAATTTAAAATCATGGCGTCTTTAAAATTGCGATCCTGAAGGCAATTTTCATTATTTCTGGACCAAATTAGACTTGTAAGAATGCCAGATATTTCAGCTTTCTAAAAATGTAAATTATTAGTCGAAATTATGAGTACTTTTCACTATGCGAGAATTTAAAAACCAAAAATCGTTTTTTTGAGCCAAAAGTGACTTTTGTTTTAAAATCTTTAAAAAATATTACAAATCAAAATTGAGAGTTGAAATTGATATATTTTTACTCGAAATTCTCTGCTCTTTCCGATGGTGTGATTTGTTTTTTTCTACAACGTCTGGATCGTGGAGAAAAAAGGGCAAAAATGTCAAAAAACGGTCGAAATCGCATAAAACATTAAATAACAAAAAAAATAATTCAAATTTTAAAAATCGGTTTTCACGTGTCCCCTTCCCACCCCACAGAGTCTCTGACTGCTAAATTTCGTAGCTCTCTGACGCGCGGTCGCTGAACGTATAGTGTATAAGACAGACAGACAGACACACAGACATTGCCTTTTATTATATAGACTAGCCGCCTTTGGCGACCAGCCTGTTCGCTACCCTTGAAAATTCTGACCGTGGCAAACTCGTTGGCGCGACCTACCAGAAAGGTGTAAGGTAACTGCTTGGAAGGCCAGGAAGTGCCACACAATTTAGACCGGAACCCAATGGGGGAGGCATCCAAAGAGACCGTACCCTCCTTCCCCTACCACAAACCTCTCGGAAGGACATGCAGTCCCACACGTTTAACGTGATCGTACTCCGCGTGAACACGGCTGCAGTTTTGGCAATGGCGGGAATCGAACCCGGGCCTACCGAGTGAAATTCCCGCGCGCTAACCACTGGGCTACCGTGCCATCCGCGACAATCTCCATAACTTTATTTTTATTCGGCAATTTTGGGAATCGAACCCGGGCCTACCGAGTGCAATTTCCACGCGCTAACCATTGGGCTACTTTGCCCTACGCGACAATCTCCATAACTTTCTTTTTATTCATCCAATTTAGACCGTACCCTCCTTCCCCTACCACCAACTTCTCGGAAGGACTCACGGACCCACATGTTTAACGTGATCGTACTCCGCGTAAACACGGCGGCAATTTTGGGAATCGAACCCGGGCCTACTGAGTGCAATTCCCGCGCGCTAACCACTGGGCTTCTTCGCCCCCAGCGACTATCTCCATAACATTCTTTTTATTTACCCAATTTAGAACGGAACCCAGTGGGAGAGGCATCCACAGGGACCGTACCCTCCTTCCCCTACCACCAACCTCTCGGAAGGACTTCCGGACCCACATGTTTATCGTGATCGTACTCCGCGTGAACACGGCGGCAGTTTTGGAAGTGGCGGGAATCGAACCCGGGCCTACCGAGTGCAATTCCTGAGCGCTAACCACTGGCCTGCCTCGCCCTCCGCAACTTTCTTTATATTCACCCAATTTAGACGGGAACCCTGTGAGGGAGGCATCCACAGGGACCGTACCCTCCTTCCCCTACCACCAACCTCTCGGAAGGACTTCCGGACCCACATGTTTATCGTGATCGTACTCCGCGTGAACACGGCGGCAGTTTTGGAAGTGGCGGGAATCGAACCCGGGCCTACCGAGTGCAATTCCTGAGCGCTAACCACTGGGCTGCCTCGCCCTCCGCAACTTTCTTTATATTCACCCAATTTAGACCCTTCCCGCCTTCAGCTGGGGAGAAACGAAGCGGCACGCCGAGCGGAACGCCTAGAAATTGAAATTCGGAAACTTTTAAAATCCCGATCCTGTGGGCAATACGGAATATTTCCTGACCAGATTGGACTTGTAAGAATGCCAGATGTTTGACCTTTCTAAAAATGTAAATTATTAGTCGAAATTATGAGTACTTTTTACTATGCGAGAATTTAAAAACCAAAAATCGTTTTCTTGAGCAAAAAGTGACTTTTGTTTTAAAATCTTTAAAAAATATTAGAAATCGAAATTCAGATTTGAAATTGATATATTTTTACTCGAAATTCTCTGCTCTTTCCGATGGTGTCATTTGTTTTTTTCTACAATGTCTGGATCGTGGAGAAAAAAGGGCAAAAATAGCAAAAAACGGTCGAAATCGCATAAAACATTAAATAAATAAAAAAATAATTTAAATTTTTTAAAAATCGGTTTTCACGTGTCCCCTTCCCTCCCCCCCCGGTCTCCGATTGCCAAATTTCGTAGCTCTCCGACGCGCGGTCGCGAAACGTATAGTGTATAAGACAGACACACACACACACACACACACACAGACATTGCCTTTTATTATTGAGACTAGCCGTAGACAAGGCATTGCAACCGTTCTAAAATCGCTTTAATTTTGTATATTTTCTGTGCACCTATATTCTGCGCCATCGCAATTACAATCTTTTTGAATTTAAAGGATCACCAAACTTTGATTATTTCTACAACGAAGCCTAATTTTAATAAATTCAGAATGTAAACAAACGGTTGTAAGGTGAGTTGCATAAGAATTGCTGAATTTTTTTTCAAGCAAAATTATTTAACTTTAGATTCTGGAACAAGAGTGTATGAATGAAATATTCAGTGCTTTTACATAGAGTTTTCAAGTAAAATAATTTATTGTAGTTCTGTGATAATTAAAAAAATATCACCGCTAAATGTATCGCATTTTAGATGTTTAAATAAAATTCCATTTCAATTGGAGAGTGTTTCATAATCAATGATTTATGCATGATTGAACTTCCTTGTTCAGGTTTGCTATGTTTATATCTCAGACATTGCAAACCTGAACGTAGCAAACCTGAACAGCATACTTCAAGTTTGGTTGATAAGTCACACTTTGCTATATTTATGAAAGTTGGTACATTAGTTTTTGAGTTAGAGTAGATAGATACATTGCACAGACAGTCAGACATACAGACACACACACAGACGTCATGCTAAAATATTTATATTTTTCGTATTCTAGAGATCTCAAAACTTTCCCTATACATTACAATGTATTGCAGGGAAAGTACAAATTGTGCATAAGATCTACGGCATAATGTTTTTAATGTTTTGGCGTTTATCCTGATGACAAACAACTCTTTCGAAATACCCAGTTAACTTATATTTCATGCAACTTTAAATTGACATTTATCCATATTGATAGCACAATATATTCCATATGTTGTAGTAAATAATTCATCAATATTACATCATTTACGTAAACCTAGCGTCATTTTCGCAAATTTAACTACATTTTCGTCAAATTGGGTTGGCGATATTCCGCGAAATGAGTCTTTAAATTCGCCAAATTTATCCCCAAGTATTACAGGTAAACGGTGAGAAGAGCATTTCTTATATATAAACTAAATGACTATTGACGAATTACTATGCGTCAAAACACCAAATTATTACACAAAGTATCTTCTCTCGTGAATGGAACGAACTATATCCACGAGACTAATGTTCAAATTTATCGCATAATATTACATATGAATAGTGAACATATTTTACAATAGTAAATACTTTCATTAATTTTATGTGATTATTTTGATACATTTTTTTGAAAAATGTGCAATGGCCGTTTAAGCTAGCTTTCTAAAATTTGTGTCAATTGTTTAAAATGAAAAATTAGATAGGAAATGATTATTTACGTAACATTATTGAAAATTCTGATTTTTTTTTTCAATATTTCATTCGAAAACGTGGGGTTTTCCGAACACTTAATTGTGTTTAGAATCATTAGCCTTTCAGTATTTATCGATTGTAATTTCTGTACCAAATTTCGTTCGAAACGCTTCATTCGTTCATGAGATGTCGTCTCTGGAGACTCGTGGACACACACTTACACACACACATCACCTCAAAAACAATCAATTCGAGTTTAGGGATGCTTGAAACGTGGTCTTCCGTCGAAAACACGAATTCGAATTTTCGACCCAGTCACAGTACTTACCGTATACATATAAATGAAAGTATGTATACGGAATATACTATGCATATACATTTCCCTTATACTCTGCATATCAGGGAAAGTAATATGGTCTACTTTAAGCGCAAATATAATTTCTCAGAATCTTCTCGACTCCCAATTAATGTCATTTAATTAAATTAACATTAATTAACATAATTTACATTTTTTAATTAGTTAAAAGGCTTCCTTACTCTTATGGTTGAGACTAAGATCTTGAGACTACGGTCTCAAGTATATCACTTGTATACTTTGTAATCTTGTATATTTTTATACCCAACCTTACTTTTAACGCACATTATTATGTGCGGTAAAAAATGGGTATTATTTAAAAATGCATCGAAAAATTTCTCGAATACTGTTACGACGTATGCTGTGTAATCGTGGATGTACGCTCATGATACAAGAATGAGTCCACATGAAGCAACAATTTCACGAATCTTAGAATGTTGGTATCTTTGACAAAGTTATAGAACTTCTTATATACAGTAGGTGCCGCTTAATGTGATCGCTTTGGGACAGATGCTATTTGATAACAATAACCGATTGATAACAATAAACAAAAAGTATCAGAAACATAAAATTTTTATTTTAAAAGTTAATATTTACTGTATTTT
Organism: Amaurobius ferox; assembly: GCA_951213105.1. Classification (NCBI taxonomy): domain Eukaryota; kingdom Metazoa; phylum Arthropoda; class Arachnida; order Araneae; family Amaurobiidae; genus Amaurobius; species Amaurobius ferox. Next base: position 118,738,724 of record OX578149.1, on the reverse strand, counting down.
TGCAGATACTACAAATTTAAAAGACAACGATTCACTCAAACACTATTTTAAACAAATCGTTAAAATAGGTCAATTAAAAAAGTCTTCCAAAGTTGTCTGTCTTGTATTTTGTCTCAGCAAATTATTTATAAAACTTTCATACCTGTACTGTCCGCGAAAGTTCCCTGCAGTGCCTCTGTGTTGCACCCCGAGTCTCAAAACACGGAGAGCCTCTCTCATTTCAGTAGCAGTTGGAGGATACTCAACAAGGTTTTCATCTTCGTCCTCATCTTCATCCGATGTTTTTTCATTGTTTTCTTCGATAGAACATGATACAGCTCGGCATGCATCTTCATCAGTCATTGTTGTAGCCACTTGAGCGTTCCCATCTATAGACATCCATTCTGCAAAGTCATTTTCAGTCATGTTGGCTGGTACGAGTACTGTTTCATCGAATTCCGGTACAGCCATACCTTCATCCGCTTTAGCGAACCCACCGTGAGAGAAACAGTTCTTAATTGTATTCTTGAACACTCGATCTCACGACATTGTCAAAAGATGGAGAGTCTGAAGTACATTCGTCTTCTTTGCTAACGCGTTTGCACTCAGAGTTGTTCCGTACCTTCCATATTTTCCAAAACCCTAGTGCGCATTTCTCCAAGGTAATACGCTTTCATTGCACGAAATATTCCTTGGTCACATGGTTGGATAAGTGATGTAGTGTTGGCAGGTAGGAGAATTATTTTGATATGCTTTAATGTGACATTTGCATCGTGGACTCTGCAGTTATCGATGAGTACGGCGATATTGTGATCTAATTCTTTGTCCCACTTTAGAAGACATTCGTTGAATAGAGCAACTGTCATCCACGCTGCTTTATTGGCAGCATAATCAAGAGGCAATTTCTTAACATCTTTAAAGCATCTCGGCTTTTTGATTTTTCCGATAACAAAGAGTTTCTTCTTCTTTCCAGTCATGCTCGCACAACAGAGTACAGTTATACGTTCTTTTGAAACATTGCATCCCTTAGAGCTCTCGTTTTTGAACAGGTACGTATGTTCTGGCAAGGCAAGAAAATAAAGTCCGGTTTCGTCAGCATTGTAGATGTTTTCGGGTGAATAATCAGCGATTATTTTCGGTCATTTTTTGGAAATCCATGCCTTTGCAGCTGGAAAAGCGGCATCCTTTTCTTCCCCATGGGTACGTTTGAACACAATGTTCTCCCTTTTTCTCCAGCGATTAAACCACCCTCCGTTGTGACGAAATTTTTTTGCTCATTTTAGAAGCAAAGATCTTCAGCTTTTTGCCGAATTAAAGGACCGTTTATGCGTGCATCCTTTTCCCTAACATTGGCAAACCACAGTGTCAAAGCCGATTAGACTTCGCCATATTTCCCAGTACGTCTTCGCTTACAGTTCAAATTTGCGTTCAACTTCACTTTATTTTCAATCTCGTCGCTATTCTTTAACATTTTACAAAGTAATGGCTGAGAGATTTTTAGTGCAGCAGCAGCATTTCTTTGACTCATCTGGGATAAATTATCAAAACGTTTCAAAATGTCAATTTTGTCCTTAACAGTTAAATCATTGCGTTTTTTCCCCATTGCTAAAATGCTTGGCCGCCTGCAATAAAGTCTGAAATGCAACTTGAGATAGAGAAAAAAATTTACAGCTTTCAACAGTCCAAGCACTTTGCTTACTGATAAGAAAAGAACTCAACTCTTTTCCTACGCCCCCCACCATTCTCAAAGGGCGGAAAAGGAGAGAGAAATCATCACCTGCAGAACCGGCGCCAAGCCCCGGGCGCCGCGCCTGAGGGACGGCCTTGCGGCAAATTCCTTAACGTGCCAACAAAAGGGACCCTCTTTGGAGTTTTGGGGACCCTCCCTTTGCTTTTACGTATATGTAGTTTGGATTTTTTGTTGAGAGAATGAAAAAAAAATCGAAAATGGTACACGAACGACGAAAGTGAAGTGATAAAGTGATAACAATAAACGAAGGCGCTGATTACAAAAACCGATTTTTTTAACATGTGTTAATATACAAGCGTTCGGGACTTCGCGATTCTGATAAGATTAAACGAATGATAACATTATCCGCGATCGCGGCACCTACTGTACATTATTTCTTTCATTAACAGTGCGCCGGATCAATCTTGATTGATTTTAGTTCTCTCTCTGTCGTAAAAATAAAAAACATATTAGTATTTTATCTTATAAACGGCTCACCCAAGAGAGTTAGTGATTTGGACAAAGTTAAACTGCTACTGAAAATAAATATTCTATTCAATAATGCCAGAACTTTTCATGCAACCCTTAAAGCGTTTAGCGCCCTCTACCGGTCTGTGAAGTTGTTTACACCGGTTCTATTGCACAAATTATGAGTTCTGAAACATTTTTGACAAAATATAGTTTTCATAGTAAGAAATTTATTTTTCAATGATATCACATTTTTATGAGAGTTTAGTAAAATTTGTTAACAAATATGCAACTACGTCACAAGCGGTTTATCTAAAGACATTAATGTTTACGAAAAATATTTTTTTTCTTTTCTTTTATCAAATGGCCAGGCACTTGACTTTCATCATTCGCCTTTGTCAGCGGCCAGAACGTGAACCACTTAGCCGTCCTAGGACGTTGCCCCAGGCGCACCAGAGGGGGCGGAACACACTGCGCCCATAACACAAACATCCATGCCTTACGTGAGACTCGAACCCACAACGCGGTGGTCGAGCGATTGCTGTGGAAACGCTCGCCTTGACCACTCGACCACCACGTCGGCTACGAAAAATATTAATTAGTATTTAAGATGCTGTCAACCACTGGAATCAACTCTAGGACAGTGATTCTCAACCACTGTGCCGCGAGATTCTTGAAGTGTGCCGTCACTGCGAATACCTATATATAAGCGACGTCAGACATGTAGTTCAATCGGTTATTCTATCTTCCTAGAGGGGATTGGCTGAACCAATGTGCATGACTATTACAGTTCTGGAATGGTTCTTCCACAGACTAATATTAAATGTCTAGAAGGAATAGTGTGCCGCCTTTACCTCCCAATGCTGGGAGATGTTCCTGAAAAGCCGCCTCCGCCAGAGGGCGTTGGTCTCAAACAAGCGGTTAAAAGCGGAGGAGTTAACATTGAAACTAATGAGAATTTATTGCAAATGAAATGACCGATATCTTTCGAAATAACTGAAGAATTTGTGTAAAATTTGGTGTGATTATTGTAAGTGGTATTCATAAAAAGTCAGTTGATTTTCAGAGAGATAGTGCTAGGGATATATTCGTATTTTTAAAATTATATTTAACTTGATCTGGTGTTCGTTCAAACCTTTGAGATCCAAAATAATCAGGTTCATTTATCACAGTAAAGTGAAATTCGTTATGACGTTTTCTCTTGTGATATATTTCAGTTCTTTCGATTTTGAATCTTATCGGGCTAGCTCGTCCTGAGCCCGCCATAGGATTTTACCTGGTTTTTGAGAATAACTTGAAAATCAGAGAAAGTAGGAAATCTAAATTTAATATATCGTTTTCTTTTGGGGTATATTTTAATTCTTTCAATTTTGAACCGTATCGGGTTAGCCCGTCTTAGGTCCGCCTTAGAAACTCACCCGTTTTTGCGGTATAACTCGAAAACAGGTGTATCCAAAAATTCGAAATTTAGCTTATCCTTGTCATTTGCTGTATATTTTAACTCTTTGGATTAAAAATCTTTTCGGACTAGCCAAGATCTAGGATAAGGGGGGGGGGTCGAATGTGGGTTAACACAACAGTACAAAATACTTTTTCAATTATAATTCCTAACGAGAACTAATGCAATTGTTTAATTGTTTGGTAAATGATAATTTTTCTCCGATTTTCGAGTTATTTTCCAAAAACGAATGCATTCCTAAGGCTGGGCAAAGACGGGGTAATCCAATAAAGTTTAAAATCCAAAGAATTAAAATATATCCCAAAAGAGAATAATATACTAAATTTAGATATTCTAGTTGCACGGTTTTCAAGCACTAATCGGGCTAGCCCGTTAAGGTTTCAAATCCAATGAGCTAAGATATACAGCAAATGACAACGACATTCTAAACTTGGAACTTTCAGATGCTCCGGTTCTAGAGTTATTCCCCACAAAAACTGAATTTCTAAGGCGGGCCCAAAACGAGTTCGCCCGATACGGTTCAAAATCGAAGGAAGTAAAATATTCCCCAAAAGATAAGGATGTACTAAACTTATATTTTCTAGTTGTCCCGATTTTCCAATTATTCTAAAAAAACGGGTCCATTCCTATGTCGGGCCCAGGACGGGCTACCCCGATAAAGTTCAAATCCGAAGAAACTTAAATATACCACAAAAGCCAACGACATGTTAAACTTGGAATTTTTAGCTATTGCGGTTCTCGAGTTATTCTTAAAAAACAAATGCATTCTTCAGCGGACCCAAGACAAAGATTGTAAACAATTTTGCTTAATTATAGAGTTTGAAATATCTCAGGGGCTTTGAAAATTTAATAAAGCTGTATAATAAAACTTTTTAGTATTAATATTTCATTTACAATTCCATTGAAGTGAAAATGGAAGAAAGATTAAATTAACTCTGTATTATTAAATAACATTAACTATAATATAATGCAATGGTAACTTGAAATTGTAAGTTGGTTACTGTGCTTTTTTCAGAATGATTTTAACAATTTTCAATAACATAATAATTCGCTACATTAAAAAAAATGTGCACAACCTAAACACAAATGACTTCTTAATCAATTCTTTTAAAATTTAAGAATGCCATAAAAAATATACATGCAACATATTTAGATACTAAATCTTTTACATGCAATCACTTACTTATCAAAAGGTTAAAAATATGTTATTTGATGTGTGAAATATTACATTTTACATTATTTTACTTTCATAACTTTAGTGTAGCATTTTTATTGCTACGATTTCTTACTATTGACAATATCCAAAAAAGAAAATTACATTTTTTTATCTATATAAATAAAATTGAAAATACATCTATCTGTCTGTGTGTTTATCTATCTCATCATCACGCTAGATCTGCTGCATCGAATTTCATTAAAATTTTGCGAATAGCCTTGAAATAGCCCTACTTAAAATTTAGTCCATGTTTCGAGTTTCCAGGACCAGGGATTGTCGAGATATGAATAAAAATCCCACAATTAAACCTTCCATAAAAATCGAATTATGCAGATGATATATTTTCCGCAAATTTATTAAGAAAATTGTATCATGATGCTTAGAAACGCAATTAAATCAAATGTATTTATCAGGCAGACGATTATTAAAATTTTTCCGATTTAAATAATAAAGAAATTGATATAAAAGAAAATTTTATAACCATTTTTATACCATTTTAGTATATATTGATCATCATTTCATTTTAGTATATATTGATCCAATTTCATATATATTTTATAATTTGTTTTCAAACGAGGATTCTTCGGATCTGCTTGAAGATAATTCTGTATAGAAAACACAGAAAGGAGAATTAAATTTAGAAGAATTAAGTGAAGGGAGAATTAAATGAAATATTTTAATAGAATGTTTTGAGTAAGAATGCCATTTAGAATACTGCAGGAATTTGCATATATTTTAAATCATGGGCAATGTCGGGTACATCTGCTATTAACATTATACATAAAATTGTATGTTGCACATCTATCTGTCTGTTTACTATCTCAGCACGGTAGAATTCACCTATTTTCTTTTCATTAGAATTATTATAAAATTTCTAAAATAGAGACTCCAAATATTAAAATTTCACATCAAATTCTGAATTTTAAGTTTCTTGTATTATATAATCAGTACGAAGAACGGACATACTGTTAGTCTATTATAAAATATCACACAACTAACAACATTATTAAAGTAATTTTAAAATATTTGCAGCAAACTGAATAATTTATGACAACATATTAAGTACACTAGGTAAATGCAATAAATGACACAAGCTAACCTGATGAAATATACATTTTAAACAATGAATGATTTTAAATACTTCACAATTACTTAACAAAGCTTAATTTTGCAAGTGCCTAGGCAGTTTTCTTAATTAATGTGACAACAATAAAATTTTAAAACAAACTAAGAAAACTCTAAATGGTTTGTTGACGTTATAATTAGTAACAAAACAATTTAGAATCCAGTTAGCTTTAATTGAATAGCAATAATTTGAATGCCATATATTTAAAATTCTAAGTAATTTTAAATGACATGATAGATAATAAGCAAAAAATGGTAAGCACTTACTTCTAAAGAGTATTTAATAAGGTAATTAGTAATCCAATAAGGTATGCAGGTCAAAATTCTTATTAAATCATGAACTAGCATATTAGACACTCAAAAATACGATAAAGTCATTGTCTAGGAAAAAAAACGTTGTATATCCAAGAGCGCGAGCCGACGTACTGCACATAACTTCTTTGTGTGGGCTACTAGAGGGGGGAACTTTTCAGAAAAGTTCCGCGGGGAAATGCGAAGGCCAGATTTGGGTCTACGATTCATACGTTTCGAAGTGAGAGGGGGGGGGCAGTAGTTCGTCCTCTTCTATCGGGGGTGACGGCTTACCCCGATAACGTTCGAAATGCGATGAAATATAATATACCACAAAGGACAATGGTATATTAAATTTAGACATTCTGGATGCTCCGAATTTTGAGTTATTTTCAAAAAACGATATATTCCTCTTGTTGGACTCAGAACGGGCTAGCCCGATAAGATTTTTAATCCAAAGAGTTAAAATATACAGCAAATGACAAGCATATGTTAAACTTCGAATTTTTAGATATACCTATTCTCGAGTTATACCAAAAAGTAAAGTCATATGGCGGGCCCAGGACGGGCTAGCCCGATAAGCTTCAAAATCGAAAGAACTGAAATGTACCACAAGAAAAAACGTCATACCGAATTTCACGTCACTGTGATGAATGAACTTGGTTATTTTGGATCTCAAATGTTTGAACGACCACAGATAAAGTAAAATAACATTTTAAAAATACGAATATATCTCTAAGTCAATCTCTTTGAAAATCAAATGACTTTTTGTATATACCACTTGCAATAATTACACCAAATTTCAGACAAAATCTTCAATTATTTCCAAAGATATCGGTCATTTCATTTGCATTAAACTCCCATTAGTTTCAATGTTAACTCCTTCGCTTTTAACCGCTTATTCGAACCCAACGCCGTCTGGCGGAGGCGGTTTTTAGGGAACCTGTTTTTCGCCTCGGTCGGCACACTATTCCTTCTAGGCACTGCACTAATATACTACTACATAGTATTCTGTGCGTTCTTCCCAAACAAAGCTATATACTAGTTTAGTCTACTAGTCACCCGCTTGATGTGTGCCTAGGGTTAGGTTACAATTTATATATTCGCTTTCGCGTGTGCAATACCACAATATTGGGTTGTCAAACTTAATTAAAACGTATTCAAAGGTAATATACCATATGTCGCTTTCAATAATTTTTTGACAAAATTATTTTTATTTCAAAAGAACCTTCTAAAATTGATAAATAAAAAGGAAAGCTTAACGACGATAATGATAATGTTAGTGACCAGGCTAACGAACCCGAGTCCAGTACAAGTAAAAATGTTTCCTCCGCCAAAAAATGTAATGTTCATCGTAAGTATAATGACGACTTCTTAAAATTTGGATTTACATTTACAACGGAAAATGATCAAACTGTTCCCTAGTGTGTGGTATGTGGTTGTAAATTGTCAAACAGTGCTGTGGTTCCGAGCAAGCGCCAACGTCACTTGCTCACTAATCATCCTTCGCTTGCATAAAAAAACAAAAGCTACTTTCAAAAATCATTATCTGCAAGATCCAAACAAGTAAAGGTTTTTGAAAAGCAATTTAGTGTGTCTGAAAAAGCTCAGATAGCTTCTTATGAAGTGACTGAATTAATTGCTCTTAAATTAAAACCTCATAATTTGGCTGAAGAAATTATATTACCTACTTGTCGTAAAATTGTAAAAAGAATGATCGGTGAATCAGCAGAAATTGATATTTGTAAAATACTACTTTCAAATGACACAATTTATCGCAGAATATAGACTTGTCCCGAAATATTAAAGAAAATACTGCTAAAACTCTTGCAAATTCAAATTTTGCCCTACAAATCGACGAAATAACTGATATTACAGGAAAAGCACACTTAATTCATTCGATCGATTCATTCACAAATATGATATAATTAATCAATTCTTATGTTGTCGTGAATTATCTGATTTCACAACAGGGGAAAACATATTTTCGATGAAATTAATTCGTATTTACAAGAAATTAAAATTTCGTGGAATTTGTGCATTGGCATTTGCACAGACTGGATCTATAAAAGGATTTGGAGCCCATATAAGGGAACATAATGCGGATATATTAGTTACCTATTGTTCTTTTGCATCGGGAAACACACATTACAAAACAATTACCATCAGAATTGAAAATAGTGCTGGAACAATGTGTTAAAATGATTAATTATGTAAAATCAAGACCTTTAAAAAGTCGCCTTAGTCAATTATATCATATTTTTATAAACAAGAGTATATGCTTATAGATCGTAAACAACAAAATTATGAAAATTTCAAAAAATTTGTTATACCTTAGGCTCTTATACTTGTTATACTGGAAACTTTTAAACCGTGGCGTTCAAATTTAATTTTAAATGTGTGAAATTACTAAGATATTATACATATACATTTCTGATGCGAAAACGATATTTTTGGACGTTAAAATGAAATAAAGGTCTAAAAAGGGTCCTAAGGTCTACTTTGAAAAATATTTTTGATAATATTATCTTGTAACTTCATTCAATCAACACTTCTTTTTTTCTATTGTTTTAGATTCAACAGAAAACTAAATTCTATTCTGGATACTCTGCTGTAACACACCATTTTGGACACAAAGAGAATATTTGGGAATGGCCGGTACCTTACGCGACAAAAGAGGTTATGTGAAATTGGAATGGGAAATAAAGAATTTCTCGGAGCTCGAAAATACGATGCTTTTATATAGTGCACCCTTTCTGCTCTCAGATGCCTCTTTTCGAATCGAATTGCTTCAAAGGTCTGTTGACATCGATTTCCATTTTGTCAAGAATGTATGTGTACCTTGCAAAACAGAGAAGCACCGTGTCAAATTCACTTACGGAATAAAAATGCGTGATGGATCAGCGTGCCAGTCTACGGAAGATGAACATGAATTTAGTAACGCATTGTTGCAACCGATATATAACAGGCTTGATTTTGTTAAGCGCTCGCAACTACGTGAAATGAAAGATGTCCTGGTACCCGAAGACACGCTCACAATATTCTGTGTGGCTCGTCTTGTGGAAGACAGTGTCTTGGAAACAGCAACCCAGACTGTACCACCAGACGGTAAGTGCTTTCTTCATCTACTTCCTAAGCGCATGCGCACATTTCAATGGGTAAAAACATCAGCGGGTAACTTTCTGTGATTATGCTTGTCCGTAGCATTTTCGACATATTGAACACGTCTTGCATTGTCTATGCATAGTCACAAGGAAAATCCTTTCTTAGAACAATATATCACGAATTACGGCAGATAGTTATGTACTCCTGCCATAGTTGTGTACTGCCGCCCTTGTATAGGAAACCCGCTATGCCCCACACAAGAAGATCCCAGAGGGACCCGTGGTCCTCTTTTTATAGGAGGGGGGGTTACAATCTCTGTGTATTTATGGGGAGTTACAATCGTGGGTGTACAATCTCTTTCAATACACCTTAAATAGGCTCTTTTGATATACACCAAATGAGCTCTATTGATGCACCTTAAAAACTTTTTTGATACGGCCTGAATAAGCTATATTGATACATCTTAAATAAGCTCTTGATACAGTTTAAATACGCTATTTTGATACGCCCTAAATAAGCTCTTTTGATATGTCATATATAAGATCATTTTATTCTCTCTAAATACGTCTTTCACCCTCTACGCGGGCATGCAATCTCTTTTAATACGCCTTAAATAAGATCGTTTGATATGCACCAAATGAGCTCTATTGATATGCCCTAAAATCTCTTTTGATACACCCTAAATAAGCTCTTTTGATACGTCCTAAATAAGCTCTTTTGATACATCCTGAATAAGTTCTTTTGATACGTCCTAAATAAGCTTTTTAATATGCCATAAATAAATTAATTTGATTCGCCCCAAATACGCCTTTTGCCCTCTGTGTGGCGTAATATGCTTTAAATATTTTCTTTTGATAAACCTTATAGAATCTCCTTCGAAGCACTACACAACATAAACTACATCAATTAAAATCAACAGCATGGTTTCTAAATGAAAATGCTTTCAAACTCTGATTATATTTTCGATGCTAATACCAAATCACAATTACAATAAAAAATAACGCCAGCTCGCTGATGGCGTCAGAAATACCAACTTTTGATTCCAAGACTCCTAAACTCCGTTTTAATCCCGTTTCAAGGTGTGTTTAAGGACGGGGGAAGAAACATCTGGTAAATTATGAAGACGGGATTGTCAAACAATTATTTTATTTCATATTATAAAAATCAGAATATATATTTTTTCAAAATTCACAAAAATTTGTCTATTTTTATAGTATTATATTTATAGTATGGATTACGTTCAAAGTTTGCTCGAAAGATATTTTGTCAATCTTTTGGATAATGTTAAGATAAAAACTCTTAAGTAATATTTTTGGTCACTAAGAATCGCCCAAAATTGTGCTAAAACATAAAATACTGAAAAACTATTTCGATTTCTTAAAAATTCTCGCCGAGGCTTGTCCCGGGTCCTGTGTATCAAATTTCATGGCTATACGATGTTTATATTTTTCACTACAGCCGACACAGACAGAATGACATCATTATTATTATAGATTATGTCAAAATTTGTCTTGTGCTGCCATCATGTTAAGAAAATACAAAATTTTGTATAAATTTCGAATTTTTGTGCTCGAATTAAAAGAATTTTCGTAAAAATTTAGTATTTTTTAAATTTGAAAAAGTTATGTTTTTTTAATTTGTACAACCCAAATAAAAAGAATATACAGTAAAAACTCTGGCATTTAAAATGTCTTTCTTAAATGTGAAAGAATTTCAGCAGCTTAATAAAAACTGTTAAAACATTCTTAATTTGCTTTCCTGTGGCACTGACATCAAAACTAAACCATAATATATTAATCCTAGTTTAACTTTTAGATGCGCAAGCAATGAATAACTTAAGGTAATACCTTTTTCGGGACTTGGAAAACAGGTATATTATAATTTTCTCGAAAATTGATATGAAAAGCATTTAGTACATTTAACATTTAGTAATTCATTTAAAAAATGTATTTCTTTTCCAACCTTTTGTTTATTTATATAAAGGCAATTATGGTTAATATTATTGTCGATCGAAATCACACAGTGCTGCTGGGGGGAAGGTTGTGGAGCGTCTGGCCAAAAATGGCCGTATTTCCAGGATGTAATGTGCATCAGGTATTCTGAAATTACATGAATACAGAAGGTGGGTGAAAAGGTAAAAATCACTAAAGCTGAGTACATGCTGGAAAGTGGAAAGGCGGGGAAGTGAACGTCTCCAAGATGGTGTAAAGATGAGACTCACGAAAACAAGGGTTTTTTTTTTTTTTTTTCCTTCTTTTATTTTTTTTTTTTTAGATCGCTGCATCAAGTCCAAGAATTATTAAACATTGCCACTAGATGGCAGCAGTACAGAAAGATGGGTGTCGTTCGAGAGACCGGGGTGTGAGCACCCACAAAGAAGAGCTGCCAAAAAGGAACTATTTTTAAATTTTAAATTTTCAAAGGAGATAAGAGTTTAAAGAACTTCACGAGATTATGCTAAAGAGAAAAAGGACAATGCACCAAAAGGTTGCGAGAGCTGAGATTGAAGTATTGTGGATGCTCTGGGTGTCTTACGAAACTTCCATTGATGTGGGTCGTACTCCGATAAATTGCAGATTTCTTCGCTAGGGATTTTGTTTAGATTTTGAAAAAATTGAATGGCTAATTTTGCAATTTGTGTTTTTAATGTTGATTACACCGAAGTCGTTATGGATGATGTCGTTTCTGAGGAACCGGGAGGTTTTCTAATTGCGCTAAGGGTTTTGTTTTGGGTTCTTTGAAGTTTTCATTGGTTTCGTTGGTAAAGCCCCAAACAGCCGCGCCGTAGAGCAGGATCGGCCGAAGAGCAGTCTTGTAAAGGAGGATTTTGTTTTGATAATTTGCGTGGGGGGAGTGAAGGGTGGAAGACAGCTTGTTCCTGACAGTATGGTATTTTTTGATTGAATTAGTGATGTGCTCTTTCCAGTTCATTTTGGAGTCAAATGTAATTCCAAGATACTTATCCTTTTTCAACATAGGGGATTTCAATGCTGATAATAAATAACGACTAATAAACAGTATAAGACTATGAACATACCTGTTTGATTTGATGGTTTCAATAAACGAAGTAAACACACACACACACAAAAAAAAAAGCATCAAAAAACTTGTTTCAAAAGTTTATGCACAAGTAACAAAAAACAAGGAAAATCAAAATAAGGTATGCAAATAAGGTAGTAATTTGCATAAACAGTTCTGCAGGCGTTTGCCCACTATATATAAGACTGCTGCGTTTCACCTGTCACCATTCAGCACAATGCCGTTTATGAAACAGTTTACAAAAGACGAAGTGTGTGTAATTTGGAGATTAAAAGCTTATGGAAAGTCTGTTCTTGATATCGCGAAATTATTAAATCGGTCAAAAAGAGGCGTTTATGCTGTGCTACAAGAAGAGCGCGATTATAAAGTAAAAGATAGATCAGGCAGCCCAAAATGGACCAGTTCTCGAGATGACAGAAAATTTTTTCGTCTAGCACCGACCCAAGAACTGTCGTTATCTGAAATACAAAGTGAATCAGGTTTAAAAGTATCTCGATCTACTAATCCCAGACGTTTACAAAGTAATTGCAATATAATACTCGTACGTACGAAGCAAATACTGAGTTTAACTGAAAATCATAAATTACGTCGTATGGAATGGGCTCGAGCACACATGAACTGGGACGACCAATGGATAATTGCTACATTTAGTGATGAAAAGAAATGCAATATTGATAACCCAGATGGATGGGCATTATACTGGCATGACCTGTGCAAAGAAACGAGAGTTTTTTCAGTAGAAAACAAAGTCGTTCCCTGATGGTGTGAGGAGCATTTTGCTTTAATGGCACGTCCTTAGCCTTTCTTAACGGTAAGCAAAGTGCGCTAAATTACCAACAAACGTTAATGGATTACATATTACCAGAAGCTGCGAATCTAGCAGGACCAAACTTCTGTTTTCAGCACGATCATGCTCCCATTCATGCGGCAAAGTCAACGAAACTTTGGTTGCGGTGTAATAACATTATGGCTATGGATTGGCCGGCCAAAAGCCCCGACTTGAATCCCATAAAAAACCTTTGAGGGATCCTATCCAGTAGAATTTAAGCGAATAGGCGACAGTTTTCGTCTTTGGCCGAATTAAAGTGTGAAATTGAAAACTGTTGGTATAATTTAGACTCCGAAATTCTTCATTATCTTATTCTATCAATGTCAGATCGTGTTTTTCAAGTTATTAAACGAAATGGACACATAACTTCATTTTTTGGTACTTGTGCATAAACTTTTGAAACAAGTTTTTTGATGCTTTTTATGTGTTTACTTCGTTCATTGAAACCTGCAAAATCAAACAGGTATGTTCATGGTCTTATATTGTTTGTTAGTCGTTATTAAATATATAGCGATGAAATTTCATTTCTTATTTTCTTCTTCTTCTGATATCTATTGCTTATATTAAAATGCATAAACTTTTGAAAAGCATCTTATATTACATAGCATGAGATAGTAACAATGAGATACATGGAAATGAAAATAAGGAAGATCAATCAAGCATAAAGCATTGATTATGAACACTTTCCAACTGAAATGCAATTTTATTTAAATATCTCTCAAATATGATACACTCAGCGCTGATATTTTTTAAATTATCACAATACTAGAATAATTTATTACACTTGAAAACTTAAAACTTCATCGAAAAAGACAATGCTAGTTACACAAAATGGACTTTATTCAAGTGACGTCATCGAAATATTAATCGTCTGTTTCTCTATGTAAAATCAATGAATATTTCATTCATATCATTTATATTCCAGACTTCAGAGTTAAATAAATTTCCGTGAAAAATCCAACAATTCTTATACAACTCATCTTACAATCGCTTGATTTGTTTACATTTTGCTTGCTATAGTATACAGTGCCTAGAATTCTCTTCTAGGCACTGTTGTATAGTGCTAAAATTAGGCTTAGTTGTAGGAATAATCAAAGTTTAGTGATAATTTAAAATCAAAATATTTTAATTGCATTGGCACAGAATTTATATACAGAGATAATACGTAAAAATAAAGCGGTTTTATGACGGATACAACACTAAATATAAATTTAATCGAATTTTAAACATCTACGGTAACAGAGGTAAATGAAAGCCATATTTATTTTTGCAATGAGTCACGTGATCTCTTCATGTATCAGGGATGTAATTATTATTTCAATTTTATTTTATTCAAAACTACCAAACATATGTTGCTGAAAGTTTTTTTACACATTTTATGTGATAATTTGAATTTTTCCTAAAATTTTTGAAGCAATTTGTGAACGTGAACTTTGCTTTACCTTGAACTTTGTGAGCTTTAACTTTACCATTGGATTTAATGTATTCCATTTTTTCAACTCGTATTATTATATTGTATATATATTGTATATTATACTGTATATAATATGGAGAATATTAAATACTATGCGGTTTTATCCATTAAATAACCAAAATCGGTTTTTCATCTACTATAGTATTCGCACATGTATGAAGTTATTTGCTTAAAAAGAGTTTATTGAATAATAATTTTATTAAAAAATAAAACAAACGTTTTTCCAAGAAATTTCAAACCAAGATGGTTTTCGTCTCGATTTAACAATTTCAAAAGAATCGATCAGTTTTGAGACATCCATTTTTCAGCTGTCTTACCTTCTGTACTAAGTCGCTCTAATGCCGATAGATGGTCTTGTTGCAAGGTATTTTTCAGAAAATTCTTCATAATTCTTTAATTTCTTTAATCATTCTTTAGTTTTGATAAAGAACTTTCATCTGTTGATACCCTCACATGAATAGTTATAAATATTATTATTAAAGAAAACTTCAGAAAAACCAGCACTGATTTCACACTATTTTGCGATAGCAAGCTCAGCAAACCAGAAAATGGTTTCAAGTTTTGCAATTTCACTTTTTAGAAATTTAACGCTAAACAATAATTGCAATGCGAGTGACAAAGGTTGTTTGAAAACTGTACTTTCTTGCGCGTGTTACAATTGTATTTTCGTTCATTCTAGTCAATTTGCTTGGAGTAAGAAATGTAAACATAAAAGCAAAGGTATTTAGTACTTGAAATATTTTGTCTAATTGCATGGGAACTATGTCATAAAAGAGATTGACTCCACACTTTGATTTTATAAGTATGATTTGAGACATTTAAGGACGAGATGCTTGCGGTTCTCGTAATTATTGTTTCAATATATATTCAATTTTTTATTCAATTAAATTAGAAAAAAAAAGCATGAAAATGAAATGTTTAGGGACAAACTGAACAGAAGAATAAATGAATATAGGGATAAGTCCCTCAATGTCTTGTTTTATTTTCTTCTCAATTCGGGAGTAAAATTCAAAGCCAGATGGGGTGTCATTGAGTGATAAATTAGAGTTAAAGTGATAATTGAGTGATAAATTAGAGTTAATTTAAGTTAAAATATTGGAATGCAAAGATATTTGTGTAATTATTCGTCCAATAAATTAGAAATGTGCAAATCTTCAATTCGTGGATGAACAAATTCAAACATCAATTTGTTTAATGAGTTTTGTGATGTACTTTTAAAAATTAACTTAAAAGTTAACTTATTGTCACGGATTCTGTTCAAAGCTCTTTGGAAAGAGCGTTCTTTGATCTTTCCAAAGGTGTTAAGATGGAAATTCTGTGATAATATATGAGATCGCTAATGAACCGATTTCAATGAAAATTCCCTAAAATTGCCCTTCAGAAAACTAATTCGAATGTTAAAAAATAATCTCTCCAAGGTACCTTGGTACCTTATATCAAGATTGTTACCCGTAATTTGCTTAGATTTTCTGATGCTCCGTCAAGAAATCAGACATCTTAAATTATTGTAGATTATTGAACGTTCTGATCTTCTATGGATTTTCAAAAATTCATTCGAGAATTTGGAGGCATTTTGAACCCTCTGTTGTTTTTACAGCCAACAGATTTCCAACATTCACTGATTGCAATAATCGGAAAGGTAAAGAAGGTTACTCAAGAAGGAAAATTTTAAACGCGAATCTTTGGAGGACCAATCCTGTACGCACCTGGTAAGACAGGAAATCCCTTGGTGGTGCCCTTACCGTTAAGGGCGACAGAAGGACCCAGACCACCATTTGCAGATTTGCCAGTTCATACTTAAAGTGTCTTACTTTTAATCAGGGGCAAAAATCTTATTCTTCTTGCTGTAATTGCAATTCCGCAGAGGCCTCCCCTGACCATCTTTCAGGCTGCCTGGGGATTGCTAAGGAAGATATCTATAAAAATCCTTTATTGATTTTTGATTTCATTGTAACTTTTGGGCTCTTGGACCTGGGCAAGCCTACAGCTTGTACGGGCGGAATAAGTCACTCAGGTTCACTGTAAATCTGATGCTCAAATCGTGTGGAAGCGTGTAAACTGGAATTCAAATATTTAACTCCGTCTCAATAATTTCTTCATAAAACACAATTGTAGACTAATGGTAAACACTCATGTAGACTAATTTTAACTTTTAAAAGATCGTATCGCTTCACTTCTAAAGAGTTTTATATTAAATTAATATTCGTAATTTTCTTGTATTGACTTTATTTTCTAGGTTCCAAGACATTAATCGAGAATTTAACGGAGTTGTACCGGAAAGAAAATTCTGATGTTAAGATCATTGTGAAAGGTAGAGAGTTCCAAGCCCACAGATCAATCCTATCTGCCCGCTCTCCAGTTTTTGCCTCCATTCTGTTCGAAAAAGATATGATAGAGAAAAAACTAGGAGACGTGGTCATTGCTGATTGTGATTCGAATTCATTTGGGGATTTTCTTTTATATTTGTACACCGGACAGATGGGCAGAGTGTCATCCGACAATGTGTTTGACATTTATAGAACTGCTGAAAAGTTTGACGTGAAGGAACTGTGCACTAAATGCGCACAGTGCATGGCGTGTGATTTGTCCGTTGATTCGCTCTGCGACGCTTTTCTCATAGCTGTGAGGTACAATGAGTCGCAACTGTTGGAAAGTGTGACAGAATTTTTCATCAAAAATATTAAAGCAATTCTTCCCACTGCAAAATGGCAGTTATTTATGAAAAATCATCCCACTTTCGCTAATGAACTCGGCATAAAAACGATAACGAAGAACTAAAATTGTATCACATGAAGAAACACTTTTACTTTTAAAGCTGATAATAAAGAAAATATGCTGTTTACTTTGTAATTTTAATTTTATACCTTTTTATAGCATTTGCTTTACTCTATATATAGAAGAATAACAAAGAAGTTCGTAATAGTCCTAAAGGAACAGTATAATGAAATAACCCTTTTTTTTTACCTCATATTCTGTAGAAAGATAAACAAACCATTTTGAGGATAAGTCTCAATGAGAAATGAATGAGGAAGTGTGCCAAGTACGCTCTTCTAATTAAGAACTTTTTTTTACTTAAATTGTATTTTAATTTTCAAGATTTTTAATAAGACCTTTGAGAGTATATATTTTTTTTTTCTTTTACCACACACATTTCTGCAGTTTTAATTGAAATTGACGATACAATTGACCAAAGATAACTAAAGTGAGATATTACATAGATTTTGAATTGAAAAATTAGCAAATACCTTTGAAAGCCTGCACTAATGGTTAAACAAAATCCTTTGAATTTTTTATATGAATAACATCTATGGTTGTGCTTTGGCTGTAATTGGTGCGTTATGAAAGATGTAAACAACTCTTACATTACAGAACCTACTAGATATAAATGTAAACAATTTTTGCTTGTTTTGTCAGAAATATTGTTCAGTTTATGAATATATAAAAATAGTTTCAATAATTCAATATTTTGAGAATTTTTTTTCCGAAGAAAATAAAAGGGTTTTTTGTTCGATTGAGGCTTTGCCTTTATTTGTTTACATTTACTCGAACTATCTTCTAAACTATGAAAGATTGATATAAATAATAAGCGATAAAATGTTCAGTAGGAAATTCAATTTATAGATCAGTAATCTGTTTTCACAAAGTTCTTGTGGTTTTCAATAAATTGTATCGTTAATTTCGAAAAAATTGGAAGTTTTCTCTTTTCAAGTTTGTAATGCCTATATCTCAAACTAAAAGTGCTACCTGAAAACTGCAAGAAGTACCTTATAGCCCTTTGACACTTCTGTAAGGATATATAAATTGAGTTTGGATAACGTTTTTGGTTTTCGAAATATAGTTTTTATATTTTTCACATTTTTAATATTTTGAGTTATTTTGAAAAAAAAAAATAGTCCTAATTTCGATATTTTAACTGTTTAAAAAATTAACTGGTTTGGAAAAATGAATTCTATAAGGATATATAAGTTTGGATAGGATTCTTAGTTTTCGAAATATAGCGGTTATAATATTGATATTTTTGTATTTTGAACTGTTTCAAAAACGTCTAAAACTGACAAATGACCTGCAAAGAAATATGTTGCTCACGCAAGACCAACCAATTCCACACTGTCGACCTTTTTTTTGACGTTTTTTAGTTTGACGAATGAAAAGAATTCGACATTTCAATAAAATTGGTACAATAGAACACAGGATCCTGACGTCACCCGACGACTACGCTCGACGACGGCGAGCATAGGGATAGTTGTTGTTGTTGAGATCCAGACCGTCCCATATGAATGTATGAATGTAGTAGTGTAAATAGGGGGATCCTGGCTCACCAGGTGCTATACTTTAACGTGGGACTCTAGCAGGTGCTATACTTCCCCATGTTAAAACATAGGCGCACCTGTGGAGAAAGGGTGGAGCTTCATCTTGCCACGTGATGTTTCTATGAATGAAGATTTTTATTTGTTTAGATAAGAGTAAGAAAAATGTTATTAATCAGTAAGTAAATATAAAGGTTTTTTTTTTCACAGTATAAATCTAAACTTTGCTTGCAAATTTCATTTCATTTGTATATCTTGGGCATTCAATATATATATATATATATATATATATATATATTTCAATCATTCCAGATTTTGATCCATAAGCATCTTTACTATGTTATAGCACTTTTAATAAAATTGGATTCAGTCAGTATACATGTAAAAAGTAATGTATCTTAATGTAATTCATCATGATTTTACTTGATCATAGAACGCTTCTTGCAATGTAAATGAATTCATTTTCTCTAAAAAATTGAAGTCCCACCACCACCCGCTGTATACAATACACCGATACAATTTTAATTTAGCATGGTTTTATCATTTAAATTTGATAATGGCCATATGCTAAACTCTTAATTCCATCATTTAAAATATACCGTTTATCATCATAGGGTGATAACCCCATTTTAATTTGTTTCACAGTATAAATCTTCTGATCTTTACTAGCAATTTTAATTTGCTCAACTCTATTACATCTATGTCTTGTTAGGCAGTTATAGTAATCTTGATGATGAATGAATCTTTTCACGGCATTCTTATTGACACTTTTAGCAGTTTTCTTTTCCATGAAGGATGTTTTTAAACTATACATTTTTTATCTTAACCCTACAAACTCCAGGGCAGGAGTACCATTCAACTCATCTTTCATTTTTCCAATCATTTTTTTTATTTTTGTTGGAATGAAGTGGATGATCACATGGATAATCCGAAAAGTCGAAAAAATCTTGATGACTTTCAAAATTTTTATAAATATCTTCTGTTCCAACTTCATAACACATGGAATCCGTATCTGTGAAAAGTAATTCAGCTCGACTTCCATACACCTTTTTAATAAAATTATAATGAAACTCATGCATGAGTGTTTTACTCAAATCTAGTACTGAAAAACCAGCATAGATAGGTCTATTCAATTTTAAATTTGTCTTATTCATATAAACTGCAACCAGATCTTCATTAAATACTTTGAAAGAGTGAAAGGTTGGTGATGCAAGACATTTTTTAATCTCTTCTCAGTCTGTACTAGTCTAACATCGAATCTTTTTCTCAAGTTTTTCATCGTCTTGCCAAAAACTGCGTTGTTCATAAGTTTGAACAGATCTTTTTCAAAAGAATTTTTTGCAAGCATTCTCTTCTCAGTGTTAAATTGCACATAAGCCTTCAAACAGGGTTCTTGCTTGAAAGTTAATACTCGATGGAGTTTCATCCCCAGCTTCATATACTGCTTTAAATTTCTATAATGCAGAGCATATTTAACCTTGTGATTCAAATTGGGTGTTAATTTGATCTGATCCTTGCATATTTTTAAATCCATTTCTTTAGATAAATTCCGACTATACTCCGAAATCAGAGATGGGGAGATATGAACCCTTTCAGGTGCCAGAGAATAATCATTGGGCTTATCGTGCAAATCATGTGGATAGTCTATATCCGCCTCGATAATATATCCCACAGGTGAGTCATCTTCTACTACAAGTGGATCAAAATTCAGGATTTCTTCAGAATCAAGCCATCTAAAATCCGATACAGGGAGTGCTTGGCTTAGTGCCCATTCATATAAATTATTAGCATCCAGATACATTATATAATTGCTTGGTTTTGCAGAATCATAATGTTCCAAATACTTTTATTAGCTTGGCTTAGACGTTTACTAATAACATTAATACCACCTCTAATACCTTCTTCTAAAAATAGGTACATATCAGGATCTGTAATCAGTTCTAATGATATGTATTATATGAATGGATCATATGTATTATAATATTTTAATGATAGCCCTGTACATGTCTGAGTAGAATCATTTAATGTCATTATTCTAAAGTTTTATTACGAATGATCTTATCTCCTTTTCGAATTATAAACGCGAACTTTCTAAACTTTATACACGTATTTCTATGTCCCTTATTCTTGACTTGTAAGTCAGTGACGTCACGCTTCAAGTTTCTCTCCCGGTCGAAAATCAACCCCCTCTCTCTGACCCACCTTATGTTTAAAGTATCTTGATTACACGACAGTAATTTGGGACAGTAAACCTTTAGCAAAACAGCTTTGGGACGTTTTTGACGCAGCACAGAACGAAAGTGACGTCACTCCACGCAGCAAATGGGGAAAATCTTTCCCCTTGAAAATTTCAGCTGGGTTTCCACAACTTTGATTCACGGCGAGCCAATCATAACTGTATCGCTGCTTTGGCATCGAGTCAACATTTTCAGCTTCGCCAGGTTACCATAACAACCGTCGCTATTCTCACACACGTGTTGAAGTGTTGAAAACCCAGACCACACGACAGACCCGAAGGTTTACTGTAGCTGTATTTGCTGTTTTTGTACGAAGTCTTTAGCAATCTTTTTTTTTTATCTTTCGTTTAACATTTTCTTAATTTTTTTTATAATCATCATTGTTCTCATTTTTCTGTATTACATTTAATTTGTTTTTATATTGAATTTTCTGCTTTTTTTTTGTTATATATATATAATATGTATTATATATATATATATATATATATATATATATATATATATAAATATACAACTATAAAAGATACGTTTAATATATAACATTAGACATATAATACCACTCAGAAAAAGGCGCAATGCCGCTCAAAAAACTGAAGTAGGATATAACCATGAAAAACGAATACAAAGTAAAGGGAGGGAAGCCATATGAATTGCATATAAATGGCTGAGAGGGATAGCGACCTCTCATTCCCGTTTAAAGTACTTTTACGTCAGACAACGCCCACGGATACCAATGCAATTCAACGACAGATCCCCGTACCATGTGCAAACATGAAAGCACCAGAATGCAGACAGAAAAGGAACGACGAAAAACAATTTTCAGCTACACCACCAACAGTAATGGAACACTCGCAGCTAACATCAATGTTAAACTTACATATCGTTTTGTACGTCCATATGGACGTAAATTATATAACTATAACCATTTAAGCAAAAATTTATCACTGATGAATGGTAGTGAATGTAAATGTCATCTTAGTAATTTAATGGATAAGCACCATCATCACATAATTACAGGAAATCTGGATGTGATCAATGATTTGCCATTGAGAAATATATTTGAAAAGGGTACAAAATTCCGTAGTCAGGAATATGAATATGTGACAGAGGAATTTAATGCCGATGTAGAGTCTTTCATATACAAATTGGCTATTAAACATAGTTTGCCCATCAAAGCATTTGATGAATGGAAATTCAATTTACTGAACCGGTTCACCAGTCAATATCATAGCAAACTCAAACATCAGCAAATTTCCATCATTCCCACTTCTATCAGGGAAGTAAGGGATAGTTTCGTGATCACATATACTGACAAAGTGATATCAAATTACGCATTTACTTGCAAACCTTATTACATTAAAATTTTAAAGCAGTCTTATATGGAAAGCACTATGTACAAACCTTTGCCATATAATTTAACTATAATGTCAAACAAGATCACTGCTTTATATAAAAGAATCGACATCAATATAAAAAAGGTAACCTTTCCTTATTTAGTACTTATTCCGAAGCTGCATAAAACACCAGTAAAATTCCGTACTGTTACAGTTGGTTGTAATACATATATTACGATAGCTAACAAAAAATTAATGAAAATACTTCAACCAGCTTATAAAGCTATATTGGAACAAAATTCTATAATCATTAAAAACAGCTATGAAGTTATTAAACGCTTAAAATATTGCAATAAAGATTTACAGTTCAGCAGCTATGACTTCCGGGACCTTTTCAATAACATTGATCTTAATAAATTGTATAAAATACTTTTACTGGTGCATTCTGAATATAATCTCAAAAGTGTAATAACTTTGCGTAGATATATGGATCTAATTCACCTGGTGTTATTTGAGAACATACTGTATAACGGTGAGGTATTTTTTCAACAAATTAAAGGAATTCCCATGGGCGGCGGATGTTCGTCAGTCCTAGCTGACATCTATTTAACCTATTTTGAAAGGAATAATCACGTTTTATACGAGATTCCATATTACAGATTTGTGGACGATGTGATTTTGGGACATTACGCTAATACTCCTGAAATTGAATTTGACTTTTATCCACCGGAATTGGAACTAATTAAAAACCCTAATAATGTAAAAGACGAAGTAAATTTCCTTGATATAACCATAAGATTTAAACATAGAAATGGAATTCATACAGTAATGTACAATAAACGTAATAATTATGAAATGAAGATTAACCAAATTATAGGATGGAAGTCGAATTTAACTAGGAACATTTTCCGTAACATCATAACTGGACACCTCAGAAGAAATCGAAATAATAATACCTTCAAAAAGGATTGTCTCACAAACAATAAACAAATTTTGATGGAGGCAATGAAAAAACATTACCCAAGGAATTTCCTTAAAGTTATTTATAATTCTTTCTTTAAAGAAGAAGAATATTCATTCAATGCAGAATTGGGGATGTGACATCATTTTGATCTTATCTCAGTACGCATGCGTACGGACATGCATTAAAGGCGGCGTTGCGAGTGTTCCATTACTGTTGGTGGTGTAGCTGAAAATTGTTTTTCGTCGTTCCTTTTCTGTCTGCATTCTGGTGCTTTCATGTTTGCACATGGTACGGGGATCTGTCGTTGAATTGCATTGGTATCCGTGGGCGTTGTCTGACGTAAAAGTACTTTAAACGGGAATGAGAGGTCGCTATCCCTCTCAGCCATTTATATGCAATTCATATGGCTTCCCTCCCTTTACTTTGTATTCGTTTTTCATGGTTATATATATATATATATATATATATATATATATATATATAAGTACATACAGGGTGTCCCAAAAAAATGGATACGCGCTTTAATTCTTTACCTGTTGGAGATAAGTGGGCAATGTAAATTGCAAAACTGTTGAAAGTAAGGTAGGAAATAAGGCTACGTTAATGAAATAGTCCTCCCATTAATTTTCAAAAAGTTACACTTTTTAAATTTTTATGCGGCCCCCTTAGACAAATTTGGTCAACCAGAAAAGTTTTATTTTTAATGCAACAAGATCATTAAAAAAAACCCATATCTGTATCTTTGAAATCAACTGAATTATGATAAAGGAAAAAAATCTGACTTATGTCACTTTTCCGTGCCATGTGAAAGGCTGTTTCATCAGCGAAAATAGGGATCATAAACAAATTGACGATGGAAATTGCTTAGATCAAAAATACGTTAATATGTGTCAAAACTTTTTATCGCAAATGCATCTACATAAAGCATTACACAGACAGAGATCATATAAAGCAGTGGTACTCACTACGTGGTACTCACTGCTTTAATCTGTGGGGAACATAATTAAAATATGTATGCATTGATAGAAGACCATTGATATAATGGGACAAATTTCGTTACAAATATTAGAAATACAATTCAGAAAACGCAATTCACAAAGCATTCTCCAAATGTTTTCCTTCGACTCCAATACATAACTGAGCTCTTCTAATAATGCTTCTTACAAATATTTACTGTACTGAATATCCTTGTATACAGTACTGAATATCCTTGTATACAGTACTGAATATCCTTGTATACAGTACTGAATATCCTTGTATACAGTACTGAATATCCTTGTATACAGTACTGAATATCCTTGTATACAGTACTGAATATCCTTGCGCCATGAGAGAAAAAAGAGTTCTTACACTATCCCTACGCTGGGTCTGTCGTGTGGTCTGGGTTTTCAACACTTCAACTATCCCTACACTTCCGGCCACACAAACAGCTACCATAAACCTTCGGGTTGGTCGTGTGGTCTGGGCTTTCTACTATCCCTACGCTCACCTGGGAACACCGAGTGCTGTTGGCACATTTCGAGCGCGGTAGCCTGGTGGTTTGCGCGCTGGATTTGCACGCTGCCACAACTGCCGCCGTGTTCATATGGAGTACAATCACGTCAAACATGTGGGTCCGTAAGTCCTTCCGAGAGGTTGGTGGTAGGAGAAGGAGGGTACGGTCCCTGTGGATGCCTCCCCCACTGGGTTCCGGTCTAAATTGGATGGCACATCCCGGCCGCCCAAACGGTTACCTTACACCTTTCTGGTAGGTCGGACGGTGATGTCCCATTTGATCTCTTCCCATTTTATCCTGCGTCTCTTGTTATTCCCATTTCGTCCTGTGTGCACCCCTCTTAATTACCTTGAGGTCCTCACCTGTTGGTAGAGGGGAAAACTGTGTGCGTTCCCCAATAGTATCTTCTCTTCACAACCCTCCTCGCCTGTTGGAGGGATTGAGATTTGTTCCCCTTGCGGCCGTTCCATTTGGAATGGCTTTACTTCGTTAAAAAAATATACAGTAAAGATAATTTCCCTTTGGGAAGATTTATGTTCGTTTATATCTATTTTATACATAACTAACAGTATCCCCGTTTTCGTATTGAAAATACATTATAAAGAAACTTAAAATTTACCATCAGGTGCACATTCCTATAGTATTCTAAATGACATTGTTATTCAAAACATTCTATTACAATAATTAAATTAAAGCTCCAAAAAGGAAGTTCTCTATTCTCGCTATACAAAACTCAATATTTAGTGTAGTAAAATGAAGGTCGCGTATACTGCACCCTATTTAAAATGACTGATGGGTAGGTCCCATATTTTTTTTTTTATTGTTAATATTGTTAATGAAGACAACATAGAATGAAAATCTCGAAAAATGAACAACCTGAAAATTTTTCTCACGAAGATGGTAAACAATCATTGACATATTTTTCTAATTGTCCGAACATACATTTTTAATTTCTATTTAGAATAATTTACTTGCAATTTCCCAATCTGCCTTCGATTCGACAATATCTTTGACATTTAGGTCATTTTTTCATCATAAGCAAATGTGCCTCTGTGTCAAAGAAACGTTAAGCGTTCTTTCAAAAATGCCATGAGTGACATATTATTTTAAAGTATTAGCTAATTGTCATAACATTAATAATTGATAAGTGATAAAAAAGCTCAAAATTATTTTCTTTGGACATTAAATTGTGCAGCTTTATTTTACGAGATTATATTACTCCAGAACAGTATTATAGTTTTTATTTTTAAAATACTAGTTATCTTAATCGAAGCGGTACGATAAATATAAACCCTTTGGACGTTTATGTCTCCAAACCTAATAGTTAAATATGTAAACAATTTTTTTTACTTATTTTGTTGAAAAGGAAAATATAGTGCACATTATGATTATATAAAATGATTTCAATATTTAAATATTTTAAATATTTTTTCGAAAATATCAAAGTTTTTGTCCGAGCAATGATTTGCTTCACTTTGCTTATTTTCACTCGAAATATATTTGTAAATATAAGCGATAAATGTAAATAGTAAGCGACAAAATGTTCAATAGGAAATCTAATTTCTAGATTTTTAATTTGTTTTTTTCAGTTTTTGAGAAATCGTCTTGTCAAATTGAAGAATATTAAAATTTTTCCGTTTTCCAAGTTTATAATGCTTATATATCTCAAAAACTAAAAATACTAGCTATAAACTATACAAAGTA
This sequence comes from Amaurobius ferox, assembly GCA_951213105.1. NCBI lineage: Eukaryota > Metazoa > Arthropoda > Arachnida > Araneae > Amaurobiidae > Amaurobius > Amaurobius ferox. The sequence goes on along the minus strand of OX578149.1, from coordinate 118,711,969 downwards.
ATGTTTAGCCCTTTGAAAATTCTAAATAGATATATAATAGGACCTGGGATCGAGTTCTTAATTAAAGAACTATAGGATTCTAATTTCGATATTTTATTATTTTGAACTGTTTTGAAAATGTTTAAAGAAGACAAACTACACACAAAGAAAGATGTTGCTCACGTGAAATCGTTTTGGCTCCATCGGAATGGAGCTACTGTCGATTCTTTTTTAATAAAGTTGTGTATTTCAATAGCTTCTGAAAGGAATCAAATACAAAATTATTATTAATAAAATAAAAAAATTTGACATTTGGTTGAATATTTAAGATTTTTAATGCTAAAAGAAACGTAGATTTGCTGCATATATCATGTTGGTAAAAATGCCCATAGTTGTAAACATCATGCATAATTTGATGGCTTGACAAGTTTTATATATCTGAATATGAATTATTATGTTTTCAATATCTGCAAACTGTTTGTGCATGTATAGACATAACATCCTTCGAGAATCGGGATGATTTAGATAACAATAGAATGATTAATTTTATTTGAAAATCTTTCGTAAGAATATCTTTCGCAAAAATCTCGAAAAAAGAATGAAATGATTTCCATGAATATTAGTATACTTTTTTATTCACTAATATCAACACTAAACCTGCCACGACGGATCAAATGCCCCTTTTTAAACATTCTAGCAAAATTTCTTACATACAACATTATCACATCGCCATTTGACTTTACGACTTCTATCCGGGGTGACGGACGAAGCTCCTCGGAACTCATCCCCTAGGGATCATTTGCACCCCTCTCAGTTGGGAGAAAGGGTGGGAAACAGGTGTACATTGGATAAGGGATGAAATGCTACTATTTTAAAAAAGGGTTGCGCAAGGGACGAAATGGGAAGGGATGAAGTGGGGATAAACCATGGTGTGGGGGTGGGGTGCGTGGGGAGGACATTAGGGGACAGAAAGCGAAAGAAGTTTTCACAACTTTCCCACACGAAAGCAGCAACCGACCAGATTACCAGAATCTCCCCCTTTTTTTTCTAGGAATGACCCACAGATTTGAGCATTCGCACTAGAACGGCGCATTATTAGTATAGCGCATTGTAGTATTCAAGATAAGTGTAAAAATGTGCCATTGTAGTAGTTTGTTAATTGTTATACACAATTTTTTTTTTTGTACAGAATCGTAATCTACTTATTTTTAAATCTCTAAAATGAACATATTCACAATTATCTGAAAATTCTACAACACTTATTTTTCTTTCACTTTCTGTTACGTCTGTTTTAGCATATATTTACAAACTATCATTGCAGAAAATGACTTCAAATTATTTGTTATCATAAAGCCGCATTTCTTTTGTTATCATAAAGCCGCATATTATAAATAAATTATATTGTCAGATAACATTTTGTTAATATTGTCAACAAGATGTAGTTAGCAATTGAGCAAATAGCTACGGACTTCTATTAATTGTTAAACATTTCCTATTTCAAAAGCACAAAACTTCGTTTCCAGATGGGTTTTTTTCTTTTTAAAATTCTGTTTTGTATATATATATATATACATATGTATGTATGTATATATGTATTGTATGTATATATATATTTATATATATATATATGTATTGTATATATATATATATATATATTTGAAATATGTAATAAGAATTATGTAAAAATAAAAAATAAAAATAAAAAACAATTCAAGTAATTTTAACATCACCATAGAAGCAAATTCACGGCCATAATGCCTATAAGAGAAAAGAACCGCACCGTCCCAAATTCGATGATTAATCAGAATTAAATTCATCTTCAGGTCTGAGTATTTAATTCTAATTAACCCAAACAATTGCCTGTTTCAGATTAAGCAATAGTACATTACTATAAATGCTTAAACTCAGACTACAGGCAACAAAAAATGAAAATAGGATACATTAAGAAAATTTGTATTACCATGCGGCATGAACCCTTCTTCTTCCACCACGTGTATACACGATCAACCTCAACAGCTTAATCTAGAAGCACCGGAATGAACAAGTCGAAATTCTACCAGGGAGGCAGTACGAACGTTCACGGTAATACTCCCAGACCCGTCCAGTGAGTCTAAGCTGGAGACTGTACAAGCAATTCAGAATATTAACTTCCCAAATATGCAATTATGAATATGAATATGAATCAAAGATAAAAATTCTTACTAAACAAGTATTTCATAGGAAAACTGGATAAACGAGAATGCCACTATACACCATTATAAGGGCGCTCAAATCGTAGTTTCAATACTGACAAAAGTTACATTTTTTTGCGAAAATAAAATTCAAAACATTAATGTTAATGCATCTTATTTTCCGATTTTTTGATTTTTCTAATGTTTTTGACTTAGTTTATTATTTTTCATTTTTATTTATTTATATAATTAATAAATAATTATATATATATATATATATATATATATATATATATATATATATTATATATATATATATATATATATATTTTTTTTTATTTTTTTTTTTTAGTCACTATAATTGGGAATGTTTTCTAGGATGTTATCGAGTGAAAGTTGATACACTGAGTTGATAATTTTAATGACAAACTTGGGGGGATATGCATTATTAGTCGCTGTACTCAATAATTCCATAAAATGCGCTAATTTATAATATTCATCACAAATTTTATTGATTCTAAGAGCCTAGTTTATTATAATATTTCTAAATACAGATATATGCAAACAAGAGTCAAAATGTTGAATTTTTGATGTATTAAATTTAAATTCTTGTCTTTTATCATACAAGTTTATAACCATATTACAATTTTGTAAATTTAAATTTAAATCTAAAAAGTTTGCAACATTTGAGTCATTATTACTTGCATTTAATTGTAAATTTTTTGGATAAAAGTTTAATTCTATAGGGATATTATTTGGGGATACACATAAAATGTCATCTAAATATCTAAATATGTGCATATTATGCAAGCTTGGATTAATGTTTTTTTCATAGAAGAATAAATACAGATTAGCTAACAATGATGAGGCACACACCCCTTGTGGGATACCAACTTGTTGTTTAAAAAACGTACCACCATGTTGAATATAATTCTCATAAAGAGTGAAGTTAAGTAATTTTTTAAAAAGAAAATTTGAATATTTTTGGTTGATATTATATTTTTCAAAAATCCCTAAAATAATTCTACACAGATCATCTATATTAATATTATAATTAATATTATTATTATATATATATAGTTCATTTCGTCTAAATATTAGGACTTGAAGATGAATATTTTCGAAATGAACTATTCTTAAGCCTAAACTCTTCCACGTGCAAACTTTAATACTTGATTATTTTGGTATTCCTATTTTCTTCGATTCCTCTCCATTGACTTTTGTTGATTATCTTTAGCTTTCTGAACTGTAATATGTATTATAATTTCCTCTTTATGGTTGAATTTCACTTTTCTCATTGTATTCTGTAAGCAAAATTTTAAAGATAGTGTATTATGAGTTACTTCTTCCATTCTACCTTTGGATTTACTTTTTAATATTTTGTATATATATATACATATATATATATATATATATATATATATATATATATATATATATATATATATATAATGCAGTATGAAAATCCAATGATAGAATTGAAAGAAGTTCGAACTCATTAAATCCTAACTTAAAAAACCAACAACTTAAAAAGAAGGATAAAATAGAGAATCATCAATCAAGAGGAAAATAAAATGCATACATGCATACATAATATCTAGTCACCAAGCTAAATATATTCAACAAATAATATCAATGGTGAGAATTCGAAAATTGAAAAACATAAAATAACCAAGCAATAATGCTATACACGTGGATAAGCACAATGCCTAAAAGTGGTACATTTCGAACAAATTCTTTTGCAAGTCCAAGTATCTATTCAAAGTGAACAAAAAATGCTTGTTTCTGAAGACAGAGATAGATAATATCTATAAACTGTCCACTTGGACTGGAAGCAAGAAGATTGAGAAATAAAATAGGAATATAAATATAGAGAAAATATTGCATATGTTCTAACCATGAGCAATAAAAGACGAGACATTTTATTTTAACAGTAAAATATTAAAGAATAATTTAACATCTCTTGGTAAAATTATAAGTTTTCAAACTTTCGACTTTAGAGATTTTTTTAATAATATTAATATTACTGATCTTTATGATGTAAGTTTAGCTTTTTATAATACTTTTATTACTAATCATTCTAATCTTATAAAAATTAAAAAATTTCCAAAATTTTTCCACTTTGAACTTCTCAATAATTTTATTTTTCAAGGTAATAAATTATACTTACAAGTTTCTGGGGTTGCACAAGGTGGCTGTAGTAGCAGTATGTTAGCTAATTTATACCTTCATCATTATGAGAATTCTTTTACTTCAACTGATTATAAAATATATAGATATGTTGATGATTTGATTTCAGTAGTTACTGATAACAATACCATAGATATAGATTTTCAAACTAATAATTTGGAATTAATTCCTAATGAAGCCACTATC